>JALMGJ010000045.1:4630310-5230310 GCA_023362775.1 Charina bottae | reverse complement strand
CCCACTCAAGTGGACGAGGCTCAGCCGAAGCTGCTGAGGATGACGAGATCCGCATGATCAACGAATGTCCCCGCATGTCCAGCGTCACCTCCTCCCTGCAGGAGCATCTTGTGGCCCGTGGGCCCGATTCCGGCATCCAGACAGATGCTGACCGCCTTTCTGATATCTCCTGTGAGCCGACCACACTCGATGCCACCCACTGGTTCAAAAATAGGAAGGGGCCAAGCCTGCTGCTTCCTGGACAGCCCCCGCAGCTCTACCGGGACGATGGGAACAGCAGTGGGGCCTACCTGGGCGCAGGCTGCGGCCTCAGTGTCCCCTCCAGCAAGGACTACTCCTTTCCAGAGGATGGGAAGCCCTGCGTGGACGGCTCCCTGACGGCCATTGTGGCGAGCGACGAGGAGCTGCGCGGCAGCTACAACTGGGATTATCTCCTCAACTGGTGTCCTCAGTTCCAGCCACTGGCCAGCGTGTTCACGGAGATTGCCCGCCTCAAGGACGAGAGTTCCCTGCGCAAGCCCAAACCCCGCATCGACCCCCCTCCTCTCATCACGTCGGTGGCTCATCCCGGGGCCAAGTCGGTGCCCCCCAAGCCGGCGGTCGGCCGAGCGTTCCCCCACCTGTCCTCCCTCCGGCGGTCCCCCATCAGCCACGAGGGCTCCCTCTCCTCGGCTGCCATGTCCCCCAGCTTCTCCCCCTCCCTCTCCCCCCTGGCCGCCCGCTCGCCCATGGTTTCACCCTTCGGGGTCTCCCAGGGGCCGTCCGCATCAGCCGCCATGAGCATCGAGCGCTCCCTGGAGGCCCCCGGAGAGGCCGAGCTCCGCATTTAGGCCCAGCCCAGGACTCTCCCTCGCCACAAGCTGGACGCACGAGCGTGGCCGGCCGCCACCGCCCCCCCCCCCCCCCGTGGAGGACGTGGGCCTTGTCTCAGCTGGCTCTGCCCTGTGTGGGGGGCGTGCCCCTCATTGGCGCCCAGGGAGGGGGAGCTGCTCCTCTGTGCAGGAGGCGGAAGGGAGCTGCAGACCGGCGGACCGTTCGTGTGGGCGTGTCTGGAGGTGGGGTCTGCCTGCAAGAGCACATGCGAACTGGACGGCGCACTCCCCTCGCGGCACACAGATGTCTGGCCTGGACGGGGGGGAGGCAAGCTACTCTCCCACCCCGCATCTCTGGGACTTTGGAGGCAGCAGCAGGGAGCAAGACGCTGCCCCATCCCACAGCTGCCCAGACCCCAAGGCCCCCCACGCCCAGTTCAGGAAGCTCCGCGGGCCCTCGGGTCAGTGCTGCTGGAGGGCAGCCGGTGCCCGGCCTCCCTCACCCTGCCGGCAGCACGCAGTAACTCTTCCCCAAACGGGGGGAGCGGGAGGGATAAATGGTACTGATCGGACATAGAGCAATAATAAAGCCCCCCAGCTGCCCCCTCCCCATATGAGTGGGAGTAAGCGTAGGTTACTTGAGAAGGCTGAGGCAACCGCTTCAGATGCAGACCGGAAGCGCCCTCCTGAACGGTCTCCCTCCCAACTCAAGGGCCTCGCCCATAGAAAACTAGCACATCAGGAGCAACAGTCCAGATCTCTGCAGTTACGCTTATGGCATCTGCTGTGCTGCTGGATTCCTGCGCCAGGCAGGGGTTGGAGAAGGGGATCTCCGAGATCTCTTCCACGCCTTACAGTCTAACCCTGTGCTCTGGGGCGCTGCTGGCCTTCGCGTGCCGAAGGAGGCTCCACTGCGAAGCAGGGGGGGCGCTACTGAGTTGGAAACCACGCATGGCCCCTACTCCCTGCTCCTGGAGGGGTCGCTGCACACGGAGTTCTGGGCTCTTTCTGCAGGAGTTGAATCGGAGGAGGAGTGGGGGGGGTGCGGGGGGGGGAAGAGTCCAGTAGCCTTTTAATCCAAAGGATCTTGTTTCCGCACGTTCGCTCCTGTCATGCAGGCACATGTCCGCTCCCCCCCTCGAACTCTGCCAAGCTCAGTTCAACTTGCCAGTCCGGCTGGCGAGGGGTCTTATTTATTGTCCTGTTTTCTCTCTGCATCTTTTTTGCGTGTGGCTGGACAGCCAGAGTGGTGGGTGCTGCCCATCCTGGCCCTCCTGTTGACCGGGCCAGAACCCAAGTGCCAAGTTCTTGACATAATGCCTTAATAAACCACGCCATGTAACCGAACTCTCTAGTCTGCTTTGGCTGGAGTGGGGGAGCGGCCCAGGAAGGCAGGCCAGCCGGGCCCTCGTGTCCTAGGGTGCCAGGCGTGCCCACTTGCGCTGGGGAGGGGGTGCCAGGAGGCAGAAGGGCATCGCCGCAGCCCTCCCTAAGGTTTCCCTTGGAAGGCAAACTTTGCTGCAGTGCCTGCAGCACTGCTGCTTCCCAGGCCCCCTCAGCAGGGTAAGCGTTGAAAAGCAAGAGGAAAGCAGAGTGAGCCAAGGGTCGAATGTTTTGATGCAGAAGAGCTTGCATCGGGGCCCTCTCCCCCGTCTTGGAGCACCCCCCTCGCCTCCCTCCCTGTGCTAAATGTTTCTACTCTCCCCTCCCCGCTGGCAGGTCCCGGGCGGGCGTGGGGGGCAGCTCCAGCTAGAGGCCCCCTTCCTGGGCGGCTGGGGTAGGCGTGTGCACAGGCAGCTCAGCAGAAGCAAGACACTGGGCTGACCAACAGGGGAACAAAGCTTGGGGGGGGGGGAGTCCAGGGGATATTAAACCCCCTCCCATTGCAATTTTGCTACCTGGGTGTGCGTGGAGACTTGCAGAGAGGTGCTGACATGATCCAGGGAGGATTCCCCAGCCTGGCAGAAGGAGGAGTGATTTCTCCCGCTAGCTCCCCCCTCGCATCTCACGTTTGGGGGCCGCCACCCCCTCCCCTTGTGCTGTGTGGAGCAGAAGTCATGCCCTGCTCAGCGGGCGCTCCTCCTGCCCCCACCCACCACGCTTAATTGAGAGGTCTGGGAGCGCAGGGAGGGTGCACGGGGGGAACTAGACCTTGCCCATCCTGCCCCACTCGATGAGCCCTTACCTCGTAGTGGTGAAGGGGCTTGCCATCCCAGTGGTGGTCTGAGCTATGCCCTGGGACTCCCCGTGCCAGAAGGCTCCCTTTGGTGGGCAGCTCGGAGACAAGAGGTCTGGCTACACCTGCTCCACGCCCCCAGCCTGCTCTGTGGCCCTGCCAAGGAGATTCACGAGCAGGGCACTGTTGGCGTGATGCTGGAAGGGGTGCCCTTCAGAGGGGGTGCTGTCCACCGAGCTCCTGGGGAAGAGCAGAGGGCCGCTACCAGGAGCAGCGGGCTAAGGAGGTGTCTGGATGAAAGCCGAAACTACGTCCAGATGTGCCTGGAGGCAAAAAGAAAACTTGATGCTGCAAAGTTATGTCTACCTTTGGTACCTGGACTGTTTGAAGCATGAATCGAGGCAACTTGATGCTGTCAGAGCACAAATACTGAGATTAATAGAGACATTCTGGAAATCGATGAACTGAAATGGGCTGGAATGTCTCCCTTTCACACCAGGGGAGCATCAGACCTTCTACTATTGACAAAATAATCAGAAGAAAATTAGCCATCGTTATAAGAAAAGAACGGCAAAGTCACTGGTTGGATGCATCCTAAAAAATGCCAAGACAATCTGAATTCCAGTCCAAAGCAAACTAATCAAGATCACTATAATCCAGGTCTGTGCTCCAACCACAGACAGAGAGAAATTTGTTCTGTGACAATTTGCAACTCCTTGTTAACCCAACTAAAGTTCCCCCCCCCTGCACCCTCCAATTTGCAACTAAAAAAAAGTCATCATGCTGAGAGACTGGAAAGCTAAATCATCTTGAATAACAGGAACATTTGGCCACAGAGTATAAAATGAAGAGAACAAGATCTGGTGCCAACTATGCTAAGAGGCGACCACAACTTGATGGCACATAATCAATCACAGCCCAGATCAAATTAAAAAGAAATAAAATAATTCATTGAACAAATGCAACCTCAGCAATATTCTGTATAATCACGTGGTGAGGGTAACGGATGAATTTAGTGGATTAGAGCTGATACAGAGTGGGCTTGAGGAACACTGGGTCTTTCCAGAGAAGTCTGAATCAGGATGTCCTGACCACCGGGGCCGGTTCTAGGCTAAGGCAGGGTAGGAACTGGCCTTGGGGCACCAAATTTAGGGGAGGCCAAAATTGAAAAGACTTCCAAAAACAGTAAAAAGGCGAAAAGCAGCAACAGTATACTCTGTGAGCCACACGCCCGCTTGAGGGTTAAAAATAATTTCACAGAATTGTTGCCATGTGACAACAATGGGTGCTGATGTAATTACAATTACTTACTGTGTAAATAGGGTGAAAATGTCCGAGAAAAGGAAAACAATGTCCAGGGCTGAAAATATACTGTAAGTGTAAGGCTCAAAATCTCAAAGACAAAAAAGAAACAAGAGGGCACCTTTTTGAAATTCCTAACAAAATTGGAAGATGAACCAAACCACAAGGGGCACGAGAATATGACTGTGCCTCGGGTGCCAAAATGTCTAGAGCCGGCCCTGCTGACCACCACCTCTCCTGTAGACTACTGCAATGTGCCGTCTATGGGGCTGCCCTTGAAGGCCACCTGGAAGCTTTAGCTGGTCCAGCAGGGGCAGTCACAGGCGCCAATCAGCATAGTCATGTAACACCACTGTTTTGAGAGCTGTACTGGTTACCAGTTTGCTTCAGAGTGCAGTTGGGATAGAGACACTGTGCGAACTACCTCGGGGTGGTAAGGGTGGCAGAACTTAATTAAATCTCCGCCTTTACTGTGTCTGCAGGGAGCCATCCAGGGGCCCCGTTTTGGGTGACCTGGACCCTCCTCGGAGGGAGTAATTCTGGGGTTCATGAGGAATATGCTAAGCATCTGACGGATAAAGTCACTCGGCGTTTGCATGGTTATCTGGGAGGCATGTGATCCTGTTGAGCCTGGGGAAGTGGACAGGGTTCTGACAGCTGTTAGTTTGGCCATCTCCGTGTTAGGTCCAAGCCCCTCCTGGCTGGTCAAGGCTGCCCGGGAGGGGATGTGTGATTGGGTCCGGGTGGTGGTTAAATCTTCCTTGAGCGAGGGGGTGGTCCCACCAGCTATTAAGGAGGCAGCGGTGGGCCCCCTTCTCAAGGGGCCATCATTTGACCCAACCAACCTGGACAGTTTTTGTCCAGTCCCCAAGACTGGAGAAGGTGGTCGCACTACGGCTTCAAGGGACTCCAGATGAAATGGATTATCCGGACCCCTTTCAGTCAGGATTCAGGCCGGGGTATGGGACTGAGACGGCATTGATCGAGCTCTTGGATGACCTCTGGCAGGAGCAGGATGGGGGTAGTGCATCCATCCTTGCTCTTCTTGACCTCTCAGCGGCCTTCAAAACTATTGATCATGGTATCTTTCTGGACCGGCTTCCGGAGTTGGGGGTAGGCAGCAGGATATTGTGCTGGTTCTCCTCCTTCCTCTGGGGCTGGTTCCAGTCAGTGTTGATAGGAGGGGAGAGGTCCAGCCCACGGCCCCTACTTTGTAGGGTGCCTCAGGGCTCAATCCTTTCTCCCCTCCTGTTTGTTTATTTATTTTCTATCCCACCTTTATTATTTTTATAAATAACTCAAGGCGGTGAACATACCTAATACTCCTTCCTCCTCCTATTTTCCCCACAACAGCAACCCTGTGAGGTGAGTTGGGCTGAGAGAGAGTGACTGGCCCAAGGTCACCCAGCTGGCTTTCATGCCTCAGGCAGGACTAGAACTCTCAGTCTCCTGGTTTGCCATTGGCTCCATCCTAGGGCTGAGAGATGGACTGGCCCAAGGTCACCCAGCCGGCTTTCATGCCTCAGGCAGGACTAGAACTCTCAGTCTCCTGGTTTGCCATTGGCTCCTTCCTAGAGCTGAGAGACAGGGACTGGCCCAAGGTCACCCAGCCAGCTTTCCTGCCTGAGGCGGGACTAGAACTCTCAGTCTCCTGGTTTGCCATTGGCTCCTTCCTAGGGCTGAGAGAGAATGACTGGCCCAAGGTCACCCAGCCGGCTTTCATGCCTCAGGCGGGACTAGAACTCTCAGTCTCCTGGTTTGCCATTGGCTCCTTCCTAGGGCTGAGAGAGAGTGACTGGCCCAAGGTCACCCAGCCGGCTTTCATGCCTCAGGCAGGACTAGAACTCTCAGTCTCCTGGTTTGCCATTGGCTCCTTCCTAGAGCTGAGAGACAGGGACTGGCCCAAGGTCACCCAGCCGGCTTTCCTGCCTGAGGTGGGACTAGAACTCTCAGTCTCCTGGTTTGCCATTGGCTCCTTCCTAGAGCTGAGAGACAGGGACTGGCCCAAGGTCACCCAGCCGGCTTTCCTGCCTGAGGTGGGACTAGAACTCTCAGTCTCCTGGTTTGTCATTGGTTCCTTCCTAGAGCTGAGAGACAGGGACTGGCCCAAGGTCACCCAGCCGGCTTTCGTGCCTAAGGCGGGACTAGAACTCAGTCTCCTGGTTTCTAGCCCGTTGCCTTAACCACCAGACCAGACTGGCTCTCATGTAGTTTAACATCTACATGAGGCTGCTGGGTGAGGTGTTCTGATGGATGGGAAGAGGCATCACCTGATGCTGATCATACCCAGCTTTATATCTGTAGCCCAGGCTGCCCGAGTGATGCCGTGGAGGTTCTGTCTTAGGGCCCGGAGGCTGTGGTGGCCTGGATGGGGCGCCACAGGCTCCAGCTCAACCCAAGCAAGACTGAGTGGCCCTGGGTGTTTGGTCCTTCCAGTCCTGAGGGTTTTCCACCTTTGGTCTTGGATGGGGTGGCACTGCCTCAGACAGACCTGGTGTGCAATTTGCGGGTCCCCTCGGGCTCACGGCTCCTGCTGGAAGAGCAGGTGGCAGCCGTGGCTAGGGGGGATCTTCTTTCCCCAGTTGTTTCTACCTGTCCAATCCAGTCCGGCAGGATGGGCACGCTCCGGTCCTGCCAGCCAGGGAATGCTGGCTGGTGGGGCCCAGAAGGTGCCCGATCTATGGAACATCTTCCCTCTGGAGATCAGGATGGCCCTGACTCTGCTGGCCTTCCGTAAGGCCCTAAAGACCTGGCTTTGTGCCCAGGCCTGGGGCCCCAAGGGTTGAAGGATCCCGTCTCCTGGTTGTGTTAACAGCCATGGATTGTAACATTCTCCTCGGCCGCTGTGTGCATTTTGATTTTTGCATTATGATGGAAATTTGTTTTTAATTTATTTTATGATTGTTCGCCACCCAGAGTCACTTGTTGAGATGGGCAGCCATACAAATTGAATGAATGAATGAATGAATGAATGAATGAATGAATGAATGGAAGGTGCTAGTTAGCATCCTTAAAGCATTATATGGCACAGGATGCGGGAATCTTCAGGATCACCCACTCTCAGATTTTTCTCCCTGAGGCTTCCCCCAGGGACTGCCATTTGTAGGGACCACAGGAGAGAGTCTGCTCAGTCCCTGTCCCTCTTTCTGTGGAACTGCATTTCCTCCGAGATCAGATTAACCCGATGCTCTTGAATTTTCCAAAAGCAATGAGTGCTAACATGCAAGGGATAAAGGAAAAGGCAAGAGAATTGCAAGGACTTTTGACTGGGTGGACCATACAAATTACGGCCAGCCTATAAGAGCATGGGAGTATCAGGCCCCCTCATCTGCTTGTTGAAGAATGGGTGTGATGGCCAGGAAGCCAGTTCCAAACTGTGGAAGAAAGGTGCCACGGCTGCATGCTGTCCCTCCTGCATCTAAGTTAAATATTGTGCAAAATGCTGTGTTAGAAGAAATAGGAATTGGATTTAAAACTGCTGGGAGAAACATTAACGTCCCCAGGTATACGGAGGGTTGATTGGCTAGAAGTGAGGAAGGTTGGCAGGGTTTTTTTACTTTTGTGCCAAGACAGAGGTGGGAAAAGCTTCCCATTTTCCCCGCAAACCCCTAAAGGTGCATATATGGGGATAAGAATATAGATATTTATGTGTTTATTTTTATTTATTCCATTTGTATAGCTGCACATCTGTGACTCTGGGCGGCTCACAGCAGTTAAAAAACATCAAATCTCCTTCACTTTAATTTTGGACACCAATAACTCATGGTCGGTTCCACAGCCTGCGCTGGCAAAGTCCTAGCTGACTGGACTGTCCTTCTCCAGCTTCTTTCCTACGATGTAGTCGACTGGATTCCAACGTTGTTTCTACAGTGACGTCCATGTGTAGAGTCTACATTTATGTATTTTGAAGCAGATGTTGGCAATTAACAAAAAAATCATTTTGCAAAAGTCTGTCAGTGTATTTCCTGTGCTACTGCCCAGTCCAAATTCTCCTGTAATTCCATGCTCTTCTATTCCAGTTCCCCATTAGCAGCACCTATTTATTTGATTGATTGATTGATTGATTGATTGATTGATTGATTTATCACCGCCCATCTCCCCCGAGGGGGACTCTGGGCGGTTTTATTGATGCTGCATTTAGCATTTCTTGCAATTTGCCCTAGGATTCTTCAGTATCTTCCTTTATCACCCTGGCAGGAGATGCCATACAATTATATAACACTGATGTTCACTAGACAGCCACTAATTCAAACAGAATTCTGTTGCTTATTGGGTAAGAGCTGAGCACATACTTGGTGAATAACTTTTGAATAACTGTGAGGACCCTAGTTCTAAATCTTATAAAAGCAACTTAAACACAAGCCATATGGGATATGAATAAGTTCTATTTAATGAAGATTAGCTTCCAGTTCCAAAGCGAAGTCACAATTAACATTACACTTTCAGTTCAGCAATAAAAAGCAGTCGTAACCCCCCCCCCACACACTGCTGGGCAACCCCCTTCTTCTCCAAGCAGCCACTGTTGGTAACTTTCCATTCCCCCCCCCCCCCCCCCGTGGGTGCACCCCCACTCCTTCCAAGCCAGTCTCTCCAGGTGGTACGACCTTGGCGTTTTCTTCTTCACCCAAACAGCTAGCAAAGGAACGCAGCCTTTTCACAGGAGGGGCTTCTTTCAACCCCCCTTCACTCCCCTTTGCAGGCTGCTTGTAAATCATGCCAAGATGGATGCTTGCAAAACCCTACAAATACAGCTTGCTGCCTGTATTTCATGGCACGATGGGAGAAAGATTCCTTCCATTGTGACAATAACTTTGACACTCAATTCCCTTATATAATCTCATGCCCCGAATAGTATATTACATACTACCGTTCTGTCCACTAACTTTATTTCTAAAAAATCAGCTGTGTTATGCTTTGTTTCAACTTTGACCATTTCAAGTAATTTTGGGTTCATGCATCTCACATGCCGTGTTCCAACT
Organism: Charina bottae; assembly: GCA_023362775.1. NCBI lineage: Eukaryota > Metazoa > Chordata > Lepidosauria > Squamata > Charinaidae > Charina > Charina bottae. Next base: position 5,221,041 of record JALMGJ010000045.1, on the reverse strand, counting down.
AGATATGTGCATGTAGAGCTGGGTGCTCCTCGTTCAACACTGGCCCCCTTGGTGACCCAGCTGCCTTGCAGTCCCCTCCCTCGGCCTGACCACGTCTTCACCTCCAGATCCCTTGTACTTTCTGACCGGGGAAGTCTCAACATCTGTTACCTAAACTTGTCTTAACGATATCCATCCAATTTTCTTGGCAACTGTTACAATTTAGAGGTGGTTTGCCAGTCTTATCCCAGGCTGGATTTTGGATTTTTGACCCTCAGGTGGATTGTCTTTCCTCACATCTGCAGAGCCCACCTGTCCTCACCCCCACGGCCGATTACCCTCGGCTTCACCCATCTCCTTCCGAGCTAACCACCAATGGAGAGCCTGCCGGGATCTCCGGATCTGTCAGGGTCACGGAAGCCGCCAAGGGAAAGGCAATGCTGATCAGATGGCACCGAACTGGGGGTCAGAGCTAATTCCTTGGAAAAGGGAAGTGACATTCACAACCTCCTGGGTAAGTCAGAGGACTTGGCTGAAAATAAGAGCCAATGACACTGAACAGAACCAGGCGCAACTATCCACTCGATGAGCGCAAATATTATTTATTTATTTATTTATTATTTATTATTATTCAAATTTCTATCACCGCCCATCTCCCCCCCAAGGATTAGCTTGGTTTGGTGGTATTGCTTGTGGAGAAGACCTGGAAAAGAAGGTCCTTACAAACTGGGCATTAGTCCACTGCGTGATGGGGATGGCCAAAAGGCAAATGAAATCTTAGGCCGCATCAACACAAATATAATTTCCAAATCACAGAAACTAATAGTGCGATTAAAGCCAGACCCTGCTCAAGTGAATCTGGAGTTCTGGACACCATGCTTTAGGAACGATTCAGACAAATGGTAACACAAGGGAGCAATGAGGTGGATCAAAGGCCTAGAAATTGTTCTGCAGAGAGAGATTGAAGGAGCTGGATGCATCTTCTGGAGGGAACTGGAGGAAAATGCTGGCATCCCTCAAAAATACCTGAACAGACTTTGCACAAATCAGAATCTGTTCTCTCCCACTCCAGAGTGCGGGACAGGGAGTAAAGTATTTAAGTTCCAGGAAAGCGGATGCCAATTCAACGTGGTCAAACCTTTCTGATCGCAAGAGCAACTTAACAGCGGAAGACCCGACTCAGGGCGTTGGAGAAGTTCCCTTCGGTGGAGATTTATTTATTTATTTATTTATTTTCTATCCCGCCTTTATTATTTTTATGAATGTTGCAGCTGAGCTCCGACAGCCTCCTGTTGGAGGTGCTTCCGTTTTCATTCCTGCGCGAAGCAGAGGGTTGGACTTGATGGCCTCAAGAATGCCCCCCAGCTTTAGGAGTCCATGATTAAACTTCTGTGCAACAAAATGCATTGACCAAAAATCACAAAGGCACGAAAGTTCTAGTCAGTCAGAATCAACTGCGTCACAACACATACTTTTCCAGCAGGTGGCAGTCATGCGTTCACTGAGACAGGGAGGCTGCAAATTTCTGATCGGACTCTTCTAGAGAGACTTCGTGCCCTGGTGAACGAGCAGTGAAGGCCCTGGCTAGGAAAGGCGGGCAGGGCAGCCGCTTTTAATGTCTCGGGGATTCCAGTCAGTTTTCCTTCAGTCGGACAACAGCCCACCCCCGGCTTTGACCCTCCAAGAAGGTATCCATTTCCGTGGCTGCCAAGCCACAGTCCGTCTTCTTAGCCCCTGGGTTGCTGAGTGCTCGGAAGGAGCCTTGTGCGCCCCCCCTCGCTCTCTCTGCTGCCCGTGCCTGCCCCAGTGTTGTGCCAGGTGTGCCCCCAACGGTACCACTGTGAGCAGGTGGGTTAACCCCGATGGGCAAGATTTCTAGGGCTTTCTCTTCCCAAGGAAGGGTGAACAGGCCATCGACTTGTGAGTCTGTTTCCCAGATGGCCCCCGACTGGAGCTGGCACCACGTTCCAATCCCTTTGCATCTCTTCGCTGCGCCTGACAAGGGCACTTGTTCTTGCTTGCACTTCTCCACCCAACATGCCCTGCCTGTTTTGAGAGGTGCCAAGGCAGCCACAGGAACCAAGGGCAGAGCTCTCCACAGGCCGTCGGATGGCAGCAAGGCAAACACCAGGAGCAGAGAAGCCGTTGGGATGTCTGTCTGGGATGTAGCTGCCTGGTTCAACCGCCATTTAGGATGTGCACCCCCTGCGGATAACCTGTTCCAGTTCCAAACCCTTCGCACCTGCCAAGTGGGGAGCCTTGGCAATCAGGTACTCGATCTGAATGGATCCTGGTCATCAGCTGCAGGCAAACAAAAACAAAAAGGGGCATTTATCACCGCGTTGCCTTTAACAGAACAGAAAACGATAAGCGCACAGAAGTCCCGGCTTCCCCAGTAAGGTGGCTGCGGATTGGCAAGCTCTTCTAGGACAGGCCAGGTTGCAGCAGGCTGAGGACTGGCAAAAGGCCCCCCTTGTCAGGGGCCCAGATGAAAACCCCTCCTCGAGGGAGCACTGGCAGGAGTCCCCAGCCACCCCAACTGCCACTACCCACTGCAGCTGATTCTGTATGACTGGTATGCACATCTCCGCATGGCCCACCAAGGGCGGCGTTAGTTCCTGACACCCTTGAAATATGGGAAGATAGCGATGCTGTAAAATGGCTTTCCTTCTTGCACCCGAGGGCCTTGCCCTGGACGGAGAATGCTGAGAGAGGCTGCTCTCCTCCAAGCCTCTTGCTTTCAGCTTCCCCCTTTCTGGCCCACCGAGCTAACCCTTCCGTGGGATTCCTCCCTGGCCTTTTTTCCTTGCCGAGGTTTCCAGAAAGGAAAACCCCGACTGTCCTGTGAGATCCATTACTCCATTAGAGCCAGGTAGGCCTGTGTGCCTCTCGCACACGCACACGCACACACAGAGTGCAAGCTGTCCTTATCACTGTTTCCAGACTGAGCGCGCGGTTGGCTCGGTTTCTCTGTCTTGGATCCTTGCCGGTATAAATGACGTCCTCATCTGGACCATGATATCATCGCCATGGCTCCGGGCAACAGGGCCAGAAAACGGCAAGCTGAAGGAACGTCAAGGGAGCCATGCACCAAGGCGAATATTTTTAGGGAAAGAGAGAAGGCTCAAAAAGATCCGGTCGGCTATGGAGGGCCTTTTGGGGGTCCCCCTCCTCAGAGGGTTCGGGGAGGTGGGCCGGACGGCAGCTCCTCAGTTCTGGCCCCATTCCATGAGCTGCTGCTCTCTCCCCAGAGGCACAGACGGCTCCGCCGCCGCCTCTGCAAGTATGCTGACAAGTGGCCAAGCAGCCCGGTTCCAACGGGTCTTTGGCCCTTGGCTTACACAAAAGGCCCCTCGCTTTTCCTGGCCCGGGGAGATGCGAAAGGGATCCTGGTGGGCTCCACGCTGAGCGGAACCCAGCAGCAGGAGGCAACTGTTCAAAGGGGCTTGTTTGTTTGTTTGTTTGTTTGTTTGTTATAGGGTTTATATGGCCACCCAGCCTGCGAAAATACCACTTTGGGCAGCGCGCTACAAGAAAAGCAGAACTCTGGGCTCGTCAAACCCCACCAGGAGTCCTCTGCCCTGCAGTTCGAACAGGGCAGGGACACACTGGAGCACGTTCAGAGGAGGGCTGCCCAGACGGTTCGGGGGGGGGTTGGATCCCAAGCCTTTCAGCTGGAACCGTGGAAGATCCGGGCCTGTTCAGCTTACGGAAGAGACCGGGGGGGGGGGGGGGCGTGAGAGCGACCTTCAGATGCCTAAAAGGAGGCCGTGTAGAGCAGGGAGCGGACTTGCTCACTGTTGCCCCAAAGGGCAGAACCAGAACCAGCGGGCGGAAACCACAAGGACGGACAAGCGAGTCGTCGGGAGGGTTAGGGTCCCGTCAGCAGAACCGGCTGCCCCCGGAAGTTCTCCTTGGCTGGAGCTTTTCCAGCAGAGGCTGGGTGGCGCTCTGCCGGATCCTGCCTAGCACCATGTCAAGCTAGGAGAGCAAAGAGAAGCCAGCTCTGCAGCAAAAAAGGCCACAGGACCCTGAGCGAGCAAGTGCCTGTCCCAGTTTGAGAGAGAGGAGGAGAGCGGCACATGGAACCAGGATTGGAAGCGACTTTGGACATCCAGTCGCTAGAAAACCCTGCTCCGTGCGGAGAGCCACGTTTCCTCTTGACCCCTGTTGCTGCAGCACATTTGCCTTTCCTCCCTCTGGAGCCGCGTCCCTCTCTCTGTTGGCTTCTCTTCAGCTCCCTGGATCCTTTTCACGTGCGCTGCAGGCGCGGTCTGCTGAAGCCTGCTCGCGAGAGCCGAGGGCTAAATTGTCTGGAATCCTGCAACTCGGCTGAGGGCAGAGCGGAGCCAGGAAGGCTGGCGCCCCATCAGCCGTTTGGTGCCTTAGAGTGGCAAAGGAGCATCAGTGAGGCCTGGCTGCCTTTTTTCCACGAGATGGTTGTTAAAAATTTACCAGCACACCACTGACTGCAGTACGGTTCCCTTTCCTACATTCAAGTCACATATTTGGTTTTTCCATACCAACATGGGTATTTTGCAATTATCCCTACTGAAATTCATCTTGGTTCCTGCCCCTTGCCCTAGCCTGTGAAGATCCTTTGGGACCCCGGTGCTCTTGTCCACAAATCCTACTTTCTGCCCCTTCGCCCCGGTCATCCGCGTGGGCTGCTGTGCTGCAGGGCTGAACTGAAGGTGCGCGGGGATAAGGGAAACGCCTTGGAGGGAGAAACGCAGCAGCGGGGGAGAAGAGCGCGGCGAGGAGGTGCGAGGTCCCCTTGGAGAGGGGAAGAACATCGCTCCCAGCACAGATGGCTCTCCGCTGGAGCACATCCCAGTCCTCCGGGGACCCAGGCGCCCGCCACCGCAGCCCCACGCAGGGGCCGCGGGGGGGGGGGGCACCGACCCTACCCCAGCGATCCCACCCCCGTCCTCAGACCCCAAAGACCCCCGACTGGGCCCTGCGCGGTTCTCAAGGCGGCTGCAGGCGGGCTTCCGGTTCACTCTTCCGTAGAGTGAATTCCGCCCCCCCGGAACAGGCCAGAAGGGGTTCATGAAGGAGCGGGGAGACGGCATTCACGACCCCCAGTCAGCGTTGCGTTCGGAAATGTGGAACCGCAATTGCAGAAGGACGAGAGGCGCTCCAGGGGGCGGGACGTGCCACACAAACGTGCGGCGCGCCCCTGAGGGGGCAGACCGCGCTGTCCAGAATGGGAGGGGGACCCTCCCGGACGGCTCTCGGAAGACTCGCGGGGGTCTGGCAGCGAAGCCCCGGCGGCGCTCCGCAGCCCATCGCCGCGCGCCTCGGCGCCCGCCCCGCAGGAGGAGCCGGCGCTCGCCGCCTCGGCGCAGTCTCTGAGCACGCGCCCAGTACTGCCAACCCCCGCCCTCCAAGCGGGCCCGCGAGCCTCCGCTCCTCCGCCCACCGTCACGTGACAGCTGGCGCCTGACTCCAGGCTCGGGGTCGCTTCGGCAGCGATGGCTCGAGCGGAGCTCCGGTATGCGGCGAGGCGCGGCGAGGCGCGGCGAGGCGAGAGGAGCGCGCGGGGGGCGGCGGGCGGCGGCGGGGCCGCTCCTGCCCTCGCCCGGTGCACCTGCCTTGACCTCTCTCCGCCGCCCCATCCCTCCCCGTCAAGGTGCCCCCGACTGCCGCTCCTGCTCCTGCTCCTGCCGCCAGCCCTCATCTGCTCCAGCGCCGCCGCCGCCGCCGCCGCCCCCGCGACCCGGGCTCCGGAGCCGGACCAGCCTTTCCGGTAAGCAAGAAGCTCGACGGTGAAGCCGGATTCCCGGGGATGGGGCTCCGGGCAGGAAGGGGCGCGGCGCGGGGAGGCGGGTGCGGAGCCGCCTGACCTCGGGCAGGAGCGCGCAGCGCTCCGCCAGTCGACGGTGGATGCAGCCGCGGCTCGGAGCATCAGCGCCTGGCCGGGCTCAGAGAGCTGGATCCCTCGACCCAGGGACAGGGCTGCTCGGGCGCCCGGCCCGTGACCACGTCCCTCTGCCCCCAGGATCCCCGAGGGATGGATCTCCCGGGGCCGCGTGGCTCCCGCCGAGAGGCTGAGCCTGACTTTTGCGCTCCGGCAGCGGAACGTGGGGCGGCTGAGAGAGCTGGTGTGGCGCGTGTCCTCGCCCGACTCGCCCGACTACGGTACCCGCCGCCTGCTGCAGCTGCTGTTTTGGGGCCCAGATCCGCCGCCGCCGCCGCCGCCTGGCAGCCCGGGGGTCTAGCTGCGGGAGGCTTGTCTGCCCAGGCGATGTCTTCCCCGGGGAGGCCCGGTTAGGGAAGCCCCAGGGTGAGGCCCGAGGGGGGCAGCCCCAGGAGGTTGCTTGCCCAACGGCCAAGGGGCAGCCTTCTCTTGCCCCCGGGGCATTGGGGGCCGTCCCTGAGAGGGGGTGGGCGGGGCGGCGGCTGCAGCAGGCTCCGCCTCGAAGGGTTAGGAAGCTTCAGTGATTGGCCAGCCTAGCGTCCCTGGACAAGCTCTCCCAGCGGCGGCACCAGCCTTGGCTGCCCGGGGGGCGGGGGGGGGGGGGCGACGACTGGTCACCCGGGAGAGCCCCTGGAGGGGAGCCGGGGCGGGGGAGGGGCAGAGCACAACCAGCTCCCCACCTCCTCCGGGGGCGTGGTTCGGGACCCCTGCCGGAACGTGCGTGCGTTTCTCTCCTCCGGTCCAGGGCGCTTCCTCTCGCTGGCAGAGGTGCGCTCCCTGGTTTCCCCGTCTTCCGTGACGCTGAGCAGCGTGGACAAGTGGCTCGAGGCCCACGGTGTCCGGGCCTGCCGGAGGGTCAGCACCATGGACTTCCTGCAATGCTCGGTGCCGGCCAGGTGAGTTGGGGAGCTGGGCTGGGACGGGGAGGCCGGCCGGCGCTGGCCGAAAGACGGGCTGAGCTCTGGACTTCTCCGCGCAGCACTGCCGAGCGCCTGCTCCCGGGGGCGCAGTTCCACCGCTACGTGAAGGATGCCCGCAGTGTGGTGAGGTCCCCTCTGCCCTATGCGCTTGATCAGGAGCTAGCAGAGCACGTGGATTTTGGTAGGAGGCCCTTGGGGGGCAAGGTTTCTGAGTAGGGGGCTCCGCCTGGCTTTCGGGGGCCCCCTTGGGCCACCCGACATTCGGGTGTCCGGGCGGGCTTGTCTGCCGCAGGTGACAGTCACAGCCCTTTTCCTCTTGCCCATTCCTAGTGGGGGGGCTGCACCGTTTCCCGGCTGAACGGAAGGAGGTGAGCCGGGCCTGGGCTGCAGAGAATTCGCCGCTGGGACGGGACAGGCGGCCCGCTTTCCACCTGGGCGTGACCCCGGCCGTGCTCCGCCAGCGATACAACCTGACCCACGCGGACGTGGGCACCTGCTCCCGCAGCAGCCAGGCCTGTGCCCAGGTAGGAGCCCGGCCGCGCTGCTCGGCACCCGGGGGTGGGGGCCGGGCCATCTCCGGGCCAAGCTCCGCCCTGGGCCGCTGCCACCCCCAGCGTCTCCCCGGGCTCTGCCCGAGGCCGGCCGCTCAGCCCGCGGCTTCTTTCCCCCCAGTTCCTCGAGCAGTACTTCCACCAGGCCGACCTGGCCGAATTCATGCAGCTCTTTGGGGGAACGTTCCCCCACCGCTCCCGGGTCGACCAGGTCATTGGCCGTCGGGGCTCCGGCCCAGCTGGCTTGGAGGCCAGTCTGGACGTGGAGTACCTCATGAGCACAGGCGCCAACGTCTCCACCTGGGTCTTCAGCAACGCAGGTACTTCTCTTCCGGAGGCATCCGCCAGGCGGCGGAGCGTCTCCCCTGCCAGCTGGGAACCGGGAGCGCCGCTGGCCGCTCGTCCAGCCCTGGCCTCTGCCGGCTGCTGCTGGCGGCCCCGGCTGGGAAAGAGCGGGGCGAGCCGGGCCCCGGAGTCCGATCTGGCTCCTGGGCCGCCCTCGTGGGGGCGGTGCCGGTTCCGAGCTGCTCCGCCCCGCCCGCAGGGGCAGCGATGCCCAGGCGCTGCAGGGGGCCCGCAGGGGGCGCCCGGCAGACAGGCCCGCTCACCTCCCCTTGCCCCACAGGGCGCCACGAGAGCCAGGAGCCCTTCCTGGAGTGGCTGCTGCTGCTGAGCAACACCAGCGCGCTGCCGTGGGTGCACTCGGTCAGCTACGGGGACGACGAGGACAGCCTCTCCCGGGCTTACCTGGAGCGGGTGAACACAGAGTTCATGAAGGCGGCTGCCCGCGGCGTCAGCATCCTCTTTGCCTCGGGTGCGTGCGGGCTGGCAGGGACAGGAGCAGCGGTGGCCGGCGGCAAGGACAGCCGGCCCCGGTCACAGAGCGCTGCGGGGAGGTTGAGTCCGCCGTGCCCACGCAAGCAGTGGGTGGCAACACGAGGGGCGCAGGGGCCACAGCAGCGCATCTCCCCCTTCTCTGAGCAGCCGGGCCTCTTCCGGCTGCCGCGTGGTCTCCCGCTCGCTTGTTCGCCTCCTGGCCCCACGGTGGGCTTGCTCTCCACATCCCAGGTGCACCCCATTGGGGCCCCCAGGAATACCCCTTGCCTGGCCGGGAGCTCTCAGTAATTCTACGGAGAAGCAAAATCAAAGCTTCCGAGTCTCGGCTGTCCTGTGGGAAAGGCGAGTTCTGAGTGGGTGCTGAGCCTTTCCTGAGGATGTGGTTGTTTGAAGCCCTGTGTTGTTTAAAGGACATTTTACTTTTTCTGCCCAGAGGAGGGGGGTACACTTAACAAGAGTTCAGCTTATTTAGAATGCTTATTCCCTATCTTCTAAACCCCAGTGGGTTCACAAGACTGCTTTCGAGCTATACACGCTCCGATCATGCGTGTGCGCATGACGTGCTCAATAAAACAATGGGAAGAACCAAAGTGTTTCACAGCAGCCCGTCCACCTGATTCCGGGAGAATCCCAGAGAGGCGAGCCCAGCCCTTTCGCGGGATAGAAGTGGCTCGAAACGCAGGGGGAGAGTGACGGGGCTTGTCCTGACCCCCTTAGGTGACTCGGGGGCAGGTTGCCGGGCAGTCTCGGGGGGGAAGCACATCTTCCGGCCCAGCTTCCCGGCCTCCAGGTGAGCAGAAGGGGCTGGCGTGGTGCGGGGAGGCTCTGGCCCTCGGGCGTCCTCTGAAGCCGTGGGGGTGAGCGGCGGGGAGTTTCGGGCCGCAGAGAAGAGCGCCAGAGTTACCGTTTGCCTCGGGCCTTGTGAGCACTTGCCCCGAGCAGCACAAGCCCCTCCCCGCCGCGGGTGGTCAGGCGGGCAGCTGGAGGGCTTGGGCCAGCGCCGGTTTCCACATTGGGACCCCAACGCTTCCTCCGTGCTTGCAGCCCTTTTGTGACAACAGTTGGCGGGACGTCCTTCCGGCAGCCCTTCCAGGTGGGTGCTGAGGTCACGGACTACATCAGCGGAGGCGGGTTCAGCAATGTCTTCCCGACGCCCAATTACCAGGTGAGCTGGCTGCCGCTCCTCACGGGACGCAGCTCCTGCCAGCCCTGGCGGTGGCAGCGACGGGCCTTCGTTGCAAAACACACAAGCCACTGACCGGAGCCCAGGCAGCATGAAAGTCGGGTGGGGGCGCAGCCCGCTGGCTGGGGTGCGAGCCCCCCGCACAGTGGTGGGGCCAGCGCAGAGACGCTTGTGGAGTGGGGGGGAGCAGCGCATCAGAGGGTCAACGGACAGGCTGCCCCCTTTCCTCCCCACAGGTGACAGCCGTGAAGCGTTTCCTGAGCACGTCGCCTCAGCTGCCCCCCGCCAGCTATTACAACAGCACAGGCAGAGCCTATCCAGATTTGGCGGCCCTGTCGGACAACTACTGGGTGGTGGCCAACCGCATCCCCACGCCCTGGATCTCGGGCACCTCGGTGCGTATGCAGCCCTGCCCGCCCGCCTGCCCGCCTGCCTGCCCTGGGCCAAGCCTCTTGGGCTGGGCTGGGGAAACCTGCCGGCCCTTGTGACTTCCCTCGCTTCCCCGCTGCAGGCCTCCACTCCCGTGGTGGGGGGCATCATCGCCCTGATCAACGACCGGCGCCTCCAGCGAGGACTGCCGCCCCTGGGCTTCCTCAATCCTGCCCTCTACCAGCTGCAGGGAGGAGGGAACAGCACCGCCCTCTACGATGTGAGTGCATGTGTCCGGGGGGGGGGGGGGCGCTGGCTCAGCAGAACGCAGAGTCCTCAGCGTGCGGGGAGCATTGGGAGCCGGCCCCTGGCGGGGGCAGCCTCTTACCTTGCTGTCGGGCAAGGCGACCAGAAACCGAGAAGCAGGCTGGGCTGGGGCTGGGGCGCGTGGTGAAAAGCCTCCCCTTCCTCCGTCTCCCCGTAGGTGACCCATGGATGCCACCTGTCCTGTCTGGACGCTGTCGTGCAAGGCCAGGGCTTCTGTGCCGCCCCTGCTTGGGACCCGGTCACAGGCTGGGGGACTCCGAACTTCCCAGAGCTGCTGCGTGCCCTCCTGGGCTAGCGAGCCGTAGCGCTGGCCTTTCTGGCAGCCTGCTCTGTGATCAGGATGGGGGGGGGGACGGAGGCGGGGCGTGGGTCTGCCGGCTTGGAGGCTACAGTGGGGCACGGGGGGCCATCCTGCTCCTGCCCCAAGGGGGCCCCTCTTTTCCAAACGGGCACTGCAGCCGAGGAGATCTTCTGTCTCGGACCGGCGGCGGCTGCCGACGAGCTCACGGTAGCAAAGGAGGCTGGGGCAGGGGGTTGTAGCGCTGCACAAAATTTTTCAAAAGGGTTTGAGTGCAGAATCCCACAAATTCCTATTTCAAGTGTGAAATGAGCTGTTCCCAGTGCGTGAGGCATGCGGGGACACAAAAACTCTGTTTTGAATGCAAATGTTTCAAAACGCCCCCACATAGCCCGTTTGCCGTCTAGGGGCTGGACAGTATCTGACCCAAGCTCCTCTGCAGGCCTTGTGGCTGTGCAGAAACGCTTCAGCTCGCACAGGAGAAGCCTTGCTCTGGTGGCGGGCGGGGTGTCCTAGTCCCCCCTTGAGAAATTGTCCCAAATTCCAGGGTTGGATGGGGCCGCTGAGGCCATGAATTCCAAGCCTAATCATGGCAGGAATTCAGGATTCCCAGACTAGGCCTGAATCCATCATCCCTTCCCTGAATGCGTGGCTGCACCGTCCAACCATTCTTCCTGTTAGGACATTTTTCCTTGCACTCAGTTGAACTCTGCCTTCCTGCAACTTAAATCCATTATTTTGTGTCCTGCACTCGAGTGGTGGACATCCTGACACCTCTGAAGTGACTTGGAGGGCTCCCCTGCTGGCTTTCTTCAAGCCTTTCTGCACCCTTTAGTCTCTCTCGTCTTGGTTTCCAGTTCCCTGATCATCCTTTATCCTTCTCTTTAACCTGCTCCAGTTCCTCTGAATCCTAAAGTGTGTTGGCCAGAACTGAGCAGATCACATAAAGCAGAATAAACTGAAATAGTTACTTCCCAGAATCTTGGGAAGCTACAGATTTTAGAAAATAAATTGCTTCTGTTGATTCAGCCTAAAATTGCATTTACCCTTTTTGCAGCCAGTTCACACTGCTGGCTCAGATTCTAAAGGTAAATACTTCCTTGAGTTGGAGGTGGGTATTAGTTATCCCAGCCAATTTTGTGTCATCTATATATTTGATAAGTATTTTCTCCACCTCTTCATCAAAATGATTAATAAAAGTATTGAAAAATAAAGGACCCAGGACTGATCCTTTGGACACTCCACTAAAAATATTTTCCCAATTTGATGAGAAGCCATTGATGAGCACGCTCTGAAAATTATTTTTAAGCCAGCTATGTCTTCTCTTATCATGTCATCCAGCCCATATTTTACTAATCAGCACATCATAGGGTACTTTGTGAAATGCTGTGCTGAAGTCAAGATATATTAAATCTACAGCATTTCCCCAATCTATTAAAGAAATTACCTCATTAAAAAATGAGATGAAGTTACTCTGGTTTGTTCTTGATGTGACAAAATTGGCTTGTGGCAATTACTACATTGTTTTCAAGATGCTTACAGGTAAGTTTCTTTACGATCTTTCCCTGGGTATCAGAGCCAGACAGGCCTGTAGCTTCTTGGCTCCTCCCCCCCCCCCCCCAGCTTTGGCTTGCTTGAGCAGGGTTTATTGAACAAACCTTAATTACCTGGGTTCTCACAACACAAAAGCAACAAGGAAATGGTGTTCTTGACACAACCCAGGGCATGGACCAGGCTGCCGTGTTTCAGATCCACTGAGAGATGCCCCAGTCCAGCCCTGTCCCTCCCGTGCGCCCATCCTCTGGTTGAACGTGGGGAGCCGGTGCAGAAGAGGCCATGGAGGGAGCCACAGGCGGCCTTGCAGGTGCTCCCCGCCTCGGGCGTGCAGTGACGGGGGCCCCCGAACGTGCTCAACAGGCGTTCCCTTCCTTACACGCTCTTGTCTGCCTTGTGTTTCCCCGTTTCCCATAAAGTGGCTTTTTGAGCACCCCACGCTTTCCAAAAACGTTGACTGACTGTCCCTGGCGGGTGGGGGAAGGCAATCCAAATGCAATTAACGCCTGCAACATTCGCGTTTCATGGCGGAGCCTCCTGAGCGGATTTCGGGTGGCTGGGCAAGGTGGGCGAGGGCCTCTTCCAGCAGCTCTGCAGGGCCTTTCCTGCTGCTTGGGGGGGGGGGGGGGCGGGGGGGGGATATTCAGCAAGGCTTGCAGGAGCAACAGGTCCTGTGAGTGGCTGGCCAGGCAGAGGTGCAAACGCTGTGTTTGCATAACCCAGAAGTCGGTGTTAACTGAACCAGGCTTTGTGGAATCCATTTGTGAGGGTTGTTTTTCCAAGGACTGCACACACCACAGCGTAGCCAATCTTTACACGGTGCTTTATTGCAGCAGACAGCTTCCCCAACAACAGGGTACTGCTATGGGCCAACTCCACCCATCTAGGACTTGCCAGGTGCTGTTGCCACATAAATGCACCCTTAATGCACAGTCCCTTATTCTCAGTCTTTTAATACTCGGTTCAAGCAAAAGTCTCAATGTCTAGAAAGTAGCACACAACCTTCGCCTTACTCCCTGGCTGGGATGAGTGTGGTGGTTCCTTTTCTAGTTGTTCCTGAGCTCCCAGCAGGAGATGCTGCTCACCACAACTTGTGGTCCTGGCAGTTGAGTGAGGGTCCTCTTGCCTGCTTGTGATAGCTGCCAATGCCCAGAGTCCGGCTGCCCTTGGCTGTCCCCTTTCCTCTTACACACCCCCCCCCCCCGCACTCTGCCTTAACATTTGTTTTTGTAAGGTAGGAGCCTGGGCGGGGCGAGGCTGCCTCTGGACATCGGCAGGTCCTTGAAATCGCCAGGGTGTGGCTTAATTGTCACAGGCAGCTGGAACGCGGCTTGGATGCTTGTGAGTTAATGAATGAATGCATGAGGGAAATGGGTTGGGGAATGTTTCTGCCTGGCTGCAGCTACCGTTCCCAGCTTCACTCCCTCACACCACTGGACTAGGCTAACAAGGGCTTGGGTGGTTTCTGGCTCACGTTGGCCATCAAAAATAGGGTTTAAATAGAAGAGAGTATCTGTGGCTCAGGGTTGAACTGGGGAGTCCTTGGTGCTCTCCGAGCCTCGTTGTTTTCTTGCAGACGTTTCATTACCCGACTCGGCAACATCTTCAGTGCGAGTGAGGGAGCAAACCCCACACTCCTTCGCACTGATGATGTTACCTAGTCGGGTAATGAAACGTCTGCAAGCAAACGACCAAGCACAGAGAGCACGAAGGACTCCACGAAATAGAGTTTGTTTGGGATAGCATGTTCTACCAACACAAACGTGCATTGTTAGCCCAGGCATGTGTGTGTCGTGTGAAGAAGCCGCCTCAGTGACAGTGCTGATGCCTCTATAAATTACAGCGAACCGGACTTGCATGCATGAGTTTATCAGCACGTTGAGGGCATCTGAGGAAAGGAAACTCTCTAGCTGGCGTAGCACTCAATGGGTAAAAGGTGTTAACTGCACAGCATATGTCCCGAAGAGCATTCTCGCTCTCCGCTGTGCGCTTAATGAGATTAGAATGCTTTGTGCCTCAAGGAGATCCCAGCCGGTTCAAGAGTCCAAGACTATAGTCACTCCTAAATGAGAGGAAATAAGGTAGTTTTACTGGACATGATCTCACCCATCGAACTGCAGGACCCAGCACGGCCTTGCAAAGGGGCTGCTCCCAGGCCAGGCGCATCCATGACGAAGTGCTTGGATGAGCCTTGAAGGAGAAAATACAGTATCAAAGTAGGCAGGTAAATAACCCCTCCCCAGACACACTTTTTCGCTAAACTGAACTGTCAGCTCAGCAGTGAAACAGAGAAAGCCCAGGAGCGCTGATGGGCCGGGGAAAGATACCCGGGAGAATCTGTCAACAAGGACAGTGTAAGATGAAGTAACTCTAGGAAGAAACTATGTTAATGAAATACTTCTGCTTTGTTCTCCCCAAACTAGTTTCCTTTGTAGTGCTATTTCCTCATAGTCCCACCCTCACTACTCCACCGGTCTCCCTAAGGACACCATGCACTAACTAACCCAATCGGGTGCTTGGCTGCCGCGTCCGATCCCACGCACAATCTCCCTAATTCTAGAGAGGGAACCCGCACCCCCGCCCCCTAGGTCAGTGGCGCCGTCTGCTGGTCTGAGCGCCAAATAAGCTCATTCTCCTGTGGTAGGTTTTTAGATGTTAATCACGGTAGGAGCACGTGACCGGGAACCACCCTTCCTGTTTGCAGTCCCTGTTGAGAAGACACGATTACTCACCAAACAGATGCAGATTCTGGGATGGTTGCCTGGAAATGCTTGCAATCACCCCCGAATCCCCCCTCCCAACGATCGGATTTAGGCTGCCTTTTAGGCAAACTTTTAAAACTAAAGCACGCATTCATCTTCTCATGAAAACGACTGCTGGCCCTAACAACAAATTACAGGCGCGCAGCCAGATACCCAGCAGGGCCGCCGGGGCCTTCTCCGTCGTATGCGGGTTGTATCCGGACGGCCTGCCCGCTCGCTCGGTGGACGTGTGAATGGGGCGCTGGGCTTTGCCTCTGGGGAGCAGGGGGGGCTGCTCTCAGGAAGCTGGGAGGCCCAGAAGAGTCCCGACCCACTCCCAGCCTCCCGAGGAAGCGCTCAGAGGTCGAGAAGCGGGGGGGGGGGGGGCGGAGGCTGGGAGGTCCAGAGGGCAGGAGCGAGACTGGGTGGCCCCGTGCCTGAAGGCTGGAGAAGGGGGTGGGGTGGGACTCCTGCCTGCTCAGTGCACAGGATTCTGAGCAGAGCAGCTTCCTTCAGGACTTGTAGGAGAGGCGCCTGGGGGTTGCACCATTGCCAGCATCCCTGACATGCTGTGGAGGGGTTATAAACCAGGCTCAGGCTGCAGAAGCTGCTGCTGCTGCTGCTGAACACCAGACCGGAGCACAGCAAGGCCACATTCTCCCATGATGCAGTGGTGCATGATGCCAACTTGGCACGTATTACGTATCAGACCTGGCTTTGCTGTGATGGGGGCGTGGCCTACTGGTTCCAGGTCCTGCAGCAGCCTTGACCCCAAGGTTGGGGAAGATAATTCAGATGATTATTGAGACATTATTCAGATGAGCACAAACGCACTACAGCAACCCAGAACACCAGAAAAAGGAAACAGACCACTTATATAGCATCTTCCAGCAAAATCGATACCCATGCAACTTTATCAAAAAGTGCCTGACCCCTCAACCCACTACAGCAGAGCTTTCCAAACTTTTCATGTTGGTGACACACTTTTTAGACATGCATCATTTCGCGACACACTCTTACAGCAGGGCACAAGGCAGGCACTAGGACCTGCGCAGAATCCTAGCAGGGCAGGTTTGGAGGCAGCAAGGCACAAGGCAGGCACTAGGACCTGCGCGGAATCCTGGCAGGGCAGGCTTGGAGGCAGCAAGGCACAAGGCAGGCACTAGGACCTGCGCGGAATCACAGCAGGTTTGGAGGCAGCAAGGCACAAGGCAGGCACTAGGACCTGCGTGGAATCCTGGCAGGGCAGGCTTGGAGGCAGCAAGGCACAAGGCAAGCACTAGGACCTGCGCGGAATCCTGGCAGGGCAGGCTTGGAGGCAGCAAGGCACAAGGCAGGCACTAGGACCTGCGCGGAATCCTGGCAGGGCAGGTTTGGAGGCAGCCAGGCACAAGGCAGGCACTAGGACCTGCGCGGAATCCTGGCAGGGCAGGCTTGGAGGCAGCAAGGCACAAGGCAGGCACTAGGACCTGTGTGGAATCCTGGCAGGGCAGGTTTGGAGGCAGCAGGGCATAAGGCAGGCACTAGGACCTGTGTGGAATCCTGGCAGGGCAGGTTTGGAGGCAGCAGGGCATAAGGCAGGCACTAGGACCTGCGTGGAATCCTGGCAGGGCAGGTTTGGAGGCAGCAGGGCACAAGGCAGGCACTAGGACCTGCGTGGAATCCTGGCAGGGCAGGCTTGGAGGCAGCAGGGCATAAGGCAGGCACTAGGACCTGTGTGGAATCCTGGCAGGGCAGGTTTGGAGGCAGCAGGGGACAAGGCAGGCACTAGGACCTGCGCGGAATCACAGCAGGTTTGGAGGCAGCAAGGCACAAGGCAGGCACTAGGACCTGTGTGGAATCACAGCAGGTTTGGAGGCAGCAGGGCACAAGGCAGGCACTAGGACCTGCGTGGAATCCCGGCAGGGCAGGTTTGGAGGCAGCAAGGCACAAGGCAGGCACTAGGACCTGCGTGGAATCCCGGCAGGGCAGGTTTGGAGGAAGCCGGGCACAAGGCAGGCACTAGGACCTGCGTGGAATCACAGCAGGTTTGGAGGCAGCCAGGCACAAGGCAGGCACTAGGACCTGCGCGGAATCCTGGCAGGGCAGGCTTGGAGGCAGCAGGGCACAAGGCAGGCACTAGGACCTGCGTGGAATCACAGCAGGTTTGGAGGCAGCCAGGCACAAGGCAGGCACTAGGACCTGCGCGGAATCCTGGCAGGGCAGGCTTGGAGGCAGCAAGGCACAAGGCAGGCAGTAGGACCTGCGCGGAATCACAGCAGGTTTGGAGGCAGCCAGGCACAAGGCAGGCACTAGGACCTGCGTGGAATCACAGCAGGTTTGGAGGCAGCCAGGCACAAGGCAGGCACTAGGACCTGCGCGGAATCCTGGCAGGGCAGGCTTGGAGGCAGCAAGGCACAAGGCAGGCACTAGGACCTGCGCGGAATCACAGCAGGTTTGGAGGCAGCCAGGCACAAGGCAGGCACTAGGACCTGCGCGGAATCCTGGCAGGGCAGGCTTGGAGGCAGCCAGGCACAAGGCAGGCACTAGGACCTGCGCGGAATCCCGGCAGGGCAGGTTTGGAGGCAGCAGGGCACAAGGCAGGCACTAGGACCTGCGCGGAATCCTGGCAGGGCAGGCTTGGAGGCAGCCAGGCACAAGGCAGGCACTAGGACCTGCGCGGAATCCCGGCAGGGCAGGTTTGGAGGCAGCAGGGCACAAGGCAGGCACTAGGGCCTGTGTGGAATCCTGGCAGGGCTCGGAGGCAGCAGAAGCCGTGACACACCCAGACACTGCAGCCGACACACTAACGTGTCCTGACACAGAGTTTGGAAAGCTCTGCACTACAGCACAACCAACAGAAGCTATGAAAAGGATAACACTGCCATACGTCAGAAACGGCTGTTATGGTTTTATGATTTAAAAAGAATTTGAATCAGAAAATATTTTCTGCTAGCTTGGAAACAAGAATTTGGATCACAAGACTGTGGTGCCAGCAAATCTGGGTTTCTGTTTGTACTCCCAAGGTATTCTTTTGTTTTCTTAAGTATCCGCTGGGTTGAGAGTTCAATCTTTTGTCTGTTTTAGGACTGATAAGTGGGTTACCATGACGACTAATTGTTCTGACCTACATGTATAAAGGTATATATTAACATACCTTTGTGTTGTAAAATGTGCGTTGTTTCTTCTTTGTTCTCTGCTCTGCTGTTTTTTTTGCCTCTCTAAATTATGCTGAAAAGGGGCGTGGTGGCTCAGTTCGGAGGCTCGAATCCCTAGCCCCGCGTGACGGAGTGAGCTCCCGCACTCGCCACAGCTCTTGCCAACCTAGCAATTCAAAAGCATGCAAGTAGATGAATAGGTACCACTTCGGTGGATGGTAACAGTGTTCCATGTGCATCATGCCGGCCACATGACCACGGAAGCGTCTTCGGACAATGCTGGCTCTTCGGCTAACAAACGGAGATGAGCACCGGCCCCTAGAGTCGGACACGACTGCACAAATGTGCGGGGGAAACCTTTACCTTTTTTAAATTATGCTGAGGCTATCTCTCTCTGTGAAGAGAATTTTGTAGTTATGGTTTTTTATTAATATATATGTTTGCTGAAAAAGCTTTTGTGTCTTTATTTGATCTCTCAATTGCAAAGCGTTTCTGGAATATTTAAAACACCAACAATGGCACCACCATAGCACACAAACCTTCCAGAACATCTTAAGCAAACTGAAAGACCCAGTAGCCCAGGAAGAAAAAACAGGAGTCATCTACAACATACAGTGTAAGGGCTGTAACAGCCACTATGTAGGACAGACAGGCGTGTGTGTGTGGGGCGTGGTGGCTCAGCGGGTAAGACGCCAGGCTTGTTGATCGGAAGATTGCAAGTTCGGAGGTTCGAATCCCTAGCCCTGCGTGCAGAGTGAGCTCCTGCACTAGCTCCAGCTCTTGCCAACCTAGCAATTCGAAAGCATGCAAATGCAAGTAGATTAATAGGTACCACTTCGGTGGGTAGGTAACAGCGTTCCGCGCGTGTCATGCGGCCACATGACCGTGGAAGCGTCTTCGGACAACGCTGGCTCTTTGGCTAACAAACGGAGATGAGCACCGGCCCCTAGAGTCGGACACGACTGCACAAATGTGCGGGGGGTACCTTTACCTTTACCTTAGGACAGACAGGCAGAAGACTAGCAGAGCACATCCATGAATAACAACTGAGAGTCAGAAGACACGATGAAAACTCCTTAATCTCCCAACACATGGAATCAACCACACTTTCAACTGGGGAACTGTCAGCATCCTAGACCAAGCTGAATCCAAAAATGCAAGGGAATTCCTGGAAGCTTGGCATTCAGACAAGTCAGCCATCAACAGGCACATAGAGGTAAACAACATTAACTTATTTATTGTGAACCGCCCAGAGTTCCCCATGTGGGGAGATGGGCGGTCATATAAATTAAATAAATAAATAAATAAATTTACATACCATTCATAAGAGACAATAGAAAAGGCAGAAGACCTCCTTGCCAGCCCAGCTATGCAAGGATTAACACCAGGAATAGCATCAGAGGAACAATAAAGCAGTATACAATGCCCTAATCAAGGAATTATTTACTCAATCAACCAAGCAGCAAACAGCCTAATCAAGGAACCACCTAGAGTTCTCCTTGTGGAGAAGATGGGCGGTAATATAAATCCAATAAATAAATAAACAAACTACCAAGGAGAGAACAACACCCCCACCAACACAGGCAGGACATGCCAGGGTATATAAACTGAGAGCAAGTCCCACTCCCTTTTCGCACTGAAGATGTTGCTTAGTCTGGCCATGAAATGTCTGCAAGAAAACAACAAGGCTCAGAGAGCACCAAGCTGACAGATGATAGAGTGGTTAGATCAGAGCTTTCCAAACTGTATGTCATGACACTTTAGTGTATCACAACACACAGTTTAGTGTGTCGTGGGGGGGTGCGCACGGCTTGCTTGTCCTGCTTGTGTTGGTGGACAAGCCAGGGTATATAAACAGAGAGCAAGTCCCACTCCCTTTTCGCACTGAAGATGTTGCCTAGCCTGGCAATGAAACGTCTTCAAGAAAACAACCAGGCTCAGAGAGCACCAAGGACTCCACAGTTCAACCCTGAGCTACAAATATTCCCTTCGATTGGTATTCCTAACTACTTGGGCAGAGTGGGGTGTTCTGCATCCGATCCTCAGGAGGAAGGGAGGAAGCAGGGCCCCACTGCTCCTGCCTACAAAAGTGATCTTCCGTCATGACGGAAACAAACAAACAACAGCAAACAACAGCCCAATCAAGGAACTCCTACACCTCCACCAACACAGGCAGGACAAGCCATGGTATATAAACAGAGAGCAAGTCCCACTCCCTTTTCGCACTGAATATGTTGCCTAGTCTGGCAATGAAACGTCTGCAAGAAAACAACCAGGCTCAGAGAGCACCAAGGACTCCACGATTATTCACTGACCTGCCCAGTGACCAAAATCAGTGCCCCAGAGAAACTAGGTGCAGAGACAAATCGGGGACGCAGCTGGTGTGCCAACCGTCCAGCTCCCCAGCAGTGTCCCTTCACAAGCTCCTGGACCTCATCTTGGGGCTGATGTTGGAGACCTCAAAGCATATAGTCTTGAGTGGCTTCAACTTCCCCGGAGAGCACTGACATCTATCCTTTGCCTTGGCTAGATCATTTTGGCCAAACTGGATCTGGACACCCTGGACTACTGCATGTTGGAATGGGCCGCCCCAGACACCTAACGGATACAGAAGGTTTCCAAGAGCGCTTCCGGAGGCTTCCAACAATACAGCAGGCGGCTCCGCGCCATGCCAGGGTGACCACTGGGACAGAGGCAGCCAGGACACTGGATGAGCTTGCCTCTGCGCGGCCTTGCTCCGATCGTTGAACCCAAGTAGCCCCTTGGTTTTCCTGAGGAGTCGAAATTGAAAAGACACCTAGAACATCAGCAGCAGAAAACCAAAGATGAGCGTGGCTGAACCTTGGCAAGAGTTCATGTCTGAGCCTCCTCAGTGCAACTAAGAGCAGCAAAGCCTTCTTGCTTCTCGGCCCGTTATGCCCACAGCTTCCTGACCGGTGGCCCTCTCCAGAGTGACCCAGATCCTTTGAGAGGAGGATGGGCATGACAAAGCACCTGTGGGCCGCCTGGGCAGTTTTTGTTTTTCCTCGTAAATAAAGTTGCTCCCGTTCAACTTTGGGCACAACTAATTCAGATGGCATGTTGTGCTCCTGTGTAGATTACCTTTCAGCTTGACAGACTGGAGGAAGTGGGCCGACTCTTGGCAGCAGCAGCTGTGCGATCTGTGGCAGGACCCACGTCCCACCTTCTGGGTTTGGGAGGCGATTCATGCTTCTTTGGAAGAGGGTGCTATGCCACACGCCCCGGAAAAGGCAACTGCGTGTTCTGTACTAAAGCAGCCATTGCTTGGGCCAGCCTTATCTGACAAACTCAACGCCATCTCAACCCTTTTCTTCTTGTGGAGAAGGTGGAGGGGACTGAGTCACATGGATTATGTAGATCCTTTTCAGCCGTACCAGAAAGAGCACTGTCACTCTGGTGGATGACTTCCATTGGGCCTTGGCAGGGGGAGGCGTGCCCGTCTTGCCCCATTAGACTCTTGGCACGGCTCCACCCCATCAGTCATGGTATCTTTCAGGACCATATGCGAGGCTGGGGGGGGGGGAGGAGGAGAGACTTTTCAGTTAGTTCATTACTACTTGAATGGGCACTTCCAGGCGTTAGTCAGAGGGGATGAATGTTCAAACCCTTTGTTGCTCCAGTGTGGGGTGGGGTGTCACAGGATTTGGCCCCCTCCCCTCAGCAAGAAAGAATAAAATAGGAAAACTGGTCCAATGCACCCAAAAGGAAATCATACGTAGCAGACAAGGCGCCCAGCAACCACCCCATGCCAGCTCCTGGGAGAACAGCCAAATTTTCCTAAAGTCGTTGCAGACGTCCTATTCCAGAGGACAGGGGAGATGGCGGAGAAGGCAGGGGTGCTCGGCTTGATTGTAGGAGACATTGGGGATCTTGAGCAGATGTCTAGGGGTGATCAGGAACTGGGAGGTGAGAAAGAGGCTCGGATAAAATCCCAGCAAGGAAGTCTGTTCACACACAGACCTCCTGGGAACATTTCCACTGGGAAGCGCTTGAGACAGGATTGTACTAGCCCAAGGAATCGGTCTGGATCCGTGGCTCCGTGGGATCAGCAGTCTTTGCCTTGCTGCAGCCGGAGGGTCGGTTACAGCACTACCTGGGCTAGGAAGCGCCCACAGGAGGGGCTCGGTGCCGAATCGAGGTGCTGCTGGGTTACCGCAAGGCAAACTGGAAAAGACCCCGATGCTGGGAAAGACGGAAGGCAAAAGGAGAAGGGGACGGCAGAGGATGAGATGGTTATAGAATCACCGATGCCTAAATACCTTGAGAAGGGGTCTGAGATGCTTTTCATGGGATGCCAACAGTGATTTTCTAAGCTGTTTTAAATCTTCCTGCAATGCATCACGTGGCCTCTGAAGCATATTTTGAAAGCCTTCTCCTTGGAGACTGCAGTCACGGCCAACAAGGCAAAATAGCGGCTTTTCTTGGCTCTCTTCTGGCTGGTGACTTGGGCCTCAGAATGGTGCTCTGCATCCCCCCACACCACATCATCCTCTGGGCTGTTTGCTCAAACAGTCACACCCCCCCCAAAGCAGCCAAACTGTCCGGCCCAGGAGCAGGTGGGTCAACTGGAAAGCATTTGGTCTGCCAAGCCCGCAGGGAGAGGAGACCACAACCTAATTCGCATTTCTGTTTTCCAATTCTCTTTCAACAAGAAGCCCAGGGAAGGTTTCCAATTGTTCACGGAGGGAGGGGGGACACGCTGTTCAGCCCCTCGCCATTTCGGCCGGAGGTCAGCTCCGGCCCCCGCTGCAGCGAGCCGATTCCGCTGAAGGCCGCTCTAAGACCCCTGCGCGGACGGGCAGGGATGGCGCTTCAGAGAGCCTTCAGCTCTGCGCTCCGCGGAAGGGTCTCCCTGCGCCTTCGGCGGCCGGGGCCGGAGCAGAGGGGCTGGGTGGGCCCCGGCTGTCCACCCCCGTCTTCCCGGAAGAGACGGGGGGCTGCTCTTCGCCGGGCCTGACCGCTCCTTCGGGATCATTTCGGCAGGGATGGAACTAGGGTCTGTGTCACCCACATAGATTCCAGGCCGCCCCATGGGTTATTTTGTCATTTTGGCGCCCCCCAGCGCGGCTCCCCGGGCACATGCCCCGCTTGCCCCCCCCCCCCCCCCCCCCGTTGCGGCCCTGCATTTCGGCCACAGCGCCCGGCAGGCAGGCAGGCAGGCAGGCACGCAGGCTCAGCTTGCTCCGGCCCAAGTCCTCGCGGGGCCCTGGGCGGCACGGCACGGCGTTTCTGGACACCTGCCTCGTCCTCCCAGGGAGATGCTTCGGTCCGAGGATCCCGCCAACGGCCCTCCCGGCCAGCGCGCCCCGGCGGAGGACCCTCCCCGCCCCTTCGGCGCAGACCGGCCGGGCGGGGGGAGCCCCGTGAGGAGGCCAGGTCCGCCGCTGGGACCCTCAGGCGGGCCTTTGGGGAGCCCCCCGATCTTGGGAGACGCCCTCCCCGGCTGAAGGAGCGCGCAGCCCCGCCCCCCCGCCGAGCGGCGCGCAGGAGGGGAGGAGCCGCGCCGGCCCCGCTCCGCCCCGCTTCCGGGGATCGGCGCCGCCGCGCCTGCGCACAAGCCGCCTCGCCGCCGCAGCTCGCCGGATCCATGAGCGCCACCGGGGCGGGAAACAGCGGCGGCGGCGGCGGCGGCGGCGGGGGGGCCGGCGCGGGAGGGGGCGTCACGGAGCCCGACCCTAGCCCCGCGGCGCCCGCGCCCCTCCCGCCGCCGCCCCTGCCGCCCCTCGCCGCCTCCGCCGGGGACGCGGGCACCAAGGGCAGCCCGGGCGTGGCGGGGGCCGCCGGGGGGGCGGCTGGTGAGTGGCGGGCCGGGGGGGCCGGGGCAGGGAGGGGGCCCGCGCCGCCCGCCCGCTCTCACGCGTCCCCCCCCGCAGGCGCCGTCGCCGCCTTGGCGCAGCCCGTCGAGGGCCCGCCGCCTCTGCCCGTGCCCAACGGAGTCTTCGCGCCGCCCGGGGGCGCCGCCAACGGGGACGCCAAGCCCGCCGCCGCCGCCGCGCCCCCGCCCCCGCCCGGGTCGGCCTTGTCCGGCGCGCCGCTCGTGGACTTCCTGCTGCAGCTGGAGGACTACACGCCCACGGTGGGGGCCCGGGCGGGCGCGGGTGGCGGCTGGGTCGCCGCCGGCGGTGGCCCCGCCTGACTCTCCCCTGCGCTTGCAGATCCCGGACGCCGTGACCGGCTACTACCTGAACCGCGCCGGCTTCGAGGCGTCGGACCCGCGCATGTAAGTGTGGCCGGGTTAGGGTTTCCCGGGCCCCTGGTCCCCGCGCCGGGCCAAGCCAACCCGCCTCCTGCCTCCGCAGCATCCGGCTGGTCTCGCTGGCGGCCCAGAAGTTCGTCTCCGACGTGGCCAACGACGCCCTGCAGCACTGCAAGATGAAGGGCACGGCGTCCGGCAGCTCCCGCAACAAGAGCAAGGTGTGTGCGTCTGGGGGGCGCTGGGGGGGCGGCGATGACCCCTTGGCTGCCCTGCCTCTCCTTCCCGCAGGACAAGAAGCACACGCTGACCATGGAGGACCTGGCCCCTGCGCTGGCAGAGTACGGCATCAATGTGAAGAAGCCCCACTACTTCACCTGAAGGCCTGCCCCCCCCCCCATTAAAGCCTCTGTCTCTCAGCACCCTCTCTTTTGCTTTGGCTGCCCGCAGGATCCCCTCCCGTTTCTGGATTTGGTGCTCGGCTGCCGTGGCGTTCCTGGCTGGCAGGGCCGGGGGATTGTGGGCAGAGGCCACTGCAGGTGGCGGGCAGAGTCCTGAGCAGCCGCCGCGCAGGGGGTGCAATCTAGCCAGCCTCGCCAGTGCCTCCATCCAGCGTCAAGCCTCCCTCCTCCGGGGGGGGCTACCCCCAGCGCCTCCCCTGGGGGGCCCAAAAGCAGGGGCTTCTCCCTTCTCGGGAGTTCTGGGTTAGAGCAAGTTTTTCGCAAGAAAGCTGGCCTGGCCTAGGCGGCATCTCTGACCCTTTCCCAGTTGCTGGAGGCAGCCAGGAGGACAGGGTTGACCCCCCCCCCCCCCCAGGATGGTACTTCTGCCTGGCTCCGTTCCTGGGGGAAAGGTGCCCCTCGCAGGCCGCACCATCGGTCATTGTGGCGAAAGGGTAACGGCCCCACAGCCAGGATGCCACCTGAGCGGGACTCTGCTCCGGGGAGGCAAAGGGGCACCAAGGGGTGGAAATTCAGCATTGCTGCCCCCCCTAAAAATGTGCTTCCTGCGCTTCGGTTTAAGGGCCCCGCTGGTCCTTCACGGGCAGCTGAGCTGCACAGCTCAACAGCCGTCCCGGGTTCCCTGCCCCGCGGAAGCAGCACAAGGAGGCCCTCCTTCGGTGGCAGCTGTTTATTGGGGGCTCGGGCGGCTTTGTCCCGGGGGGCCGTG
This sequence comes from Charina bottae, assembly GCA_023362775.1. NCBI lineage: Eukaryota > Metazoa > Chordata > Lepidosauria > Squamata > Charinaidae > Charina > Charina bottae. The sequence continues at coordinate 5,195,838 of JALMGJ010000045.1, read as the reverse complement.
TAGAAAAGATAAAAACCGCGTAGTGCAGCCAGGCGGGGGCGCAGGGTGATCCCGCCGCAGGAGGCGGGGCTAGATGCAGCGCGTGGAGGCGGGAGGGGAAGCGCGAGGCCGCCTGCAGAGGGGCGGCGCCATCCGCACCGCGCTCAGGGCCGTGGCTTCTGCCCGCGGCTCTCCCGAAAGGCACTTGGGGCCGGCCAGACAGGCCCCTTATTTCTCCTGCATCTTCTCCAGAATAGGGACGATCATGTCAAATTTGGGGCGCTTGGCAGGGTCCTCGTTCATGCAGATCTTCATCAGCTTGCAAATGTGAGGGGAGATGCCGGGGGGGATGGTGGGCCGCAGCCCCTCCAGGGCGACCTGCAAAGACACACCAGAGCCTCGCTGGCACCCGCCGGAGAGCCAGAGCACAACCCCTCGCCCACCTGCCGGCGCTCACCTTCATGCCAATCTCCATGTTGGAGAGGTCAGCAAAGGGCACCTCCCGGGTCACCAGCTCCCACAGGAGCACCGCGAAACTCCACATGTCTGCCGAGCGCCGGTTAATCTCCTCGGCCTTCTTCTGCAGAGCTGCAGGGGGGGAGGAAAGAGGAGCCGCCCCCGGGGGGAGCTGGCCGAGTCCAGAAAGACCCCGCAGCAGCCCCGGGAAGAGGGGGCTCCTCTGCTGCCGTGCCTGGTTGGGGCAGAGAAGCGGCTGCCCCGCGCGCCCCCCCCCACTCACCTTCTGGGGCCACCCAGGCTGGGGCATACATCCTGCCCGGGCACTGGAAGGAAAACTTCACATCTGCCATGCCAATCCTGGCCGTCATGTCCTCGTCTATCTGCTCCAGGCAAGAGAAGGGTGACCGCTCTGCCCTGGCCTGCTCCGCCCGGTTCTCCAACCCCCCCCCCCCACTCACCATGATGCCGCGGCTGTTGAGAGAGTGGCGCGGGAGGAGCGGCTCCAGGGTGTGCAGGAAAGCCATTCCCCGGGACACGTCCAGGGCGAATTTCACCGCCTGGGTTTGGTCCACCACGAAGTCTAGAAGGGGGGGCAAGGGTGCCGCCAGGGGGGATGGAGAGTCAGCTTGGGCAAATCGGAGGTTATAAACGGGAGGTTGGAAGGCACCCTTGAGGCCATCCTGCCCACCCCCTTGCTCGGGAAGGGATCCAAATTCAAGCTGTGCCTAACAAATCGAGCAAAAGGAGAACCCGCCACCTCCCTGGAGCATTGGCTCCCGTCGCGCTGCTCTGAATCTCTGCAAGCCTTTTCTGACGTTTCGCCAGAACCGCCTCCCTGTCTCTAAAGCCAGGAGTCTGGGTCCTGCGCTGGGGGAGGGGAGAAAGCGGGTCTGCCCGAGCTGCACATGCCGGTCCGTGGGTCCTGCGCCTCATGGGAAAGGAGCCTGGGCTTGGCCTGGCAGCACGGGGGGGGGGGGGGGCAGCTGCTGCTGCTCCCGAGAGCCAGCGGCCCTCCATGCTTCGCCTTGAGGAGAGTGGCAGTCGGCCAATCCAACGTCTCTGGCAAGCCCTCACCCCGCTTGGGGCAAGGACCCAAATCGGAGGCTTCAAACACCCAGGAAGGCAGCCCACCTCGCTGGGTCCCCACTTCCATTGCTAGGAAGTGAAATGCCAGGAAGCTGCTCTATCGCACGATGTTCGAATCCAGCCATCTGCTTAATCGGTGGGGAAAGATTCAGGGCCTATTCTTGGACACCACGGCGAGCTACGCTCACAAGCGGGGGGTGCAGAGGGGCCCCTTCCTGACGCTGATCCCCCGCAACTGGTATCCGGGGGTTTCCAGGAGCACTTGGGTCCTTCCGCTCAGAGAAATGGCAACTGGGTGAGCAGCTTGACTGAAGGGCGCAAAGTCATGCCCGGCGCAGAAGAGAATTGGAGCAGGCAAGAGGAAGCAAGCCCTCCGCGGTCTATTATCCTTGGGCATGGCTGGCAAGGTGTGGTGCCAACTCACGCCTTGGGAGGGTTTCAGAAGTGCCCAGGCTTTGAGACTCCACACCTGTCCTCTGTGAATGGGTCCAAGCCCCTCGGGACCCTTCCCAGCTAGGGCAGCTGCGTGCTCGGCTTCCCTTTTTTATGATCTGTTCTAAATTCCCTTCTAGGCTCCTAAACGTTCTAGCCTTTTTTCTTTTTGTTCCATTGTCTGTAGAGGAGTTAAACCACAGCTGGGCCTGCTGGCTGTCGCCTTCCGCGCCTCTCCTGCGCTCTGTTCTCTTCGCTAAGGGATTGTACTCGGCGCTTCTGGTGCTGGCAGTTTCACTTTCACTCTTTTTCTGGAGATGGCGGGAATGGTTCCTAGTAAGCCAGCAGGGCCAGTTTGCACCAAGACGAGGAATTGGGGCTGCTGGTTCAGTGGGGGGATGCCCCAAGGTCGCGGAGGAGGAAGGAAAAAGGCCGGAGGGGGGCCAGGCCCGGAGGTGCAGGCTGGGACCTTCCACCCTGGGGAGGAGCTGCCACAGACCCCCCGAAGACAGGACCTGCTACAAGGGGTGGGGTAGGGGGTTGCTCCAGGTTGGCCCGGGACGAGCTGTTTTAATTTGGGGAAGGCTCGCACGGCCTACTTTCACCCGGTCGGTCCACAGCTTCCATGAAACGTGCCTCAGTTACAGAGGCTGCCTGATGCAGGTTGCCCAGCTGTTCCACGCAGCCGGGGAGAGTCGGGGCCTCTGCTAAGCCCCCCCTTGCTGGGCCTCGAGCAGCGCCCAGCCCCAGCCCCAGCCCCAGCCCCAGCCAGCGGCAAGACTCACTAGTGCCTTCGTGCAGCACGTTGTAAAGGGAGCCGTAGGGCATCCAGTGGGTGATGATGATGGGGTGCGGCGCAGGCGGCGACTGGCAGGCACCCAGGACCGGCAGCACGTTGGGGTGGGAGAAAATCCTGGGGGAGAGATGGTCCACGCCAACTTTGCCACATCGAGACGCAGGCCCCCGGGTGCTTTTCTCGGGGCTGCTCAGCCAGGGATGCCCGATTCCCTCCCTCCTTCCAAGGAAGGCTCCGAAGGCTCGTCCAATCCAGAGGAAGGAGGATGCTCCTGGCCTCGCCCAGAAGCAGCGGCGCCTCGCCTCACCTGAGCTTGGGGCACTCCTCGTTGAAATCCCGGCTCTTCCGGGTCGTCCAGTCCCGAATCTTGAGGACCTTGACGACAATGTCGTTCCCTTGCCAGCGCCCCTTCCACAGCTGCAGGGAGGCAGAGCGGTCAGGGCCAGGAACGCGGGAGGTGCTTTCGGGGGGCCGGCCCACCCCCTCCCCTCCCCATCGGGACCCTGCGGAGGGTGGGGGGGCCAAGAGCACTACCTCTCCGGACTGGTTCTCGTTGAGCTTGTGGCCCAAGGTCAGCTGCCGGAAGTCAATCCCAGCCAGCTTGTTTAGAGTCCCGTTACCTACGAGAGAGTCCCGAGGAAAGGGTCAGGCCCCCGCCTTAGGCCCCTGCACACAAGCCCCCCAGCCTCCCTCTGGGAAGCCGATTCCTTACGTGGCCGAGTCCGCGTGGTGCCCTTCCAAAAAGTGTCTCTGTAGGGGACGCGGGTCAGGCTTTGGCCCGACTTCTCTGCACGCTCTGGGAAAACAGAGGGAGCAGTCAGGGAACCGGAGGGGGGTGCCGGTTGGGGCGGGGGCTGGCACCCCAGGAAATGAGTCTCGATCCCCTTCGCTCTTCTGGTCTCTGCTTCCCCCCCCACCTTTACCTTAGGAAACTCTAAGGGAGCAAACTCACAGACAGGCTGAAACGGCTCAGGGTCTCCTGGGACCCTGGGCGTTGATGCCCAAGGTCGAACAAAGCCGAACACAGATCACATCCCAGCCGTGACGCCTGGGGATCTGGCCCACGCGAGGGACCCCGTGGAAAAGAGCCGCTCTTGGCGACCCCCAGGTTAATATTGGGGGCAGGTCGTCTGAGAGCTAACCCAGACCCCACCCAACAGGACGACGATTGGAAGAAGGGCGCACCTCTCAGCGTGTCCCGCAGGGGTTCCTTGGCCTTGTCCAGGGGGGTCTCTCCATATTTGTTGCAGATGCTGACCAGCGCCCCGCTAGCGACCAGGTCCTGGCGGCAGCGGGGGGGGGTAGGTGAGGAGCAGGGAGGCAACTATGCAGCCCCTCGCAGCCCCCTTCCCCGTCCCAGGGGGAGGCTGCTAGACCTCGGGCTACGGCCAGGCTCGGCTTGGCCTGCTGGTTGCTGCCGCCCCCCGGAAGCGCACGCTCACCTCAGCCACCTGCTCTTGGGCCCAGAAGCAGGCGTAATGGAGGGGGGTGTTGCCATGCTCGTTGGCGGCGTTGATGTCCGCCTTGAACTGGATCAGCTGCGCGGGGTAGAGGAGAGAGTAAGGGGATTGGGACCGTTAGCCCCCTGCAGCGGCACGGGGGCCTGGAGAATCCCCACCGTCTCACCTTCTGGACAATGTCTCGGTGCCCGTGGCTGGCAGCCAGGTGCAACGGGGTGTCATCTCCCCGGTTCATGACGTTGATGCGTGCTCCTCGCATGACCAGCATGTCCACCACGCTGGAGCGCCCTTCCCGGCAGGCCCAGTGCAGGGGGCTGAAGCCATGGTCGTCCCTGCGGAGGGAGGGGGCGCTAGCAGCCCTGCGGGAGGGAGCCTCCGGGGCCCTCCGAGGGGCAGGATGGAGAGCCCCTCCCTTCGCGGCCGAGGGCGGGGAGCGCCACCTTGGGCAGGCCTTAAAAGGAGATCTGAGACGGGAAGGGGGGAGGCGCTCCCGGCCGGCTCCGGCCCCCCCGCCTCTCTTCCCTCGTGGGGCGGGGGGCTCGCGGGGAGCAGGGAGCCGGCCTCCGGGCCAGCGTCCGTCGAGAAGGGGCCCCACAGAGCCGCTGGCCGGGGAGGCGACGCTCCCCAGGAGCCGGCCAGATGTGCTGTGCTCCGCCGCCGCCGCCGCCCGGCTCCGCGCCCGCTCTCCCCACCAGGCCCGCCCGCGGCTCAGCAGCGGCGCTCCCGGAAAAGCCACTCGGGCGGGCGGGAAGCGCAGCCCGGACCTCGCTCGCCCCCGAGCAGCGCGGCCAGCCGCCCGCGCCCGCCTGCTCACCCCTGGTTGAGGTCGTTCTCGGTGTTGTCCAGCCAGAGGCGCACAGCCACCGCGTTGCCCTCGCGGCACTGCGTGAAGATGTCGTCCATCGCCCCCTCGCCCTCCTCCGCGCTCCTCCGGGTGTGGCCGCCTGCTCCGCTCCCTCCTCGCCCCGCCCCGCCGGACGCCCCGTCCCCCCCCCCCCCTCCGCAGCAGCAGCAGCAGCAGCAGGAGCAGCAGCGGCGGACCGGGCGCAGGGCGCGGCGGCGGCGGCGGCCTCCGGCCGGCAGGGGGCACTGGGCGTTGCGCGAATTCCGGCGCGTGGGTTCCGGCGCGGCTCGCGGCGGGCTGTGCGCGGAGGATGCCGGCGCGGAGGGCTCTCGCCGCTCGTTTTTCCGCGGGCCTCCGGGCCCCCTCCCTCGGCCGGGCGTCGCTCATCTCTCGGCAGCGCCTCCTGGTCGCCCTGCGACGGCGGCCGGGCCCCGGGGCTCCGCGGGGGGCTCCGCGCGGCCTGCCGGGCTCGGAGAAGGGCCTCGGCGGTGGGCGGGACGGGCGGCGCGGACTGGAGGCGTCCGGGGGCACGCCGCGCCGCCGGGGGGATCGCCGGTGCGCCCCGGTTCCCGGCGAGAAGCGCGGCGGCCGGAGCGGTCCAGGTACGGGAGGCTCCGTCGGGTCGCAGCCCGTGGCTGGGGAAGCTTCGTTGCTTTTCAGGCAGGCTTCGAGGGGAGCCGTTCGCCTCCACGATGCACGCGCGTGCCTTCCCCCACCCGAGAAAGGCGCCGGGGCCCCGTCGGCCCCCTTGCCCGAGCCGCACAGCCGCGCTCCGACTCGCTGGGCCGAATGGAGCTGCCGCCTAGAGCCGCCCAGCACGCGACCACCGGGAGACCCTCCTCTGGGACTCGGCGCCGGTCCCGGTGTGTCCCGTTGGGAGGAGTCCAGGCGGCGCGGCCTGGCCTGGCCTGGCCTGGCGCTGCACGGAGGGAACTGCCGCTGCGGGCACTGAGCAGCGCCGATCTGGCGGTAACCGGGGAGTGGACAGGAGGGGCCCCTACTTGGAGCTCTGCTCTTTTGCCTGAGCCCTGTCTGGACGCACGAAGGGTTTGCTCCCACCCCAGGCGCTTGCTTGGCGTTACTGAAAAGGACTGAACACGCGGAGCTCTTGGCTGTGTGACCGGACAGGGGTGGCTTGCCTGCGGGTTTGCCTCTCAGTCCATGCGCTCTGATACCAACGGCTTCTGTCCAGGCAAAACGGCGGCGGAAGAGGGCAGTCCGGTGTCCGGCATGAGGTACGGCAGTGCTGGCGGAGCGGCGGCGGAGCTGAGGCAGCGGCTCACCAGGAAGCAGTGGAGAAATCGCCAAAAGAACAAGCGGCAGCAGAAGAACAAGTTCAAGGCCGTTGTGGGTCTAGGCAGCCGGGAGCCCTCTGACAGCAGGCCTCTCGCGTCCTCCGCGGCAGAGGACCCTCCCGACGACCAGGGAGGCCTGGTCCCGGACACAGAGGCACCTGGCAGGCGGACACCGTCCCTGCGGCAGTGCCTGGAGAGCCGCCTGGATGCCGCTCGCTTCCGCTACATCAACCAGCAGCTGTACACACGGTCCAGCCGAGAGGCAGCCCAGCTTTTCCAGGAGGACCCCGAGGCCTCAGCTGTCTACCACCGAGGTTTCGCCCTGCAGGCAGCCCGCTGGCCCGAGCGGCCCGTGGAGCGCTTTGTGCGCTACCTTCGCCACAGGTCAGAGCGAGCTCAGGCCCGCGGATCCGAGGCCGGAGCCAAGCTGAGCTGAGCTGCCTCGAGGGTGCGGTTTTGTGGCTGTTGTGGTCTGCGAGGTCTGGGCCCTGAGTTGATGTGGGTTTTGAAACCACAAGCCCGAAGACTCTTTCCTGGGATGTCCGTGGGCTTTGCTCTAGTTCTCCTTTGGGGCTAAGCAAGCTTCCTTTCTGGCTGAATTTGTGGGCCACGATCTCCTCCCCTGGGTGACTGCTCTGTCTTGCCCATTCTGACTGAGCATAAAGCATTAACCACTTTTTGGCAAATGGTAAGAAAAAGTGTGGTGCTCTCCAGCTCCCTCGTGTCTCTTGACAAGCCTGCTGCCGTGGAACGTGCAGAGAAGAGAACGTAGAGGAGCCCGTGGGGAAAGCAGGTTTATTTGGACGCAGGAAAATAATTTCTAGAGAGTTGATTGTGGTCGCTGAGGGCTGCCTCCTGGCTCTGCTTGCGGGCTTTGTTCTGGGCGAAGGGGGTGGGGGCATTTGTGCCTCGTGCACTCCTCCCGCGCAGACCCCATGCCAGGCCACACGTAGCGGTGGGGGCAGGCTGTCCCACTGGTGCTGACGGACGTTGCTCCATCTCCTCCCCGCAGACCGGCGTCGCTGGTTGTGGCAGACTTCGGCTGTGGGGACTGCACCCTGGCCCGCAGCCTGCCCAACCGGGTGCACTGCTTCGACCTGGTGGCCCTGGACCCGCGTGTCACCATCTGCGACATGGCCCAGGTACGCAGGCCCGGCTGGGCCCAGCTCCCTCTGCACCCCTCGCCCGCTGGCCCGCCTGCCCGGTCAGACAGCTGTGCTCCTTGCCCGCAGGTGCCCCTGGAAGGCGCCTCCGTGGACGTGGCCGTTTTCTGCCTGGCGCTGATGGGGACCAACATGCGCGAGATCCTGCAAGAGGCGCACCGCGTCCTGCGAGCCGGGTAAGGCCGGGCGGGGCGCGCACTCAGGGCCGGGCGGGCGGGCGGGCGAGCACTGCCGCTCTTTCTCCGCGCCGCAGGGGGACGCTGCTGGTGGCCGAGGTGGCGAGCCGCTTCGTGGACGTGCGGAACTTCCTGGGGGCGCTGGCCCGGCTGGGCTTCCGGCTGGTCTCCAAGGTAGGCGGCCGGCCGGCGGGCGGGGGGTCGGGTTGGACCCCCGCGGCCCCCTCTGACCGCCTCTTCCTCCGCAGGACCTCTCGGGCAGCCACTTCTACGCCTTCGAGCTGCGTAAGACCGAGAAGGCGGCGGCGGCGGCGGCGGCGGCGGAAGAGGAGCCGCGCGGACTGGCCCTGCGGCCCTGCCTCTACAAGCGCCGGTGACGCGCTCCTTCCGTCCCTCCCGACCAATAAAGGCTCGTCTTGCTCGCGAGTGGCGGCTCCTGTCTGGCTCTCTGGGAAATGGGGGCGGGGGCGGGGAGGCGGGCGGCTGCCCGGCGCAGGCGCGGAGCGGCAGGCCGAGCGCGGCGGCGGCGGCGGCGGCGGCGATGTCGGGTTCCGGGGGCGGCAAGCTAGATGTCAACCGGGCCAGCGCGGCGGAGCTGGAGCGGGCACTGGTCGGCATCGGCCGCCGCCGGGCGCGGGGCATCGTGCGCAAGAGGGAGGTGAGCGGCGGGCGGGCGCGCGGGCGGCTCTTCCGGGGCAGGGGGTCCCGTGGGGCCGCCCGTCTGACTGTGTCCCGGCCCGCGCAGGAGCTGAGGGGCTTCGCCCGCCTGGAGGACCTGCTGCGCGTCAAGGGCATCACCGCCCGGACCCTGGAGCTGAACCGCCAACGGGTGACCTGCTCGCGCCGCCCGGAGACCCCCGACGGCCACCCCGGGTGGCGCTCCGGCCCCGCCGCCGCCCAGGCCCCTCCGCGCGCCGGGAGGGAGGCTGGCGGGGCGCGGAGCCTCCCCCGCGCGTCCCCCGCCCCTTCCCCTTCGCAGGATGGCGGCGGCGGAGCGGGAGGGGCGCGCGGGGAGCCCGCCTCGCCCCGCAGCCCTGGAGGGCCGGAGCACAGCTCGGAGCGCGGCGGCGGGTCCGGCTCCCCGCGGGGCAGCCCCGAGTCGGACGACGAGGAGGAAGAGGAGGAGGAGAGCAGCGACGGCGACGAGGCGGGCGGGGACGGGTACTTCTACTACACTGTGGACGAGCGCTGGATCGACTACGTCGAGCGGACGGAGGGCGGGGGGCTCCTCCACCACCCCCGGCCCAAGGTAGGGAAGGCGGGCGCCGGGGCTGCGGGGAGCCGTTTTCTCCGCCCGGAGCCTTCGACCCTGCTGCCTGGAGAGCAGCGCCGGGCAGGATTCTAGCCGGGGAGCGGAAGGCCAGCCGGGCTTCTGGGATTTCTGGGTTTGTAGATTTGACAGCAGGGCTTGAGGGTGTCCCAGGGAAGCCACTGGCTCTGCGAGGGATTCAGCCCGGCTGCTCTGTAACAACGCCCCCCCCCCCCAAGCGGGCAGCTTTTCCCAGCTGGCACCAGCTTCTGACGCCCTCTCTCTCTCCCTGCTGCAGATGAAGCGCAAGTCAGAGAACGGGCTGGAGGGCAGAGCCCCGTCCCCTGGGAAAAAGCTCTGCAAAGGTTCTGAGCGGGGCAGGTAAGGCGCCTGGGGGGGCCGGAGGAAGGGCGTTTGCGAGGAAGGCTGGTGACTCTGTCCTCTTCCTCAGGATGCTGGGTCCCTGCATCGCTCGGCCTGCTGCCACTTTTGGGGACCTTCGGAACGCCAAGGCTGGTCAGGCACGCTGCCGGCACGTCCCCCCCGTGAACCCGCCCCCCGAGCTGCAGGACTGGTTGCGGACTTTCCAGGTGGGCGGCAGGCGGGCTGAGGATTTGCAGCAAGGAGGCCCAACGGGGGTCTGTGGGCAAGAAGCTTGGGGGTTTGAAGGGTGGACTTTGTGGGTGGCAGCTCTAGCAGTTGGGGGGCGTTTTCTGTTTTTGGATGCTTGTGGATAGGTGTGTGTTTGTGGGATTTACTGTAGTTGAGGTTTCACCCTTGCAAGGAGCGCGAGACGTTCTGAGCTGTTGCATAAGCACCGGGTGAGTTCAGTCACGGTTTGCTACCGATTGCAGGTATGGATGAGTTAAGGGAACACGTTTGTTCTTCTTTGTCCTGCTTTACTCCTCCCTGGTTTTCTGTTAGCGCTGGAGTGGCCCAGAGAAGCTGCTGGCCCTGGACGAGCTCATTGACCGCTGTGAGCCTCCCCAGATTAAGCACATGATGCAAGTGATCGAGCCCCAGTTCCAGCGGGATTTCATCTCGCTTTTGCCAAAGGAGGTGGGTGACTGATTTGTGAGGAGGCACCAAAGTGTTAAGAGATGGTGCTAGGCGCGACGTGGTTGGGAGAGGGTTGTTTTGCACAGCACACGCATTTCTACAAAGAGGTAAGAGTGAACACTGTTATTGGAGAGTTTCGGGCGGCGTCATGATGAAAAAGAAGAAGAAAAAAGCCTGTGAGGTGAATACAAGGAAGGTGAAGCTTTGGTTGCGGTACACATACAACGGGCATGAGAAAATCGGGGGGCCAGAACCCCCTGGGCTTCGGGCTTCTGCCTTCTGGGTGGTAGAGGAGAGGACTGAATGTAGGTGGAGCCTGAGCATAGCAAAAGCCGAGTGGCCGCGAAGAAGGTCAAAGCTAACAGGCTCGTGCTAGAAGCAAGTGGGCCGAGACGGTTGCAGCAGGAAAGGCCGAGGCAGGAGATTTGGGTCTGTTCACAGGTCGGGTCTTGGGGCGCGCAGCAGGTCATGATAAGCTCAGGGGGTACGGATGAGTCTTTCCATCTGGAAAGGTCGCTGGAGGGGAGACGTAGTGCCGCCTGTCCTAGGAGCTGCCCTCCTTTGGCCCCTGCCCTCGAGCAGTTGTGGTGCTCGACGAGGCATCTAGCTGGAAGACGGACCTGTCCACCGGGCAAACTCTCGCCCAGAAGCCACAGGGCAGGCTCTGGACTGCAGAGGCCGTGCAGGTGGATCAGTGGGCTGTCAAAGGGAGCTGCCCGTGGGAAAGCTGAGCTGGCGTGGCTTGGACGACCCCAAGGCGGCCACAGCTCTCCCTTCTCTTCCAGCTGGCGCTGTACGTCCTCTCCTTTCTGGAGCCTCGTGACCTGCTCCGAGCCGCGCAGACGTGTCGCTACTGGCGCATTCTGGCCGAAGACAACCTGCTGTGGCGGGAGAAGTGCCGCGATGGAGGTGAGGCCCAGCTTCGGCCTTGCGCTGTTGCTGCTGCGGGGAGGCTCCCTGGCTGCCCTGCCCCGATGACGCCCCTTGTCCACGCAGGCATCGAAGAGCCCCTGAGTCTGCGCAAGCGCCGGCTGCTCAGCCCGGGCTTCATGTACAGCCCTTGGAAACTGGCCTTTCTGCGGCAGCATTGCATAGACATGAACTGGCGCGGTGGAGACGCCCGCCCCCCCAAGGTACGGAGCGGTCTGGCCCCCCGTTGAGCTCTGCGACATCTGGTCCCCCCTCAGATTAATTCCATCTGGCCGCGTGCCTGGTGCCTGTCTCACTTGCCCTAGAATCCACGCCAGGCAGCGTGAGGGTTGTAAGTGGGGCAGGGTGGCCAGCGACTGCGAGGCGGGGGCATGCCGTGCCCGTCTCTGCAGCGCCCAGCAGGGGCAGCTAAAGCTTTTGGAACGCTCTCTCCGAGTTTGTCTCGATGCCCACTCACACGCTCACGAAGAGGAGCTGCCAGCAAGGAGGGTTCAGAAGCTGGGGAATCAAAAGGGAGATGCGTTTGTTGTTACACACGCACCTCATCCTTCATCCGCGTTGAAAGACCGGAAACCCCGTGGGTGGTTCTGTGAGCACCGGCCACCAGTCCTGGGGCTTGCTCCAAGTTAGGAAGCTTAGAGCGAGCTCTTCTGGAGGAAGCCTTCCCCGTCGTCGGGGCTTCAGCTCGTTTGTTCTTCCTGTGCCCGGACCAGGTCCTCAAGGGTCACGACGACCACGTCATCACGTGTCTCCAGTTCTGCGGGAACCGCATTGTCAGTGGCTCGGATGACAACACCCTCAAGGTTTGGTCAGCCATCACCGGGGAGGTGAGTCCCGAGTCAGCTTCTCTTCCGTGGCACCCTGGCAGCGCCTTGCCTGACCCTCTGAGCATTCCTCTTCTTCCCTGCAGTGTGTCCAGACTCTGGTAGGACACACTGGTGGCGTCTGGTCCTCCCAGATGAGGGACCGGATCATCATCAGCGGCTCTACAGACCGGACCTTGAAAGTGTGGAATGCCGACACTGGCGAATGCGTGCATACTCTCTATGGTCACACCTCGACCGTGCGTTGTATGCATCTCCACGGCACCAGGTATAGGAATCTGGTGTGAGAAGTGGTGTTCTGAAAGCACGCTGTGATTTCCTGTGGTGTCAAACCTGGGGCTGAGGCCACTTCCCTTCCCTTGGCAGGGTTGTGAGTGGCTCTCGTGACGCCACCCTCCGTCTTTGGGATATAGAGACGGGGCAGTGTCTGCACGTGTTAATGGGACATGTGGCTGCTGTGCGCTGCGTCCAGTACGACGGGCATAAGGTGGTGAGCGGTGCCTATGACTACACAGTGAAGGTCTGGGATCCTGAGACAGAAAGCTGCACCCACACTTTGCAAGGCCACACCAACCGCGTCTACTCCCTGCAGGTGAGCCTGCCCTTGGAGGTGGTCTGGTCCAGCCCCCCCGGCCTGGTGCAGGATCCCACCAGGGCTGCAGAGCTGCCACCTTCTGTCTCTTACCATTGTGCAGTTTGACGGCACCCACATTGTGAGTGGCTCCCTGGACACTTCAATCCGCGTATGGGACGCCGAGAGCGGCAACTGCTTGCACACGCTGATGGGGCACCAGTCCCTCACAAGCGGCATGGAGTTGCGGGACAATATCCTGGTCTCTGGCAATGCTGACTCCACCGTGAAAATTTGGGATATCAAGACAGGACAGTGTTTGCAAACCCTCCAAGGTGGGTGGGTGTGTGAGGGTGGGTGGGTGGGGAGGAGATGGGCAGAGCAGGGGTCCCTGGTACCCTGAACTGGGACAGTGGTCTCTGCCCTGATTGGCCTCCAGGGGTGGAAAGCTGGCTAACGTGCAGCATCTCGGGCGCGCCCAAGAGCCAGGCTTGGCTGTGGCCCCTCTGCCGTGCTGCTTTCAGTGCTCAGGAACCTCCTGCCCATGGAGGAGGAGGAAGAGGCGGCGGCAGAAAACGTCCCAGCGTTGACTTCTGTCGTTGCTGCTCTTCCAAAGGGAGGGCTGAATGGGGTGGCCGAGTCCCACGCCTTAAAGGAGCCCTGACTGCTGGGTGTGGGGCGGTGGGGGTCATGGGACTGGCCCACCTTACCTTGGGAGGGGGCGACAGATGAGCGGCCTCTTCTCCCCACCTTCCTCTCTCTCTGCAGGGCCCAGTAAGCACCAGAGCGCGGTCACTTGCCTCCAGTTCAGTTCCAAGTTCGTCGTGACCAGCTCAGATGACGGCACAGTCAAGCTGTGGGATCTGAAGACGGGGGAATTTGTGCGCAACTTAGTGGCTCTGGAAAGCGGGGGCAGCGGAGGGGTTGTCTGGCGCATCCGTGCCTCCAACACCAAACTCGTGTGTGCTGTAGGCAGCCGCAACGGGACTGAAGAAACCAAGCTGCTGGTGCTGGACTTTGACGTGGACCTCAAATGAGGGGCTGGTCTGTTTGGGGAGCCTGCGGGCCAGGTGGCCCCACTGGGGGGAGGGGTGCGTCTGAGGGCACCATCTTATTTATGACGGATGCAGTGGGCCTGCTGTGGCTGGCAAAATGGCATAGCACTGGGGACTCTTTTGTACACACTCATAATATATGGCTTTATTTCTGTACTACTTATTGCGGTCACTCCGCCGGCAAAGAGAACTGGGTTGATGCAGCTCGACCTTGGGAAGATCAGCCATGGGCTTTTTCCCGTGCTCCGGCCTCTCACCGCAGAATGCTGATGGCATGAACCCGCTGCTGGGCACACAGGCTAGGAGACATCTTGGAAGGAAGAGCCAGGTGCATGACGACCCGTTGACTGCGGAGGTCCAGGAGCGCCTGGGGGGTCCCTAAGTAGACGGGGCACTGATACTTGGAGGGGACAGAGGCTGCTTTCCAGGGCTCCCGGCTGGCTTGCACCCAAACGGGAGGCAGCTGGCAGGGTTCTGCCGAGGGGGTCTCCTGGAGTTGGCAGCCTTGGGCATTCCACGTGGCGTGGTAGAGCTCCAGGCCACTCAGGTAAAGGCCCTTCTCGGGGGCACTGCCAGGGGGCAGCACACTGGGCAGCACCTGCAAAACCAAGGGGGCATCAGAGCCGAGGGCCCGGGCCCAGCGCCCCTTGCCCACAGAGGCTGCCCTTACCTGCTGGTCCAGTTGGTAGCTGTCCAGCTCTTTTTTCTCAGCCCGGGCCTTCTCTTGCAGCAGGGCGAGGAAGAGGCGCTGTGGCTGCTGGAAGGCTGCCAACTGATAAGAAACCACCGGCGGCCCCCCAATAGACTCGAGGTAGCAGCACAGCAGCTCGCAACGCCGCTGGAGCGTGCGGAGCCACTCCTGCAAGGGCTCGGGGCCCGTGGGCGCGTAGGGCAGCCAGTGGCGGGGCAGCTGCTCCCGCTCCAGGTCCCGCAGGATGGCGATGCAGCGAGGGGAGCAGCACGGCGCCCCCTGCAGGCGTTCCTGGGCGCACGCCAGGTCTCGGCCCACCTGCTTCAGCAGAGCCAGGAGGCCGCCCGCCTCCTCCAGGAGGAAGCGCTGCAGGGGGCGGGGCTTGGGGCGGGACTGCCCCTGGGGAGGGCGTCCGTGGGCCCCCACCTCCCAGCCTCTCTGTACCAGCTGCTCCTGCAGCTCCTGCACCACCAGCAGCCCTCGCTTTACCAGCTGCTCCAGCGCCGCCCGGAGCTGGTGGGTCTGGGAGGGCTGGGGAGACCAGAGGCCCTGGGACGTCTGCAGGGCTGACAGCAAGGCCTGGCTGCGGCGGGCCAGCATCTGGGGCTGCAGGCCGCTGCACAGGCCTACCCAGCCAGGCTCCATGGGGCTTGGCAACTGCTGGATCCGGGCCCGGGTGGCTGCCGAGGCCTCATCTTCCGAGAGCCCTTGGGTGGAAAGCAAGCAGCGTCAGGGCCGGGCCGGCCAGCTGGCCGGCCTGCCTCCCGCCCGTGGTGCTCCGTGGCGGCTGCCCCTTACCTGGGTCTGGTTGGCCAATGACCGCAGCCAGGAGGCTCTGAAGGCCGGAGCCCGGCAGCTGGCGGGAAGCGGCGGCCAAGCACTGCTGGCACAAGCTCTCCACCATCTGCGCATCTCCCTCGTCCAGAACGTGGCCCCCGTAGAGGATGGTTCCTGTGGGCACAGAGGGAAGGTGCAGCCTCCCCTTTTGGGTGGGCTGGGGGGCTCTCCGAACGTGGCGCCCTTGCATACCTGCCAGCTGCTGCTGCGCTTCCTCACAGCTGCCTGCCCGCCGACACAGCTTCTCGAGCGCCTTGAGACCCGCCAAGACCTCCCTGTGACTCCTAGCAGGACAGACAGACAGACGGACAGGAGGGGCCTCAGAGGGCTACGGGACCAGCCCCGACAGACAGCTGGGGAGGGGAGCGCCGAAGGCTCCCCCGGAGCTTGCCGATCGTCTTCCTCGTGCAGACGGAGGCGGCTGTGTGCTTGACTCCGTGAGCTGGGCAGGATACACCCATCGGGCCTTCTGCGTTCCAGAAATTGGTCTGGATGTGCTTGCAGGTAGATGGGTTTGCCCGTGAGGAAAGTGATGTGGGCCCTAATTTGCACATGTTGCTGGAGGAGGTTTCTGAGGCACAAGGGGTCAGAAAAGTGGGCAGAAGCAGCTGCTGTTGGCCTGGGAAGCAAAGTCCAGTGCCGAGAAGACGCCGCAGAGCCCAAGGCTCCTGGAGCAGCACCTTTGGAGCGGGGACCGGCTCTAGACACAACCCCCGGGGCTCCTGTCTCGGCTTTTCTTCCCGCTGTCTGTGCCGTGCCTTGGACAAATGCCGGCTGCAGAATCCCCAGCTTTGCACCCAAAAGTGCCCACACCCCCTCCTTGGAGTTCCTAACCAGACAGACATACGATCGCCCTTTTTAGAGGTTAGCTTTTGCGAGTAATGTAATGCTCTGCAGCCGGGGGGGGGGGGGGGGGGACAGAAACACTACCGGAGAATCGGAAAAGCAGCAGCTTCCTGGCTCAACTCCCACTCCATCCCCTGAATTACTCTGGGCTGGGGGGGAAAGCACAGTGAAGATGCCAATGTGGCAACGGGCTCTCCGCAGTGCCAGGCGTCAGCTTTGCAAACAAGTGGATTCCGGTCTCAGTTCTAAACGTCTCCCGGCAGGACTGGGAGTCTGGAGAGAGAGTGCTGATCAGCTGAGACTGGGATGCTACCAGAATCAGACGTTCATGGGCAACTTCCTCAACTTTGCCAGGCCAAGGAGGATGAAAGTTGGAAAACAGTGACGACCTCAGACTCTGTTAAGGGGGCAGGAGGGGGTTACTGCTGAATCTACCCGCAGGAATGAACGGGCACAGCTAAACAACACTCGGGGTTAGGGATAAACCGATAGGTGCACTGAAGGAAAACGGATCCCCTAAAAGGGATCTCCACAGAAATACCTGGGACTGGTGAAAGGTAGGAAATAGAGGGGAGAGGAGGACCGGCTCCAGCTTAGGACGATGCGTCTTGCCTGGATTCTGGCATTCCACAAGGTGGGGGGGGGGGTTTGCATCTACTCCCTGCCCTCTGTAGATTTTTCTTGGCACAGATTCCAGCTAGTGCCAGGACTATTTTTCCAATAGCCTTCCTCCAAATTTCTCTAGCCCCTTTTCAAGCCAAACACAATAATTTCTTGTGTGAAAGTGGGCATTTTTCTGGTTTATTGCAAAGTATTTATACAGCTCCTTCAAAGCTCCCCACCCTGAACGTTGCGCTGTATGGCACACTGGTATCAGAATATCACCAGCCACCGTACCGCAGCCCCCACATCTAGGAACATACAGATGGCCCCGCCTGTGTCGGGCCAAGGTCCGTCTTAAGCCAGCCTTTTGTCTTTCGTACTGGCCAGACAGATACACCTGGGGTGCTCACAAGCAGGATGAGGAGCCCCCCCCGCCCCCCGTTCTGCAACCGATATTTGGGCAACGTGCCACCCCCAATCCAGGCCCCCAACTTTGAGTTTTCAAGACCGATATATCCCTTCTCTGTGAATATCCAGTCGCTTCTTGAACCAGTCCAAGTTAGAAGTCATTACCGCATCACGAAGCAAGACTTCCTTGGACTGTTCAGCCTCACGCTAGCCTGCTTAATCGGATGAGCCCTGCTCCCGGCGTTCCAGAGGGAGGCCAGCTTCCTGGCCCACGACCACCCCGCCAGGCAGGATTTTACGCTCTCCACGATGCTGTCCGGCAGCCTTTTTCCACACCACCTCAGGCCTCTAGGCAGACCTGCGTGACCTGGGATCCTGAGACCATCCCAGACCAACACCGTCCCTCCTTGGCTTGAAGCTCTCCGGTGATGGAGACCCCACCACTCCAGGAGGCAGGCATTTCCACTGCTCCACAGCGCTCACGGCCAGGAAATTCCTCATTTCAAGTTTGGGACTTTCTTGGTCAAGCTTGATTTTCTTTTTCTCAAGGAACTGCTCAAGCGAAAGCTACACCCCGACCCCCACCCCTGATTTTATAAAAATGTGACGCCCTAGCATTCTCATGCAGTCCTTAAACTCAATCTGATGCTCAGCCTTTGGAGGAGGAGGTCGGGGTGCTCCCCCCCCCCTTAAACTCCCCTGTCCCTGCTAGTCCTATTTGCTCACTCGGATTGGGTCTTCCCCACAGCCGCTTCTCCTCCCAAAGAGTGCCGCCAGGACCAGGACGGCCCTGTGGCCGGGATGTGAGCCCGCCCACTTGGCTATGACCAGTGAGCCGGAGGCGACTGCAAGCCCCTCCCCCTCGGGCCCTCTACTCCAGCAAGCAGACGCCACCCCACCCCCTTTCAGCCAGGAAAAGAATCCTCACTGCATTACTTATCCTGCATTTTGGACCAGAGACGACTCCTATCTGGCCCTGCCCGTGGCGCGTCTGAAGTTTTTATTACTGAGTTGGACGAAGGGGTTCAGGGGATGATTATGAAATAGGCAGATGACACTAAATCGGGCAGTGTTGTTAAGCCTTAGAAGACAAAGTGAAGATCCAGAAAGATTTAGACAGGCTGAAACAAACAGGAAGTAATTTAAATGGGAGAAAGGCAAAGTTCTCCATTTGGAAGGAGAGACCAAGGTGGAGAGAGCTGGCTTGGTAATATAGTCCTCATTTAGCCACCACAACCAAGACCGGCAACTTGGCCATTAAGCGAAGTGGTCGCTAGCTGAAACCACAACTGTACTTATGATTTTACTTCAGTTTTCCTTTGCTTTACAGACCAGCGAAGGTCGTAAATGCAAGGATTGGTCATAAAGTGACTTTCCCAACAGGCGTTCCAGAACCCTTTTCCAACCAACCGCTTCCTCAGCCTGAAAAAATACGAAAACCTTTGGTGTCGCAGAGCACAGGTTGGACAGGAGTCAGCGGAGCAGTTCGCTGCTGAAGAAGCAAGGGCTGTTTAGGGGTGGATGAACAGGAGCAAAGAGCCTGGTCCAGCTCTGCCTGGTTCTGGGCACCCGTGTGAGGGCATGACAGACTTGGGGGGGCTACCAAGAGGGTGAGGGGATGGAAACAAGTCCTACGATAGCCCGGAGAAGAGAAGACCCAGGGGAGGTGGGTGGGCGTGAAAACGGTCTTCAAATATCTAAAGGGTCGAAGACACGTAGAAGACAGGAGGACGCTTGTTCTCTGCTGCCTCAAAAGGCAGGATCCGAACCCATGGCTTGGAAATGCAGGGAAGCAGGTCCAGGTTAGATGGAGACGTTAGGAGGCACCTGAGGGTGAGAAAGGTCAGCCGGCGAAACGGCGAACCTGCGCCGAGCAGGAGGCTGGGCTAGATGACTCCTGAGCTTCCCTTCAACTCCCATCTTGCTTTGAAAAAATGACCACCGTTTGTGGCTTTGAAAGTAGTGGTCCTGATTGTGTTCTCAGGCTACAGATTAAAAGCTCCTCTTAAAGCCTAATTCTGGACATGGCAAAGCCCTGCTGCAGCCAAGGTGGTGAACCCACAGGCCCCAATTTGGCGGCAGCCCCTGAGAGAACAGGTTTGCGAGAGGCGGAGGCATTTCTAGGACGCGCTGCCGGGCTGCTCCCAGGCCCACGAGCCCGGCTTGGCCAGCGTGTGGAGGGTGGCCTCTCCCTTTCTGAGGCCTTGGCCCCCACGGCCCCAGGGGGTGCCAGGCAAGGATCCCCGGCCTGGATTCCCGTTGGAGGCAAAGAGTCCTGGGGGGGAGAGGCGCGAGCTACCCGCACGGGTCAACAGGAAAGCAGGCCAAGCTGCTGCTGCTCTGGGCACCGGAGCTGCAGCCTTCCAGCAGCCTTGCCGGCGGGAGAACCCAGGGGCACCCCTGCCCTGGAAGTGCTGCCGCAGCCTCCAGCCAAGGCCCTCGCCCCGACTCACCAGAGGTAGGATGTAGCCTGGGTCCACGGGGCATAGTTCTGTCGGTACAGCAGGACCCCGTAGAGGACCAGCAGGGAGAGCTGCTTCTGCCCGTCGAGGTTCTGGGCCTGCCCCTGCAGCCACTGGTGGGTGTGGGCCAGGATGCCTTTCAGCTCCAGCGGCATCTCGCAGAACAGGGTGGTGGCGTTCCGGTGCACGGGCCCTGGGGACACGGGGAGCACGGAGCTGGCGGGACAGGGACTGGCCTCGTCCGGAGGGCAACGCCCGACGCCTTCCCTTGTCGTCCTCGCCTCTCATCTTGGGGCGAGCGCCCTGTGGACAAGCACGGCCTCTCTTCCCCCGCCCCCCTCGGGGGGACAGCAGTACCTGGCACGGAATCCGGGGCGTTGTCTGTGGTGATGAGCCAGAGCCGGAACTTGGGGTGGATCTCGAAGGCCCCCCCCCGGGTCCGTCCTGCACGAGGAGAGAGGGTGAGGGAGGGGGCCTTGGATGCCCGACGGCAGCGGGCTTCCCAGCCCCGGCGTCCCTCTCACCCGTTGGGGCGTTCAGCACCAGGCTCAACTGCAGCAGGACCTCGGGGTCCCAGCGGTCCAGCAGCTGGCAGTTGTTCAGGACCAGCCACTTTCCCTTCTTGGTGCAAAACGGCAGCATTCTGTGGACACGCCAGGAGGCATCCGGGGTACCGAAGGAGATGACGACCACTCTTCCCTGCAGGTCATGGTTTGTCCGGTGAGGGACTCGGAGACCCTCTGGCTGCCCGCCACCTTCCCCCGTCCACACCGGGCCCCACTCACCACCCGTCCCCGCTGAGCGGCCATCTGCTGGATCCAGAGAAGAGGATGCGGAAAGGAACCCTGCGATCTGGCCGGGGCCGTGACGAAGATGACCGGCCTGTTAGCGCGGCTGAAGGAGTAGGGGCTGACAGCGGCCACTTTTTTGGTGAAGGACCAGCCCAGCAGGCAGGTGGTGAGATCGGAAACCACTTGGCTCATGGCCCTGGGGCACAAAATGCGCCACAGAATAGCACGCTGGAAAGGGCCGAGGTGTGCGTGGCTGGGGCACAAAGCGGGCCCAACCACCGTGGAGCGCAAACGGAAGTACTCCTGCCACTGCACGGCCTTCTCGGCCAGAGAGGCCAGCAGGCCCTGGAAGCCAGGGAAGTTCTCCAGCATGGCACACTCCTCCCAGGCCTCCGTGCTCACCCAGCCGGGGCACGCCACGCCGGGCCCCAGGGGCAGGAGGAGGGCCCTGGCGGCCGGGCCCCGCAGGCCCTGGCAGAAGGCCAGCCACTCCAGGGGGCTGACGCCCCCTGCCACCCGCAGCGTGGCCACTGCTCCCAGGAAGAAGTAGAGCGGGCAATCCACCTCCCGCAGGCAGGGCAGGGCCTGGGTGAGCAGCTGCCAAAGGACCATCCTGCCGAGCTCCAAGAGGCGGGCTTCCAGGGACTCCTGCTTGGTGGTCTCCTGGCGCTTGGCTGAAATCAAGGCCTGTCGCACGCGGCTGATGCAGAACTCCGTGGGGAAGCGGTAGAGCGGGTGCAGGCGGCCCACCTGCTGGAGCGCCTCGTGCAGCCCCACCCCGAGGCGGGCCACCTGCCGGTACTTGTCGCAGAGGGCCGCCTGGTCACGGTACTGGGAGATCATGTGCTGGTGGGTGGCGTGCAGCGCTTGGATCTGGGTCTGCAGGAGCCGCACCATCGGCATGAAGTTCTCCTCCTCCAACAGCGAGCGCTGTGGTTGTGAAATCAGGTCCACCAGCTCCTCCTGCAGGGAAATTGGGCAGGAAGGGAAGAGGGACAGCGTGGGTTTGGCCAAATGGCACTGCTGCCGACCCCGGGGCTTGCCAGGCCGGCCGGACCCCGGACGGGAAAGGGCTGGCGCGCTCCAGGCCCCTTCCTTGAAACGTCGCCCTCCAGCGGGACCGCAGCAGCATCCCTATCCATGCCTGCCCCTGCCTCGTGGAGCACTCTCTCCCCGGCGATCCAGCAGCCCCACCCTTTCAGCCTTCGGGAAGGCCATCGAGGCCCGGCTCTTCGCCCAGGCGCCGGGGAGCCCGTAGGCGGTTGTTGGGGCATCCTGGGGGGACAGCCCAGGTGCCAGGTTGGGGTTAGGTGACCTTGTGGCTTTACTGCTGTTGTGAGCCGCCCTGGGTGTGCTCTGAGATGGGCAGCCACACGAATCTTTTAAGGAGGTAAATCATAAAATTACCTCCGTGGCCTCCAGCTTGCCTTCCAGCTGCAGGACACCCAGATACAAGGCCTGCTGGTTCTTCAGGATCTCCCGACGCTCCGCTCGCAGCACTTCGCTCAGCAGCACGTCCTCCAGAGCGCCCTGGCTGAGGCTGAGGTCAATGAGGTTCAGCTGCTTCAGAAGCGAACGGTCGACCTCTGCAAAGGGCGAGGAGGGAGCAGGGGAAGAGCTTTGCTTCGCTCGCCTCTTCGGCTGTCTCCCCGTCTTCTCTCTCTCTGGCACGGCTTGTGTTTGGGCCTTAATGATATCATTTTCCGGAATTTCCCGACCGTCCCGGACGGTTTTCCCCTTCAGGGTTTCCATTCACGGAAGCTGTCCTACTTTCCCCTTAGTTTACTGAAGCCAGCTCTCTTGAAATGCTGGAAGCTAACCTGACGCCCCTCAGCCCTGCCATGCAACACGGCGAACTCCAGGACCTCACGGCCACCTTCCCCCCAGGCACCACCCCCCCCCCCGCTTCCTCAGCCGTTCGTTTCTTCTCCCACAGTGCACAGCTGGTCCCCTGCTCCACCTTCCGGACAGCGAGGTGGTCTGCACGGCCCGCCGGATCTCCCACTGGCGGCAGAGTTTGATTCGCAGCTGACGTTGGGGTAGCTGGAATCCCCCTTTGCCACAAGGTGGATTTCCTGGACCCCTCGGAGATCCGATTTGCGGAAACGCCGCCTGTCTCTTCTGCTCAGTTCGGCGGCTTGTCGCGCAGGCCCTCGGCCGGGTCACCGTTGCTCCCTTTTCCCCTGACGTTCACCCAGAGGCTTTGGGCAGGAATTTCACTCTTGGTGCCACAAATCCCGTCACGAATGGCCCCTGCCACGGAGCCGTTCAGACATGATGCCAGCCGGGGAGCGCTGGCGGACGTGCAGGAAAGAGACGGCCAATGAGGATTCAGCACCACGCACTTGGAACAAAAGAGGCGCGAGGCGAGAGGAGGCAGCGGCTTGGACAAACTTGCTGGAAAGGGGGGGGGATGCATGTATTTATGTTGTAACTGGTAGAACTGTAGTTATTTGAATCTTTAAAGTGTTATGGATCAGGAGCTGTAATAAAGATTCCTTTCGATTCCAACGTGTCTCCTGTGAGGAGTACCGATTGCCAGCTAAGGATCGTCACATCCCCATACGGGGCAATAATTCTTGATGTTTAACGTGAGCCTCTCCTCCCCTTTTGCTGAGTCTGGGTTTTTTAACAAACTACACCCTCCTGGTACTATATTTGCTTCATTCCATCTGGTCTGTCGCACTTTCCATCCTTTATCTTTTATTGAACTGTGTTTCTTGGATTGTTGTTAGCCACCCAGAGTCGCTGGCAGTCAGGCGGCATACAAGTTTAATTAGTCTAGTCTAGTCTAGTCTAGTCTAGTCTAGTCTAGTCTATAGACATGAGTTTCAGCTCACTAGGTTTTAATAATACCAACCATTTCACTTTTACCCTCCTGTACCAGGACCAAACTGACAAAACTGACAAAACTGACAAAACATGGTCCACTGGAGGAGGAAATGGCAAACCACTCCAGTATCCTTGCCAAGAAAACCCATGGACAGTATCAAAAGGCTAAAAGATATGACGCCGGAAGATGAGCCCCTCAGGTCGGAAGGTGTCCAAAATGCTACTGGGGAAGAGCGGAGGGCAATTCCGAGTAGCTCCAGAAAGTGTGAAACGGCTGGGCCAAAGCCGAAAGGACGCTCAGTTGTGGATGTGTCTGGAAGTGGAAGGAAAGTCCGATGCTGTAAAGAACAATATTGCATAGGAACCTGGAATGTAAGAACTATGAATCAAGGTAAGCTGGATGTGGTCAAACATGAGATGACAAGATTGAACATCGACATATTGGGAATCAGCGAACTAAAATGGACAGGAATGGGCGAATTTAATTCAGGAGACCATTATATATACTACTGTGGGCAAGAATCCCTTAGAAGAAATGGAGTAGCTCTCATAGTCAATAAAAGAGTGGGAAAGGCAGTACTGGGGTACAACCTCAAAAACGACAGAATGCTTTCAGTTCGAATCCAAGGCAAACCATTCAACATCACAGTGATCCAAGTCTATGCCCCAACCACTGATGCCAAAGAAGCTGAAGTTGACCGGTTCTATGAAGACCTACAACACCTTCTAGAACTAACACCAAAAAAAGATGTCCTTTTCATCATAGGGGACTGGAATGCTAAGGTAGGAAGTCAAAAAATAACCGGAATAACAGGCAAGTTCGGCCTCGGAGTACAAAATGAAGCAGGGCAAAGGCTAATAGAGTTTTGTCAAGAGAACACGCTGGTCATAGCAAACACTCTTTTCCAACAACACAAGAGACGACTCTACACATGGACATCACCAGATGGTCAATACCGAAATCAGATTGATTATATACTTTGCAGCCAAAGATGGAGAAGCTCTATACAATCAGCAAAAACAAGACCTGGAGCTGACTGTGGCTCAGATCATGAGCTTCTTATTGCAAAATTTAGGCTTAAATTGAAGAACGTAGAGAAAACCACTAGACCAATCAGGTATGACCTAAATCATATCCCTTATGAATATACAGTGGAGGTGAGGAATAGATTTAAAGGATTAGATCTGGTAGACAGAGTGCCTGAAGAACTATGGATGGAGGTTCGTAACATTGTACAGGAGGCAGCAGCTAAAACCATCCCAAAGAAAAAGAAATGCAAGAAAGCAAAGTGGCTGACTGATGAGGCTTTACAAATAGCTGAGGAAAGAAGGGAAGCAAAAGGCAAGGGAGAAAGGGAAAGATATAAACAACTGAATGCAGAATTCCAGAGAATAGCAAGGAGAGATAAGAAGGCCTTCTTAAATGAACAATGCAAAGAAATCGGGGAAAACAATAGAATGGGGAAGACTAGAGATCTCTTCAAGAAAATCGGAGATATCAAGGGAACGTTTTGTGCAAAGATGGGCATGATAAAGGACAAAAAAGGCAGGGACCTAACAGAAGCAGAAGAGATTAAGAAGAGGTGGCAAGAATACACAGAAGAACTATACAAGAAAGATCTTAATATCCCTGATAAATACGATGGTGTGGTCACTGACCTTGAGCCGGACATCCTAGAGAGTGAAGTCAAGTGGGCCTTAGGAAGCATTACTAACAACAAAGCTAGCGGAGAAGACAGTATCCCAGCTGAGCTATTTAAAATCCTAAAAGATGATGCTGTTAAAGTGCTGCACTCAATATGCCAACAAATTTGGAAAACTCAACAGTGGCCACAGGATTGGAAAAGGTCAGTTTACGTTACAATTCCAAAGAAAGGCAATGCCAAAGAATGTTCAAACTACCGTACAATTGCGCTCATTTCACATGCCAGCAAGGTTATGCTCAAAATCCTACAAGCTAGGCTTCAGCAGCATGTGAACCGAGAACTACCAGAAGTGCAAGCTGGGTTTCGAAGAGGCAGAGGAACTAGAGATCAGATTGCCAACATTCGCTGGATCATGGAAAAAGCAAGAGAGTTCCAGAAAAACATCTACTTCTGCTTCATTGACTACGCTAAAGCCTTTGATTGTGTGGATCACAACAAACTGTGGCAAAGTCTTAAAGAGATGGGAGTACCAGACCACCTTACCTGTCTCCTGAGAAACCTGTATGTGGGTCAAGAAGCAACAGTTAGAACCGGACATGGAACAACCGACTGGTTCAAAATTGGGAAAGGAGTACGACAAGGCTGTATATTATCACCCTGCTTATTTAACTTATATGCAGAGTACATCATGAGAAATGCCGGGCTGGATGAATCACAAGCCGGAGTTAAGATTGCCGGGAGAAATATCAACAACCTCAGATATGCAGACGATACCACCCTAATGGCAGAAAGTGAAGAGGAACTAAAGAGCCTCTTGATGAGGGTGAAAGAGGAGAGTGCAAAAGCTGGCTTGAAACTCAACATTAAAAAAACCCAGATCATGGCATCTGGTCCCATCACTTCCTGGCAAATAGAAGGGGAAGAAATGGAAGCAGTGACAGATTTTATTTTCTTGGGCTCCAAGATCACCGCAGACGGTGACTGCAGCCATGAAATTAAAAGACGCTTGCTCCTTGGAAGGAAAGCTATGGCAAACCTAGACAGCATATTAAAAAGCAGAGACATCACCTTGCCGACAAAGGTCCGTATAGTTAAAGCTATGGTTTTTCCAGTAGCAATGTATGGCTGTGAGAGTTGGACCATAAGGAAGGCTGAGCGCCAAAGAATTGATGCTTTCGAGCTGTGGTGCTGGAGAAGACTCTTGAGAGTCCCTTGGACTGCAAGGAGGTCAAACCAGTCAATCCTAAAGGAAATCAACCCTGACTGCTCATTGGAAGGACAGATGCTGAAGCTGAAGCTCAAATACTTTGGCCACCTAATGAGAAGAGAGGACTCCCTGGAAAAGACCCTGATGCTGGGAAAGACTGAGGGCAAAAGGAGAAGGGGACGGCAGAGGATGAGATGGTTAGATAGCATCACCGATGTAATGAACATGAATTTGAGTAAACTCCGAGAGACAGTGGAGGACAGGAAGGCCTGGCGTGCTATGGTCCATGAGGTCACGAAGAGTCGGACACGACTGAACGACTGAACAACAACAACAACCAGGACCAAGTTCTCCGTTTGTTTCCCACGGTGTCTATGTTTCTTAAAGGAACCATACATGATATTGCCCTCCAATTTAAATAATAAAAAGTTACACTTATTTTTCTTATTGAAGCACATAACCACTCTCTATTTCGCAGAACCACAGAGTCAGAGGTTCTGCAGGTTCCATCCAGTCCGACCCTCTGCTCTGGGCATAGAAAGGAAGATGCCATTTGGTGAGGCCGCCTCTCCCGGGGGCCGGCAGTGCTTGCCACCAGCACATTCCTCCCCACAGCAAACTGAACCTATTTCCCTGCAGTGCCTATTCATCGGTTTGGTCCGGCCATCCATCCCACCCCCCATATTTATTTATTTTATTTATTTATCACATTTATATAGCCGCCCATCTCACGAACGTGACTCCAGGCAGCGCGCAATAAAAACAGACCATAAAAGAAACAAACATTAAACATTATTCCACAATAAAAACGTGCATGACAATCCTTTAGATATTTAAGACCGCTGTCCTATCTCCCCCCCCCCCCCCGTCTTCTCTTCTACAGACTAAACATACCCAAATCCCGTAACGACACTTCACTCTGTTGACCACCTTGAAGCTTGTTTTCTTACCTGCAGCCAAAGCTTTAAGGGGCAGCTCGGTGCACAGGTGGAGTGAAAAAGAAGGCGGCACTGGCGTGTACACCGACTCCTCGCCGTCTTCTTCAGAGGCAGGGAAGAGAATTCTGCTGTCTGCTCCCCGAAAGGATTCCTTCTCCATCAGCTTCTGGAGGGCCGGACACCAGGGAATGTTCTTCTCAAAGTCCGTCAGCAGCACGGGGTTGCCTGGGAGGGAACACCAGCCAAGCGGTGCTGGGCCACAGAGGGGCTCGCCTCTGCCCTGCCGGACCTCCGCGCCGGCCGGCTCTGCCTCGCCTGGAGGACTTGCCACGTGCTCCGTGGGGCTGGCCACGAACCCTGTCCCCTCACTTACCAAACTTAACCGCATCCTTGAGACTCTGCTCAAGGTCAGGGTTGGCCAGGGACAGGATTTCAAGGTTGTCTTCGGGTATCTCCTCACAGCCACCTTGCTCCACCGTGTCTGGCACAAGATCAGACAGGACCTGGCCCTGAGATTCCTCTGCAAAAATAAGGGCTGATGAGAACCCAACCCAAGGAGAAAACGCCGAGGCCCAGGAGTCGGTTGCCTTCCTTCGCTCACCCTCTTCTAAAGCGGAAGTCATGAGCAACCAGGTCTGCGCCTGCTTGTCAGGGTCCACCAAAAGAGGCCACCGGTGGGCCCGAGGGTGGACGTTGGAGAGCATGATCATGGCGGTCAGTCGGCTCTCAGCATCCTTGGGCTTGTGGACCCGGTCCCAGAGGCGCTGCTGCTGAGCCGAGCTGAGCAAAGACTCCAGTCTCAGTGGTTTCTGTACAGCAAGCAGTGGGGGGCCGGGGGGGCCCGGGCCCGGGCAGGGCAGTTCTTTCTGCAGCAGCCAGCTGACATCGGGGTTCAGGAGAACCTGGGACCCCTCGCACACGGCCTGCCACTTCTCCAGGAGCTCCTTCCGGCGTGGCGGGGAGAAGGGACCCAGGTATGAGACGACGGCCGAGCAGAGAAGCGCGTCCCCGTGCACCGTGCTCTGGCGGTACTCCAGACCCTGGGAGGAAAGGAAACGCTCTTGAGGAAGGGGGCCTGCTGGGAAAGAAGAGGGACCCCCAGCCCCCGGGCATTACCCTGGCCAGTGTCGTCCAGCTGGCCAGGTGCTCCGCCACCGAGCTCTCCACCGTGGTGGCTTCCTCCTTGGCCTGCAAGGACTGCGTGAGCTGCTGCATCAGCTTCTCCTGATGCTCCTGCTTCTGCTTCAGCTCCCTGATCCGGGCCTGGGTGGTGTCTCTCAGGTACTCCGAGTGCAGGCGCCGGTCCCCCAGGTTGATCTTCTCGGCGTTGATCTGGTCATTGCATCTCTGGAGCTGCAGTATGGCGGGCTGCCACTCCTGCAGAGCCCAGTGGTACCAGTATACGGAAGAGATCCACTGGTAAAGAGCTGCGGCAGCTTGGCTGGCGTTCTGGATGGTGGCCACGGAGAAGGCCTCGCTGCACACAATTTGGCCCAGCGCCTTGAAGAGCTCCACAGAGATATTGTCTTTGGGGTAGAAGATCAGCTCCTGGAAACGGGAGAACAAATAAGGTCTTTCTCCCAGCGGCTTCCCCACGGCAGCCACACATTCCATGCATTTCTGGGTTGGTTTTCCATGGGCCCATCTCAGGAGGCAAGCGTGGAGAGCACCCTGCGTCTTCCAGCACCACGGAGGGCAGAGTAACCTCAGTGCTTCAGTGACTCTGCGACCTGTCTGGCTCAGGGTCGCCTGCTCCTTCCCCGAGGCGTGGCGAGGGGCCACCGCACACGTGGAGCCGACTCCAGAGGCCAGTTGGTCCACGAGGGGAAGTGGAGGCAGTGGGCTCTCCTCAGTGGCAGCACTGGCTTAAATTGCCCAAACTGTAACTTTATCAGTGCCGGAAGGAAGGAAGGAAGGAAGGAAGGAAGGAAGGAAGGAAGGAAGGAAGGAAGGAAGGAAGGAAGGAAGGAAGGAAGGAAGGAAGGAAGGAAGGAAGGCTGTTGTGCTGTTAAGTGAGATACTGTACGTCCTTGGGCCTAGAGCCTGCTGATAGATATAGATAGATGATAGGTAAATGATAGGTAGATGATAGATGATAGAGTCAGGCAGATAATAGACGGATAGCAGAATTTCAATGGCTGCCCAACTCGAACGGTCAACTCTGGGCAGCTTGCAAGAAAACAGAAAAAGAAATCTATCGAGGGTAAAAACAGCCACCGATAGTAATCAATAATGGGTGACCTGGTTCACATGGCTCGTACCCTTTTCCGGTGAGACTTTTGTCCTCCCAGCCCCAGTGCCTGTCCTCAAGGCTAGCAGGATCAGGCCGGCCAAATCCCTGCAGTGCACCTAGCGGGCCCCTTGCTGTGCCCGTAGTTGCCCCGTGTAGCACGTTCCCCGTGTGCTTTGGACCCCCTTTGGCAGGACCGTCTTGCCTCGCCTCCGCCTTCCAAAGAGCGGCAGGGAGTGCCGCTCCCCAAGCCCCATGCCACCGAGAGGAAAGAACGGCCGACGCTGGGCCTGGCGTCGACCACAAGAAACTGAAGAAGCAGCCTGCCCAATGAGCCCCCACGCAGCCCCCGACCGCTGGGAAGGGAGCTTTGAGAAAGGTCCCCTGGAATCAGGCGATGAGCCACAGCCGCTAAAGGAAAGGAACAGGAAGCCCCGCTCCCTTCTGCCACAGAGGCGGGAGCAGCAGCTTTGTGTACCGTGCACGGCCCGTCAGCGTTCTCAACTCTGGCTGATTTATCTTGCTTTCAAAGCAGCTTTAACAGAGAGAGGAAGAAAAAGAGTATTTCAGGCATCAGCAAGAGCTGGAGACCCCCAAGCACTCTGCGTGATATCGGGAACGCTTGTTCAAGTTAGGGTTGATCGTAAGGCTGCCTTCTGTTGGCTTAAGTGGGAGGGAGAGGAATCCCCCTGCCAGCACTCTGGGGGTTTGCCCACCTGTCATGATGGAGGTTGAATCCGAGGTGGAGGAGGAGCCGACCGTTGTCGAGGCGGGAAACAGGGAAAAAGGCGCGAGATTCGAACAAGGGGTTGGGCTAGTTTCAAACTCTGGGCGGCAAAATCTTAGGGCGCCGGTTGGTGGAAACCAGGAGGACGCCGCATCGCCACCTATCAGCGCATGAGAGAGAAGGGCCGAGAGGCGTGCCGAGCAACGAGAGATGCGATTGGGCCAGACCCGAAAAGGGCGGGAAAATCAAGCAGGTAAAGGCGCCAGTTACCAGAGCAGGTGGCCGGAGACAACCGTTCGTTCAGCCCTGCGCAGACGTCCTGCACTGCCGAGCCAGAACCCGTTCCTGAGCCTTGCCTTGTCGCCACACCGGAATCCGCCCTTGCACCTCGCCCAAAGAACGAGCCAAGCCCCGTTCCAGAGCCTCGCCTTGCGGAGACGCCGGCTCCTGCTGCTGAGCTCTGTGTCACTGCCGCCGCTGATCCCACTCCTGAGCTCCGAGCTGCCGCCGCACCGATCTCCGTGCCAGTCTTGCCTTGCCGCCGCCTCGGATCCTGCTTCCAAGCCTCGTGCCACTGCCGCGCCGAACTCCGTGCTTCCACCTTGCCTTGCAAACGCACCGGTTTGTGTTCCCAAGCCTCGTGTTGCTGCTGCGCCGATCCTTGCCTCCAAGCCTCACCCTGCTACCACGTTGGAACCGCGTTGTTGCCTTGCCGCCACACGGAACTGTGCTCGTGCCTTACCACGTGGCTACCTTGCGAAGGACCTTGTTGGGTGTTTCTGAGGAATGGACCCATTCTTAACTGCTAAGGATTTGTTTATTAACTAATAAACTATTGCTAACACTGCTCCTTGTGTCGTGACTCAGTTCGAACCAGACAGATTGTCTCCGGCCACCTGCTCTGGTAACTGGCGCCTTTTACCTGTTTGATTTTCCCACCCTTTTCGGGTCTGGCCCAATCGCATCTCTCATTGCTCGGCACACCTCTCGGCCCTTCTCTCTCATGCACTGATAGGTGGCGATGCGGCGTCCTCCTGGTTTCCACCAACCGGCGCCCTAAGATTTTGCCGCCCAGAGTTTTAAACTAGCCCAACCCCTTGATCGAATCTCGCGCCTTTTTCCGTTTCCCGCCTCAACAACGGTCGGCTCCTCCTCCACCTCGGATTCAACCTCCATCATGACACCACCGGTCTGTAGCACAGGATTGTGCCGGTGGGAGAAATGGCAGAGGAAGGCCTTGGGGACTCCTGTTCGAAGGGCCAGGGCAGCCAGCCGTTCAGATCCACGTTTGAGCGTGCGAGCACCCACTCCAAATACCCACCTGCACGAGTCTGCTTTATGGCAGACGTTTACCCATCTCAGACAGACTCTAAAGACCCTTTGGTGTACAATATATTAGTTGAGGCAATTTGTTATGTTGAGGCTGTTACTCTCAGTTTCAGATTTAGGCCCCTCTTGGAGTATTGTGTCCTGTCCTGGGCACCGCAGTTCAAAACGGACTGCGACACGTGGGAGGGAGTTCAGAGCAGGGCTCCCGAGATGGAGAAGGGGCTGGAACCCAAGCCCTGGGAGGAGTGGTTCAAGGACCTGGACACGCTTAGCAGCCAGCCTGCAGAGCGCCAGCTACGCGGAGGCAGGACAGCAGTCCTGAGTGCGCGGAAGGGCTGGCACATGGAAGAGGGACTGGACTTGTTCTCTGCTGCCCCAGAAGGCAGGGCCAGAGCCAGTGGGTTAAAATGAGGAGGAAGGGGGCACAGTACAGGCTACGTCAGGGGGATCGAGCAATCTGCCAGCGGAGCGGGATGCCCCATGTGGCCGTTTCTCCGTCGTGGGAGGTCTTCAAAGGGGCTGGATGGTCAGAGATGCTGCAGTGGATCCTGCACTGAACAGAAGGCTGGAATAGATAGCTTCTGAAGTCCCTTCCAGCTCTGTAACTCTACGTGCTGCTTCGTTATCGTGACTGCTGATTTGAAAGCCGGTGCACCTGGTGGTTAACGGGTTAGAAGAGAGCGGGGAGCCCTCGGCACTGAAACTCACTGGGTGACTTTGGGCTTTCTCTCGGCCCAGCCTACCTCACTGGATCGTTGCGGATATAAAATAAAGGGAGTTCCTAGAGGAAAGAAGGTACAAATCTAACAAGTAATTAAAAAAATTCTGGACTGATACCACTGCAGTTTGCTTTCTCTGCACAAGGTAAAGTTTTTGTGGCAATATTTTTCCAAACATAGGCTACCTCTGTATTACACAAATCTCTGGGGAACTGAAAAGGACCAAGAAGGGCAAAACCAGATTCCCCCCAGCCAGGAAGGAAGGGCTTGGCTTTCTCCTTGTGGACTAAGGACCAGGCAGACTCGAGGACCACACTTTGACACTGGAGCCACACCACGCACTAAGGCTGTGGGCAGCTTGCGGGATCCGCGTGGACCACAAGGGAGGGACCAAGGTGGGCCTCACCTGGTAGAACTCCTCCCTGTTGAGCAGCAGCTTGGCACTCTCCCACCCTGGCTCCACGTGGAACATCATGCAGAGGGTGTCAGTCACCTGGGTCACCAAAGCCGGGGGCTGGCGGTAGCTCCGCAGCTCCTCAATGTCCTGCACGCGCAGCGACGCCAGGGCAGACTTGTAGTCTTTGCTCACCTGAAAGGAAGGGGACCCCGCCATATGCAACTGGGAGACTGAAGCAGGTCTCAACCTTCCTTTGGGCCAGACGCTCCCTCCCTCCCAGGATGGCAGATGAACGAGCCGCTTAGCCACTTATCTCCACTAACTGTGGCTCATTTCCAAGATGGATGCTTTGGCCACCATGCTCTAGATCAGGGGTACCCATCCTTTTTGGCACGAGGGACTGGTTTCGTGGAAGACAATTTTTCCACGGACCAGGGGGGCAGGGTTTGCAGGCGGGAGCCAATCGCACAGACCAGGGGGCGGGGTTTGCAGGCGGGAGCCAATCGCTTGGACCAGGGGGTGGGGTTCAGAGACCGGCATGGCGGCCTGGTTCCTAAAAGGCCATGGACCGGTACCGGTCCGCGGCCCGGGGGTTGGGGACCCCTGCTCTAGATAATCAGGGGGATTATCTAGATTTACAAAAATGGGTTCTGATTAACATTTATTACGTTAACGCAGGGCTTTCCAAATTTTTTCCCATGGTGACACACCAACCGCTGCTGGTGTGTCGCCAGGGGAAAACCCAGAAGTGCCGCCCTTGCGGCAGCGCGCAAAAACCCGGAAGGGCTGCTGCCACTTTCGGTTTTTGCGCGCCGCAGTTGGTGTGTCAGCGCGGGAAAACCCGGAAGCGCTGATGATGATCAGCGCTTCCGGGTTGTGTGGTGACACACCAGACTATGTGTGGCGACACACTTTTGTGTCGCGACACATAGTTTGGAAAGCTCTGTGTTAACGCTTCAAAATGATAAATATTTATTTCTTTGTTTGATCTGTATGTCCGGTCCCCTGCCATATAGGGCTTTATAGATCATTACCAGCACCTTGAATTAAACCCAGAAGCATACTGGGAACCAACGCAGCTCGCAGAGCACAGATGTAAGGTGCACTGATTGAGGAGCACACATAACTGCCCGTGCCACCACATTTTGTACCAGCTGCAGCTTCCAGATGCTCTTCAAGGGCAGCCCCGTGTAGAGCGCTTTACAGTAATCCATTCGAGAGGTGACCAGGGCTTGTGTGACTGAAGAGAGCCTCTTGGTCTGGGAACAGGCACAACTAGTGCACAACATGGAGTTGCACAAAGGCACCCCTGGCCATGGCTGCCACCTGGAGCCATGAGTCCAGGAGAACCCCCAGATTGCGCACCAGGTCTGTTTGGGGCAGTGCCACCCATCCAGAACCAAAGATGGTAAGTCCCTGGAACATGCAGGCCGCAAAACCCAAAGCCACTGAGTTTTGCGAGGGTTGAGCTGAAGACTGTTGTTCCCCATCCAGACCCCTACAGCCTCCAGACACCGGGACAGGACCTTGACAGCAGTGGCGGCGGCGCGGGGGCACGCACAGCGGCGGGGGCGTGCACGGCAGTGGCGTGGGGAGCGTGCGGCGGCGGCAGTGTGCATGGCGGCGGCCTCGTTTTCTGCTAAAACGCGGAAGCGCTGATGGCGCGACACTGCCACCGCCACCATACACGCTGCCACGTGTGCCGCCGCGCCACCGCCGTGCACGTCCACTTCCAGGTTGTGTCGCAACACACAGTTTGGAAAGCTATGCTCTAAGATGTCAAGAAGAGCAAGGATGGACGCACTGCCCCATCCCACTCTCACCAGAGGTCATCCAAAATGGCAACCAATGCCGTTTTGGTCCAATGCCCTAGCCTGAAACCCAACTGAAAGGATTCCAAATAAGCTGTTTCATCCGGGATCCTTTGAAGCTGTTGAATGACCACCTTCTCAACAATCTTCCCTAAAAAGGGAACGTTGGAGACTGGATGAAAGTTGTCATGAGGACCCTGTCTACTTCCTCAGGCCCAATAGGAACAAACTCATCCCAGATAACAAAGCAAGACTGCATCCCGGGAACTTCCATAGGACCTGTACTAAGGCTGGCATCTAACTGAAATATCAAAGTTGTTAATAATCAGGCTGTACCAACACATCCTTAAAAGATGTATTATTGGCAGTAAGACAGGGATCCTCAAACTTTGCCATGTCACGATCCCAATACTTTTAAAATAAGATTGACTCTTCTCATCAGCTTGATATCACAAATTCAGCTCTCTGCTCTAAATAATTGTTGTTGTTGTTCAGTCGTGTAGTCGTGTCCGACTCTTCGTGACCCCATGGACCGTAGCATGCCAGGCCTTCCTGTCCTCCACTGTCTCCCGGAGTTTACTCAAATTCATGTTCATTACATCGGTGATGCTATCTAACCATCTCATCCTCTGCCGTCCCCTTCTCCTTTTGCCCTCAGTCTTTCCCAGCATCAGGGTCTTTTCCAGTGAGTCCTCTCTTCGCATTAGGTGGCCAAAGTATTGGAGCTTCAGCTTCAGCATCTGTCCTTCCAATGAGCAGTCAGGGTTGATTTCCTTTAGGATTGACTGATTTGACCTCCTTGCAGTCCAAGGGACTCTTAGGAGTCTTCTCCAGCACCACAGTTCGAAAGCATCAATTCTTTGGCGCTCAGCCTTCCTTATGGTCCAACTCTCACAGCCATACATTACTACTGGGAAAACCATAGCTTTAATTATATGGACCTTTGTTGGCAAGGTGATGTCTCTGCTTTTTAAAATGCTGTCTAGGTTTGCCATAGCTTTCCTCCCAAGGAGCAAGCGTCTTTTAATTTCATGGCTGCAGTCACCGTCTGCGGTGATCTTGGAGCCCAAGAAAATAAAATCTGTCACTGCTTCCATTTCTTCCCCTTCTATTTGCCAGGAAGTGATGGGGCCAGATGCCATGATCTGAGTTTTTTTTAATGTTGAGTTTCAAACTCAAAAGCTCTAAATAATAATTTTTTTAAATTGATTATGTGCCATCAAGTCATTTTCGACTCCTAGCCACCACATAGATTTTCTCCATGATGATTTATCCCTAACCTGTTCTTTCAAGTCTCCCAACAGTGCACCCATTGCTGCTGTAACTGAGTCCCTCCACATTACTGCTGGTTATCCTCTTCTTCTATTTTCTTCCACCTTTCCCAGCATTAGAGCCTTCTCCAGGGAGCTGGATCTTCGCATCATGTGTCCAAAGTAGGATAATTTGAGCCTGGTCATTTGTGCCAGAGTGAGAACTCTGGGTTGATTTGTTTGATGGTTGGTTTGTTTTCTTAGCTGTCCATGGTATTCTCAGGAGTCTTCTCTAACACCAAAGGAGTCAATACTCTTCCTATCCTGCTTCTTTAAAGTCCAACTTTCGCTTCCATCGAGGGTCACAGGGAATACCATGGCTTGCATGATTCTGACCTTTGTAGCTATAGACACACCATGGCCTCTGAA
Source organism: Charina bottae (assembly GCA_023362775.1). NCBI lineage: Eukaryota > Metazoa > Chordata > Lepidosauria > Squamata > Charinaidae > Charina > Charina bottae. The sequence continues at coordinate 5,160,307 of JALMGJ010000045.1, read as the reverse complement.
TCTCTTCTCCAAGGCCTTCATGGCTGCTCTACCAAGTGCTGGTCTGCGGCGTATTTCTTGACTGCTTGTTTCTTTGCTGTTGATGGTTGATCCTAAAAGGCAGAAGCTCTCCACCACTTTGATATCTTTGGGGGAGATGGGCGGTCATAGAAATACGAAAAATAAATAAATAAACAAATAAACAAACAAATAAATAAATAATAAAATCTTCACTGTCAGTTCTAAGGCTGGTTGTTGTACCTGTCATCATTACTTTGGTCTTCTTTATATTTAATTTCAGTCCCACCTTTTCACTGTGCTCGTTGACTTTTAGCACCAGGGCTTGCAGATCCTTTGCACTTCTGGCTATCAGGGTCGTGTCATCAGCATAGTGCAGGTTATTGTTGTTTCTTCCTCCAATTTTAAAGCCACACTCATCTCCCTCCAATCCAGCTTCCCTTAATATATATTCTGCATATAGGTTGAATACAAAAGGGGAGAGGATTCAGCCTAGTTGCCTTCCTTTGCCAACCTGGAGCCAGTCTGCTTTGCCAAGTTCTGTGGCTTCCTGACCTGTCTGTAAGTTTCTCACGAGGACAAGGAGATGTCCTGGGATCCCCATTTTTCTGAGCACTTTCCACAGCTTGACGTGATCAAATAATACCATTTAATTAAAGCTAAATTGAAACTATTGAGAAATGCAAATCTTTCATACAAAGATTTCCCATCCAGCTTTAAGGTATTTCTTGCTTTACTGAGAGATCTGAAGACATAACGAGATAGCTTGAGATACACGCTCGCCATCTTTCGGCTCTGCCTGGACAAGCACACAGGATCAGTTTACTCCAGCAAAATGGAGAGGAACGCCAGGAGTCAGGTCCTTCCTCCAAGGCTCTGGTTATCCTCACACATGAAAAGCAAGGTCCCTGCCTGCTGCACTCTGGGCTTGCCTCCCACTCTGCCCGGATGAGCATCAGCTCAGCTGTTGGGGCTGAGTTGGAAAAATAGGAGTTCTTGACTTAGTGGTAATGTGTGCAAATATGTAACCTAAACTGGACCAAGCCAGCTAGAAAACACCCCAGCCAGTACCTTTTTCATGGCCATCTCCTTCTTCTTCTCCAAAGCATCTCTCTTCTTTGTGAGAACATCAATGCGTGCCTCATACATCTGGCACTCCACCTCCTGCTGCTTCAGCACCTCTTGTTCTCGTTCCACCTCCTTCTGCCACTGGATCATTTGCTGGAAGCAAATAAGGAAGGTCCACAATTGGTCATTCTCCAAGCAAAACAATGACTCTGCCCCAACAAGCAACCCACCGGCACGAAGCCACCGAGCAACCCGTTGCTTGCTCTACCTGGACCGACCGATCGCTCCTGTCATACTAGGGCATGTATTTCACCTTTTGTCATCTGGACATATTTACACGACTCTCTAGCATCTCTTTGGGTTAGGGTTATCTTCCCTGTCTAAAATGTGAACATTTTATGATTATGATTTTATGATTTATAATCATATGAAATATGATTATGAAGATAAGTGGTTTGAAAGAGGAGTCAAGGAATCCATTTATGCCAACTTGGAAAATCCTTCTTTGAATAGAGGTGGGGGCCTCAGGCACAATCTTTCCCCTATTTTCCTCCCTGCTTTGTCTTCTGTGCCTAGGAAGATTAAGACCATTTCGCAATCTCAACAACAGCAAAGTAATCTTAACGATCCTCCTTTGGATGATAAAGGGACTTAGAAATAAACATCTCAAATAACCATGACCTAGCCCCAGGTGCAAGGTCACACAGCCACCCTAGAAACATATTTAAGGATTCCCTTACAAACTTTGCTCAGACTGAAGAAGCTTCTTGGATAAGGAGCGAAACGTTTCCACTGAGAAAATAGAAATCCAGTTGACATGATTCAAGCTACAGACAATTCCACCTGGATGACTGAGAACCTTCATAGACATACTCTTCAACAGATATTGACAAACCCGTTGTCTCCCCTCCCTTATCTCTTCCAGGAATCCCTTTAACCCCATATTAAATTCTCATATTTTTCAATAATTAAATCCATAAATCATCATTTCCTTGTTTACTTCTTTTAGCAAAAAGTCCATAAAAGGTTTCCAATCTTTTAAAAAAGCACTTGTTGTTTTCTCCCTGACCAAACAAGTCAGTTTTGCCATTTCCACTAATTCTGACAGTTTTACGATCCATTCCTCCATTGTGGGAATTTCAATACTGTTCCATCTTTGTGCATAGAATAATCTTGCTGCCGTTACCAGATACAAAATTAATCTTCCATGAGTCTTTTCTAATTCAGGATCTAATCTCATTTTTTTTCAGAGCCACACTAATGGATCTCTAATTAGAGTACCCACACTAATCTCTTATAGCATCCTCCAATGTCATCTAGGGGCTTCCACATATAATGCACTTTAAAAGGGGGCAGGGCTTCCATTCTGTCACACCCACCATTTTGGCACCATTGATTATTGCTGCAGGTGCCTCCAGAGTCATCCAACCAGTGTTGTACCAAAGAAATAGGAATAAGGGCAGGCTTGCATCACTGCGTATCCCTGGGGAGATGTTGTTCCAGGGGGCAGGGGGAGCAAAGAAAAAGCATACTTCCCCTGTCCCACAAGAAGACAACTTTCAATTAAGGGGACTTGGAGTGCACTCACTTTGCCTGAATGTACCAGATGGGCAACAAGCTCTTGCCAACCTAGCAATTCGAAAGCATGCAAATGCAAGTAGATGAATAGGTACCACTTCGGTGGGTAGGTAACAGCGTTCCGCGTGCGTCATGCCGGCCACATGACCGCGGAAGCGTCTTCGGACAACGCTGGCTCTTTGGCTAACAAACGGAGATGAGCACCGTCCCCTAGAGTCGGACATGACTGCGCAAATATGCGGGGGGAACCTTTACCTTTACCAGATGGGCAGAAACAATTGGGAATAGGCGATTCTTAGATTCTGCAAGAAAACAACAAGGCTCAGAGAGCACCATGGACTCCACAGTTCAACTCTGAGCTACAAATATTCTCTTTGATTGGTACCACATATGGGCGTCAAACGCTCCAGATAGCACGCAAATGGGAGAAATTCGCAGGTAGGCAAACCTCTACCAAAGAACAGCTGTTTTTTCTGCATGAATGCCTAAGCATACCCTGCCTGCCAGTGTCAGATACAAACCTCCAATCAACTGCACAGCTGGATGGAAGATTGCGCAACAATGTGCACAAAAACAAAAAATATACCAACAAATCAAAGGAACACCCATGGGATCACCACTCTCAGGACTCATAGCGGAGATTGTAATGCAACGTCTAGAAAGGATAGCACTCCCACGCATACAACCCAAAGTATGGATCCAGTATGTAGATGACACCTTCGTCATAATAAAAAAGGATCAACTGGAGGAAACACATGAAACCATCAACAACATTTTCAAAGGAATAAAATTCACAAGGGAAGAAGAAAACAACAACACACTACCCTTCTTGGACATCCTCATCAGTAGAGGAAATGATGGCATTCTAGAAACACAAGTCTACCGGAAATCTACCCACACTAACCAAGTGCTCCACTTTTGTTGTTGTTTATTCGTTCAGTCGTTTCCGACTCTTCGTGACTTCATGGACCAGTCCACGCCAGAGCTTTCTGTCGGCCGTCACCATCCCCAGCTCCCCAATGGTTGAGTCCGTCACCTCCAGAATACCATCCATCCATCTTGCCCTTGGTCGGCCCCTCTTCCTTTTGCCTTCCACTTTCCCTAGCATCAGCTTCTTCTCCAGGGTATCCTGTCTTCTCATTATGTGGCCAAAGTACTTCAGTTTTGCCTTTAATATCATTCCCTCAAGTGAGCAGTCTGGCTTGATTTCCTGGAGTATGGACTGGTTTGATCTTCTTGCAGTCCAAGGCACTCTCAGAATTTTCCTCCAACACCACAGTTCAAAAGCATCTATCTTCCTTCGCTCAGCCTTCCTTATGGTCCAGCTCTCGCAGCCATAGGTTACTACAGGGAATACCATTGCTTTAACTATGCGGACCTTTGTTGTCAGTGTGATGTCTCTGCTCTTAACTATTTTATCAAGATTTGCCATTGCTCTCCTCCCAAGAAGTAGACGTCTTCTGATTTCCTGGCTGCAGTCAGCGTCTGCAGTAATCTTTGCGCCTAGAAATACAAAGACTGTCACTGCCTCCACTTTTTCTCCCTCTATTTGCCAGTCATCAATCAAGCTCGTTGCCATAATCTTGGTTTTTTTGAGGTTTAACTGCAACCCAGCTTTTGCACTTTCTTCTTTCACCTTCGTCATAAGGCTCCTCAACTCCTCCTCGCTTTCAGCCATCAAAGTGGTATCATCTGCATATCTGAGATTGTTAATGTTTCTTCCAGCGATTTTAACTCCAGCCTTGGATTCCTCAAGCCCAGCATGTTGCATGATGTGTTCTGTGTACAGGTTGAATAGGTAGGGTGAGAGTATACAGCCCTGCCGTACTCCTTTCCCAATCTTAAACCAGTCCGTTGTTCCGTGCTCTGTTCTTACCGTTGCTACTTGGTCGTTATACAGATTCCTCAGGAGGCAGACAAGATGACTTGGTATCCCCATACCACCAAGAACTTGCCACAATTTGTTATGATCCACACAGTCAAAGGCTTTAGAATAGTCAATAAAACAGAAATAGATGTTTTTCTGAAATTCCCTGGCTTTCTCCATTATCCAGCGGATATTGGCAATTTGGTCTCTAGTTCCTCTGCCTTTTCTAAACCCAGCTTGTACATCTGGCAATTCTCGCTCCATGAATTGCTGGAGTCTACCTTGCAAGATCTTGAGCATTACCTTACTGGCATGAGAAATAAGTGCCACTGTTCGATAGTTTGAACATTCTTTAGTGCTTCCCTTTTTTGGTATGGGGATATAAGTTGATTTTTTCCAATCTGATGGCCATTCTTGTGTTTTCCAAATTTGCTGGCATATGGCATGCATCACCTTGACAGCATCATCTTGCAAGATTTTAAACAGTTCAGCTGGGATACCGTCGTCTCCTGCTGCCTTGTTATTAGCAATGCTTCTTAAGGCCCATTCAACCTCACTCTTCAGGATGTCTGGCTCTAACTGAGGAACCTAGAATGTAAGATCTATGAGCCAGGGCAAATTGGATGTGGTTATTGGTGAGATTAAGATTATTAAGATTATTGGTGAGGTTAAGATTACCAGGAGAAATATCAACAACCTCAGATATGCAGACAATACCACCCTAATGGCAGAAAGTGAAGAGGAACTAAAGAGCCTCTTGATGAGGGTGAAAGAGGAGAGTGCAAAAGCTGGCTTGAAACTCAACATTAAAAAAACCCAGATTATGGCATCTGGTCCCATCACTTTCTGGCAAATAGAAGGGGAAGAAATGGAAGCAGTGACAGATTTTATTTTCTTGGGCTCCAAGATCACCGCAGACGGTGACTGCAGCCATGAAATTAAAAGACGCTTGCTCCTTGAGAGGAAAGCTATGGTAAACCTAGACAGCATATTAAAAAACAGAGACATCACCTTGCCAACAAAGGTCCATATAATTAAAGCTATGGTTTTCCCAGTAGTAATGTATGGTTGTGAGAGTTGGACCATAAGGAAGGCTGAGCGCTGAAGAATTGATGTTTTCGAATTGTGGTGCTGGAGAAGACTCTTAAGAGTCCCTTGGACTGCAAGGAGGTCAAATCAGTAAATCCTAAAGGAAATCAACCCTGTCTGCTCATTGTAAGGACAAATGCTGAAGCTGAAGCTCAAATACTTTGGCCACCTAATGCGAAGAGAGGACTCCCTGGAAAAGACCCTGATGCTGGGAAAGACTGAAGGCAAAAGGAGAAGGGGACGGCAGAGGATGAGATGGTTAGATAGCATCACCGATGTAACGAACATGAACTTGAGTAAACTCCGGGAGACAGTGGAGGACAGGAAGGCCTGGCGTGCTATGGTCCATGAGATCATGAAGAGTCGGACACGACTAAACGACTGAACAACAACAACAACTGGTGAGATGTCAAGATTAAATATAGACATTTTTGGTGTCAGTGAACTGAAATGGACTGGAATGGGGCACTTTACATCAGATGATCACCAGATCTACTACTGTGGACAAGAGGACCACAGAAGAAATGGAGTAGCCTTCATAATTAATAATAAAGTGGGTAAAGCAGTGCTTGGATACAATTAAATGTAAACATCATTTACATACCATTCCTAAGAGACAATAGAAAAGCCAGAAGACCAGAACACCTCGTTGCCAGCAATCAACAACGAGATAGGCAAAGATTAAAACCAAGATTAGCACCAGAGGAGCAATCAAACAACACAATAGACCCTAATCAAGGAACTATTAACTCAGTCAATCAACCAAGCAGCAAACAACAACCCAATCAAGGTACTACCAAGGAGAGTACAACACCCCCAACACAGGCAGGACAAGCCAGGGTATATAAACAGAGAGCAAGTCCCACTCCCTTTTCGCACTGAAGATGTTGCCTAGCCTGGCAATGAAACGTCTGCAAGGCTCAGAGAGCACCAAGGACTCCACATAACAAGAAGTGCCTCTTACTACTCGTGCTACTTCATTTAAACCAGCTGTAGCTTCAGCATGGTCTTTAAGGACAGTGTGACGATCCACTCCTTTGATATTAATTTAGAAACTCTTAGCACAAGCCACGGTAGGATATGAAAAGGTTCTTTTATTAATACAAGTGAATAGAATCAATGCAAAGAGCAGATTGAGCAAAAGCGCGCACAATCACAACTTTAAACATGCCAGTTCCCACTCACTCACCAACCCCTCCCCTACTGACTCAGTTCCCATAACTCTAAACTGTCAGTCCCAGCTGAACAGCCTTGGAGTCTGGTTCCTGCTCTCCAACCCCCACATTCCAACGCCTTGCATTCCCTGCTTATCTCTACTGCTTCTTCCAACGTCCTGCAAGCATGCTAACTAATTACTAATTACTGCCCCTCTCCCTACAAACTACAAACCCCATCTACCTAATAACTACAACCCCATCTATCTCTGGCAGGATGGTAATGGCATCCTGACAGACAGCCCCACGTAGAATGCATTGCAATAGTCCAGTTGTGAAGTGTCCAGGGCATGAGTGACTGTCTGAAGGGCCTCTTGGTTGAGTAAAGGGCACAACTGGTGCATAAGATGGCCCTCCTGGCCACAGCTGCCACCTGTTCATCCAGTAGAAGCTGTGAGTCCAGGAAGACCCCCAAGTTGTACACAAGCCTCAAATGGGGAAGTGCAACCTCATCCAAGACCAATGGTGAAAACGTCCTTGTTGAAGTTCAACAGCTTCAAGTTCAAAACAACAATCCAGGTCCCATTTTTCTTTCAACTGTGAACAGCATCAAGGACAGGCCAGTAAACCTTTCCTGCGAAGGCACCTGCGCGATCACTCAAACACTGAGCAGATGATGGATGGCGCCTCATGTCTCAACTTCCTGGACGTCAGTGACCAAGCAAGCCAGTCTGCTGGAAGAGATCTGGACTTCAGCACACATCTCCTTTCGAGCAGGTCAAGCACCAAGTGTCTCTGTGAGTTTCTTCCCAAACAGGGGAAGGAAATTGTTGCAGGTGCCAATCCACCTGGTGACCCCTGGCATTGACACTCCTTGCTATCGGGACTTGACCTCCTTGCCTCAGGCCCCCCTGAAATGTCTGCATTGAAGATCTTATCATCCTCAGGGACTGCTTCCTTGACTGCAAATGCAAAGGACTGGTGGTTTGTTCCGTGGCTCCAAAGGAAGATGCTGGTTTTCTGAGAAATATGGTGCATTCTTTCTTTCTTTCTTATTAAGGAAGCGTTTCTTCCGATTCCTGTCCTCTGCTAGCACAGAGTTAATGGCCTCTCCAAAGACTGGAGGGATTGCACACCGATTTGTCCTACATGGGTGATTGACTTGCCAATGCCCTTGAGCCACAGTCCTCAATGAGCTGCCACCCCCACTGCCACAGAGCAAGTTGCACCTGAAGACAGCCGGGCAGTATCCGCAATCAACTCAGCTGCCTGGGCAAATTTACCAAATACCTCCTTCAGCCTCCGTGCAGGTTCACAAGCACACATTATCAGGGCTATGGGGGCAAGAGAGGTATTAGCTGAGACTGAATCTCATGGGCCCTTTTCAAAGCTCCCTTCAACGGGGTCTGCAAGCACCCCACTCCCCTCCCTCGGGACTACCATCCTGCAGAAAAGGGCTGCTCCAGGTTCACTCGCTGATGGCGTTTTCAGCCAATCCCTGGTCTCCTGTGGCATCACTCAGAGTTTGCCAGCTGTGGAAGGAGGAGGTGCCTGGAACGAAGATGGTCTATCCTTCCTCAATGACCTCTTGAGAAAACATGTGGCAGTGGAATCCTAAGATCAGGATTGATCAGTGGGACACGGTGGCTCAACAGGTTAAACTGCTGAGCTGTAGGCTGCAGATCAGAAGGTCTGCAGTTCGAACCCCGGGCAATGAGGTGAGCTCTCGTTGCTAGTCCCAGCTCCTGTCAACCAAACGGTTCGAAAGCTTTACAAGTAGATAAATGGGTCCCACCTTAAGTGGGCTAATTTGCTGGCATCCTGTCGGGAAGTCGGCACCACCGGAGGAAAGGATCGGAGGAAGATCGAATGGCGGCGGTGACGACGGACCTGGATGCAACAGCTACAGGACGTCAGCAGCCGGCTCAAGGCATCCTGGGAATTGTAGTCCAGAGCCTGGAAGAATCGGTTCCCTTACCCCCTCCCCTCACGCACGGTGAAAATGGTGATTTGTAAAAATTGTATATTTAATGTATATATATGCTTGTAAGCCGCCTAGAGTCCTCCATTAGGGAGGGGATAGGCGGGGTATAAATACCACAATAAATAAATAAATAAATCAGGGCTTGAAGTGGATGGAAACACGTCTGCTGAACACCCCAGGCCCTCATTGTGCCTAGGGGTCAAATCTCAAAATCCAGGTGAGTCGCTCTTGCCGTCTTTCTCGTTACTGCTGGGAAAAGCTTGGCAACAGAAAACCTCTGAAGCCCTGCTTTAGCCTCCACAAATTCCTCGAGATAATTTACTTCCTTCCAGGTCAGAAGGGGATGAGAGTTGAGACCGAAGGTCTGGATGAGGTAGAAGCTCTGCCTTCCGTCTGGAAGAGGTGGAGTTAACCCTTTCCTACTGGCTCTATCTTTGGTAACTGAGAAGTGTATAAAGGGAAGAAACCAAGGCATGGTTGTTGAAACACATCTTGTCACTTTCTGTGGTTTGTGTGCCTGTGGAAGACTAGTTCCTAGCTGGTCCAACATTCTGTATCTATACGCTTCATTATTTCCTCCCTACCCAGATGCAGAACAATACACTTGTCACCATCGGATGTGCTGAATTTAGCTGCATTCATTCTGTTTCAGCTTTATCCATTATATTTGTTGGTCTGAATAAAATTCCATTGTATAAGTGAACAGCTTCCCTTAACTAAGTAAAAGCTTTGGAGGAATCACTTGGCCAACACACCAATTACTGGAAAGACCTTGGACAGACAAGTCCTTCCCTGCTGGAGCCTTTCCAGGACCTGCGTGGACTACAAGTCTCGTCTGTGTTCTAAATTTTAAACGATTTCCTAGCAAGTTTTAAACTTTAAAACTCACCTCTTTAACCGTGACTAATTTCTTCTGCAGGACACGAACATCCCGTGTATGTTCTTGCTGCTTCTTGCTCACTTCGCCCATCTTCTGCAACGCCAGCTTCATCCTGCAGGGACAAAATGAGTTCCAGTTAGCCTGGCAGGAGTCCTCATTTCAGTTCCCCCACTAATGATTTCAAGCGTGGAATCGGTCTTTTATTTTGCAGGAACTGCACCCTACAGGCATAAGACCCTTGACCCTGGGGGGTCAAGCCAAGGCCCACCTTCGTCCAGCACTTGCCTCTCAGTGGCAACCAGAGGCCTCTGGGGCGCTCAGAAGCAGAAACACGTTTTCACATGTTGGGAGAGAGGTGTGTCTCCAACACTGTCCTTCTGCAGTGATCTTTAGAGGCTGGCTGCCCACAATGTTGAGCCTTCAGTATATTTGTGAAGGTAGGATCCTTGCCACAATGTGCATCTTACTCCAACCTAAACTGAACCATACTGGCCATTTGTCTGACCCTTCATCCAATTTAAAGAGACGCTTTTGGACCTCTTCACAATCACTGCAAGCTTGACTAGCTCACTATTCAGCAAATATTACCAAGAACTGGTGAGCAAGGACAGAGTGGTTCCTCTGTCCAAAATTTGTCCGGGAAGGTTTTGGGTGGTGTTACCAGCCTCTGTGCTGGGGGGGGGGCAGACGAGGAGGTAGCAGTTATATCTCATGAAAACTTTGAAGGTAGCCAGACATACAACCAAAAGTATGGATTCATTATACCTTCACTATAATAATAAAGGAACAACTAGAGAAGACACATGAGACAATCAACAACATATTCAAAGGAATAAAATTCACAAGGAAATAAGAAAACAACAACATGCCTACTTTCCTGGATTTACTCATCAGCAGAGGAACCAATGGCAAATTAGAAAGTCAAGTCTATCAAAAAATAACCCACACTAACCAAGCGCTCTGCTACCAAAGCAACAACTCAACCACCCACAAGAGGACCTTTGTAAGAACATTATTCAGACGAGCACAAACACACTGCAGCAACCCGGAACACCAGAAAGAGGAAACACACTACCTATACAGTATCTTCCAACAAAATGGATACCCACGCAACTTTATCAAAAACTGCCTGATGTTTCCACTGAGAAAATAGAAATCCAGTTGACATGATTCAAGCTACAGACAATTCCACCTGGATGACTGAGAACCTTCATAGACATATTACAATGGAGTTTGGACTGGACAAATGTCCCACCCTTACCATCAACAAGGGAAAAATATGAAAACTGAAGGAATCAAGATGCCCTATGGAAATAACATCAAAAGTCTGGATGAAGAAGATCACTACACATACCTGGGCATCCTTCAGGCTGACAACATCAAGCACACTGAAGTCAAGAAGTAGTGAATACATCAGAAGAGCGAAGAAGACCTTAAAGTCCAAATTCAGTGGAGGAAATACCATCAAGGCGATTAACACCTGGGCAATTCCAGTCATTAGATATACAGCTGGAATAGTGGACTGGACTTAAGCTGAACTAGACATCCTGGATAGGAAGACCAGAAAAATACTGACAATGAATCACGCCCTTCATCCACGCAGCAACGTTGACAGACTCTACTTACGGAGGAGCATAGGTGGGCGTGGAATCTTGCAAGTATACCAGACAGTTGAAGAAGAAAAAAGGGCATTGGAAGAATATCTGAAGGACAGTGAAGAAGATGCACTGAAGCTAATACACCATAAAGGCTTACTGAATACCAAAGAGACCAAATGTCATGATGTCACCCATGCCATCCTGCCATGGCGCCAAGCTGTAAATCTCCCGGTTGGGGGGTGCCTGGCAGTAAGATCGCCAGACAGGTAAAGCAGAAGCCTAGTATTATTCGGGGAACTGCAAACATGTAAACCAAAGTAACGAGACAAACAATTCAGCACCCAGGACAGATCAAAGGGCGAATCTCCTCGTCAGTGGATTCAAACAGGAATGGCAGAAACTGAGAGACAAGAAAGGAATGCACTCAAATGGCAAATCCCCCCCCCAAAAAAAGGGGGGGAAACTTGGAGACTATTAATTTGTTGGGTACGGGAACTTACTTCACTTGAATCTTTAACGTGTCATGGATTACTAGCATAATTTTCCTTCCAGAAAAATCTGAAGTCCTGGTTCTGCCGCCTTGCTTGGGATGGGAAAGGTAACAGCTCCTCCTGGGGGTGGCTAGCGCTGCAATATCCTCCCTACTATATAACATAATATCGCCACATGGATTTTATATTTATATATTTATTTCATTGTATTATTGTAACTGATTTTATATTTTATGTTTTTAATTGTTGATTTTATTGATTTTATTGTAAACCGCCCAGAGTCCCCCATTGGGGGAGATGGGCAGTGAGAGAAATTTGAACAATCAATCAATCAATAGAAAATGAAGAAGCCAAAGTGCTCTGGGACTTTAGAATTCAAACAGACAAGCCTCTGCCACACAACACCCCAGACTTAACAATCGTTGATAAGACAAAAAAGTCTGGATAGTGGACACTGCAATACCTTGAGGCAGCAGAATAGAAGAGAAAGAGCTGGAGAAAATCACAAAATACAAAGACCTGCAAATAGAAGTAGAATGACTGTGGCAAAAGAAAGCAAAGTTAGTACCAATAGTAATAGGCACCCTAGGTGCAATCCCAAAATATTTGGAGCACCACTCGAACACCAGGAATGGCCCCGATTTAACCTGTTTTTAGAAAGCCATGAGGGTGGCAGCTGTGTGTACTTCCGGGGGGGGGGGGGAGGGAAGCATTCCATAAAGTGGGGACTACTACTGAGAAGACCTGCAGCCTTCTCCTTACGCCACATGCCTCAGGCAGAGGCGGGGCGGGGGAGACTCCCAGCAGGCCTTCTTGCAACGTGCATGCAGGGCAAGCAGATCTTGTTCTGGCATTGCTCAACTTAACTTGGGGCCAGTCCCTCCCTCTCAGCCCAACTCACCTCACAGGGTGGCTGTTGTGGGGAAAATAGGAGGAGGAAGGAGTATTATAATGGAAGCCTCTAACACTGGCTATTTCTCTGGCATGGTCTGGGGATGTCTGCTCTGGGCAGAGGGTTGGACTAAAAGGCGCCCAAGGTCCCTTTCAACCCTAGGATTCTATGACTTGGAAGAAAAAATTGTTAGGATTCCCCCTCAAACTGCCTTGCAGAACTCCCCCGGGAAACTTGGGTTTGCTCTCCCTCTTTGTCCACTCAGGGAGGGTGACGCGACCGGAGTCTCCATGCGATGTAAACTCCCCAGCAGCCATACCAGAAGTAAGAGAACCAGAACTGCCGGGCAGCACGAGTATATGCGGAATGCTTATTGTTGTGTCCCCCATCAGCAGGACTCTCTCTCGCGCCATTTGCTCTGGAACCTGTGATGCTTCCTTGACTACAAATCGTGGCAGCCTGGTCTTTATTGTATTTTTCCTCCATGTTTGGGGGGACATTTTGATTACTGTTCTGTGTAGCCAAACAGAAATATTGAGAGGTGAAATAGCTGGAAAAAGCTGAGCAGGTGGAGTGAGCAGTCGAAGGTCCCAAACTCCTAGAAACTGTCTGGCCTACATACTCTGGCCCTTCCTCCTTGCCCTGGGGTAGCAACTTGGTTGTTCTGGCAACCTCTCCATCCCAAAGAGGTGAAGACAGGGCCATCACAGCTGCCTCACAGGCAGTGACAGGTAAAAATAAGCAACAAGAGAAAAGATTTCTATAAGGCAGCATCCCAGTCCTGTAGTATAGACACATCTGGCTAGAGGTTTCAGCCCTTCCTCCTCCATTTTGGGAGACAAATCAATCTTGCAAAAGATAAACAAAATAATTTTATTTTAAAAAAAACCCTCATCAACTTGTATATTAAAAAAAAACCCTCAGTTTATAAAAACACATACAAAGTTCTCAGCAGACAAGAGGGTGATTGTCCACTACACTTAATGTGCCAGGGCAGGATTTCTGTTTCCAAATTAGTTTTCAGTTCACCAGAAGTTACTGTATATATTCCCAGATAAGCCGAGAATTTTAGGTGCCAAAATGCACCCCAAAAATTGGGTTTGGCTTATCTGCAGATGGGTTTATCCGCAAATACTGTACGTATATAGGGTAATACTTTTTTAAAGTACCCATATAGCTCTTATACATTCGTGTATAAGCCTATCCACGGATAAGCAGACCCTCACATTTTTAACCAAAATACCATGAAAAATGTGCGTTGACTTATCTGCAGGTGGAACATTTTTTATGGTATTTTCGTTAAAAATTTAAGGGTTGGCTTAACCGCAGATGGCTTATATACGAGTATATGCATTGGTCGCGCTTACGGATGATCTCTGGCGGGAGCGGGATGGAGGAAGTGCATCCATCCTGGCTCTCCTTGATCTCTCAGCGGCTTTCGATACCATCGACCATGGTATCCTTTTGGGACGGCTCAAGGAGTTGGGGGTGGCCGGCGTAGTTTTGCGCTGGTTCACCTCCTTCTTCGGGGGCCGGTCCCAATCGGTGGTAATAGGAGATGAAAGATCTGACTCTCGCCCCCTCGTCTGTGGGGTGCCACAAGGTTCGGTTCTTTCACCTCTCCTATTTAATATCTACATGAAACCGCTGGGTGAGATCATCCGTCACCATGGGATGAGATATCATCAGTATGCTGATGATACTCAATTGTACATCTCCATCCCTGGTGAAGTAAGTGATGCAGTGACCGCCCTTTCTCAGTGCCTGGAGGCTGTGGGGGTCTGGATGGGGAACAACAGGCTTCAGCTGAACCCTGGTAAGACGGAGTGGCTGTGGATTGATGGTTCTTCTGGATCTGGGAAATTATCATCTTTGGTTCTGAATGGGGTTGCACTACCCCATTCGGAATCAGTGCGGAATCTGGGGGTCCTCCTGGACTCACGACTCCTGCTTGAAGAGCAGGTGGCAGTCGTGGCCAGAAGGGCCTTTGCACAACTTCGTGTTGTGCGCCAGTTACGCCCCTTCCTAGATCAGGAGTCCCTCCGTACAGTCACTCATACCCTGGTCATCTCCCACATAGATTACTGCAATGCGCTCTACATGGGTTCAACTGGTCCAAAATGCGGCTGCGCGCGCAGTTATTGGTGCCCCTAGATCGGCCCATGTGACACCTCTGCTACGCCAGCTGCACTGGGTGCCGGTGTGCTTCCGGGTGCAATTCAATGTGTTGGTTATGACCTTTAAAGCCCTACATGGCATGGGACCAGGCTACCTGAGGGACCGTCTCATCCCCATAACTTCAAACCGTCCCACTCGATCATGTAGAGAGGGCATGCTTCGGACCCCGTCGTCAAGGGAGTGTCGTTTGGCGGGGCCCAGAAGGCGAGCCTTTTCCGTGGTGGCACCCACTCTTTGGAACATTATGCCCCCGGAGGTGAGGCAGGCCCCATTACTCCTGTCCTTCCGGAAGAATTTAAAGACCTGGCTTTGCCGCCTCGCGTGGGATGGGAATGGGAACAGTTCCTCTTGGGGATGGCTGGTGCCGTAGAACCCTTTAAAAGAGAACATCTATCGCCTATTGGATTTTTATATTGAATTTATTAGTTTTGTAATGTATTTTAAATTGTAGGTATTTTTTAAAGATTTTAAATTGTTGTATTGTGAACCGCCCAGAGTCCCCCTTGGGGGAGATGGTGCGGTAATGAAGGTTGACATATATATATATATATATATATAAATAAATAAATAAATAAATAAATAAATAAATAAATAAAAATAATAAAATAAAATAAAATAAAATAAAATAAAAAAATAAAAAAATAAAATAAAATAATAAAATAATAAAATAAAATAAAATAATAAAATAATAAAATAAAATAAAATAAAATAATAAAATAAAATAAAATAAAATAATAAAATAAAATAAAATAAAATAAAATAAAATAATAAAATAAAATAAAATAAAATAAAATATGCGGTTAGGAAAAGCTGATTTTCTGTTATTCTGAGTTTGAAATTTATTGCAGCTTTCTTGGGCTAAGGGTTCGACACATGTCTGTTGTCAAGCATTCTGCCAAAGCCTTCAGACCAATGCATGTGTTTTCAAAAGAAAAAAAATCAATTCACTGAATCAGTACATAGCATGTACTTCTTAGGGGGTGGGATGCAGATTACGGTATGTTGTCTTACAAATTATTCTCTAATCTAGAATCCTAGATTGCTTAAAATCATTATTTGGGTGTTTGTGATAAGACTGGTCCATTTGTGGAATACTGGCCAAAATGTGCCCAGATTGAGTTGCATTCTGTCCTTAATGCTGCATGTGGCATATACACTGTATGACCAAGGGTAGTCATAGCGGTCAATGTGAAAATAAGAAAAAGGGGAAGGATATAATATATCCAGATGAAGGTGGTCTAAGCTCATGGAACTGATGAATGCATGCAACAAAGTGAAGGTGTAGGTTTATTTATATATGAAAGGGCTAAAATGTATACCAGAAATTGGTACCACTAGATCATGGTGCTTGTGTATTAAAGTAGGACTTAACATGTTCATGATAGCTGCATATTATTTTCCAATAAATATTCATAATAGAAGAACAAGGAATGAGTTTCTGGAAAAACAATGTAATATTCTGACCTGAGGAAAAAGAATCTGATCTGGGGGAAAAGTTATTTTGTTAGGTGACATGAATGGATGGGTAGGAATAAGATGAGAATATATATTTTAAAAAAAGTCATTGGGTTATTCAGAGACCCAAGAATTAATAATAGTGACTTGTGAGTTATCTGTTTAGAAAAAGGTCTGTTTCAAATCCATGGCTTAAGTTTACAGGTAGTCTTCGCTTAAAGACGGTAATTGGGCCCGGAATTTTCATTGCTAAGCCATGCGGTTGTAAAGCGAGATGGCATCGCTTAGCGATGGCAATCCTAGCAATTCGCCTTGCCATTGTTAAGTGAATTTTACCCGCCATTAGCCTGAGCACCCACCTGAATCCAAGCCATTCCAGGCTTGGTTCCTCCCAGCCCCGAACACTGCCTTCAACTCCCTCCGCCTATCTCCCCCTCACCTATTTCCCCCCACCCCCCCATCTCTGCCCTTTTGGAAGCCCTGCAACCTGCCTTGGGGGCGGGAAGTGAAAAGAATGTTACAAAGTGCCATAGGAATGTGCAGAGTTATGCCAATAGATATATGAGAAAGGATGCTTAGTGGAATGATGAAGTGGAAAGGGTTGTGGATGAGAAAAACATGAATGCTACAAAAAAACGAGGATAAGAGAAAGATATTGTATACATATAATATGGAAAGAAAAATACTGTTGCAAAGAATGTAGCCAAAGAGAGCAAAGAAATGGCAAGATTAAAAGAAGCAGAGAACATGCAGAGAAATTGGGATGAAAATTTTTAAAATGGTGTTGGAAGTAGGTGAGGGGGACTAAACAAGGAGCCTCCAGCAGAATGAAACAAATTAAAAATAAGAGAGATAAAATGACCTGGGATGAAACTGAAGCAAATGCTGGAAGGGATACCTTTGTCAGCCCTTTGAGGTAGGTGAGGTCAGGAAACATACACCACAAGGATCACAGGAATGCTACTTTATTGTAGTAGGGTACAATAACTGAATTCTGAAAGCCTGCCAGAGTTTCCCTCTGACCCCTCTTATACCAAACTGAGTCAAGGCAGGGTTATTTTGAGTTTTTTTCATACCTTCTCCTTTCCCAAGGAGATTTGTTTCTTATCTTACTTTAACTGTTCCTGCATACCTTAAGATTATCTAGCCATACCTCTACAACAGGGCTTTCCAAACTGTGTGTCACACAGTACTGTGTCGCCTGGGGGCCCCAAGTGTGTCGCATGGCAACCTGGAAGCGCCGGCGGTGGTGCTTCCGGGTTGCCGCGCAGCGGCAGGGGCTGCCCCTTGAAAAGGGCAGGCTCCGGGGACCCTGAAAATGCCCTTGGTTCTGGCAGGGAAGTGAAAAGCCTCCCCGCAGGCGCACACGCACGCTGCCAAGCTTTCCACCGCTCAGCTGATGCGCGGGGAGAAGGCAGTGTGCGCACGGGTGGGGAGGCTTTTTGCCTTCCTGCCGGAACCGAGGGCATTTTCGGGGTTCCCGGAGCCTGCCCTTTTGAAGAAGCAGCCGCTGCCGCCGCAGCAACAACCCTGAAGCACCACCGCCAGCACTTCCGGGTTTTGCCTGGCACTGGCCCTGGCGCTTCCGGGTTTTTGTGGGCCAGCCGTTGGTGTGTCGCCAAGGGCAAGTTTGGAAAGCCCTGCTCTACAATTTTAGATACTTGTATTGGAATGGTGAGAGCCAGTTTGGTGTCATGGTGAAGGCACCGGGCTAGAAACCAGGAAAGCGGGAGTTCTAGTCCCGCCTTAGGCACAAAGCCAACTGGGTGACCTTCGGCCAGCCACTTTCTCTCAGCCCTGGGAAGCAGGCAATGGAAAACCGCTTCCGAAAAACCTTGCCAAGAAAACTGCAGGGACTTGTCCAGGCAGCTGCCAAGAATCGGACACAATCGAACGGATTAAAAGAAAAAATTGGAATGGTAGAGCTGCAAGTGTAGATGGTATAACTGGAGAAATCTTGAAATACGAATTGGCCTGTACAGTTTGTTTAACATCTATGAAAACTAGATGCCTGACATTTGAAGAATGCTGCTACTGTCCTCTTACACAAATGGAAAGGTAACTAGAGTGAATGCAGGAACCTTAGGAGGGTTGGCTTACGTGTGCCTGGAGAGACGTTTGGCAAAAGTCTGCTAAAAGAGGACGAGAGGTGACAACGGACCACATTTGGAACGGGAAGTGTGAGCTGATGCTGGGCAAGGAGCTGCAGACTAGGAATGGGAGAAAGCAAATGGATTGCAACTTTGTTGATTTAGAGAAAGCATTATGATAAAAGAACAGGTTTGAATTGTGTGATTTTTGTGAATGGCGTTAGTTGCTAAATGAAATAAGAGTGATGTATGAAGGAAGTGAAGCACGCATGAGATTAAATGGAATACTTATCATAGAGTTAACCTTGATATGTGACGTCCCTTTAGTTGTCAAATGTACTTACGAATAAATGTATAAGGAATGCTTGTAGCGACACTGGTTGGGGAAGTGGATGTGTGTGTACCTCGTATGCAGATTATGCGGTATTACTGACTGAGGACCTGAATAATTTGCTGCCAATAGACTATGATACAGCAAGGACCATGGCTCTGAAAATTAATACATTAAATACCAAGTTAACTGCGTTTGATAGAGGAAATGGGGAGAAAGATTTAAAGTTATATACAAATGATGAAAAATTAGAGCAAGTTGATGAATTTGTGCGCTTTGGCAGAGTTAAAGGTGGGGAAATTTTAAGACATGCAAATGCTGATAGGAAGTTGGTAGCATGTGGTCTGTTATGAGAATGAATGTCTGCTAAAAGATGTGAAAGTGGATCTACATAAGAACGTGCTTTTATCCATTTTGTCAGGAAAAACACAAGTTAAGAGTTTATGAGACCAAATGCATGGACTGGTACATGAACGAGAAAGGCATGGATAGGTATCAACAGGGGTGTTTGTGCATAGGAGATTGAGTTCAACTTCTCTTTATCTCTGGCCTCCGATTTCCTGTTTTGCACCCCTTTTCTGCCCTTGATGCATAACGTTGCTTACTCCGAATGCCAGAACGTATGCATGTCAGAACGTCTTTTAAAAATTGTGCAGAGCAAGCCCCCTTCCTAGCCTCGTTTTAGACAATCCTGTGGCAGGATTTGGTGGCCCGGGGCCCAGAGGGGAGTTCTGTGGCTGAGAAGAGGGGCAGGACACATCTTGGCTTCTGGGCGGATTGTCAGAGATCATCCGATCTCTGCCAAAAGGGCAGGCAGACAAAGGGCCCCTCAGAAGACTGGAAGTGGTGCGAAGCTGACATCCACCCGACACACGGGAATACACATCTGGGAGGCGGTTGCCGGAGCAACCAGGGAGACCTGACCACACGTGTCAGCAGCAAAGGACCCTGGGGGAGGGAAAGGTTTAAATATGCTGTTTGTTCCCAGAATCGCCATTCCAGTCTTTGTTCGTGCTAGCTTCTGTATCCTGTAATAAACTATCCTACTTCTAAGAACTCATGCGTCTGTGAGTTACTCTAGAGTAGGGAGATTACAGATATCGGATGGAGTGCCTTACATAAAGACTGGAATGAAAAAACCAACCGGTTTTCCCGGGAGCGAAACCAACAGCTCACGGTCGAGACCGGCTTCTACACCCACGGGGCAGAGACCTGGGGAAAAAAATTTTCGGAAGGGGACCAGGTGAGCGAGGAACCGGCTTTCCCAGCAGCAGCAGAGGCTGGCGCGCTAATCAGCTGAGAGGCGGTGATCCGGAACAGCTGAGCGGCGGCAGGAGCGCAGCGGCGGACACCGGCGGCCCAAGCAGCTCGCGCCAAACAGCTGAGAGGCGGCGATCCCTCAGCTGAGCGGCGGGAGCGGCGGCAGAGGCAGGAACCGGATTTCCCCGGCGGAGCAGCAGCGGCGCGCCAAACAGCTGAGAGGCGGCGATCCCTCAGCTGAGCGGCGGGAGCGGCGGCAGAGGCAGGAACCGGATTTCCCCGGCGGAGCAGCAGCGGCGCGCCAAACAGCTGAGAGGCGGCGATCCCTCAGCTGAGCGGCGGGAGCAGCAGCAGAAGCAGAAACCGGATTTCCCCAGCGGCGGAGCAGCAGCAGCAGCGCGCCAAACAGCTGAGAGGCGGCGATCCCTCAGCTGAGCGGCGGGAGCAGCAGCAGAAGCAGGAACCGGATTTCCCCGGCGGAGCAGCAGCAGCGCGCCAAACAGCTGAGAGGCGGCGATCCCTCAGCTGAGCGGTGGGAGCGGCGGCAGAGGCGGAGTCCGGCTTCCCCGGCTTTCCCAGGCAGCTGAGTGGCGGCGGAGGAGCGGCAGCGGAACCCGACGACGGCAGCGGAGGCCGGCGGGCACAAGCAGCGGAGAGGCGGCGAGCTCAGCGGCGGGCAAGCGGGCAGCGCATCCCACGCGGCGGCAGACGAGGCGGAGACCACGTGGCGGAAAAGCGGCGGCAGCGACCAGCGCCCCCAAGCTGCAAGTGGTCAGAGGATACCGGCAAGCAATGGAACCGGCAGAGGTGGCAGGAACCTACGAAGAAGAAGCGGGACCCAGCTCCGCAGGCAACCAGAGGATGGAGAGCAGAAAAGCGCAGAGCAAAGAAAAGCATATCGAGGTAACCAATACCCCTATTCAGAAAAGCAGCACCGAACCAGAGCTAGAGGGATGGCCCGTAGCTGTAGGCAAAGGGCTAGCGGAGAAAGGGGCAAAAGGAAACCAGAAGAAGGTCACCCCAACCCAGCGCATCGTAAGGTTGGAGGAACAGATGTCCAATGTGCAGTTAAATATAGGAATGTTGATGAATAAAATGGACTCATTGGGCGCTGCCTTTAGGAAAGTAATGGACAATGTAGATAAACACAAAGGGCGGGAATTGAACCTGGGGCCACCCGAGGGAGAGGGAGACATCGAAAGTGAAGAGGAGGAATTTTACCCCTACAACAGAGCACCCAGGACCCCGTCATACAACCAGTTCGTGACCCCAGGGGGGGCACATACACCATTTGGAATGGGTGAACTAAAAACGAAATTCAACGGCAACCCCAAGAATTTAGCATGCTTCTTGACTCACGTACAAGGGTTCATGAGCGAATTCGAATACACCTTCCGAACGGAAGAGAGCAAAATCAGATATGTCTCCAGTTTTCTGGAAGGTGAGGCAGGGGACTGGCTGGTAACACTTCATGACAGGAGGGCTAGGGAACTAAGGGACTTCCAAGAGTTCATGTATGCCCTCCGGAAACGGTTTGAAGATACGCTGACCAAAGTCTCAGCTAGGGCCCGACTCCGGAACTTAAGGCAGGGAACTAGGACAGTAGCTGAATATGCTATGGACTTTAAAAGATTATTATCCTATCTGCCGGACTGGCCAGAATCGATAAAGATAGAACACTTTCAATATGGCCTAAAACAGGACTTACTGGAAAAGGCTTTAGATAGAGATGACCCTGAAACTTTAGAGGGGTGGATCCAATTAGCTGGGAAAATTGAGAGTAACAGACTACAGTTACAAAGTATCAGAAACGTACAATCCAGGCAGAGGAACGAGGGGACTTCCATTAACCAGCCCCGCTCGAACGTGAAACAGCGGAATTGGGAAGAGGAGAAGGACCGTCGGGCAAGAGAGGGACTGTGCTTCCGCTGCGGGAAGGAGGGACACCGAATTAGCGCTTGCCCTCAGGGGAAAACAAGCGTTAAGGAAAAACCTCCGGCGAAAAAGGCAGCTGACAGATGTACCCTCAAAACAACACACATCAAGGGAAAAGGAGCGGCTGCGACAACCGTGAACCCATGGCAGAATCCGGGCCTAGAAGAAGACAGCGATGACTCTGACTTTGAAATCCAGACGGCGGGAAACGAGCCAGGTCTGTTCTGATGAGCGCCACAGGACAGACCTCCACAAAGGGGCGCAAAGGAAGTAGTCGCAACACCCCAACAATGCACCTAAAGGTACAGTTGAGGACTTTGGGTGGGAGGAAAAAGTATGTGGGGGTTGCAATGCTAGACTCAGGTTGCTCTAGAAACTTAATGCACCCAAACGTAGCTGAAAAGATGGGACTGGACCTGTTTAAGCTCAAAACGCCCATCACATTTTGCCAATTGGACGGGTCGGAACTGAAGGGGGGGCCAGTGGAGTTCTACACCGAAGGACTGCAAATGACTTTGGGGACGCATGTAGAGACTTTGCGGTTCCTAGTGGCTCCCATTGCAACACGACCCATTGTGTTAGGACTGAAATGGTTGAGGGCAAGAAACCCCAAGGTGGATTGGGTCTCAGGAGATTTGGACTTTACGGATGGGACTTATCACGAGATGGACAATGAGAGCACACCTAGCGGCATTGAGCTGGGGGCAACGGGGATGGAAATTGAGGAGGGGGAGCAGGACCAAGGGGGTGGCACACTCACAAGCACAATTCCGGAGAAATACCTCCCGGTAGCAGAGATATTCGATAAGAAGGAATGTGAGCAAGAACCCCCCCATAGGCAGTCAGACGCAACCATTGACCTCATCCCAGGGGCACCGTTTCCCAAGCCCAAGATGTATGCCATGACGCAAAAAGAACTGCAAGAATTGCGCAAATTCATAGATAAAAATTTGGCACGGGGGTTCATTGAGCCAGCCAACTCCCCCCTTGCAGCCCCGGTATTGTTCAGGAAGAAAAAAGACGGGTCCCTCCGGCTTTGCACTGACTACAGGGGTCTTAATGCAATTTCGGTTACGAGACAGTACCCTCTCCCGTTGCTGAAAGACATGTTAGCTCAGCTATCTAAGGGGAAAATTTTCACAAAACTAGATGTTAGGGAAGCTTACTATCGTGTTCGCATAAGGGAGGGGGACGAATGGAAAACTGCATTCAATTGCCCATTGGGTTCCTTCCAATACAGGGTGCTCCCGTTTGGGATTGCGGGGGGACCGGGAATCTTCATGAGGTTCATAAACGAAGTATTGTATGAATTTCTGTACAAAGGGGTAATTGTATATCTGGATGACATACTGATTTTTTCTGAAAATCTGGAGGAACACATGGAGTTGGTTAAGAGGGTGCTTGAGAAATTACTCGAGGCTAAGCTTTATGTAAAACTTGAGAAATGTGAATTTCACAGGGAACAACTAGACTTCTTGGGGTATCGCATTTCGCATGAGGGCATCAAGATGGATCCTGAGAAAGTCAAAGCGGTCTTGGGCTGGCAGCCCCCCGCACTCGCAGACAGCTGCAAGCGTTCCTCGGTTTTGCGGGGTTCTATAGGCAATTTATTCAGAATTTCGCGCAAATCGCACTGCCCCTGACTGACCTATTAAAGACAAAAGGCAAGGGAGCAAACGCGAAAGCCCCATCACCGAGCACGAAACTTGTGTGGACGCAGGAATGCCAGGCTGCGTTTGATAGCCTAAAAGAAATGTTCACAAAAGAACCCATACTCAAGCACCCAGAAGCTGACAAACCATTTGTGATACACACAGATGCATCTATTAGTGCAGTGGGGGCCATACTCTTGCAGGAGGATGACACGGGGAAATTAAGGCCATGCGCGTACATTTCCCGAAAGTTTAACCTAACGGAGAAAAGATGGCATATTTGGGAAAAAGAGGCTTTCGCTGTCAAACATGCCCTAAGCACGTGGCGACATCTTAGAAGGCACAGCAGAGCCGTTCCAAGTGTGGACGGACCATAAAAATTTGGAAGCTCTCAAATCACCCAGGAAGTTGAACCCTAAGCACCTCAGGTGGGCAGAATTTTTTAGCAGATTCAACTTCACGTTGAAGTATTTTCCTGGGGGGAAAAACTATTTGGCAGACGCGTTATCACGCTTACCGCAACATGAGAGCAAAATGGAAGAGGTCATCGAATCCCTCATCCCCTCCCAGCCAGTGGAGGCACAGAACTCAGCAATAACAGACGGGAGGGGGGAGGGCAACATGGCAATCACCCGCAGCACCGCGAAGCGTGCGGCTGAAAGCGACCCGTGGACAGCCGAGCTGCGGGCGGCAACAGTAACGGACACCTGGTGGGGAGAGAACAAACAGAACCTAGTGGAGAAGGATGGAGTGGGGTGGAAGGACAACAAAGCCTATGTCCCTGAGCCCTTAAGGCAAAAGGTCTTAACCATGCATCATGATCACAAAACGGCAGGGCATTTTGGCTTCGTAAAAACGCTACACTTAATCCGACGTAAATTTTGGTGGCCATCCTTGCGCACTGATGTTAAAGACTATGTGCGCTCATCAATGGCCAAAAGGAAAATTGGGAAACCTACAGGGAAGCTGCAGGAAGTAGCAAACCCCTCACAGCCATGGAAGCAAATTGCCATGGACTTCATAGTAGATTTGCCGGTGAGCAAAAAGAACACGGCAATTTGGGTAGTCACTGATCTATTCTCCAAGCAGGCACACTTCATTGCATGCAAAGGAATACCGAATGCTCAAAAACTAGCTAGACTGTTCATACAACACATCTATAGAGCCCACGGAACGCCGGAACGCATAATCAGCGATCGTGGCAGCACTTTTACTTCCAAATTTTGGCGGGCTTTTTTGACTTTAATTGGAGCGGCACAGGGGCTCAGCAGTGCGTTCCATCCTTGCACAGATGGTGCGAGCGAATGCCTGAACGCTACATTGGAGCAATACCTTAGATGTTACACTAACTACCAACAGAATGATTGGGCGGAACTGTTGCCGTTCGCAGAGGTTGCTTACAATAACGCGGTACATCAAAGCACGGGGTTTTCACCATTCAAAGTCGCCACAGGGCAGGACTTTGTAACTATCCCCGAACTGGCCATGTCACACAACACGGAATTGCCACAACCCCTAAAAGCGGATGAATGGATAGAGAAACTAAGCAGCAATTGGCCAGTCATGGTGCAAACATTGAAGGAAGCCAAAGCTAGTTACAAAAAATATGCGGACCGTAAGAGGGGGGAAGAATGGGAATTAAGAGTAGGAGACAAGGTGTATTTGTCAACAAAAAATCTGCGGCAACACAACCAGCACGGAAATTGGCGCCAAAATTCATAGGTCCATTCCCAATCATTGAGGTCATCAACCCAGTAGCGGCAAAATTACAATTGCCAAAAGCGCTAAGAAAGGTGCATCCTGTGTTCCACATCAGTTTGTTGAAACAACACCACAGTTCACAACACTGGCACCCTGAACCAGAGGAACCCCCCCCCCATTGTTGGTGGAGGGCGAACCACATTTCAAGATTGATAGAATTCTGGACTCCAGACGACACAAGGGGCAGCTACAGTACCTAGTGAAGTGGCAACACCTACCAATTGGAGACAAGGAATGGGTCAGCGCCAAACACACACGCGCCCCTAAATTAGTAAAGAAGTTCCATAAAGAATTCCCAGACAAACCCCACTGAACCGGGGGGGGTGAGTTTTGGGGCGGGAGCATGTCAGAGATCATCCGATCTCTGCCAAAAGGGCAGGCAGACAAAGGGCCCCTCAGAAGACTGGAAGTGGTGCGAAGCTGA
Source organism: Charina bottae (assembly GCA_023362775.1). Lineage (NCBI taxonomy): Eukaryota > Metazoa > Chordata > Lepidosauria > Squamata > Charinaidae > Charina > Charina bottae. The sequence goes on along the minus strand of JALMGJ010000045.1, from coordinate 5,134,623 downwards.
CATCCACCCGACACACGGGAATACACATCTGGGAGGCGGTTGCCGGAGCAACCAGGGAGACCTGACCACACGTGTCAGCAGCAAAGGACCCTGGGGGAGGGAAAGGTTTAAATATGCTGTTTGTTCCCAGAATCGCCATTCCAGTCTTTGTTCGTGCTAGCTTCTGTATCCTGTAATAAACTATCCTACTTCTAAGAACTCATGCGTCTGTGAGTTACTCTAGAGTAGGGAGATTACAGATATCGGATGGAGTGCCTTACACGGATACACTCACCGATCGGTTCTCTTGTTGAGCTGTTCCTGCAGGCCGTCCAACAGCAGGACAAAGGAATCAAGGAAATCCAGAAAACTCTTCAGGCTGACGAGAGGCAGGCTGGCAGCAAAGGAAGCGGCATAGTGGGTTGCCGAGGTGTGTATCTGGGCTGCAGCCTCAGCAAGGTGATTCAGCAGACCCGTCTGGGCATGCAGGGACAGCGGCTCTAGCAGGCAACAGAGGAGAAGACCTGGTCACAGCCTGCCAGCACGGTGGGAGGGTGGTGGTGGAATCCCTTCCACTCCTCGTGCCTCTCTCTGCGCCGGAAGCAAGCTGAAAGATGCCTCCAGGCTGGGTCACAGAGCCTGAATTTGGGGAGTGCACAAGGCAGGGCTGCGAGCATCTTTGGGGTCTAAGTGATGTGGGAAGCAGCATGTGGACAATACACTGGCGCAGGCTTTCACGGCCAGGATCTGGTGGGCAGTGCTGAGCTCCAGGGTTTCAGGGTGATCGTGGTCCAGGCAGCAGATTCCTTGATGTTTCACCAGCAACTGTGGCTGGCATCTTCAGAGGCAAGGAGGACCACGGTCGCTAAACCCTGAAGCCCAATGCCGCCCAGCACAAGGAAGCTCGTGTGGGGTAAGAAAGCCGAGTGCCAAGCAAGGAAATAGGATGAGAAAGAACGGCACTCTTGGGAAATGCCCTGGAGCCAGAGGGAGGCTGCTGGGGAGAGGAAGAGAGTAAAGGCGGTGCCCCCGTCACTGGCACCAACCTCTAGTGAGCCGTGTGGGTTTCCTGAAGTGGTGCTTGAAGCGTTTGGAGGCCACCTGCAGCAAGGACTCCTGGCTCCAGTTCTGATGGATCTCTAAGCTGCAGAGCAACTGGGCCAGCGCGGTGGCTGTGAGGGGTGGGAGTGCCAAGGAACCAGGACCCCCCAAGAGCAGCAACACGTGCAGGTTGGAACGCACGAACTGGAAAAACCTGCAAGGCCAAGACAAAATGGGAACCTTGAGGGGGGTCTGCCCTAAATGGTCTCCTGCCAATTCCTGTGGCACACACACACTTTCCCTCTCCCCGTTCCGTACTTCTGCAGAACGAGGTCATCCCGCATGGTCCGTTTGATGCCCTGGTTCTCCTGCAGCAGGGCCTGGACGATGCCCATGGAGTCGTCGGGGTCATAGAGTCCAGGGCACGTGCCCTCGGTCATCAGCGCCAGGATCTGGTGTATGACGACCACGCTCGACCCGGAGTGCACCAGCAGCATTACTCGCCTCCCTGCAATTCCGGCCTGCCAGCTTGCCAACCTCAGTAGTGCCAGCGCCTCTGCCTCATTAGCTTTTGCTGGCAGGTTCACGAGCAGGGAGTCTGTGGCCCGGGCAACCAGGGCCACGAGGGATTGGCGGCCTGTGCACTGGGCAAAAGAGACAAGGGCACCGTGCCTGTCTGGGCCGCAGAGCAGGCGGGCCAGGCGTACCACGTGCCTCAGTCCCTCTGAGCACAACAAGAAGTCAGGGGGCAGAGAGGAGCCCAGCTGGACCTCCAGGACTCTCCAGAGCTTCTCCTGATAGGGGTTGTGAGCACTGGGGCTGTAGGAGTCGGGGCCCAGGTCCTTGCTGAAGACGATGTCTCCCGGGGACTCGCCCTGCAGTAGCAGCAGATGAAGCGGCAGCAGCGGGCCAGAGATCTCCTTCCTGGTAGAGGCGCGGCGCTTGACCCGTGTGAGGGCGGACCGGTGGGGGGTGGCGTGGGCCTCGGGCACTCTCAGCAGGTCCGGCTTCCCCGGAGAGCTGCTGCTTTGCTTCTTTCCCCCATCCACATCTTCAGGCTCTGTTTCAGGGGCCTCGCTCTCTACCTCTCCTAGGGCGGCATCGTCCCACGGAGGGGGATCTGGCGGGTCGAGCGCCAGGGCCGGGGCCTGCTCCACGGGATCCCAGGGGTTCAGATGGCCAACGGCACCACGGCACGGGAACTCGGGTTCAGCTTGCATGGTCAGCAGGAGATCCTCTTCTTTGGAGTCTTCCGCCCCGCTAGCGGCCGTGGTGACACAGGCGTCGGATGTGCTGGGAAACTGAATACTGGTGCGTGTCCGAGCAGGGTTGCCGGGGGAGGGTATCACCTGCAGGACACAGCGCTTGGCACAGAACGTAGCTGTGGCGATCTCCACCAATATCTGCATGCAGAGTTCACGGTGATGCTTTCCTCGCAGCGGGTCACAGAACGTGCGCAGACACTCGTGCATCCACAGCCGAATGATCAACCGGATACTGAGGACTGCCGTGTACCCTGTCCCCGCAGGGGGCCTTCCCAGAACAGAGGTGCGCCTGGAGGATGGCGGCTTGTAACTGTGATCTTCCAGGGGGCTGCTCAGATGGATCCCTGGGCGGGGCCGCAGCAGAAGCATCCCCCTGACCACCTTCACGACGTCGTGGAGAGAGAACTGGAAAAGGCAGCAGGCGGGGGAGGGCTGGAACCTGCTTCTCACGGCTTCGTACATCTCCAGGGTGGCCCTGACTACCGCAGAGGCCAAGTCACTGTGCCGGCTCAGCAGAGGAAACTTCTCCAACCAGGTCAAGACCGTGCTGGTATGCATGCTAAGCAAAGATTCCCTGGTCATGGCCGGAAGCACCACGGTGCTGAAGAGCCTACCAAAGCGAGGGCAGAGGGGCAGGGCACCAGTTATTGGGACAGAGAGTGTGCCAAAGCAGTTGAAGCCCGTAGCTGGGCATTGCTGCAACTCCAGGGTCTCGGCGTGATAGAACTGCTGGAGGGTGAGGGTCTGACGCAGAGATTCAATCACAGGGCTGGTGCCTCGGACCGGATCTGAAAAGGAGGCGGAAGACCACGAGACCCACTGCGGTGTTTTCAACGCTCCCTCCACGGCCTTACCGGAGGGGGGCAGGGAAACTCACCCACACAAGCCAGGTGCAAATCTTCCACCAGGAAGAGGAAGCGTCCTTTGCTCACCGTACCCCGGGTGGGTTTACCAATGGGGAAATGGCCTTTCTCTCGCATGGTGCTCAGAGACTTCCTGTGCAGCAGTTGGCGCAGGTGAACTGTACCGAGTGCAGGCGTGAGGCACACCCGATTATATAAGTAACTGGGCTGCACGAGCATCTCGGCAAAGGTGGACTTTCCACAGCCCGGCTCCCCGACCAGGAGAACGGGTTGTTCTGTGCCCAGTAACATGTCCAATACGAAAAGCACCCGCTCGTACTGCAAGGGAGGAAAAAATGTCACGGAGACACAGGCTCACGCAACACAAAGGAACGGGTGAACGGAAACCTCCGGGTCCCACCATACCTGCGGCAAGAACGAGAAGCCCGTGGGAATAGCCTTGACGTGGCTGGACAGGTAACGGCCATTAAAGGGCCTCATGGTACCATCCTCTGCCAGAGGACAAAGATCAAAAGCCGACACTGCAGGAGGTAGCTGTAGGGACAGGATGCTGTTGCGGAGGGCCCGACGGACAAATTGGTCAAAGAGAGGCCAGTGCCTATGCAGAGAGAGAACAAAGTCATTTCCCTCCCTAGTTCTTAGTGTCCATCCGCCCTCAGGCAGGTTTCTATCTACAGAAGAATGGGCCTGTGTTTCCCATTTCATGAGCAGCATCCGTTTCTAATCCGAAAACCCAGGATCAGCCAAGGTGTCCTTGTGGGGTTCCTTCGGCCAAAGGTACCTCGGGACTCTTTTCTGGAGCAAAGCCCTGTTGCCCATGGAGTTTCAACCAAAGTTCCTTAGTTCTGAGCCCCCAGATATTGACACTTCCTTCTTAAAAACAGGGAGGGAGGGAGGCAGTATTCCTTCAAACACTCGCTTTTACACCAACACACTCCGTCTTCTCTTGCACAGTTGGGCCAATTTTGACAGATGACGGATTTGCTCAACAACAACAATAATTTAGACAGCTTTGCCTGTGCGCTGGACCAGTCTGGTAGAGCTAGCAGATGTGTTTTGGGGCTCCCCTGAAAACGTAAAGAAGAAGGGCACGGGGGAGCAGGCCCAGGGATCAGCGAGAAGGGGTGTTCCCCCAGTGGCCAGTAGCAGCTGGGCACACCTCAGCTGTGCCAGCTGCATCACTGATGAAGCCAGAACCTCGAGGGAGGGAGGGAGGGAAAGCGTTGCTTTAACACTGGAACTCAGACTGCAACAGCCGCATGGGGCAGCACTTCCCCATTCAAGGGTGGTGTGCAACTTGGGGGTCCTTCTGGACCCACAACTACCGCTCGAAGAGCAGCTGGCAGCTGTGGCCAGGAGGGCCTTTGCACAGGCTCATCTTGTGTGCCAGTTACAGCCCTTCAGGTTGTGGCCACCTCACGACTGGATTACTGCAATGCACTCTACGTGAGCTTGCCTTTGAAGACCACCCGGAAGCTTACAGCTGGTACAAAATGCAGCAGTGGGCGCCTTCCAGTAAACCCATGTGTCACCACTGCTGCATGAACTGCATTGGTTGCCAGTTGGCTTTTGGGCTCAATTCAAGGTGCTGGTCGTCACCTATAAAGCCCTTTAAGGCATACAGCCTGGATACCCGAAGGCCCACCTATCTCCAACTGTTTCTGCCTGCCCAGTATATTCCGGCACAGTGGGGGCGCTCCGGGTCCCTTCTATTAAATCTCGTCCTCTTATCGGACCAAGCGTGCCCTCTCTGTTGCGGCCCCCACCCGCTGGAACAGCATCCCCCCCCCCCCGAGATACAGACAGTGCCTCCTGCCCTGGAGTTTGGAAAGGCTTTGGACTCAGGCCCAGCGTTGAGGTTTCTGTGGAGCCCTGGTTTGGTGTGGTTGATTATTGTTAGGATGGTTTTAGCCTGGGCTGCCTGTGGGGTTGCATGTTTTTAACTGCTTTTATTGTTTTGTATTCGTATTTGTAAGCCGACAGAGTCTATGGGAGAGGGTGGCTATAATCAATTTTAAATAAGAATAATGACAACTTTTAGCTGCCTGTATGGTTGGCAACGTCATCAAGACATGTCATTTAAAAATGGCTGCTGGCCATGTAAATAAATCCCGCTGAAATCTGGAGGTCTTGGTGGCTCACATAATATAAGGAAGATATCAAAATATCCGCAGTAGGTTTAAAATCAATTAAATGCCTCAGTCAGAAATCAAGAAACCCACACAATATAAGGTCAAGAAAAGGATACAATACACCCCAATGGTCCAGGGTGGCAATACGGGATTGGGTATCATCAGCAATTTCCTACAAAGCGCAGGCGAGGGCTGACCCCCGCAGTCAGGCCCCCAGGCCGACCTCTCAGTACGCTGCAGGGTGACTCGCATTTCCCCCACCCCACCCACACACACACACTTCGCCAAGCAAGGGAGGGGCCAGGCGGACCCTCCTCCTAATGCCGCCTCCTTCCCCGGGGCTGAAGGAAGGCTTCTGCCCTTGCTGTTTCTGCAACGGCTTCTGGACGTTCCCTTCAGGCCATCTCTGTGTCTCTCCACACAGACGGGGCGAAGACCCCGCAGCCCCCGGACGTTGCTGAGAGGGCGTCTGGGGCTGGGGGTCTTGCAGAGTGGTGGCAGTCCAGTGGCCAGGGAGCGAGCTGGCAGCCAGTGGCAGTTGGGTGGGACGTTAACTGGCCAGAGCACGTGCTCTTTATTTAGGAGGGGGCTTTGGAATATTGAGGAAGCTGGCTACCCCAAGGAAGAGAATCCGGGAGTTTCATCCCTGTAGTAGTACTGGGCTGAGGGAGATGGGGGGGCGTGCGTGTCAGGTTGGCCGTTCAGGGGATTTGGTGGTTAAGGCACCAGGTTAGAAAGCAGGAGATCTAGTCCCGCCCTGGGCACGAAGCTGGCTGGGTGACCTTGGGCCAGTCACTCTCTCAGCCCTGGGAGGGAGGCAATGGCAAACCGCTTCCAAAATTTTGCCAAGAAAACGGCAGGGACTAGCCAGGCAGTTGCCAGGAGTCACGCTGACTCGAAGGCACGGCCCCCACAAAAAACCACCACCTCTCAGTGGCTCTCGGCACTGGAAGATGTACCTGGTTTTGCAGGTACTGCATTGGTTACCACTTGGTTTCCAGGTCCAGTTTAAGATGCCAGTTTTGATCTATAAAGTCTTTCACAGCTTGGCACCTACTGCCTACTCTGGGTAGACCTACTCGAGAGTAATGGCTACCGATTCCCGCACTTCCAGGAGCATGGAGACAGGGCTTCTCCGTGGCAGCACCGACATTGTGGAATAACCTCCCTGTGGAGATTCGGCTGGCCCCCTTTGCTCATTTTTCAAAAAACATTGAAAACTGAGTCTTCCCTTGATTTGGTGTTGCCATCTTTTTTCCCCTGCTGGGGAGGAACAGAGGATACGTTCAACTAGCCCCAGATGTGATGACGCAGCTAGCTCAAAGCCGAAAGGACAGCTAGCGGCCGATGGTGCTGGTGGTGAATGACAAATCCAATGTTCTAAAGATCAACACACCATAGGAACCTGGAATGTAAGATCTATGAGCCAGGGCAAATTGGGTGTGGTTATTGGTGAGATGTCAAGATTAAATATAGACATTTTGGGTGTCAGTGAACTGAAATGGACTGGAATGGGCCGCTTCACATCAGATGACCACCAGATCTACTACTGTTGATAAGAGGACCACAGAAGAAATGGAGTAGCCTTCATAATTAATAATAAAGTGGCTAAAGTAGTGCTTGGATACAATCCAAAAAACGACTGAATGATCTCAGTTCAAATTCAAGGTAAGCCATTTAACATCACAGTGATCCAAATATACGCCCCAACCACAGATGCTGAAGAAGCAGAAGTAGATCAGTTCTATGAGGATCTGCAGCACCTACTGGATAATACACCAAAAAGAGATGTTATTTTCATTACAGGAGACTGGAATGCTAAGGTGGGTAGTCAAACGACACCTGGAATTACAGGCAAGCATGGTCTGGGAGAACAAAATGAAGCGGGATATAGGCTGATAGAATTTTGCCAAGACAATTCATTGTGCATAACAAACACTCTCTTCCAGCAACCTAAAAGACGACTTTATACATGGACTTCACCAGATGGTCGACACCGAAATCAGACTGACTACATCCTTTGTAGCCAAAGGTGGCGGACATCTATACAGTTGGTAAAAACAAGACCTGGAGCTGACTGTAGTTCAGATCACAAACTTCTTATTGCACAATTTAGAATCAGACTAAAGAGAATAGGGAAGACCCACAGATCAGTTAGATATGAGCTCACTAACATTCCTAATGAATATGCAGTGGAGGTGAAGAATAGATTTAAGGGACTAGATTTAGTAGATAGGGTCCCAGAAGAACTATGGACAGAAGTTCGCAACATTGTTCAGGAGGCGGCAACAAAAAACGTCCCAAAGAAAAAGAAAACCAAGAAGGCAAGATGGCTGTCTGCTGAGACACTGGAAGTAGCCCAAGAAAGAAGGAAAGCAAAAGGCAACAGTGATAGGGGGAGATATGCCCAATTAAATGCAAAATTCCAGAGGTTAGCCAGAAGAGATAAGGAATTTTTTTTTAGACAAGCAATGTGCAGAAGTGGAAGAAGACAATAGAATAGGAAGGACAAGAGACCTCTTCCAGAAAATTAGAAACATCGGAGGTAAATTCCAGGCAAAAATGGGTATGATCAAAAACAAAGATGGCAAGGACCTAACAGAAGCAGAAGAGATCAAGAAAAGGTGGCAAGAATATACGGAAGAGATCTGTACAGGAAGGATAATAATATCGGGGATAGCTTTGACGGTGTGGTCAGTGAGTTAGAGCCAGACATCCTGAAGAGTGAGGTTGAATGGGCTTTAAGAAGCATTGCCAGGGGGTTTCAGAAAAACATCTATTTTTGTTTTATTGACTATTCTAAAGCCTTTGACTGTGTGGATGATAACAAATTGTGGCAAGTTCTTGGTGGTATGGGGATACCAAATCATCTTGTCTGCCTCCTGAGGAATCTGTATAACGACCAAGTAGCAACGGTAAGAACAGAGCACGGAACAACTGACTGGTTTAAGATTGGGAAAGGAGTACAGCAGGGCTGTATACTCTCACCCTACCTATTCAACCTGTACGCAGAACACATCATGCGACGTGCTGGGCTTGAGGAATCCAAGGCTGGAGTTAAAATCGCTGGAAGAAACATTAACAATCTTAGATATGCAGATGATACCACTTTGATGGCTGAAAGCGAGGAGGAGTTGAGGAGCCTTATGACAAAGGTGAAAGAAGAAAGTGCAAAAGCTGGGTTGCAGTTAAACCTCAAAAAAACCAAGATTATGGCAACCAGCTTGATTGATGACTGGCAAATAGAGGGAGAAAAAGTGGAGGCAGTGACAGACTTTGTATTTCTAGGCGCAAAGATTACTGCAGACGCTGACTGCAGCCAGGAAATCAGAAGACATCTACTTCTTGGGAGGAGAGCAATGGCAAATCTTGATAAAATAGTTAAGAGCAGAGACATCACACTGACAACAAAGGTCCGCATAGTTAAAGCAATGGTATTTCCTGTAGTAACCTATGGCTGCGAGAGCTGGACCATAAGGAAGGCTGAGCGAAGGAAGATAGATGCTTTTGAACTGCGGTGTTGGAGGAAAATTCTGAGAGTGCCTTGGACTGCAAGAAGATCAAACCAGTCCATACTCCAGGAAATAAAGCCAGACTGCTCACTTGAGGTAGCGATATTAAAGGCAAAACTGAAGTACTTTGGCCACATAATGAGAAGACAGGATACCCTGGAGAAGATGCTGATGCTGGGGAAAGTGGAAGGCAGAAGGAAGAGGGGCCGACCAAGGGCAAGATGAATGGATGATATTCTGGAGGTGACGGACTCGACCGTGGGGGAGCTGGGGATGGCGACGGCCGACAGGAAGCTCTGGCGTGGGCTGGTCCATGAAGTCACGAAGAGTCGGAAGTGACTGAACGAATAAACAACAAAAATTCTTAGCTGCTCTGAATTTGTTTTGTTTTTAGTTTTAATACTGTTGTTACATGGTTTGCAAAGCAGCTCAGGAACATTTCTGTTGTTTTCATAAAAGGAAGATGATCAAATAAAAATAAAGGAAAGAAGAGCTGTGTATCAGCTCACGTTCCCCCCGTCAGATCATCCCGTCCCTTCCCTGACATCTAATGGCCCATTCCTGAATTTCTGTGCCGAGCGAACAGATGCCCAGTAGACCTTCAGGGGAGGGGCGGGGTTCAAGCCTGAGAAAACAGCTCTGGCCTGGGGCTAGCAAGAGAAGCTTCCACTCTTCGTCCGTCACCCTTCTTGCTTCTCATCAGCCCGGGGTCTCACTACGACCTCTGAAGTATCCCCCCTGGGGGAAACTGCAAGAGGCTGAGCAGAACACCCCATGGACGGTACCTGGTATGGAGATGACTCCCAAAGCCCCAAATATAAGCGAAGACGAAGATGCTCTGGGCAAGCAGGTGGTGATGGGCAGGGATCACGTCATCCTGGCTGTGGGACTTCAAGGGGCAGAGCATCCTGGTCTTGGTTTCTAGAGGGAAGAAGGCAGGGGTTCCTCCGGGCTTAGGGAGACCACCCCTCCCTCTTGCAGGGCCAAGCCAGGAGACCCAGAACCCACTGTGGCTGGCAATCCCCCTCCCCACCCGCTCACCTCTTTGCACGAGGCCCCTACGAGGTCCACTCACCGGGGGGCAACACTCACCTGTGGAATCCTGTGCAGCAGGCAGGGGCTTGATCTTGTCGCGGCGCAAGTAGTGCTCAAGCAGCGCGCGGAAGATCCTGGCGAAGGTCGTGGTCTCCTGGACGCCCTGGGCCACAGGGTTGTGGGGGTGGGAGTGGGGCAGCAGGACGGGACAGCAGTGCTGCTGCAGGAACGCCATCGTGGCAGGGAAGAGCTCCTTGGCCAAGCTGTGCAGCGTGGTCAGGGTCTCGTGGGAGAGGCTGTATTTACGGCACATGGGGGTAAACGCGGAGGACAGCAGCACCTGCCAGAGCCGGGAGCCCTCGAAGTGCAGCAGGGCAGAATGTGTGCAGACAGAGGGGGGCATTCCAGAAGCATCCAGCATCTCAAAGAGGAACTGGATGTTCTCAGGGGCCTGAAGCTTCTGCCCATTGGGCAGGCTGAGAAAAGGCCTGGAGCTGAACAGCAAGGAGATGGGCTCCAGCCATTCTGCGCAAGCAGCGCCATCCAGCACCACCCATTGCTGGGGGCTCCCCTTGCCCGTCCCGCCAGCTGCGGCTGAGGTGGCTGCCCTCTGCAGGACCCGGGAGAAGACCCCATCCTGCCACATGCTGCCCTCCAGGCTGCCCACAAACTCAGAGACGCTCAGGGCATTGGGCCACAAGCAGACAGTACGCACAGGTCGGAAGGCCACCTTCTGACGTGCACCGGAACTCTGCAGGCCAGGAGCTGCGTCGCTGGCTGCCACCCTACTCTGGGCCCTGGCCAGGGTTCGCCAGGCCGTGGTCTTGCCGCTTCCTGAGGGCCCCAGGAGGAGGATGCTGGTGGATCCCTGCATGGCCTGGGAGAGCTGGCCAGCCACCTGCAGCAGATCTGGGTCCAGCTGCAGCTTATCCTCCTGCAGCTGGCCCACCAGAGCGCTCTGCAGCCGAGGGGGCAGATGCTCGGACGGTGGCAAAACGGCGCTGGGGAAGACTTCGCGGAGCAGCTCTTGTGCGTTGTGGAGCCGCGGGCCCTCGGGGCCCCCGAGCAAGGGCGAGAGGCACAGGGCTTTCACGACGGCGGGCTCTTCTTCAAGGCCCAAGAAGAAGGCTGTCCGAGCAGAGGGTCTGGCCTTGGCGAGCAAGAGGTCTTGCCCTGCCGAGGGAGCAAACAAGAGGTCTATGGCCATCCCAATCACCTTCCGGACGAGGGTGGGGTGGCTGAGGTGCGGCCTGGGACTTAGCATCCTCTCCAGCTTCAGGAAGGCACGCAGTTTCTCCGCGAGGTGTGCGGCCTCCCGGAAGCCAGCCGCAAGCAGCATGACTTCCGCAAGCCTCGTTAGGTCAGGGGGCAGCACCGCCAAGGGGCGCACGGCCAGGCGCAGGGGCTCCGGAAGGTGCTCCAGGGTGGCCACGCAGCCGTACGTCTCCCGCACGCGCAGCAGCCTCCCCCCAAAGAGAATGTTCCCCAGGACCCGTGGCTGATAGGGCTCGGCCTCATCGGTGCCCAGCTCTGGCAAAGCGACGGTGGGCTGCCCCTCGCCCTCCTCCGAGCTCTCTGAGCTCTCCGAGCCGGGGCCGGCAGCGGGACCCGCTGTGGAGGGCCGGCCGGCCGGGGGGGCCCTGCCCTCCTGCAGGCTCCGACACATCCTCTGCAGGTCGAGGAGGCGCTGGCTGAAGGCCGAGAGCACGGCGGGCTCCAGCCGCTCGACGGACTCCAGCAGCAGCAGGGCCCCAGAGTGCACGGCCCCGCAGAGGTGCCGGGAGAGGCAGCCGATGGACATCTGCAGGGTGCAGTGCAGGGTGACCAGGTGGCGGCCCAGGAACTGAGCCAGCCCCTGCACGGTGTGCGACTTGCCCACCCCTGGGGAGCTGAGCAGGGCCCCGCAGCAGAACTCCTCCAAGGCCAGCAGCAGGCCCAGGAAGGTCCTGTCCATCGAGGGGCTGCCCAGCAGCTGCGGGCTGGTGCCCAGGAACTCGTAGTCGTAGGGGAACCGGCTGTCGAGGACCTCGGCCCAGCAGCCGGGGGGACTGCCCACCCAGGAGCTGCCGGGAGGGAGCCCCGCTGCCCGGGCTTTCTCGGGCAACAGGCTGACGCGGTACTTGAGGAGCCGGGCCCATTCAAAGGCTTGCGCGGAGGTCACCCGGCGCTTGAGCAACTGGGACACGACGTCCCGCTGCTGGATGGTGATGATGATCAGGGCCCCCAGCAACACGCCTAGGTGATCCTGCTCCGGGTTCCAGGCGTGGATGCTGCGGTAGTTGCGGACGTAGTGGGCCACGGCCTCCAGCTTCAGGCTCAGCTTGAGCTCGAGCCCCTGCTGCAGCTGGAGAGTCGGGAGGGCTTCTTCCACAGCCACGCGCCAGAGCACCTCCTCGGCCAGCAGCACGCACTGGGTCAGGAAGGTGTTGCCCAGCCCTGCCCAGCACTCTGCCACCAAGTGAAGGGGCAGCTCCGTAGGGCCGGGGCGCCGCTCGAAGGCCAGGTCCAGCTGCGGCCTCAGGGCCAGGCGCTGGGCCACGCACTCTTGCAGCTGGTTGAAGATGGACTCCTTCATGCGCTGCTCCAGGACGCAGAGCCACTGCGTGGCCTTCCGGCCGAGGGGGACCGCGCTGCACAGCTTCAGCTTCTCGCTGTGGCTGCCCAGCAGGCCGGTCACCTGCACCGCAGGGAGCTCTGTGGAGATCATGCCACGGTTCTGCGAAGTCGGGGGCAGGACCAGTTCCAGCTGGCACACCCCGGGGAAACAGCGCTGGGACCAAGCCGAGGCATCCGCAGCTTCAGAGGCGGTGGAGAGCATGGCTACGAGCTCCTCGTTGCTGAGGAAAAACAGGCGGGGGAAGCCCATCCGCGTGGCCTCCAGCACGTAGTCCAGGGCCCGGATGAGGCTCTGCAGGTCTCCAGAGCCGTTGGTGAAAGCCTCCTGCAAGGCACCCCCAACGAAGCGGCCGTCCCGGCTTGAGCCCGCCCCTAGTCGGACGCTGGACAGCACCAGGGGATCGTTGCAGGTCAGCCGCATCACCTCTCGAAAGAGGGCGTCCACTTGCTGGAACCGGGAGTCCTGCACAGGACGTGGGAAATAAGGATAGATGGTGGGAGGGAGCAGGAGGGGCCCAGAGGGGGCAGGACAACCCTTCCAGGCACCAGACGGACTTACCAGTTCAGCACTGGGTAGGGTGATGTTCATCTCAAAGAGAACGATGTTCAAGAAAACCCACTTCTGTTGGAAACTAACCCAGGCATAAAGGAGGGATTCTGGGAGAGAGAGAAAGGTGGGGAGGAAGAAGAGGGAAGGGGACAGAACGGTTAGATTTGCCTGTCACACTAAGCTAGGATTTCTAACACTGATTTCCTGAATGCACTACACTTGCCTGGGTTCTCACAGCACGCTGAACAAACATTCATTCATTCATTCATTCATTCATTCATTCATTCATTCATTCATTCATTCATTCATCGTATTTGTCCACCGCCCATCTCGTAACGACTCTGGGTATGGTAACATGGTAACAAACCAGAAAGACAGGTTTGTACAGTACTGGAAGCCAAAACAATCCATATTTTTATAGCTCAGAAAGCTCTGAGCCAGGCCAACGTCTCTTCCATTCCTGCAAGTTCCACCCCTCCCTCAAGGACAAGCGGGTCCAGCGGGATGGGTGCCCCTCGGCCACCGCAGACGCACGACGGGCTCCTTCGCCCTGCGTCTCAAAGGGCACCCTTCCTGTTTCCTCACCAAAGGTACGCAGGGTGGACACCCAGCTTTTAGCCTCTTCCAGGATGTCAGAGGAGAAGGGAGACAGGATCATGTTCTGGAGGGTCAGGATGCTGTGCTCCACCGCTGCCTTCAGCTCAGTGGTGTCTGCAGCAGAAGAGGAAGAGCTGGGCTGAGGGGCCGGCCTGGACGTCTGGCCCAAATCAACCAGAGTATTTTTTTCCCCCTCTGTGTGCGAGGGAAGAGCTAGACATGTTCCCCCTGAACCAAGTGTCTCAACACCATTTCCCCCTTCCCAGTGGGGAAAACGCCAGAACAAGCACACTGACGGAAGCAGCCCAGATTCTTACTGGCCCTCGCCTGGCCAAGGAGTGCTCACCCCTGCTCTCAGCCCAGACCCACCTGCATCGCTGGGTATCTCAGGGCCTCACCTGACAGCACGTAGGTGCCACTGTCCTTGGAGATATATTCCAGCTTGGCTGCACGCTGGCGGCCGCTCGCTGGACGTCGGAAGCGTTCTGGCTGCGGTTCCTGGTAGGGCACGTTGAGAATGAAATTGACGAGACGGAACTGCTTCTCTGTCCAGGCCCTCTGGACGCGCTGGAGCGTGTCTCTGGCGAAATGGCAGCTCTTCTCGCAGGCATAGACCTGATTGGCAAACGAGAGGACTGCTCTGCCATGGCCCGCCGGGAGCAAGGGGCGCAAGAGAGCGCCTCAGCTTCTCGCTGGGGCTCCGTTTCAGCTAGCCCGTCGTGTGCCGAGCCACTCACTCTAAAGATGGCGTCGCTGTGTTCCAGGAGCGGGTAAGAGAGCAGCTGGCCCAGCGTGAACTGCATGTTGAAAGGGCACTTGACACCCATCACTGAAAGAGAGCCGGGAGCAAAGGTCAGCGGGCCCCCTTCCCACCCACCCGAGCTGCTGAGCTCCGCCCCATCCAGCAGTCTGTGTTCTGCAGCCTCGCGTCTCCCGGCCAGCCCTCCTCATTTAGTCGCACGCCGCTGTGCCGTTTGGCTCTTCCAGACCACTTCAGCCCCTTCCTGGCATGTCAAGGCAGGCAACGTCTGCAACCGAGGCCCTCCCTACCCCTCACCAGCAAAGATCTCTTTCCAGCAGCCGAGCTTGAGGAAGTGGCTACCAAGCTTCAGGAGCAAGGGCAGGTACTTCTGGAAGTTGGCCACGGCACGCAGGCAGGCTTGTAGGACGCGGTTGCTGGGCAGGGAATGCTCAATGCTGATCCCCTCCTTTTGCCACTCCTCCATCTTCTCCACGGCCAGAGGGGCACTGAACTGCAAACAGGGAAGGGGGATGTTTGGCCAGCGCCATCAAGACATCCCAGCCCTGACTCAGGAGCAAAACACAGCTCTCCCGACCCTTCACAGCTCAGCTGAATTCCCTGACTTGACTGGGCAGGCAACTGACCGGCACAGTTTGGCTAAACGGAAATCCTTACTGCAGATAAGAATGGAGCCGCATGAAACGGTTGATTGCCCACTAGCCTGGAATGGAATCCCAGCTCAAAAGAACCCTGTGCCTAAATATCTAGATGTCGCTTCCAGCGGGGAGCTGGCGTGGCACCGGGGTCTCCAAAGGGGGGGAAGAACGTTGGTGCAGGGACCCGTAACGGTGTGTGGGAATGGCCTTGGGAGACGGGGCGGGAGAGATGCTGCCTGGGGAATGGCCGGATAAGGTGGGGGGAGCCCGCAGCTGCCTGACGGGCAGAGCAAGAGGCTGCCCAGCTTCTCAGGCTGTAAAAAGAGACGGCGGGAGGCTTGTCCTCCAGACCTGCAAGATTCGGTTAACGTGGCCTTACAATAAAGTAGAATCAGCTCACCTGGTCGTGTTTCCTGCCTGGTCTGCCTGAGAGGCTGACAGGACCTAACCAACTCCCACTGTGTAGGGGAGAATGCTTGGTCAGCTGCTTCAGTCTCCATCTTTACCTTGACAAATGCCAAACACTTCCACTCCTTGATCTGTTCGGAAATTATGCGGAAAAGCTGCCAGACACGAATGTGAATCTCGATGACCTCCTGCTTTCCGGTGAGGAAGGAAACATCCACGTATTCCCCTGAGAAGACATCAGGAGGTCTCTGACTTACCTATCACACGCAGGACGTGGGCTCCCACAGCGAGTGGCTGCCCCATGTGCTGGGCCAGCAGCTCTCCCACCTGTCAGAATCCGCTGGGAGTGGCAGAGGTCAGAAACACGCACCACCACAGCCTGGAAGCGGTGGAGGAGCTGGTTCAGCTCGTCTTCCATGGCACGAGGGTTCTGGGCCGGGTCCTGAAAGTGGCCCACGGTGACCATGGTCAACAGCTCCTGAAGTTCCTGAGTGGCTTTCTGAAGTGAGCTGCTGAGCTCAGCAATGATGCTGAGGCGCCGCGAGACGATGAAGTCGGAGACCTCCCGCTGCTGGTACATGAAAGCGTCCCAGGTATCCAAGAGCTAGGACAGGAAAGGCTTGAGAGAGAAGGCTCGTGCCCTGCATGGCCCATCCCCAAAGGGTTCAAGGACCCCACACAGGAGGAACAGGAGGGGATGGCTACGGGGTGGCCTGCTAAGTCATACAATCCTACACTCGGGCTGCACTATAGAGATCATTCAGTCCAACCCCCTGCTTGATGCAGAATCCATTAGAGCCTCAGATGGCCACCCGGTCTCTTCTTGGGGCAGCCTGTTCCTCTGGCTGACGGCCTGCACGGTCAGGAAGCTCCTCCTGAGGTCTGGCGTGAGCGGTTTCTTTGCAGCTTTAACCTATGGTTCTAGTCCTGCCCTCTGGAGCAATAGAGAATACGCCCACTGCTTTTTCTGGGCAACCCTTCAGATACCCCAACTCCGTTGTCATGCAGGTCATACAGCAGTGCCTCTGTAAGCTAGATATAGCCGATCCCCCACCCATCCCTGACGGGGCTTGGTTTCCAGACCCATCCCGCCTCTTGGCATCTCTCCAAGATGGGAGACCATTCGTCACCGTCTGCTTTGGGCTGTGGCGCCCAGACCTGGACGCGAGTATTTCAGGTGGGGTCTGAACAGAGCAGAGCGAACAACTGCTTTCTGTGACCTGTATGCTACCTGTCTGCCCAGCACCCCAACACAGTGTTTGCCTTTTCTGGAGCTTCATCACATGGCTGGATCATAATTAACCTTTGGTCAACGGGAACGTGGATGCCCCTTCCATATGTACGACTCCCGATCCTATCCTTGCTCCTTTTTATTCCCAGGCTGATGAAGATGGTAAACAACCTTCTGCACACAACTCTATCTGTGAAAAAAGCCTGCCAGCACCCTGGTTTACAGGAAGGCAGTTCAGAGGCAAAGAAGTCTGGCTGTAGATGGGACATGGCTCAGTTGCCGGAATTCTCGCAGCCCTGCCCCTTGCTTTCCTTTCAGCCCTCTGCTCAGGCTAAACCCTTTTGGGTTCTCTCTCTCTCTCTCTCTCTCTCTCTCTCTCTCTCTCCTTCAAGCGTTAGTCACCCTGCAGCAACTGGCCCTGGGCAGCCCGGGGCAGGGGCAGCTGCCTGCGGGGAGCAGAACCTGGAGACGGGGGCACTGCTCCGTTTTCCTTACGAGGAGATGCTGTGCCGCTTCGTCTCGGTATGACGCTTCGAGGAACGCCTCTGTCTGAGGACAGCTGAATGAGAAGAATGAGCAGGCGGGTCCGAGAACGGACAGCCCTAGTCTAAAAGCAGGACTGGACCGGGCAGCTTTGGGCAGACCAGAGCAGCTGCCACCCACCGCATAATGATAGAGCGCGGGGGGGGGGGCGAGTCTTGTCTTCTCTCCCCCACTGAGTCGCGGCATCCATTCCTTGCTGCAAGAGAAGACGCAGAGCCACCACTCCACAGACCACCCCTGCCTCGGGGAGGGACCCGGCTCAGCAGGAGCCAAGCGAGCATCTGCTCCTTCTAGCTTTGTTTGGGCTCCGCCTTTCTCCCTCGAAGGGAAAGGCCAAGGAGCCGGGCGGAGCAGAGGGGGCGGGGGTTTGCGAGGAGGGCCGGATGAGCCTTTTCTGCCCATCTTTAGGCAGCGACTGGGAGCCCTTCTGCCTTGCCAGGGAGCAGGCGTAGAAAAGCACTTCCTTCCTTCGTTCCACCGAGACCTTTCCTCGACCGGAGTGGGCCCTTACCGTGTTTTCCAGGCTTTCTTCACTGGGGCTGAGAGTGCGATAGCACTGCTGGATGACCTCGTTGAGAGTGCGCACATAGTCCACGTATTCCTGCAGCTCGGTCATCTGGCCTTGGTACTGCTCCAGCTGCGGAGGAACAAACAAAAGCCACAACACACAATCAGTACCAGAATTATTCCAAACGCTTGACGTTCCGACCCACAAGTTTAAGCCGTTTACAGAATCTGCCCCTTTTTCGCTGCAGCCCTCGGGGATCTATCTCGGGTTGGGCATTCATCCCGGCCCCCGATTCCACCCCACAACTTGTGATGAATTTCTTGATGTAATGTCGTTGTCGCACGCAGGGTCTGAAACTGCTAGTTTAGCAGAGAAGCAGCAGAAGGCAAGATAGAGCCCGTCGTCTGCGATTGCAAAGCTGCCCACAGAGACCTGAGCTCACAGATCGAGTGCACCCCCATCTGCCACAGGAACGTTCCCAAAAGATACCTCAGCCTAAGCCACGTTTCTAGGAACAGTAGCCTTTTTGGTCCCGGGAACGTCTACCTAAGCTCTGATGAAAAGTGAACCAAGGAAGCCAAGGGAATTTTGCCAACATAAATCAGTAGGAACCCTTAACAAATTTTCCCTTGAGGTCAACAGTGTGCAATGGGTTAACCTGGGGGCTTGAGATGCAAAGAAGGAACTGAACCACAGAATGTAAATGGAGATCTTCTACTCCAGTCCCCACTCAGGGCAAGCATCCATTCCTAGGGCATCCCCCGCAGATGGACATCTAGACTTTAAATACATCCAGTTAAAGAGACTCCATACGTCCCGAGGCAGTCTGTTCCATTCTTGAACAATTCTTCACATCAGGAAATTATTTCTGATGTCTGATCAAAATTTGCTTCCTTGTAATTTGAACTCATTGTTCCTTGTCTTCTGGATCAACGCTGAACAATCTACTCTGTTGTCTAGATGCCTTTAAGATATTTTATCACGTCTCCCCGCAGTCTTCTCTCCTTCAAGTTAAACATACCTGATTAAACACCTGCAACTGTTCCTCACAAGTTTTTCTTTTCCTTTCCAGACCCTTTATCATCCTTGTTGCTTGCTTCAGGACACACTCCAGCTTGTCAATATCCTGCCTCAAATGCAGGGCCTAGAACTAGACACATCTAGGGGTGGTGTGACCAAACCAGAACAAAGAGAAGCCCCTTCTCTTGACACTGCTTGGGACTGCTTTCGCTTTTTCGGCAGGTGCATCACATGGCTGGCTCATGTTCAACTTCGGATCCATCAAGACATTCATGTCCTTTTTGCACATCCTTTTGTCCCCTCCCCATCCTATGATCAGACCTTTGATCTTTCTTAGTCAAATGTAGGACTGTGGAGTCCTTGGTGCTCTCTGAGCCTGGTTGTTTTCTTGCAGATGTTTCATTGCCAGGCTAGGCAACATCTTCAGTGCAAAAAGGGAGTGGGGCTTGCTCTCTGTTTATATACCCTGGCTGTATAGGATGTAGGACTGTCGCAGGGAAGAGGGGGTGGACTTATTCTTCATAGAGCCCAAGAGAAGGTCAAGAGCCAAGGGCTGGAAGCTTTACAGGAGGAGATCCAAACTCAAAATAAGGAGGATTTCCCAATTGTGAGAGCTATGAAGCCATGGAACAGCCTGCCTCTATGGAGTCATGGCCGCTCCTGCCCTGAGCAAGGGGCAAGACAAGAGCACCTCCAAGGTCTCTTCCAACTCTAGGATTCCATGAGTCTACTCAATGGACAGAGGACCTGATATTACTTGTGATTTAAGAATGAGTTCCCTACAGACACTGACTACTAAAGGACGCCTACAATGAATGAGGACATCCTTCATAGATTTTTGTATAAAACTCTACATATGTGTGTACATACACATGTGTGTCTTAAGATAAATAAATAAAAATGTAACAGTCAGCATGGATTTCTCAAGAATAAATCCTGCTAATTTTATCCATTTTGGACTGGTTAATTTTCTTATCCCGCCCCCCAAAGTCCTGCAGTGCAGCCTCACTGTGGCAGAGGAATGAGTGAAGAACATCACAAGCGTATGCCAAGATCACCCACAGCGTGAAGGTCATCCCAGCTGCCCAGCTAAAACCAGCAGGCACCTACATTGGGCAGGAGCAATAGAGGAAGACGCTGGAGGCGGATGATCACTTTAGTGATAATGGCAAAGGCATCAATTCATACTGTGCGGGAAAAGCCAATGGTAAACCACTCTGGTATTTTTAGCAAGAAAACCACATGGACAGAAATATTGTAATTTCTTCGTTTGATTGTTGTGAGCCAGCCAGAGTCCTTGAGAGTCAAGTGACATACAAATTTAATTAATTAATTATTATTATAATAATTATAATAATAATCCTCACATGCTTGGATCTGCACGATACTACGCTGATACATTATGACATCCTAGGTTCTTGGGAAGAACTTGATGCGAATGAAGGCCAAGACCAGCTAAAGAACTGGCAGCTGTGATTTCATGTTGTTGTGTATATAATAATAATAATAATAATAATAATAATAATAATAATAATATAAAATGATTGAGAATACAGGTAGTCCTCCCTTAACGACTGTTCATTTAGTGACCGTCTGGAGTTATGATGGCAGTGAAAAACCAACGAGATCATTCCTCACACTTACGACTGTCACAGCGTCCCCGCAGTCACATGATCACGATTTGGGCACTTGGCAACCGTCATGCATTTATGACAGTTGCAGTGTCTCATGGTCACGTGATCATCATTTTCAACCTTCCCAGCCAGCTTCTGATAAACAAAATCAATAGGGAAACGTGTGACTTGCTTAAGAACCAATGGTTCACTTAACCATGTGATTCGCTTAACGACCGCTACAAAAATGGTTGTAAGGTCGGGTCCGGATTCACTTAACAACCACATCGCTTAGCAACCTAAATTCCAGTCCCAATTGTGGTCATTAAGCAAGAACTACCTTTGTTGTTGTTCAGTCGTTTAGTCGTGTCGGACTTCGTGACCTCATGGACCATAGCACGCCAGGCCTTCCTGTCCTCCACTGTCTCCCGGAGTTTACTCAAATTCATGTTCAGAGGATTACCTACATAGTGCCAGATGATGGGCCCCTTAGGTGGGACAGCGCTCAAGATACTACTGAGGAAGAAGTGAGGATCTTTTGAAGTACTAATGGTGTTTAGATTAAAGCTACATAGATGAAAGTCTTTGGGACATCTAGTTGCTGATGCTGCCATGCAGGAAAAGAAAATCCAAAGCTGCGGAGACAGAATTACAGTAGAACATGGAGTGTAAGAAGTGTGAACACAGGAAAGCTAAACAGTGGAAGATGAAATGAAATCTGACATCTTGGGCATCAGAGAATTGAGGTTGCTTGGGCTTGGGCACTTTTAGTGAGATCATCATACTGTGCTAGCCACACTAGGTAGGCCAGATGACCAGACCATGAAATAAACTCCACAGGATGGCTAAAACTATTTTTATTGAGAGTGGCTGTAACAGAATCTTGCAAGGCTGGTTATGCTTTACCGCCGCCTCCTCCTCCAGTGTTTCCTTGGCTGTCCATGGTGTCCTCGGGAGTCTCCTCCAACACCAAAGTTCAAAAGTGTCAATCTTCTTCCTCTCCTGCTTCTTCAAAATCCAACTTTCAGTTCCACAGTGTCAAAGGAAATACCGTGGCTTGCACAATTCTGAACCTTGTAGGTGTCACAGAATTTAAATTCCTTTTCCAAGGCCTTCATGGCTGCAACACATTTCCTTTTCTGCTGGTTCCTTTGCTGTTGATGGTTGATCCTACAAGGCAGAAGCTCTCCACCACTTTGATATCTTTGGGGGAGATGGGTGGTCATAGAAATACGAATAATAAATAAATAAACAAACAAACAAACAAACAAATAATAAAATCTTCATTGTCAGTTCTAAGGCTGGTTGTTGTACCTGTCATCATTACTTTGGTCTTCTTTATATTTAATTTCAGTCCCACCTTTTCACTGTGCTCGTTGACTTTTAGCACCAGGGCTTGCAGATCCTTTGCACTTCTGGCTATCAGGGTCGTGTTATCAGCGGCAGATAATTGATGTCTTTTCCTCCAATTTTAAAATCATGCTCATCTTCTTCCAATCCAGTTTCCCTTAATAAATACAGGTAGTCCTCGGTTAATGAGAGTTATTGAGACCAGGAGCTCTGTCACTGAGCGACGTGGTCGTAAAACATGACATCACATGACCGTGCCAACTTATGACAGCAGTTCTGGCAGTTCCGGTTGCAGTTGTTAGGCAAATCCCACGTGGTTGTTAAGCACGACGTCACATGATCTCCATTTGCGACCGCCTGCCAGCTTCCCCATCGACTTTGCTTGTTGGAAGCCAGCACCGAAGGTTGCAAATGGCGATCATGTGACTGTGGGATGCCGAGACCATTGTAATTGCGAGCCAGTTGCCAAGTGCCTGAATTGTGATATGTGACTGCGGGGATGCTGCGAGGGTGTGCTGGCTAGCCTCGGGTGTCAGGTTACACAGGTTATACAGGTTACAACCTCGCAGGTGCGAACGTAGCGGGCCACATCCGCTTGGATCCGGGGCCACCAAAAGTCCCAGGTGAGCAGGTGCAGGGTCTTGTAGCGCCCGAAATGCCCGGCAGGGCGGGCGTCATGGCAGAGAGTCAGGAGCTCCCCCCCGTAGGGGTCCGGCAGGGACACACAAACACCCCTGGTGGGTTAACAGACCGTCACACACGACATAGTCCGGCGAGGCCGTTGCAGGGGACTGTTGCAGGCAGCACAGGTGGTCGCGAGTCCAGGGGTCATTTGCCTGTTGTTCCCAGAGCCGGTCCCGAAGCGTGGCCCAGGAAGTGCTTGCCGCAAACACCTCAGGTGCCAACACGGTGGCCGGTGTGGCGCTTGGGCCCGCGGGTGCTGCATACTCCGGCTTACGGGACAAGGCATCGGCCCGCTTGTTCTGAGCACTAGGGATGTACTGGATACGGAAATCGAACCTGGAGAAGAACAGTGACCACTGGATCTGTCGCTGGTTGAGGCACCGGGCGGTCTGCAGGTGCTCCAGGTTCCTGTGGTCCGTCCGGACGACCACAGGATGCCGGGCCCCTTCGAGGTGGTGCCTCCACACCTCAAAAGCAGTCTTAATGACCAGCAGCTCCCGTTCCCAAATCGTGTAATTCTGTTCCGCGGGAGTCAGCTGACGGGAGTAGTACGCGCAAGGGCGTAGCGGGTCAGTGGGGCTGGCTTGTTGGGACAAGACAGCCCCGATGGCGTAGCTGGAGGCGTCTGCCTCTACCACAAACGGGAGCTGGGGATCCGGGTGTTGAAGCACCGGCTCTGTGGCAAACAGAGTCTTTAGGCGCTGGAAAGCCTGCTCTACCTCCGAGGACCACCGGAACGGCTCTCGAGGTCAGAGCAACCGGGTGAGGGGAACGGTCAAGGCGGCGTAGCCAGCGATAAACTGGCGGTAATAATTCGCGAAGCCAAGGAGCCTCTGGAGGTCCTTCCGGTTCCAAGGGGCTTGTCACTGCATTACGGAGTCCACCTTGGCCGGGTCCATGGCCACGCCGTCCGGGGTGAGGCGGTGCCCGAGGAAGTCGACAGAGCGGGCGTGGAACTGGCACTTCTCGAGCTTCGCATACAGCCGGTGCTCCCGCAGCCGCTGCAGGACGGTGCGCACGTGCTCCACGTGCCGGGCCGGGTCCCGGGAGTAAATGAGGATGTTGTCTAGGTACACAACCACGAACCGGTCCAGGAGGTCCCGGAAGACGTCGTTGATGAACCGCTGAAAGGACGGCAGGCGCGTTACAAAGGCCGAAGGGCATTACCAAATATTCGTATTGCCCGTAACGGGTACTGAAAGCTGTCTTCCACTCGTCCCCCTCCCGGATCCTGATCAGGTTATAGGCCCCGCACAGGTCCAGCTTGGTGAATAGCTGGGCCTGGCGCACCCAGTCCAGCAGTTCCGGGATCAGGGGGAGCGGGTACCGGTCGCGGACGGTGATGCGGTTGAGGGCCCGGTAGTCGTTGCACAACCGCAACTCCCCGCATTTCTTTTTTACAAAGAGCACCGGGGCCGAGGTTGGGGACCTAGAGGGCCTGATGAAGCCCCGCCACCGGTTTTTCGCCAAAAAGTCCCAGAGGGCGGCCTGCTCCGGCTCGGATAAGGAATACAGCTGGCCCACGGGCAGGGGTGCATCGGGCTTCAAATTTATGCCACAGTCGTAGGCCCTATGGGGTGGTAGCTGGTCTGCCCCTTTTTCTTCAAACACATCCCGGAAGTCCTGATACTCCGGGGGAATTTCAGGAGGCCCCTCTGCGCTGGCCACCCCCAGGAGCGCCTTGGGGCTCAGGTGAGGGCAGGGTTCCGGGAACTTGAGTTGCTGGTGGGCCCAGTCGATTATGGGGTTGTGCCGCCCCAGCCAGTCCATCCCCAACACCAGGGGAAATCGGGGTATCTTTGTAATGTCCAGGTGCAGCCGCTCCTGGTGCTGACCAACGAACATAGTCAGCAGCGCAGTCTCCATCGTAATGGGCCCCGACTGCAGCAACCGCCCATCGATGGCCTCTACCGACATCGGTACCTTCTTGGCACAAAGTGGGACCTGTTGCTGGGCCGCGAAGTCAGCGTCCATATAGGAGCGGGATGCCCCCGAGTCCACTAAGGCATGGGCCAGAAGCCACTGCCTCGCCCGCAGCTGCACTCTGACGGGCAGTAGTAGGTGTTGGAGTCTGTTGCTGGTAGGCCTATGGGATGCTGCAGCTTGCCCCAGGTCACTAGGCCGGCACTGACCTGGGGCTGCACGTTTCCCGGCACCTGCCACTTCTCGGGGCAGGAGCTGGCGTAATGCCCCGGTCCCCCGCAGTACAAACAGAGATTGGTCCGGCGCCACCTCTCCTCCTCCCAAGAAAGCCGGGGCCGGGCAGCCCCCAGCTGCATGGGCTCCGGTGTACCAGGATTGGGGCCCCTAGGGACCCAGCAGGGCGGGGGTGCGGGAAGCTGGGTGCGCCCCAGCTCCCGACCAGGAACCCCCCGTCGAGCCTGGCGTCTGTCCTCCAGCCGCCCGTCGATTCTTATGCACAGCTGGATGGTCTGCTCCAGGGTGGTAGGGTGCTCCACCCTGGCTACTTCATCCAGGACAGCCTCAGAAAGTCCCTCCAGGTACTGGTCCCGCAGAGCAGCCTCGTTCCAGTCCAGGTCCTAGGCACAGAGCCGGAACTCCGCAGTGTAGTCCGCCACCGACCCCTTGCCCTGGTGCAGTCGCCAGATCTGGTGGTTGGCTCTGGCCAGGGCTTGAGGCTCCTCAAAGGCTGCCCTGAATTGGGCCAGGAATGCAGGGTAGTTGTTCAGGAGCGGAGAGTCAGCCACCAGCAAAGGGGTGGCCCACTTGGCAGCGCGGTCCTTTAACAGAATGATCAGGAAACAGACCTTGGTTTGGTCCATTGTAAAGTCCCTCTCCCGTACCTTCATGTAAAGTGCACACTGTCCTATGAAGGCAGGGAACTCCTCTGGCTTGCCCCCATACTTCTCAGGAGGGCTGACTGGACATTTGCTAGGCAGAGGAGCAGCAGCTGCAGCCTGGAGTTGGAGCTGGGTAACAAGCCCAGAAAGCTGGTGAACTTGAGTCAGGAGAGCCTGGTTCTGGGCTGACAAATCGGCCAAAGCAGCGGCAGCTGGGTCAGCCATCCTGCGGTAAAAAGCAGGCTGGCTTCTCCTCAGTGTTTTTTTTTGGTGGAAGCAAACTGTGCTGGCTAGCCTCGGGTGTCAGGTTACACAGAGGCTGACAGCAAGATAGCAAACAGGAGACAAACATCTGTTCACAAACCGTGGGTTGCACGCCAGCAGAGCCAGCAAACCAAGTCCAGGAATAGTCCAGTGGGAGTCCAGAAGTCACAAGCAGAGGTCAGGATTGGAGCAAGCAGGTCAACGATTATCCAAAACAAGGTCAGAAGTCCAAGGAATCCAGGCAAGATACAAGGAGTGGTCGCGGCAAGAATGCACGTTGCTTCCACAGCCTTTGCTCACGGCCCTTCTGTTGATTTATCTTGCTGCACCCAGCTGCCGGCTGGCTCCTGGGTGCACTCCCAGTCACGCCTCTGTAATTCCCTCGCAGCCAAACGAGCGCTCCTGCGTCCCTCCCTTAAGGCAGCCCTTAACCTCTGCCTCCTCTGCTGCTTGGGCGACTCAGGTGAGCTGGGGGTCTGATTGGGAGCAGCTGGCTGCTGGCTGGAGGGCGGGGACAAACCATGATCCAGGGCTTGTTCCTGCTCAGCCTCTGGAGGCTGAGATGCTGCCACATCTCCCCCCTGGCACTGGATCTGGGGCTGGAACCGGGCTTGGACCTGGGGCTACCTCTTCCTCAGTCTCCTGGGTGTTTAACAGGGGCATCTCATCTGCTGACTCCTCGCTGGAGTTCTGAGGCAGAGGCTGGCCCAGTACAGAGGGCTGCAACTTCTAGGACTGGCTGTAAATCTCCTCGTTCAGCACCATAACTTAGAACGGTTGCCGAACAAATGGTCATTAACCAAGGACTACCTGTATTCAGCATATAAGCTGAGTATATAAGGGGAGAATATACAATGTTGTCACACTCCTTTACCAACCTGGATCCAGTCTGTTTTGCCATGTTCTATCTATATTATGGGGCACAATGGCTCAGCGGTTAAGATGCCAGGCTTGTCGATCGGAAGGTTGCAAGTTCGGAGGTTTGAGACCCTAGCCCCGCATGACAGAGTGAGCTCCCGCACTAGCCCCAACTCTTGCCAACCTAGCAATTCGAAAGCATGCAAATGCAAGTAGATAATGGTGGGATGGTAACAGCGTTCCGCACGCGTCATGCCGGCCACATGACCACGGAAGTGTCTTCGGACAACGCTGGCTCTTCGGCTAAGAAATGGAGATGAGCACCACCCCGCAAGGAACTGGGCTGCGGGGCTCCCACCCGCGAACCCCGCCCCCTTCCGCGGGATTGGCTCCTGCCCGCAAACCCCACCCCGGTGCTTGTGATTGGCTCCCGCCCACAACCCCCACCCCCAGTGCGCATGATTGGCTCCTGCTCACAAACCCTGCCCCCCCAGTCCACGGAAATCCCAGAAACCCCGTCCCCCAGTCAACAGAAACCCCACCCCCCGGAAAAATCTTTTGAAACCGGTCCCTGGCACCAAAAAGGTTGGGGATTGCTGATCTATATTATGGTTTCCTGATCTGTATATAATCAATCTGCCGTCCCTGGGGCATGCCTCGGAGGTGGCTCAGGAGTTCATGGCCACCATGGCAGCCATGGGCCTGTCCCAGATTATTCAGGACCCGACTCAGGACAGTGGCCTCACACCGGACTTGGTTTTCTTGTCAGAACAGTGACAATGTGATCTGAAGGGAGAGTTACAGCTGTCCCCTCTGTCATGGTCAGATCACGCCCTGGTGACCTTGAGATTCTCCTATGCCGCCCCCCTCCACAGGGAGGCAGGACCCATTCGATTGGTCTGCCCCGGGCGACTGATGGACCTGGCAGGGTTTCAGCGGGAGCTGGGGGTTATACCCGAGGATCAGCTGCACGGTCCAGCGGAGGCCCTGGCTGCTGCCTGGAAAAGGGAAGCGGTGGGGGCCTTGGACAGGATCATACCTGTGCAACCTCTCTTGTCTGATCAAACCCAACACTCACCGTGGTTCATGAAGGAGTTGAGGGTTCTGAAGAGGATTAAGAGATGTCTAGAGTGCCGCTGGAGAAAGACAAGGACCGAACCTGACCGAACACAAGCTAGAGCCGCTATTAAGGCCTACCTTGTGGCGGTAAGAGCGGCAAAACTTCAATATTTCTCCGCTCTTATTGCATCCGCAGAATGCCGCCTAATGGCCCTGTTTAAAATCACCCAATCCCTTCTGGGGAAGGTGGGTCTAGTAACTCACCTACAGGGCCGTGCAGAGGAGTTTTCTGGGCATCTGGAGGATAAAATTGCTCGGACCTGTTCCAAGTTGGATACCAAGCGGGCAGCATGGCCCGTGGAGATGCCTGGGGAGGATACTTACCCGGTTATCTGGGAACGGTTTGATCCTGTTGGGCCCGAGGAAGTGGATAGGGTTCTCCGGTCTGTGAATGCCACCACTTGTCAATTAGATCCTTGTCCCTCATGGCCAGTGAAGGCGGCTCGGGAGGTGACGTGTGGGTGGGTCCAGACAATGGTGAATTCATCCTTGAGGGATGGAGTGTTTCCGGGTGCCTTTAAAGAGGCGCTGGTGCACCCCCTCAAGAAACCGTCACTGGATCCCACCGTGCTGGACAATTTTCGTCCAGTCTCCCACCTCCCCTTTTTAGGGAAGGTGGTTGAGAAAGTGGTGGCATTGCAGCTCCAGAGGATCCTGGATGAAATGGAATATCTAGACCAGGGGTGGGCAACATAAGGCCCGCGGGGCTCCCGCCTAAGGCCCGCGGGGCTCCTGCCCACAAACCCCGCCCCCAGTGCTTGTGATTGACTCCCACCCGCAAACCCCGCCCCCAGTGCTTGTGATTGGCTCCTGCCCGCAAACCCCGCCCCCAGTGCTTGTGATTGGCTCCTGCCCGCAAACCCCACCCCCAGTGCTTGTGATTGGCTCCTGACCGCAAACCCCACCCCCCCAGTGCTTATGATTGGCTCCTGCCCGCAAACTCTGGCCCCCGGTCTGCAGAAATCCCAGAAACCCCGCCCCCCACCCCCCCGGTTATAAATATCCAAATGGCCCTTGACAGAAAAAAGGTTCCCCACCCCTGATCTAGACCCTTTCCAGTCAGGTTTCAGGTCCGGATATGGGACAGAAACAGCTTTGGTTGCACTTATGGATGATCTCTGGCAGGAGCGGGATGGGGCAGTACATCCATCCATCCTGCAGCAACCCAGAACACCAGAAAAAGGAAACAGACCACTTATATAGCATCTTCCAGCAAAATGGATACCCACGCAACATTATCAAAAAGTGCCTGACCACTCAACCCACCACAGCAAAACCAACAGAAGCTATGAAAAGGATTACACTGCCATACATCAGAAACATCTCAGAAACTACTAATAGACTGTTACAACCACATGGCATCACTGTAGCACACAAACCAACCAAAACCCTTCAGAACATTGTAAGTAAACCAAAAGACCCAGTAGGCCAAGAAGAAAAAACAGGAGTTATCTACAACATACAGTGTAAGGACTGTAACAGCCACTATGTAGGACAGACTCCCCTTCATGGATCACTGCCTTGTCGTGGCGAAGGGGCTTGCGTAACTCAATGAAGTCAGGTCAAGAAGAACAGGTCATGATGGAGAGTTCTGACAAAACGTGGTCCACTGGAGGAGGGAATGGCAAACCACTCCAGTATCCTTGCCAAGAAAACCCATGGACAGTATCAAAAGGCTAAAAGATATGACGCCGGAAGATGAGCCCATCAGGTCGGAAGGTGTCCAAAATGCTACTGGGGAAGAGCGGAGGGCAATTCCGAGTAGCTCCAGAAAGTGTGAAACGGCTGGGCCAAAGCCGAAAGGACGCTCAGTTGTGGATGTGTCTGGAAGTGGAAGGAAAGTCCGATGCTGTAAAGAACAATATTGCATAGGAACCTGGAATGTAAGAACTATGAATCAAGGTAAGCTGGATGTGGTCAAACATGAGATGACAAGATTGAACATCGACATCTTGGGAATCAGCGAACTAAAATGGACAGGAATGGGCGAATTTAATTCAGGAGACCATTATATATACTACTGTGGGCAAGAATCCCTTAGAAGAAATGGAGTAGCTCTCATAGTCAATAAAAGAGTGGGAAAGGCAGTACTGGGGTACAACCTCAAAAACGACAGAATGCTTTCAGTTTGAATCCAAGGCAAACCATTCAACATCACAGTGATCCAAGTCTATGCCCCAACCACTGATGCCAAAGAAGCTGAAGTTGACCGGTTCTATGAAGACCTACAACACCTTCTAGAACTAACACCAAAAAAAGATGTCCTTTTCATCATAGGGGACTGGAATGCTAAGGTAGGAAGTCAAAAAATAACCGGAATAACAGGCAAGTTCGGCCTCGGAGTACAAAATGAAGCAGGGCAAAGGCTAATAGAGTTTTGTCAAGAGAACACGCTGGTCATAGCAAACACTCTTTTCCAACAACACAAGAGACGACTCTACACATGGACATCACCAGATGGTCAATACCGAAATCAGATTGATTATATACTTTGCAGCCAAAGATGGAGAAGCTCTATACAATCAGCAAAAACAAGACCTGGAGCTGACTGTGGCTCAGATCATGAGCTTCTTATTGCAAAATTTAGGCTTAAATTGAAGAACGTAGAGAAAACCACTAGACCAATCAGGTATGACCTAAATCATATCCCTTATGAATATACAGTGGAGGTGAGGAATAGATTTAAAGGATTAGATCTGGTAGACAGAGTGCCTGAAGAACTATGGATGGAGGTTCGTAACATTGTACAGGAGGCAGCAGCTAAAACCATCCCAAAGAAAAAGAAATGCAAGAAAGCAAAGTGGCTGACTGATGAGGCTTTACAAATAGCTGAGGAAAGAAGGGAAGCAAAAGGCAAGGGAGAAAGGGAAAGATATAAACAACTGAATGCAGAATTCCAGAGAATAGCAAGGAGAGATAAGAAGGCCTTCTTAAATGAACAATGCAAAGAAATCGGGGAAAACAATAGAATGGGGAAGACTAGAGATCTCTTCAAGAAAATCGGAGATATCAAGGGAACGTTTTGTGCAAAGATGGGCATGATAAAGGACAAAAAAGGCAGGGACCTAACAGAAGCAGAAGAGATTAAGAAGAGGTGGCAAGAATACACAGAAGAACTATACAAGAAAGATCTTAATATCCCTGATAAATACGATGGTGTGGTCACTGACCTTGAGCCGGACATCCTAGAGAGTGAAGTCAAGTGGGCCTTAGGAAGCATTACTAACAACAAAGCTAGCGGAGAAGACAGTATCCCAGCTGAGCTATTTAAAATCCTAAAAGATGATGCTGTTAAAGTGCTGCACTCAATATGCCAACAAATTTGGAAAACTCAACAGTGGCCACAGGATTGGAAAAGGTCAGTTTACGTTACAATTCCAAAGAAAGGCAATGCCAAAGAATGTTCAAACTACCGTACAATTGCGCTCATTTCACATGCCAGCAAGGTTATGCTCAAAATCCTACAAGCTAGGCTTCAGCAGCATGTGAACCGAGAACTACCAGAAGTGCAAGCTGGGTTTCGAAGAGGCAGAGGAACTAGAGATCAGATTGCCAACATTCGCTGGATCATGGAAAAAGCAAGAGAGTTCCAGAAAAACATCTACTTCTGCTTCATTGACTACGCTAAAGCCTTTGATTGTGTGGATCACAACAAACTGTGGCAAAGTCTTAAAGAGATGGGAGTACCAGACCACCTTACCTGTCTCCTGAGAAACCTGTATGTGGGTCAAGAAGCAACAGTTAGAACCGGACATGGAACAACCGACTGGTTCAAAATTGGGAAAGGAGTACGACAAGGCTGTATATTATCACCCTGCTTATTTAACTTATATGCAGAGTACATCATGAGAAATGCCGGGCTGGATGAATCACAAGCCGGAGTTAAGATTGCCGGGAGAAATATCAACAACCTCAGATATGCAGACGATACCACCCTAATGGCAGAAAGTGAAGAGGAACTAAAGAGCCTCTTGATGAGGGTGAAAGAGGAGAGTGCAAAAGCTGGCTTGAAACTCAACATTAAAAAAACCCAGATCATGGCATCTGGTCCCATCACTTCCTGGCAAATAGAAGGGGAAGAAATGGAAGCAGTGACAGATTTTATTTTCTTGGGCTCCAAGATCACCGCAGACGGTGACTGCAGCCATGAAATTAAAAGACGCTTGCTCCTTGGAAGGAAAGCTATGGCAAACCTAGACAGCATATTAAAAAGCAGAGACATCACCTTGCCGACAAAGGTCCGTATAGTTAAAGCTATGGTTTTTCCAGTAGCAATGTATGGCTGTGAGAGTTGGACCATAAGGAAGGCTGAGCGCCAAAGAATTGATGCTTTCGAGCTGTGGTGCTGGAGAAGACTCTTGAGAGTCCCTTGGACTGCAAGGAGGTCAAACCAGTCAATCCTAAAGGAAATCAACCCTGACTGCTCATTGGAAGGACAGATGCTGAAGCTGAAGCTCAAATACTTTGGCCACCTAATGAGAAGAGAGGACTCACTGGAAAAGACCCTGATGCTGGGAAAGACTGAGGGCAAAAGGAGAAGGGGACGGCAGAGGATGAGATGGTTAGATAGCATCACCGATGTAATGAACATGAATTTGAGTAAACTCCGAGAGACAGTGGAGGACAGGAAGGCCTGGCGTGCTATGGTCCATGAGGTCACGAAGAGTCGGACACGACTGAACGACTGAACAACAACAGGACAGACTGGCAGAAGACTAGCAGAACGCATCCACGAACACCAACTAGCAGTCAGAAGACATGATGAAAACTCCTTAATCTCACAACACATGGACAGACTTAACCATACTTTCAACTGGGAAACTGTGAGCATATTAGACCAGGCCAAATCCAAAAATGCTAGAGAATTCATAGAAGCTTGGCACTCAGACAATGCAGCCATCAACAGACACATAGAGGTTAACAACATTTACATACCATTCACAAGAGACAATAGAATAGCCAGAAGACCAGAACACCCCTAGGCCAGCAATCAACAACAAGATATGCATAGATTAACAGCAAGATTAGCAGCAGAGGAGCAATCAAACAACACAATAGACCTTAATCAAGGAACTATTAACTCAGTCAATCACCCAAACAGCACACAACAGCCCAATCAAGGAACTACCAAGGAGAGTACAAGACCCCCACCAACACAGGCAGGACAAGCCAGGGTATATAAACAGACAGCAAGTTCCACTCCCTTTTCGCACTGAAGATGTTGCCTAGCCTGGCAATGAAACGTCTGCATGAAAACAACAAGGCTCAGAGAGTACCAAAGACTCCCCAGTTCAACCCTGAGCTACAAATATTCTCTTCGATTGGTACATCCATCCTTGCTCTTCTTGACCTCTCAATGGCTTTCGATACCATCAACCATGGTATCCTTTTGGGTTGACTCAGGTAGTTGAGGGTGGGTGGCGCAGTTTTGCACTGGTTCACCTCCTTCCTCCAGGGCCGGTCCCATGGTATCCTTGACTTCCGGTGGGAATATGGCTGACTGAGCAGCTGTGCCCACGAGCTCCATGGGCAGAACTGGCATCATGGGTGTTTTTGGGGGGGGGGGGGGGCTCAGGTGGTTCTCCTGTACCCCAGAGCTTTTTTCCAGACTAAGGAAAAAGTTTGGAATCGACCCATTTGTCCTCCAAATGACAAGCTGTACCCAGGGGATTGTGGACGGCATGCACGATTGATGGGGAAGACTTCACCGGGAGGCTAGGATTTCTCTATTTCTGAGCCGCGCTGCAGTCCCTTAAAGGGACAGTAAGTCCTGCCTTCCCTTTTCTTAATCGCCCAATTTAATTTTTTAAGTTTTATACCCTAAGAGAGGCTTTCTACAGTAGGAAGAAACAGACTCTCTTGGTGCTTATCATTATTTCTGGAATACTTTTAAAAATCTTTTGCTTTCCTGTTATTGTTTTCGTATTGAATATTTTCATACATGTTGGATTTCTTGTTTTTCATTCTTGGTTTTTTGTTCACTTTCCTCAAGATCTGCTTGTTAGTATATTTCTTTTTGTTTCAATTTCATGCAGAAATTTTGTATCAACTTATTAACTTGTTAACTCCTATCTACTGTGAGTTAGAGCAAGGTATCAGAATTGGTGGAAGACTCATTAACAACCTGCGATATATGGATGACACAACTTTGCTTGCTGGTAATGAAGAAGACTTGAAGTACTTGCTGATGAAGAGCCCCATCAAGGCACCAACCACCCCCATGATTGGCTATCCCCCCTCCCACCCCAAGTGAGGTGGCACAACCAGGTCTTAACCCCCTTCTGGAAGGCTGGGAGAGTGGGGGCCTGCCTCACCTCCAGGGGTAACTTATTGCAGAGGGCGGGGACCACGGCAGAGAAGGCCCTCCTCCTGGATCCTGCCAATTGACAATCTCTCATGGACAGGGTCCGTAACATGCCTCCTCTGCCTGACCGGGTGGGGTGGGGGTCAATGTAATGGGGGTGAGGCGGTCCCTCAGGTAACCTGGACCCATGCCATGTAGGGCTTTAAAGGTGATAACCAACACCTTGAATTGGACCCAGAAGCAAAGTGGTACCCAGTGCAGCTCGCGCAGCAAGGGTGTTATATGTGCCCTCTTCAGGGCTCCCAAAACTGCTCGCGCAGCCACATTCTGAATCAGTTGGAGCTTCCGGATAATCTTCAAGCGTAGCCCATGTAGAGCATGTTGCAATAGTCTATGCAGGAGATGACTAGGGCATGAATGACTGACCGGAGGGACTCCCAATCCAGGAAGGGACGTAGCTGGTGCACAACACGGAGCTATGCAAAGGCTCCCCTGGCCACGGCTGCCACCTGATCTTTGAGCAGGAGTCGTGAGTCCAGGAGAACCCCCAGGTTACACACCGGATCTGTCTGGGGCAGTGCAACCCCATCCAGAGCCAAAGATGGTAAATTCCTGGATGCCAGGGAGCACCTGACCCACAGCCACTCCGTCTTACCAGGGTTCAGCTGAAGCCTGTTGTTCCCCATCCAGACCCCTACAGCCTCCAGGCACCGAGAGAAGGTGGTCACAGCATCACTTACGTCACCCAGGATGGAGATGTATAATTGAGTATCATCAGTGTATTGATGACACCTCACCCCGTGGCGACGGATGATCTCACCCAGTGGTTTCATGTAGATGTTAAAGAGCAGAGAGAGTACCGAACCCTGTGGCACACAAAGGAGGGGCCGCGGGCCAGATCTCTCACTCCCTATCAACACTGATTGGGACCGGCCCTGGAGGAAGGAGGTGAACCAGCGCAAAACCACGCTACCCACCCCCAACTCCCTGAGTCAACCCAAAAGGATACCATGGTGTTTTTTTAAAGAATTCTATTAAGTTTAAGACAAAGATAAAAACTACACAACAAAACAAAGAAAACTACAAAAAGAAAAAAAACTAAAAAGTGCAAAACACAAGAAAAAAGAATTCTGAAGATTAGATACAAAGGTAACTTCCGACTTTCAACAGCAAGAATATACAGCAACTTCTCTAATCAATCTTTTACTGTATATCAAACCAAGATCGTATCATTTCTATAAATCTTTCCGTCAGCACATATACAAATCACTAATGCAATTGCTCCTTCCCTTTATATAAAGAAAAAGTGCACACATATATATATATATACATACCATTCAAAAGAGACAATAGAAAAGCCAGAAGACCAGAACACCTCCTTGTCAGCAATCAGCACCCAGATATGCAAAGATCAACACCAGGATTAGCACCAGAGGAACAATCAAACAGCACAATATACCCTAATCAAGGAACTATTAACTCAGTAAATCAACCAAGCAGTAAACAACAGCCCAATCAAGTAACTCCTAAGGGGACAACAACACCCCCACCAACACAAGCAGGACAAGCCAGGGTATATAAACAGAGAGCAAGTCCCACTCCCTTTTCGCACTGAAGTTGTTGCCTAGCCTGGCAATGAAACGTCTGCAAGAAAACAACAAAGCTCAGAGAGCACCAAGGACTCCACAGAAAATAGTTATTTGGGCATAGGTCCACCATGAGGAGAAAGTGGTGGAGTGGTACTAACAGGAGATAGTGAGAAAGCAGAACTCCTTTGCTTCTATTCTGACTCTGTTTCTCTCCAATAGAAAATGGAGACCCAGCTGGTCATCGCCATGCCACTGGGGAATGAGGGAACGGCCTTAGAACAGACCAAGCGAGGGTAAGAGAGAGCTTATCCCATTTAAACCAAGTCAAGTCTCCAGAGCCAGGTGGTTTACATCCCAGCCTGCTGAAGGAACAAATGGAAGCGATTGCAGTACTGATCTCAGCGATCTTCTGAGAACTCCTGTGAAACATAACACTACTCTGCATCTGTAAAACCCAGAAAAGTACCTAGGAAGGATGAGAAGTCCTACAAAACAGGATACTGAAGCTGCAATTGTTCCAACGGCTCCTACAAGAAAACTGGCACAAGGTTTTCCCTCACACCGCTGAAAAATAGGATAGCTTAAACATTATTCGTATCCCTACTCCTATTTTTTCTAAATTCAAAACTATTGCCTGATAGTTCTTGGAGACCTGAAACTATTTGAAAACTTTAGCTGGCCCAACCTTAGCTGATTTCTTTTTTCTTCTCATGTCAATACAATTCTTCTCTTATTTTTATGGGCCGAGTGGTTTTATTTTAAACTCTCTTAGTTGCTTTGAGAGGCAGAAAAAATTGATCAGTAAATGTTGGGGTTTGAATAAATACCCAGAATTTACAGATAGATTAATTAGACAGGAGAGGTAAATAGGTTAGAGGTAATACTTTCTGCAAGTCATTCAATTAGCAGCCATTGTTGAAGTAAGTGGTGACACATACTGCAGCTGATATAGTTTAAGCTGGGTGTGGCAGATAATTTGTTTGACCTATAACGAGATTGGTTGATATTTGTATAAAATTAGAGAAGTTTGGGTGTTCATTCTTTCTCGTTACTATCTTCTCATCGGTATCTGTGTTGGACGTTATTGGACTGTATTGTACTACGTAAATAGATTATTTTATCTAATCTCTTGTGAGTGTCTGCTTACTCAATAGAACGTATTGCTCTGAGGTCTAGAAGGAACATTGGCAGCCCCAGCGCTGTGTACTCTGACAGTAAATAAAGAAATCTGACCAAAGTGGACCCCGTCTGCAGGAGGAACCTACCTTCTGCGAGCACTTGGCAACGGTAAAGATGTCGGTGCCAACGTTCATATACAGCTGCAGGACGGCGGCCAGCTCCGCAATGAACAGCTCGCTGCGCTTGGTGGTCTCGCTCAGCAGGAGGGTCAGGATGTCTTCATCAATGGAGGCCAGCATGGGCACTGTGAAGAGAGCAGTCGACTCACAGGTACTGGCAACGCGCGGGGGTCCTTCCCCTCTCTTCCACCCAGCCACGTACACATTTCCTGATGAATACCGCTGCAGTCCACCAAGAAGAGGCGATTGTATGTGATGACAACATGGGGGACCTTCTGCAACTGGACCACCCATGTGCGCAACTTGAGGATTTGGTTGACGTATTCTTCCGCTGGCCAGCCCTTCATGTTCTCCAGCTGAGAGGAGCTCCAGCTCTGCACAAACTGGTAGATCTGGCCCAGCCAAGCATACTCTCGGCAGAGCATCTGCGTCTCTATCAGCGCAGCCTGTGGGGGAGGAGGGGGAGAAAGGACAGTCAGCCAAGTTTCTTCGCGTGGCGGAGATGGACTGACCCAGCGGAAAGTCGTAATTCAGTCGGGAGAGACAGGCACCCTGACGCTGCTGAAGCACGTGCAAGACGTTGCACTTGGTTCCTGAACTGATTC
Source organism: Charina bottae (assembly GCA_023362775.1). Lineage (NCBI taxonomy): Eukaryota > Metazoa > Chordata > Lepidosauria > Squamata > Charinaidae > Charina > Charina bottae. Next base: position 5,097,440 of record JALMGJ010000045.1, on the reverse strand, counting down.
CGTTTGGGGGGCTGAACAATACCTTGAACTGAACTAACCAAACCAAACAGGCTGGGTTCACCAAACACAGTCAGCCATACGAAAACGAATCGAGGTTAAAACTAACCAACTTGGGCAAATGAAGATAGGCGGACTAATGTTAGCGTATTAGAAGAAGCGAAAACCACCAGCATTGAAACAATGATCATCCAACATCAACTTCGCTGGACCGGCCATGTTGTTCGAATGCCTGACCATCGTCTTCCAAAGCAGCTACTTTACTCCCAACTTAAGAATGGAAAACGGAATATTGGTGGACAGCAAAAGAGATTCAAAGATACTCTCAAAGCTAATTTAAAAAAATGTAATATCAGCATTGAGAACTGGGAAGCCCTAACTCATGAGCGTTTCAATTGGAGGTCAGCCTTTGTTAAAGGCGCTATGGACTTTGAAGAAGCACGAGTACAGGGCGAAAAGGAGAAAAGAGCTAAAAGGAAGGCACGTCAGGCAAACCCTCATCATGACCGTCTCCCACCCGGAAACCTATGCCCTCATTGTGGGTGGATCCAGAATTGGCCTTTATAGCCACTTACGGATCCACTGTTAAAATTTTACCTTTGGAAGACAATCTTACTCGGCTACGAGTGATCACCAATGATGATGAATCAACCTGGTTAAGCATGTTGTGTGAATACAGCTGAAGAGTGTGTGTGTGTGTGTGTGTGTGTATATATATAAACTTTATTAAAATTCTACACATAAAATAAACATTAAAAACACAAGTCATAAACACATACAGAAACATAAACCTGCAAATGCAAAACTAAACATTTGACTTAAAAAACGTATCGTCCACTTCATAGACTCTGAGGGTTGGAAGGGACCTTGGAGGTCTTCTAGTCCAGCCCCCTGGCCAAGGCAGGAGTCCACTGATTGAGAGCTCTCACTTCCGCTCTTCACTTTCCTCACAGATCCATTAACCATTTCTTCTTATTTTATACTGTTGTAATCACTATTTAAATTTTCCATTATCTCCCCTTATTTAATCTACAAAACCCTTTATCATCAAGCTATTTTTCTCTATTTTTATAATATAGTCCATAAACGGACTCCAGTCTTTAATAAAAGCCTCTGTGGATTTCTCTCTCATTAGATGCATCAGTTTTGCCATCTCCGCCAAGTCCAGAACTTTAAATATCCACTCTTCAACATTTGGAGCTTTTTTATTTTTTGATTTCTTTGCATGTAATACTCTTTCCACAGTGATCATATACAACAATAAGACACCGTGCTTTTTATTCTTTTTCTATAAACCCTAATTAAATGCGGTTCTGGTTTCATCTGAAAAAGGATTCCTATTATTTTCATCAATGTCCTGTGGATCACCAACCAAAAAATTTTGGCCACTTCACAAGTCCACCACATATGATAATAGGTTCCATCCTCTTTTCCACATTTGCAACATTTACTTGAAAAGTTCTTATACATTTTTTATAGTTTCACAGGTGTCAAATGCCATCGATACATCATTTTAAAAAAAGTTCTCTTACATTATTGCACAGAGTAAATTTAATATTTTTACTTGGACTCCGGACAGCTGCTCCTCGTGAGTAAACTACAGGAACTGAGGTTTTTGCAGTCGGCTCATGAGTTGAGCGGCTGGGAGTCGAGGGATTTCCACCAAGCTCACCGCCGCAATGTAGCCTGTATTATGGACACAGTTCTGCCGAACCTCATTCTTAATCACTTCTGGAAATTGCTCAACTGCTTTTCAACTGTTAAGAACTTTTCAATCAACAAGTTTTATAATACGCACCAGGTGTCTCCTTTAATCCTTAGCAAAATAAGTTTTAAAGATAAGGAAAAAATCTTTTTTTGGAATAAACAGCAAAAATGTGATTAGAATGTTGATTTTGGAAAGTTATAAACAGACTAGGGGTCCAGATGGATTTGAAATAAGATTTTGAAATTAATTATAAGAATCCTTACAGTGGGAAAATGCTGTTGTTTTGAATTCCTAAAAGAAAACATGATAAAATGTTGGACACTAGAGGGCACTAGAATGTCAGACACCAGAGGGAACCAGAAGGAACTAAAGATTACAATTAAAGGAGAACACTTAAATTTGACTTACTAAAAGAGAACGGAGCAACACACCTTAACATCAGACGTATTGAAGGATATTTTTGAACAATGGACCCAAAAGTTAATCTTAGAAATGTCTGCCATTAGACTGTTAAGGAAGAAGAAAAAGTTTACCGGATAAGACTAAGGGCTTTGGTGTCAGGAGACTGAGCTATTAAGAGTGATTAAGAACAGTGACTGCCTAGTTAACAAAGTATTGAGGAATGTAAACAGGAAGAATTTTGTTTAAAATGTACGCTTGTGGCTAGGTAAATGTCAGAGTTGAGTTCCATCTGAAATATTTAATTTCTTCCATTGGAATAACAATGGAAAAGCAGGAAGAGAAATTTAATGATAGAAGAACAAGAAGGAAGAAAATACGGAGGTAGGCTTGTCCTTTTCTAAAACCTAACACAAGCATGAGTAAAAGAAGAGAAAATGAAAAGAGGCTTTTCTTCTTAAAGCTACAGTAGCAAAATGTAATAAAATGAAATGGAGCAAAATATAAAACTATAATATTTTCGAAACATCTCCTAGATCTGATTCCATCAATAGGGAGTAATTGGTTGAAAAGGTAAAACCAGCAGAAATTTTGGGAGGAAGTAACCGTATAAACTTGTGGTTTCAGATACTTCCAAAAAAGAAACTGGATAGTCCAACGTTCAGGAGAGACAGTTCCCACTAGCTCAGAGGCGGGATCCTCGGAACAAAACTCCCGAGCTGAAAGGAAAGGCAGGATAGTTGGGAACTTCTCTCATACATAGGAAACTGGACGTATAATTTTCCAGGATTCCAATGGGGAAAAGGGGGGCAACTTAGGAGGCCATTGGGACTGAATGGGACATGCCTAGAGAAGGGAGAAGACTCGCAAGTAGCTGGGATCTGCGTAAGGCGGGTTAGAAATTGCGTTGAAATTGGAACTAAAGAGAAGCAACAAAAATAGAGAGTAGTGCCCCACAGTAAGTAAAGAGATGATTAGACAGTCTGAGACCAGGAAGATCATTGCTAAGAGCAGGAAAGGCCTTCACGGAATCATCATCATCATTGGCGATCACTCGTAGCCGAGTAAGATTGTCTTCCAAAGGTAAAATTTTAACAGTGGATCCGTAAGTGGCTATAAAGGCCAATTCTGGATCCGCACAACCTCCCACAATGAGGATTCACGGAATAGGGCCACGTTAGCTGTGGGACGGCTGTCTCCAACCATCTCTGCTCCTCCTGGGAGGAGTGGGCCTGCCCCAGGTCCCCCCCCCCCATTGAACAGTGCCATCTTATGGGACCCAGGAAGCACACCGCCTGTGTCGCAGCACCTGCCCCAGGGAACTGCCTGCTTCCTGCCAGAAGGACTGTCCTGACCCTGCTGGCCTCTTGTGGGGCACGGAAGACCCCAGGCCATGTTTCTGATTGCATGTTTTTGGGTCACCCCAACTGTGTTTTAAATTGTTTTTCTGTACCGTTGGTTAGTTTTAATTGAATGTCAGCCACTCAGAGTCATGTGCTGAGTTGGCAGCCACCTACATTTAAATAATAAAATGAACAAATAAACTGCAAGAGCTTGCAGATGTCATATCTGAGAAATGACAAAGGACCGGCAGAATGCCCATCTCAGCGAGTGACTCTGGGCAACGAACGATATTTAAAATAAATGTTAAAACAATTGCAACTACAAAAATTAAAATATGTAGCAACCAAGAGAAATGCAACAATCACTAACACAACCAGGAGACAGGTCCCTTCATGCACTCAGGGCCCCAGGCCTGGGCACAAAACCAGGTCTTTAGGGCCTTAGGAAAGGCCAGCTGGATCGGGGTTATCCTAATCTCCAGAGGGAGAATATTTCATAGGGTGGGTGCCACAGCAAGTAAGGCTTACCTTCTGGGCTCTGCCAGCCAACATTCCTTGGCTGACGGGACCCAGAGTATGCCCATCCTGCCAGGTTGGATAGAATGGGTAGAAACAACCGGGGAGAGATGGTCCTTTAAGTAACCCGGCCCCAAGCCATGAAGGGCTTTAAAGGTGACAACCAGCACCTTGAATTGCACCTGGAAGCACACTGGCAAACAATGCAACTCATGAAGTAATGGTGTTACATGCGCTAACTAGCCGGCGCCATTTACTACCCGTACTGTTGCATTCCGCACCAGCAGAAGCTTCTGAATGCTCTTCAAGGACAGCCCCATGTAGAGGGAGTTGCGGTAGTCCAGACGGGAGATCACAAGGGCATGAGTGACAGGGAGCAGGGCCTCCTGGTCCAGGAACAACCACAGCTGATGCACAACCCAAAGTTGCACAAAGGCCCTCCTACCACCTGCTCTTTGAGCAGGAGCTGCAAGTCCCCCAGATTGTGCACCGGGTCTGCCTGGGACAGCGCCATCCCATCCAGAAGCAAAGATGGAAGGTCCCCAGAACCAGGAGGTCCAAAAACCCAGAGCTACTTTGAGCTGAAGCCTGTTGCTCCCCATCCAGGCCCCCACAGCGTCCAGGCACTGAGACAGAACCTCCACGGCATCACTTAAGCGGCCTGGGATGGAAATGTAAAGCTGGGTATGATCAGCATACTGGTGATGCCTCACCCCAAACCATTGGATGATCTCACCCAGCGGCTTCATGTAGATGTTAAACAGGAGAGGAGAGAGAACCGAGCCCTGTGGCACCCCGCAACGTAGTGGCCGTGGACTGGACCTCTCTCCTCCTATCAACACTGATTTGCAAAGATAGCAGGGATAGCATACACCTCAGAAGAGAAAATCAAGAATTTCTGGGCAGAAACCAGCAAGATGAATTTTAACAGAGAAAATGCAAAGTCCTATATTTAGGTACTACATTTTAGGAGATACTGCAAAACCAAAGCATGTCTAGAGAATATCAAGATGATAACTGTTCTGAAAAGAAAAAAAATCCCTATAGGAACAGTTAGAAGTACCAATCGAAGAGAACAGTTAGAAGTTTCAAGCCTGGAAAACAAAAGATTGTGCAGAGACCTAATATCATCAACTATTCAAGCTGAAAATGGAACCAAATTATTCAGAATCCTGTGGAGTCCTTGTTGTTTTCTTGCAGACGTTTCATTGCCAGACTAGGCAACATCTTCAGTGTGAAAAGGGAGTGGGACTTGCTTTCTGTTCTTGGCTTGTCCTGCTTGTGTTGGTGGAGGTGTTGTCCTCCCCTTGGGAGTTCCTTGATTGGGCTGTTGTTTGCTGTTTGGTTGATTAAGTTAATAGTTCCTTGATTAAGGTACAATGTACTGTTTGATTGTTCAACTGGTGTTAATCTTTGCATATCTGGGTGTTGATTGCTGGCGAGGAGATGGAGCTCCTCTCAGCCACTATGTAGGACAGACGGGCAGAAGACTAGTAGAACGCATCCACGAACACCAACTAGCAGTCAGAAGACATGATGAAAATTCCTTAATCTCACAACACATGGACAGACTCAACCATACTTTCAACTGGGAAACTGTGAGCATCCTAGACCAAGCCAAATCCAAAAACGCTAGAGAATTCCTAGAAGCTTGGCACTCAGACAAGTCAGCCATCAACCTGGACGACCTTAAAGAAATACTCGCAGAGTTTCGTTCTGAGCTTCGTTGTAACTTTAAACAGCTTCTCCATGATACCTGCCAAACTATTCTGCAAGATATTCAGGATATTGCACAAAATATCAGTTTTAAAATGTGTCAACTGGTTGAGGACACTTTAGAGGAGGAGGAGGAAGAAGAGTCCATCAAGAGCAAGATGCTTTTAATTTATATAAATTAAACAAATAAAATAAATAAATAAATAAATGCTTTTACTGACAGCAAGATTAGAGGCTTCGAGGAAATGCCAGGAGACAAATATATTTTGGTGTTGAAGGAGTTAAGACCGTTCGACTTGCAAGATATTGTTGGTCTTGTTTTTCTGAAGGATTGTTTTGGGAACGAAGCAGTTCCTTTTCATGGGAGGTTTTTAGTTGAGGAATCTGGCTTTGTAGGGGGGGCAGTTGTGCTGTTTGACTTTTATCTGAAAAATGCCTTGTGTGTAATACGGGGGTAAGTAAATGTTCTGGTTTATTTTGAGGTGGGATAAGAAATGAAGAATATCTATGTGGATTGATATTAAGGCTTGTATGAATCTATTTTTCTTTAATGATTTGGATTAAGATGTATTCTATTGTTTTTAAAGTTTGTTTGACCTTTTAAGATTTATAAGACACAATAATTAGTGTTTGGTTATAGGTTTAATAGGGTTAAGATTGTTATAGTATTATTAAGTATAAAAGTAAAAAAATTAAATATAATTTGATTTTTATTACAGTGGTTAGAAATATATAGAATAGTGCAGTTACTCCAAGCCTGGCTGGCAACTCGACAAGTCAGAGTTTCTCAGAGCTCTGAGCTCTGAGACCTGGCTAACTTTCTATCTTGTTTGCAGGGGTCTACAGACCACTGAAGTTTCCCCCTGGAGAAGGGGGAACCAGAAGATTGCTCACAGAGCCATTGTAATTGCCCACTCCTGTTTTTCTTTGTTGTTTCCACCGCAGAGAAGAATGGGGGTGAATGCAGTGAAATGGCCGAAGGAGGATCCTAGCTCTGCAGAGAACGTAAGTCTCTTGGGAGACACAAGAGTGACAGCCAGCTTTTAGACCACTTTATATTAGTTTTTTTTTTAGATTAGTACATTTTTATTATCTAAAATTTATCTTTGGACTTCGTTCAAAATGTTGGCTAATTTTGTGTTTTCTTTGCTATAATTAATTTTGGTGGAAGTTTGATAGATTTTATTTTGGCAACATAGTGAACAAGTTTTGTATTTTTCTGCCTTTCTTTTGTATCAGAGAAATTGGGACTTAAGAGACTTTGTTGGTATTTCTCACTCGACAAACTAACTGACTTTTGAGAAATTGTTTGTTTGGGTTAAGCAGCTTGCAGCCTGAAGAATAAAGAAGAATAAAGAATAAAGTATAGAGAATGTGTGCCTCTCTACCTTTTTTTTTTTTCTTTTTCTACTTTTTTTTAGAAAGGACTATCTTTCATTTGGAATATATTTTCATCTTTCCTTTTACAAACTGTTTGAAATACTGCTCTGTGGAATTTTTTCATCTCTTACTTTAAAAGCTTTTCTCACTTAAAGAAATAGACATTATTGATAAATAATAGAACAGCTGTTCCCTGCTCCCTGAGAAAATTTTTTGTTTTGGCTACGGCAGCTGATTACGATTTGAACAACAAATAATGGCATTTCTCACAGCACTTCAGGATTTTAAGGAAGAAACCAGCAAAAAATTTTTGCAAATTAAGAAATCCATAGAACGTATATTAATAGTTTTGGTGGCTCAGGAACAGAAGATACAAGGGACAGATTTAGAAACAGAGGAAAGACCTTTCGAATCAGTAGAGAAACAGGGAAAGAGGACTTTGAATGTATTGGTACAGAAGAAGATTATGATATTTTACAGGAAGTGGTCTATTAAATGTTTGGGCATAAATACATTGTGGCAGCTGAGACAGGAAGATTTTAATATGCAAATTGATAGATATGGCAAAATAAACATTTTGATATCCTACATGAGTTACAGAAATAAACAAGTTGCATATTGTGATATTGGCATAACCTAAACAGGAGATTTATTGATATTGATTTGGAATGCAAGGTTAATGAAAATGCGGATTTGGTATTGTACACAGAGTAAGCACAGATATGAGAAACTTACAGATGCATAAAAACATGATATTTTAAGTGTAAGATACAAGATTATAAATAAATATGTTGATATTATATATTACTCTTTCTGGAGACACATTTATGAGAAGACAATGAGATGATGAGATGGAATTAGAATGTAGGTTATTACAAGAATATGTTGTATGTATTAGGTTATATGTTATGTTAGGTTTTGTATTTTTGCTATATTATGTATTATGTTATGTAATATGTTAGATTATGTATTAATGGAATATATAGTCATAACATGAACAGAATATACTGTATTTTATTAGACATAGATAAGACCTTTATTTGTTATACTAATTGGAATTTATTGAAGATATAAATATAGATGTAAAAATGGAAAGAGCAAATGGAAAACATTTAATTGATGCAACAATGAACATCTGATTACTATTCTAAGGAGTAGAAACCAGAGATGGATTGTTGGAAGATATCAAGAAAGGCGAAACCTATATGAAGAACAGAAGATTGGATTATAGAAATCATAGGGTATATGACAAAGAAAAGTTTCTGTGTATTGTATGAAGGACTAACATTTAAAGTTAATTGTTGTACTTAAAGTTCAAGGATAAATTGGAGGACATCTATTTTCTATATTTTCTTTGTTTGTTATTTTTTGACTTCACTTTTTCTTTTCCTTTTTCTTACTTTGTATTTCTATTTCTTTTCTTTTGTATTAGCTCTTAATATGTATTTTAAAATTTAATAAAACTTATGGAAAAAAAAAGAAATATATAGAATAGTGGTAGGAAAGAAATATTAAATAAATGGGTTCCTTTTTGGGGGGGAAGTGGATTTGGAGGTTTATATATTTATTTCATATATATATATATATATATATATATATATATATATATAAAGAGCAATTGTTTTTAGTTTTATAACGTGCTAATGGAATGACTTACAGAAATAATGTGATTTTGGTTAGACATAGAGTAAGGGATTAATTATGGAAATTGTGGCATATTCTTGTTGTTGAAAGTCGGATGTCATCTTGTTATGTAATCTCTCTAAAAATATTTTCTTTTTCTATGTTTTCACTTCCTTTTTTTCTTTTTCTTTTTGTAGTTTTTTTCTTTTTTGTAGTTTTTATCTTTCCTTAAACTCAATAAAATACTTATAAAAAAAAGACAAGTCAGCCATCAACAGACACATAGAGGTAATCAACATTTGCATACCATTCAAAAGAGACAATAGAAAAGCCAAAAGACCAGAACACTGAAGCCCCCTGAGCCCAGTCATAGCAAACTTTTACATGGAACACTTTGAAAAACAGGCTTTGGAATCGGCACCCATTACACCAACAGTCTGGTTCCGGTTCGTGGATGACACCTTCGCAATTTGGAGTCATACTGAAGAAGAACTGGAGAAATTTCTGGACCACCTAAACGGCATCCACCCCAATATACAATTCACTATGGAAAAAGAAACTGATGGCAAACTTCCATTTTTAGATATGCTGGTCATACGCAATCCGGACCTCAAACTAGGACACAAAGTATACAGAAAACCCACCCATACGGACCGATATCTACACAAAAATTCCAATCACCACCCACGACAAAAGAGAGGCATGATCAAAACCTTGGTGGATCGTGCTAATCGAAACTGTGAAACCCAATTTCTCAACAATGAACTTAACCATCTGAATTGGGTCCTACAGGCAAATGGCTATTCCAAGAATGAAATAAAAAGAGCCATCAAACCAAGAAAACAACATCCAACTGAAGAAAAACAGCCCCCCACAAACAAAGTATTCCTGCCCTACATCAAAGGAGTCACTGACCGCATGGGAAAACTGATGGAAAAACACAACTTTCAAACAGTCTTCAGACCCACCAGAAAAATACAACAAATGCTAAAATCAGCAAAAGACAAAAGGGACCCCCGCACCGCTGCAGGAGTATACCGCATACCATGCAGCTGTGGACAAGTATACATCGGAACCACAAAACGAAGCATTCACACCAGGATAAAAGAACATGAAAGACACTGCAGACTACAGCAACCAGAAAAATCTTCAGTAGCTGAACATGCTCTCAAGCAAACGGGACACAAAATCCTATTTGAAAACACAGAAATACTGGACAACACCAAAAGCCACTACACCAGATTATACAGAGAAGCCATTGAAATTCACAAACACCAGCACAGTTACAATAAAAAAGAAGAAAGTTTAAAAATTAGCAAAACCTGACTACCAGTCCTGAAAAACACAGCCTGCAAAAGGTCAACGAACTCAGTCCAACCACCAGAACATGGGAATACTTCTCACAATGAACATGCTAATCACGCTCATCAGCCACTCGTTAACTTTTCAACACAACAAAAAAACCCACCTAATCTCCTATAATTTAGCTCTATAAATAGAACATTGCCACTCTACCTGGGCACAGAGATTTTGCTTCTATCTGTGCTCCTGCCCTCTGAAGATGCTGGCCACAGATGCTGGCGAAACGTTAGGAACCACAACTTCCAGAACACGGCCACACAGCCCGGAAGACCCACAACAACCAGAACACTTCCTTGCCAGCAGTCAACACCCAGATATGCAAAGATTAACACCAGGATTAACACCAGATGAACAATCAAACAGTACATTATACCTTAATCAAGGAACTATTAACTTAGTCAATCAACCAAGTAGCAAACAACAGCCCAATCAAGGAACTCCTACACCTCCACCAACACAAGCAGGACAAGCCACAACATATAAACAGAGAGCAAGTCCCACTCCCTTTTCGCACTGAAGATGTTGCCTAGCCTGGCAATGAAACATCTGCAAGAAAACAACAAGGCTCAGAGAGCACCAAGGACTTCACAGTTCAACCCTGAGCTACAAATATTCTCGATTGGTATTCAGAATCCTTCTGTAAGACAAGACAAAGTATTCAGTTGAACATCAGGAAAAATGTCCTTGAACTGTTCAACAATGGAATAAATTACCCCAGGAGACAGTTGACTCTCCTTTGCTGGAGGTGTTGAAACAGAACATTGATAGCAATCTGTTGGAGGGGATCTGCTGGTGGATTCCTGAACTAGGAAGTGGTTGTACTAAATGAACTCCAGGGTCCTTTTAACCCATTCATTCTATGATTCTAGAACTTCCTGGAAGGACCGTGCTTGGCAGAGCTCGTCTCCCAACAAATATGAGGGTATTATCTCCCATCAGATTTAATTCCCTGAAATACCTGATTTGCTTTTGGAAGGCATCATCTACATCTACTGGTTTGGGAGGGCAACAGTTGACACCAATAACACTGAGTGTTTCTCCACTTATTTTAACACAGATACTCTTTACAGTATTACCAAGTTTATTAATCTGGATTGTTGAGCAGGAGTGGATACTTCTAACACCAATTCCTTCTTTTCTACGGCTTCTTTTCCTTCTGAACAAATTGTACTGCACTTGCAGTAGTGGAGCCATGGGACTCATCCCACCATCTCTCTCTCATTCCTCTTAAATCGTATTTACTTTCCTATACTAAAAGCTAAAGCTCATCTTGCTAATTTGATGAGGGGACAGAAGGGATGCTCAAAAATCTGCAGATTATATAAAGCTGGGGGGAATTGCTAACACCTCAGAAACAGGCTCAAGGTTCAGAAGGATCTAGACAGACTTAAACATTGGGCCCCATCCAACAAAATGCACTTCAGTGGTGAGAAATGTAGGGTTCTGCACTTAGGTAGAAAAAAACAGATACAGAGGCACAAGATAGGTGGTGTATGGCTCACCAGTAGTACTGGCGAGAAAGATCTGGGCGTCTTGGTAGACCTAGATTAGGCACGAGCCAATGCAGTTTGGGCTACATCAACAGACGTATAGTATCGAGCTCACAGGGAGCGATAGTACCGCTCTGTGCTGCACTGGTCAGACCACATCTGGTATGTGATGATACCCAATTACATATTGCCACCCTGGACCGTTGAGGGGATGATCCTGGCACTCTAGCTTGGTGCTTCAGGACTGTCAGGGGCCAGGGGGGAGCGCTCGGGCTGAAGCTAAGTCGGAGCAAGGCAGCGTTGCTGTCTGTTCATCAGGTGCTCTGTCCACCCCAGGGTTAGCCCTGGAGGGCAGGCGCTACCCGCGGAGGAGCAGGTTTGCAATCTGGGGTCCCTCTGGACTACCGACAGCGGGCGGAAGCCATGGCTAGAGGGACCCGTTGTGGCGTTGCCCAGTGCGGCAGGATCTGGCTACAGTAACTCATCCCCTCATTATCTCCGGGGGACTGCTGCAACGTGCTTCACGTGGGGCTGCCGTTACCGCTGGTCCAGCCTGCGTGTTGGGAGGTTCTGATCCTGGGAGCACGTAACACTGCTTACCAGCTCAGTTCCGGGTACCACTTAAAGTTTTAACCTATAAGCCCTTTGTGGCTGGGCTGCCAAGTACGTGCTGGAGCTCCTTCCCAGCCTGTATCGGCCTGACCTGCCGGAGCACTCGGGGAGAAGCCTCTCGCATTCCCCACATCTGGGAGGGAGGAGAGCTGGAGCCGGAAGGTCTGCTTCGCAAGGGCAGCGCGGTGGAACCGTCTCCCCGTGGAGACCATTTTGGAAATGTTCCAGTGCCATTTACCTACTGTACCACCTTTTACTTTTTATTCTGATGTTGTTTGTTGTTGATTCGTTCAGTCGCTTCCGACTCTTCGTGACATCGTGGACCAGCCCACGCCAGAGCTTCCTGTCGGCCGTCACCACCCCCAGCTCCCCCACGGTTGAGTCCGTCACCTCCAGAATATCATCCATCTTGCCCTTGGTCGGCCCCTCTTCCTTTTGCCTTCCACTTTCCCTAGCATCAGCTTCTTCTCCAGGGTATCCTGCCTTCTCATTATGTGGCCAAAGTACTTCAGTTTTGCCTTTAATATCATTCCCTCAAGTGAGCAGTCTGGCTTTATCTCCTGGAGTATGGACTGGTTTGATCTTCTCGCAGTCCAAGGCACTCTCGGAATTTTCCTCCAACACCACAGTTCAAAAGCATCTATCTTCCTTCGCTCCGCCTTCCTTATGGTCCAGCTCTCGCAGCCATAGGTTACTACGGGGAATACCATCTGATGTTGTACGTGGGAATTAATTTTGTGATATTATTTATTTTTGTTTTTATCATAGCATGGATGTTTTAATTGGGGGGGCTACCTTGTAAATTGTCAAGAGTCATGATGAGATTGCATATGGAATAAACAAATAACTACACAAATAAACAATTTTTTCTCCAGGACCAAATGGATTATACTGAAAGAAACCAGATGAGATTGTTGCAGAATCAGTCCTGGTAATTTCTGAGAACTCCCAGTGAACTGGTGATGGCCCAGAAGACTGGAGGACAGTGAATCAGCCCTATAAGAAATCAGCCCTACGAGGATCTCAGAAAGGACCGAGGGGAGGTATGATAGTAGCCTTCTAGTACCTGAAGGGCTGTCACACAGAAGAGGGGGAGGATATATTCCCTATTGCCCCACAGGGCAGAACCAGAACCAACAGGCTAAAACAATGAGAGAGGTTCAGGCCAGAAAACAAAAAGAACTTCCTGAGGATATGAGTAATCCGCCAGCGGAAAGCTACTTATCACGGACGGTTTCATTGGTTTTCCTTCATGCTGCAGAGGGTTAGATTAGATTATCCCTGTGGTCCCTTCCAACTCTAGCATTCCATAATTCTGTGAACACGTGACGTCATGAGAGTCCCCCTTTCGGGGGAGATGGGCGGTGATAGAAATTGGAAAATAAATAAATTGGAGTTCTCTTTTATTATACATCTTCCAACAACAGCTGGTCACCTGTCAGAGATATTCTAGTAGATCCTACATTGAGCAAGGGGTTGAACTAGATGATCTCTTGGTCTCTGTAACGGTCTGTGGGAACGACCGACCTTGGGAGACGGGAGGGAGAGCCGCAGACGGGGCAACCGGCGGGTATAAGATGTCTCAGCCCACAGAAGGGGGAGGGCGTGGGAAGCGTTTCGGAAGGGACCCCCCCTCCTAGTTCTCCAGAGAGTAAAAGGAAAGGAGGGGAGAAAGACTTTCAGTCTTGCAAGATTCTGTTAATGTAACCTTGCAATAAAGGCGGAGCTAGGACTCCTGGCCGTGCTTCTTGTCTGGACTACCTCGCAGGGCTAACAGTCTCTTCCAACTCTAGGATTCTGAATCCCAGAAATCAAAACTATCTCCCACTGACACTATCAGCAGAGCCAGTTTGTCACTTGCAGTATCCTTTCTTGCCTTTCTAGTCTGCTTCCCTGGGCTGCAAGAACGGATGAGCAGAACCTGAGCCCAATTTGTAGGTCTTCATGATCCATGGGGACAGAATCACAGATGTTCTCTACATCATTCATCCCCACACAGATTAACAGAAAAGGATAACCGTTAGTAGGCCTGAAGTCTCGGAAGAGTGGTATTGGCAGCGAGTTCTCTTCACCAGCGAAGTGACCAATTCTGATTCCTCATAGCAGCGAGTCACTGATTATCAGCAATCTTCCCTTCATTTTCTTTGGGACACGTTGGCTTCTCTTCTGCCCTTCAGGGTCTACCATCTTGCCCATGTTCTATTCCCCCCCTTTCATTTCTCCTGCAGGATCAGAACCTTTCTTTGAGGGCCCGATTCGGCTATTTCTGAGGTCCAGTGGTGCAGCGTATCTTCTGCAGCTCTCGCTTATAGCACTCAGCTAAGCTAAGGGGCTTATTCCTTCCACCGCCTTTCTTTACAGAGGGCTGCTTTACGGTTGCCCTTCCTGTCTAAAGTGGCTGGCAGGCGGAACCTATCTGAGAGTCCTGTCCCTTCAACTGGTCAAGCTCCTAAATTTCTCAAACCGCTATAGGAAAATATTGCCAAATTAGGTGAAGAGACAAGCTTGGACACCAACGAATGGACAGGGTGCCCTCGGGCTATGCTCACCGTGAAGAGTTCGTGCTGTTTATCCACAGCCTTTTGAATGATGCTGTCTGACTGTAGGTCTTTCTCCAGCTGCTCACGAGACAGCAAGGGATACTCGCCCCGCAGCCGGTGGCCAATCACCCACAGTGCGCTAAATGCCTTCAGGTCCAACCGATGCACCAGCTGAGCTTTCTCGTTGCACATCACCATCGTGGACAACTGCTGGAGCTGCTCGTGCAACGTGGAGATCTGATCACCACCACCGGCTGTGCCAGCCACGTTTGCAGCTTTAAGGAGAAAAAGAAAGGACCAAATTACTGGATTATTTATTAAAAATGCACGTTTGTACAAGGCAGCTAAAAAGAAACACTCAAAAGCATGGAAGGCAAAGGGTTGAAGAGAAGCACAGCAGAATCGAGCCAGCCCAGGGCAGGTTCCAGCATGACAGGGCAGCCAGAGAAGCCGGCGTGCCTGAAGCCTCATCCCTGCAGAGCTGAACAGGATGTAACCGTTTAGTGCCTCTGTCCTGGGCGTCTCTACCCCCACCTCGGAAGAGAGGCCCATTGATCCAGACAGCGCTGCCTGCCAGGTCAGCTTCCCACAGGCTGTTTGGCTCACCGCCTGGTTGAGATGGAGGCTGCGCTACTTCAGGCGCCCCGGTTCTGGGGCCTGCTTGAGCTTCCGCCTTCTCGCTTTTCACCCGGGTTGTCTGCAGGGAACAGAAAGCGAGGGAAGTTGTGGACTGCAGCCGATTCGTGTCAGCATCCAGAGCCTCATCCCAGACCCCGCTTTGGCAGTCTTGCTTGGCGACTGGGTGCCTGCAGGACACGCTGAACCGGAAAGAGGAGGGTGGCTCTAGCCCACCTCCAGGACTGACTCCACCACGGTATGCAAAGCCCCCAGGAGGCAGTCTTCCAGCTCCTTCCTGGATGGAAATAGCACCAGCTTGTTGTCCGCACTGAACACCAGCTGCACCCGGAGGACTGCTTTCCGGACGGAGCCATCCGCCTGCAGGGGAAGAGGTCAGAAGGCAGGTGAAGACGTAGATACCCTGCGGTTTTGGAAGCCAAAGACTGAGACCGATTCCTGCAACGGGGAGCTTCCCTGTATGTTGAACTCCATCTGTTCCTCCCCACAAACTGTGGCCTAAGCACCAGTTCCCCTCCCCTTCGCGCAATGTCTCCTTTCTCGAGGCCAAACCTGCATGGTACAATTGACAAAGCTGGTGACTTCCTCTTGCATCACCGAGACGAGGGTCTGGCAGATGAGGAAGTTCACCAGCAGGGCCAGGGCCCCCAGCCTCTGCAGCCAGGACTCGGCCTCTTGCAAGCGGCGCTGCAGCGTCTTGTAGTGCACCCGCTGCTGGTACAGGGACTCTTTCGTGATGTACAGCTTGTACTCTTGCACCTCCATTTGCAGTCCACGGACCATCTTGTAGGTGTCATCCCTCACCTGTCAGCGTAACACACAAAACAGTGAAACCCATTGTAAGTTGGGTCCCTTTACTACTACAGGGACCGCTCACCTCAGCAGACTCAGTCTGGAGTATCTGCAACAGTTAAGCCTAGGAACCTGCCTGTATAATTAACCAACCATCGAGCGACTGTTTTCTTCCTAGGTTTCTCTCAACTTCAGAAAGCCCAACGCACAGAAGACTGGACAGAAGAGAACTGCCCGCTGCACAGTGTACCTCTACAAAAGTGAACTCGCCAAGGGTAGGCCACCCAAGCGCTATTATCTACGACAGCAGCTTTCAAACATGCCATGACATATCAGCTGAGTAAAACCTCTCACTTTTAGAAGCTGTCGGTTGTGCTTTAATCCTTGATTGGTTGCTTCGTAAGGGTTCAGTGAATACGTGAGAGTAAAAGCTGTGAGTGTGGAAGGGCTTCAACACAACTTCGCCATATTACACTCAGTAAATCTAGGGAGCTGCCTAAGGATTTTTTGTGTGCTGTCTTGTCATTTAGTGTGGATTACCTTCTCATTCTTAATCCCTTGGAGTCTTCTGGAGTGGGGGGCCATTACAAACTGAATCAAGTTAAGTAAATTAAACTAAATTGCCCCACCGAAAGGTGTGCAGATATACTCTCCACATCAACTCACAACATCGACCAGGCTGCGTCTCCAACAACATGAAATATAACAATAGTAAAATTGAGATTTATTTTATTTTATTTATTTATTTTATTAAATTTATATTACCGCCCATCTCCCCTAGCGGGGACCCTGGGCAGTGCACAATAAAACAGAATTAAAATAAATATAAAATTACAATAATACATAATATAACTTCCAAGAGTAAAATGTTAAAAATGGAATACTGGGAGGCTTCAAGGGACCAGCCATCCCCAAGAGGAACTGTTGGCGTTTCCCTCCCAGGCAAGACGGCAGAACCAGGTCCTTAAGCCTTTCCGGAAGGTCGGGAATTTTCTTGGTCCTCGTAATCTAATCCAATTTCTCTAAAGGACGGCTCTGACAGAAGGAAGCCCTCACTTAGGCAGGAGGGGGTCTTCGCTATGTACCCCGTAGCAGCCTGGGCCTCTTCTCGCCAGTCCTGCTGGAACACACATCCTTGCAAAGGCACCCGCCACCCTCATGCCAAGGCTCACCAGCTCCAAGATGGAGGAGCAGAGGGAGAGGAACCTGCACAGGAGTCCTTCTGCATTGCTGTTCTCTTGGGCCAGGACCCGTTTCAGCTCCAGGAAGTTGAAGCATTTGCAGCTGCCTATGGGCAGCCAGTGAACGGCTTGCAGCTCCTGTAAGAGCCTATAAAGGAAAGATGGGAAATGTCTGCAGGGGCCAAGAGAGAGCAGAGAAGAGGTGCGCCAGGACCTCCTCGCAGCCCTCTCGGCATTCGAACCTGGATATGTGAAGAAGAGCTGCTCCAAAATGAGGCACCGCTTGAAGCAACTGCAGGTTCAGCTTCTCTCGGCGCTTCAAGTAGTGCAAATGTTTGACGTTAAAGTACCACCTGGGAGGAGGAACACGAACAGGAGGCTGAGCTACCTTCCTCTGGGCCCTTCTATTTTCAACGTGCCACACAACCTGCCACACAAGGCACTAGACCAGAGCTTTCCAAACTTTTCCTGTTGGTGACACACACCAACGGCAGCGGCGGCGGTGTGCAGCTCTGTCGCGTGAAACCCAGAAGCGCTGATGGCGCGCTAGCGCACACTCCCGCGCACAGTGGCGGCGGCACACCATCAGCGCTTCCAGGTTTTTGCGCGACACACCTGCACACCGCAGGCGACACAGTACTGTGTCCCGACACAGAGTTTGGAGAGCTCTGCACTAGACAGTACAGGAGGAGCACTTCCTAACCCCCCACCCCCATCACCACCACCCCTCTTACCGAGTGAAGGCTTTGCGGACCAAGAAAAGCCGGAAGAAGGGAATATACTGTATCAGCTGCCACAGCATGGCCTCCCGATGCCAGTCGCCCAAGGAAAGGGCCTCAGAGCCCTCCTCGGGATGCACCCGCAGCACCCCAAAGGGTGAGAAAACATAGTGCTGGGGGTTGATCAGATGCTTGGGAACAGCCACTAGATCATAAGGCCTGCAGCCAGGGCCGGAGAAAGAATTACATAAAAAAAATCAACCGCACGCCAAGTCAGGCCAGAAAAGCAGTTTTTCTCATTTGTCTTCCACTTTCCCCTCTTCATGGTCGAAGAGCCACAGCTGCCCCCTCGCCTGGGCCTTTCCTGCCCTCTCTGAGAAGTCTCCCCTCCCGCCAGATGCTGTGCACTGTACCAAGCTCTTTCCCAGCATTAAGGCGCTGCCCGCCCTGGTGGCACAATATGAGTTAATAATCAACCCGAAGGAAAACGTAAACCGGGCCCGTCTGCGGAATCTCCGCCGGGACCGCAACTGGAAGGGCCCCCAGAGCAGGCCCGGGAGGCGAGAGCAGCTGGAACTGTTGAAGGAAGGGGCAGCCCTGTCGGGACACAACCCGACAAGCGGCGACTGACCCGAAAACTCCCCCTCTCCCCCCCTCAGCAAGGAAAAGGGCTCGGCGGGGTACCTGAAATGCCGGTTCGGGGTGACGTTCAGGTACAGGAACCGAATCTCCCCCAAGTGGGGCCTCCTGGCGAGGACTTGGGCTGCCTGTAGCCCGGTCATCGGGGACTCCCTGTCCGCCGGGGCCGCCGCCGCCGCCGCCGCGGGGGACGCCGAGGCCGGGCCCGGGCCAGGGCTCTCCCCGGCGGACTCCAGGGAGGACCTGCGGCAGGAGGGGGGAGTCAGCGGAACCGGCGGCGCGGCAGGCCGGCCGGCCGGCCCTGTGGAGGGGGGGGCGGGCGCTTACCGGGCGGCGCTGCCGGGCTCGGCGCAGGCGTAGTCCACGGGCAGGGCGGCGGCCAGGGCCAAGGGGCCCAGGCCGGCGGCCCAGGGGGCTTCCCCCCGGGCCAGCTCGGCGCCCACCGGGCCGACGCAGCGCTGCAGCTCCTGGAGGGAGAGGGGCCGCGGGCGCGGCTCGTCGGCGGGCGCGGGCAGGGCGGCGCGGAAGGGGCAGGGCAGGCCCGCGAAGGCCGGCTCCGGGCGGAACGGCAGCCGCCGGGCCTCGGCCGCCAGGCTGATGGGCCAGGCGGCCTCGGGGGCGGCCCACAACGCCGCGCACTCGCGGGGGAAGGCCCGCCGCAGCGCCCCGCAGACGTCCAGGTCGGCGAGCAGTGCGCGGCTCCCTTGGGCCTGGTAGTGGAGGGCGCGCAGGTAGGGGTCCAGCGGCGCGCGCCCGGAGAGCAGACCCCGGAAGGGCGCGCTCAGCCGCAGCGCCTCCAGCAGCTGCAGCCAGGCGCGCCGCCCGCCGCCCGCCAGCACGGCCCGGAAGACGGCCAGCAGCTCGGCCAGCAGCGCCTCCACCTCCCGCGGCTCCGCGCGGCCGGCCTCCCGCAGCTGCGCGGCCAGGCGCCGCCGGGGGGAGCGTGCCCAGGCCGGGTCCGGCTGTCGCGGGGCTCCGCACGGCCGCGCCCCGAGAAGCCCCGGGCCGGCCCGCTCGCCGCCGTCGGCCTGCGAGTCCCGGCCGTGCGGCTCCATGGCGGTGAGGCGGCGTTGCCAGGGGCGCGCGCGGCGTTGCCAGGGGCGCCAACGGCCCGCCCTCCGCTCCCGGGCGCCCCCTGCAGGGCCGCGGCGGCGCTCCTCCTCGCGACCACCCTGCGGAGAGGCGCCGCTGGTTCCACGTGCCTTCTCCCCCCATCCTTCGCGCCGCCTTGGTGTTTTTTCCCTGACGCGCCCCGCTCCCGGTTCCAGAGAGGCAGAAGCAGCTCGTGCCGGCCATCCATCCTTCCTCGCAACAGAGCACCGGCTGCCCGCTACGTTTCCAGCCGCATTTCCCAGTCTTGTAATCTCCTGATCTGTTTTCCGAAAACATTGTGCCACGGTGCGCAAATTCATCTGCTTGCCTTGGTTTTTCACCGTTTACACGGTGAAAAATAAAATTAAAAATAGAATTAAAAATAATTCGTTCCATTTTCCCAGTCAAGCATCCTCTGCCCAGAAAAATAAATGTGTATTCAGTCTCCAACAAAACTCTAACGTTATCACAAGCGTTCTAAGTTTATCAAAAAAACTGAGCAGGCATCACCCCACCTCGCCTCAACCCCCTGCTTGACGCCTGCTCAGCACCCACCTATTCCAGGCATTCTCCGGGCCATCATGGACCACTCACTGCGTTTAGCCACCCACCTTCAACTCCATATTCACGCAAAACGCTCCACAATTTAAGCATATTCACTTTATTGTATGCTTTCCCTAAATTGTACAATAACATTTATTTCTTGCATGGCTTCTTGATGACCTGCAGAAGAGCAAAACTTTGGGCTGTACTGCCCTGCACTTCCCGAATGCGGATCCCCGTCACCAACCGTAAAACCGAACTGTGGAACCTATGAGTAACCAGGACATGTTCCCATTTAGTATAAGCCAGGTATAGATCTCAAGGGATAAATCGCACAATTGGTTAACGTTTCTGTACGTGCAGGTCAGTTAGAACAGTGTCCCTTGACCTTGGCAACTCTAAGATGTGTGGACTTCAACTCCCAGAATTCCCCAGCCAGCCATGCTGGGAATTGAAGTCCACACATCTTAGAGTTGCTAAGCTTGAGGAACACTGAGTTAGAAGACTCAAAAGCTGCATCGGTTGGTTTCACTTTCATCACTTAATACATTGCATGAACCAAGACTGTTTGATTACTTTATGATTCCAAGTATGGTGTGCATCCAGAAAATGAGCTAAGTCGATTACTGAATTAAACATGTACTAAAATCCAATCCAACCAATTGTGTTTTGTTAACCCAGTCCTCGGCAAGAGACCATCCTAGCAAACCGCTTTCCCACAGTTGCCCAGAAAAGTATATGGATATATTCATGCGGTTGCCCAGGAGCCCAGCTCGACAAGCAAGTCTTTACCTTCCCTGGAAGAGATGCCCAGTTCAACACGTCGTATGAACAGTGTTTTCCAGGAGCCTCCGTATCGAACGGGGAGAAATTAAGGCTTTTGCAGCAGGGGGCTGCTTGAAGACATCTGGGGGAGGAGAGCCCCTCGCCTCCCTGGGTCGCTGGTACCACTGCTGAACTGCTGTGTCAGGAATGCTCGGTCCTGCACGCCAAGCAACGGAGCCATGCTGCTGTCAGCCTCAAGACGCTGGGCTCATCGCTGTCCTCTGTCCAGCCAATTCCTCAGGAGTGCAAGAACCGGCCTTCAGAAGCAATGATCTCTGGCCCGCAACGGTTTTCTTTCTCATTCTGGGCCAAATTTTATCCGGCAATTTCCACCCAGGGGGAGCACCAAGCTGCGGAGCCGCTCCCTCCGCTGCCTTTGAAGAAGGAGCGCCTTGGGGAAGAGCCACGGTGGCTGAACCCGGAAGCTGAGGCGGTGTGCTCGAGGTGGCCTGGGATGCACCGGTGCGGGGACCGAAAGAAATGGGCTCGGCTGCTCCACACACGAGCAACGCAGACTCACGGTGAGACGGAGCTAATAGCAGCACGAGCTGCGGGACTTCCCCGGGCCGCTTACCAGGGGCCCTTTGGCCACCCAACCCCACCCCTGCCCATTCCAGGTTGCCTGAATCCTTCCAGGACACAGGCCAGAACTGGGCGTGGTCCTGGCCCGCGCAGGGGAGGCGGAACTGTTCCTTCCCAGGATACTTTTGGTGGGGCCGCGTTAGAGTCACGCCTCTATCTTGTCTTGGGAAAGGGAGACAAGGGTCTGTTAGACAGAGGCCAGCTGGTGGGGGCAGGCAGAGGCAAACTGCTTTGGGATCTCTGTTTAAATGAAATGAAAGATCGTCTGGACGTTATGCTCCCTGAACCCACTTCATGAGTGCCTCATTCTGCTTGTGACCAAGCACATTCCCAAAACACTTTCCACACTCAGCCAGGCGTTCTGAAACCCACACTTGTGCCCTTCATTTGCTTTCCCCCTCGCAGCTCCTTTAACCACCCTGCCAAGGTTCCCACCTTCTAGGGAATTAGCCCCCCCACCCCCGCGCAGATCGGTAAGCATCTCCTCTGCCTCCTCGGCCAGGTTGCTAGGGAAAGCGCGGGGGGAATTCAATGCGGCATTGCTCCCCAGACGCGGAGAGGCTTTCCAGCGAGGAGGGCTGGGTGGGGGGCAGCGCCTCGGGGGCTCGGCGGCGCGGGAGTCCATGGAAGGCAGACCGGCACAGACGAGGCTTCCAGACGGCCGTCGTGTTTTCGAAAGCCGCCGCGATCAGCGTTACAGGCAAGCGCGCACTTCGGGGGTTCAAGAGGTTTGTTCCAAAATGGGCATCGCGGGGGGGAGGGGGGAAGCGGGTTACCGGAGGTCAAGCGGCGCCCAACCCCTCGGGCCCCGGGAGGGCGGCGGGGGCAGGAGGCGCGGGGCCAGGGGCAGCGGCGGCGCGTCCGGCCGCCTCGTAGTCCGCGATCCTGCGCTGGACGATGGAGGGCATCAGCTGCACGTAGGCGGCCATCAGGCGGTGGTTGGAGCGCACCAGCTTCCCGGCGCAGCCGTCCAGGCAGGCCTCCTGCAGGAGGCGGGAGAGAAGGAGGCGGGAAGCGGTCGGACCCCGAGGGAGCGGCCGCCGCCGCCACCGCCCCCCCCAGGCGGCCGGCCGGCCGGGACTCACCTCGTCGCGGGTCAGCGCGCGGTAGTTGAGGTTGGCGACGCAGCGCTGGAAGCAGAGCTCGGTCATCCGGTTGTAGACCAGCAGGAAGTCGCGCAGCTGGAACGAGAGCCGATCTCAGCCGCCCGTCCGCCCGGGGGGGGCGGCGGGGGGGATGGGAGAGGGGGAGGGGCGTGCTCACGCTGCGCAGCTGCTGCGGCTCCGGCTCCGGCGCGGGCTCCTCCATGCGGGCTCGGCGCGCTCCCCTCCGCCGCGACGCCACTTCCGCCGCGCTCGACGTCGCTTCCGGCCTGGCTGTCCTGGGGCCGACGCGCGTCCGACCGACGCCGGAGCCTCCGGGGCCGGCCCGCAGCGGGTGAGCGGCGGACGGGCTGCTTCGGCACGGGGCCGGACGGGCGGGCCGCTCCCGCTCCCAGGCCTCACCCGGAGGAGGGCCCGCCCGCCGGCCCCCTGGCCGGAGGGAGCGCGACGTGGCGCGGTCGCGGCCTCCGGGGGGGGCGGCGGGGCGGCAGCGGTCGCTCCGGCCGGCCGGGGTGCGGTTCCTGCTCCAGCAGGCGGCCCCGGGTCTCAGGCGCGGGTTCTGCGGCGGCCCTGCTGCGGGCACCCCGGCGGGCCGCTTTCCGCCTGGGACGGGGGCCCTTTGCACCCCTCTCGAGGGGGCGCCGTGGCAAGCCGGGGGGGCTGCTGTTAGCGGAGGGGTTCCTGGGCGGGGGCAGAAGGTCCCTCCGCAGCGGAAATCGGGGGCTGATCTGGGCCTGGCCCCGAAGGAGCCGGCTCCCCGCTGGCCCCGTCAGGAAACGGTTTGCGAGCGGCGCTTGGTCGGAGAGAGGAGCCGCCGCCGGGTGCCAGCCTTCCTCCCGTGGGCAGAGCGAGGATGGTCCCGCTGGCGTGGGTAGGGGTGTCCCCGGCTGCAAGCGGTGGGGATCTCCCGCAGGCCCCCTTCCTCGGTCTCTGCCGAAGGCGGCGGCGGCGCCTGGGTACAACCGCACCTGCCCTGGGCTGATCAAGAGAGCCACGTTGAACGACGGGAAAAGTTGTCTGCGGAAGAGCGCCTGGGCCAGCGGGCAGGCCGAGCAGCTCAGCCTCCCTGTTGTCCTGCAGGCACCAAGCATGACTGAGGGGTCGATGAGCAAGGCCGCCACCATGGAGATCCCCATCCACGGCAACGGAGACTCCAGACGCCTGGCGGACGATGACGGTTTGGAGCAGGTATCCGGAAGGGGGGGGCGCAACAGCGGGGAGGGGTTGGCAGAGGGCTGCTAGGTCCTTTAGCCAAGGTTTGCCCGGTAGACCTCTTCGTGGTCCCAGGGGCGGGGCCAGAACCAATTACAAGGAAGGAGGTTCAGGCCAGACATTAGGGGCCAGTGGAACAGGCTGTCACATGAAGCGGCGAGTTCGCCTTTCCTGGAGGTTCTCAGAGACTGGGTGCCATCTGTCAGAGAGGCTCTGGCACAGGGGTTTTGAGCTTTTTCAGGTTGCGGAACCCAGTAGTTAAAAAAAAATTCCCAGAGCTTCTGGTCAAGAGGCAAAGCTCTAGTGCAGCCTTTCTCAACCTTTGGACCCTGGAGGAACCCTTGAAATATCTTTCAGGCCTCGGGGAACCGCTGCCCATTCAGTCTCAAATGTAGGCCAGACGTTACAAAATTATTATATTCGTTTCCCATGTAGGCCTGTCTATATGCACTAACAGTGTTCTTAAACTAAAAAAATAAGAATGAAACTTTACTCTTTAATGTGAAGTTGCCTGAATAATATTTTAAATAAATCGTGATCTCCCAGGAACCCCGAGGGGCCTCTCGCGGAACCCCTGGGTTCCATGGAACCCTGGCTGAGAAACCCTGCTCTAGTGACGGAGCGTTGGCTGTATTTGAGTGAACATTGTCCTTTGCCCTCACTCTCTCTCCCGCGGAACCCTAGGGTTCTGCAGGATGCCGTCTGGAAGACCCCGCTCCAGTGGATCTTGCACTGAGCAGGGGCCGGGCTATGTCTGCTCCAACTCTGATTTTATGAAAACGATAGGAGAACGGCCCACGGGGCTCCGTGTCCTCCCACCTTCTAGCTTTGGCCTCTGAAAACTCTCGCTGGCTGTAGGAGGGCAGATACCTGAGACTCTGGAAAACTGCCACTTGCTGGGGAGACAGCTTGCGGTTTTCTTCCTCCTCCTCCCCCCCTCAGGACTTGCAGCAAGTGATGGTGTCCGGGCCCAACTTGAACGAGACCAGCATTGTGTCTGGAGGTTATGGGGGAACAGCCGAGGGCATTGTCCCCACCAGCATCATCAAAGGTCAGAATTTGCAAGGACTGCTGGGGTGGGGTGGGGGTGTAGCTGGCTGCCTGGGCCGTTACTCAGCTTTCTCGGCCTCAGTGTCCTCGTTGCGGAAAGTTTGGATGCCCCCCCAGTGCAGACGGCCACCTCAGTTCCCCCAGAGCTCCGCCTGAGTTGAGAGGGAGGCGGGCGGCTTGGTGGTCTCCTTTCTCTGTCTCATTGCTCCTTCGGAATGCCACATCCCATCCCACCTCCTTGTCTCCTTGCCTGCGTGTCATGGCTCATCACCCCCACCTTGTGTTCTCTTGCCCCCTCTGCGGCCCCCTCCCCTCCGGTGCCCTCCATTTCAGGCTCCCTCGTTCCACCACCTCACCCACCCCGAGGACCACTCATCTCCCCCAGCCCTTCAGCTGCCAGCCGGATAGCCAGCCAGGCTGCCGTGGCCACAGGTATCGTCCTGCCCCTTCCAGCGTGGGGCCGGGGGGCAGACTCACGGGGCCTCTCTGGCATCTGGGGAGATGGAGGGTTCGCATCCCTTGGGGTTTCTTTGGCTGGGGAAAACGTGAGGTCGGGGGAAGGGGGTAGCTGTCTTTCTGGTGGGAAACCTCCCTTGCCAATTGCAGGTTCCAGCTTGCATCAGCCCCACCCCAACGCAGCCATGGCGGGGGAGGAGGCCGCGGCGGCAGCTGCTGCCACTCGAGGAGTGGCCGTGGAGAAGCTTGACGTTGTCAGGAAATGGGGCATCAACACCTACAAAGTAAGTCGCCCTCGGGAGGGGGGGAGGGGGAGAGGCTTCCCAGACGCTGCAGGAGCACGGGGCCCATTTGCTCTCGGGGCGCCTTCCGGACCGACAGGGTGCGCCTGATAACGCGGCCTGTGAAAACGAACGTGGCGGTTGGCTACGGCTGAAGGCCCTGCCAGTGGGAGGTGGGCTTCCGTGGCCCCGTGCACGGACCTTCCTTGGCCAGAAGGCCCTCTGGCCAGGCAGCGCTTTCGCAGAGGCCTTTGGGTCGCCCTCCTGGTCGGGTGCCTCTTTCTTGGCCGCCGAGCGGCGGCTCTCCGGCAGCACCCATTCTTCTGGGGCGGCTCAGCTGCGCCCGCCTGTTCCTTCGGTGCCGGAGAAAGCGCCCTTCCTCAGCCCGGGGCTATCTTTGCTGCTGCTGCTGCAGGTTAATTTTCCGCGGTTCTGACGGTTTTTAGGGCAGCTCTTCTCAGATGCAGCTTGCAAATAAGGGTAAGAGATCCTTTTCCGAAGGTCAGCCTGCTCTCTGCTCTTCCCTCACGCGCACGTTCAGTGTACCAAGCAGCTGCTGTCGGAACGCTTCGGGCGTGGCTCGCGGACCGTCGACCTGGAGCTGGAGACCCAGATCGAGCTGCTGCGGGACACCAAGCGGAAGTACGAGTCCCTGCTGGGCCTGGCACGGGCCCTCACCAACCACTTCTACAGCCTCGTCCAGACGCAGCACGCCCTCGCGGACGCCTTCTCAGACCTCAGCCAGAAGTCCCCGGAGCTCCAGGTGGGCGCCCCCTCCTCCCCCAGCAGACCAGGGCCTGCTGGCTCCCCTGGCGTGCCGTGGCGCAGGTTGGCAGGGCTCTGTTTGCCACCACCTGCGGCCTTTCGCAGAAGGGTGTGGAGGACCTCACGAGTCGGGCTGGGCAGGGGGACGAGCTCGCGCGTGCCGAGGCCTTCAGCTTTGGGAGGGGAGGCTGCCCTTGGAAGGGGGGCACGTGCGGGGGCCTCCGGGGAGAGGGGCAGCTGCAGGGTTGGTGGGGGGGGGCGGTGCAGGTTACGGTGTTCCCGAGAGGGGGCGGTCAGCGGGCTGTGAAAGGCTCTTCTGCCACCACGAGAGGCATGCCCCCAGCGAGGGGGCGAGGGGCTTCCAGCACGGAGATGAGCGCTGCATTGGACACGCGAGGTGGGAGGGCCGGCGTCCCGAGCTGGAGGAGGACTCTGGGAGGAAAGCAGCTTCCCACGGGGGCCCTCCGGAGTGCTGGTCTTCAGCGCCCAGAGGCGGCCAAAGCTTCCGGCTTCCGTCACCAGTGCCCGCCCCTAAAGCAAGAGACAGCCCTCCATCTTGACAAACAAAACGGGTGTCCAGGGGGCGGGTGGAGCAGCGTTTCCACAGGCAGAGGCGTGCCACGTCCGGCTGGCTCGCTTGGGTGGGACTGGCGGGGGGTCCCCCTAACACTCCTCTCCCCCCTGCGTAGGAGGAGTTCGGGTACAACGCCGAAACTCAGAAGCTGCTGTGCAAGAATGGGGAGACGCTCCTGGGGGCCGTCAACTTCTTTGTCTCCAGCATCAACACGCTGGTCAACAAAACCATGGAGGACACGCTCATGACCGTCAAGCAGTACGAGACGGCCAGGTGGGCGGGGGCCCTTCCCTGGGGGGGCACAGGGAGCCGGCTCCCCGGCGGGGCGTGGGGCGGGGCTGCCATTGCCACGCTGACCCTCTGGCCCACGGCGCAGGCTGGAGTACGACGCCTACCGCACAGACCTGGAGGAGCTCAACTTGGGGCCCCGGGATGCCAACACGCTCTGCCGCCTGGACGCCGCCCAGGCCAACTTCCAGGCCCACCGCGCCAAGTACGAGAAGCTGCGGGCGGATGTGGCGGTCAAGCTGAAGTTCCTGGAGGAGAACAAGGTGAGTGGGCGGGGCGGGCGCGCGCGCGCCGGTCCCGCAAAGGGAAGCGGCCCCGCGGGGTGCGCCGAGCGTCACGAGGACCCTGCTGTGCTCTCCCCGCAGGTGAAGGTGATGCACAAGCAGCTCCTGCTCTTCCACAACGCGATCTCGGCGTACTTCGCTGGGAACCAGCAGCAGCTAGAGCAGACCTTGAAACAGTTCAACATCAAGCTCAAGAGTCCCGGGGCCGACAAGCCTTCCTGGCTGGAGGAGCAGTGAGCGGGGCCCGGCCGCCCCTCCCGGACCCGGACCCGGACTCGGACTCGGACGCGCAGCAACGTGGCGGGGCGGAGGGGGCCCGGCCACCCCTCCCACGCCCTGGCTCGCTGCCGAGGGGCTCGCCGTGGGCCCTCCCTCCTCTTCCGTGCCCTTTCGGGAACTGGTCTAGGCCCCTTCCCATTCCGGGGCGGGGGCTGGGCCAGCCGAGCCCCGTCCCTCCGCAACGCCAGGAAGCAGCAAGCACTTTCTTTCTCAGGGTGGGGAGAACGTTGCCCCTGCCTGGCCCATGGAAGAGTCTCTGCCGTCCCGTCCCGTCCCAACGCTCGGCCTCCTGGCTGGCCAAAGCCGGTCTTGGGGCCTCGGCCCCCCCCCCGCCTGCTTTCCTGTCCAGCCTGTTCTCCTGGGGGAGTGGGGGCTGCTCTCTGATCCTGCCCCACATCTTTAAGGAAGGCAGCTATGGGTTGGTGGAGCTGGAGCTATGGGGGCTGCTTGGGGGGTGAAGAGCCCAAGGTGAGATTGGCCCCCTCTTTGGGGGGCCAAGGACCAAACGCTTCCTGGCTCCAGCCTCTGGGGGGTGCGTGTGTGTGTGTGTGTGTGCGTTCATCATGGCCAGTGTCCCCATGTCGTGTTCCTGGTGGTGGCTGTGGGCGGCGGGGTCTCGGCTTTCTTCCCAGCCGGCCCCAACTGACACTCCGGCCCCCGTCTGTAAAGATTCCAGAATAAACGGTACCAAACGGCTGCGGGGACAGGCGTTTCTTTAAGGAGCCCGGGCTCGCCTTGGCCGAAGCGACGGGATGGCCCGGCACTGGGCCTCGAGCCTGGCCTCTGGGTAGGGCAGCGGCGGGCGCGGAGCTACCCTCTGATGCCGCCCTAGCAGAAAAGGGGCGGAGCTGCCGCTCCCTCCCCCGGCGAGGCCGCCATCCCTTAGTTAAGGCCGACTCACAAGGATGGTCCCGAAGCCCAGGCCGGCTAGTGCCCTTGCTGGGGGAGGGCCCCGCTGTCCAGGCTGCCCCCACCGAGAGGGATAGCCGCTGGCTGCCGTGGACACTGAGCTCCATCCTCCCCTAGCCTTTTTATGATGGGAACTCCTGGTCATAGTGGCCTTGAAGCAGCTGGGAGGGCTGTGTGCTCCACCCTTCCCCCAGTGGCCACCAGACGCCCGAGGGTTAAGGCGACCTGTCAATGGCAGCAACGTGACCAGTGGAACCGTGTGGGTCAGACTCGGTTGGCAGAACCGCTGGCGTCGAATAGGGCTCCCTCCCTGGCGGGTGCCACCTGCTGTTGATGAGTTGTGCTCCTGGCAGGATCCCTGCGCGCAGCGCCTGCTCCTCTGGAGGAGGACAGCGTGGGTAAAGCCACTTGGGGCCCCAATAAGGCCCTCTGCCCGGCCCCTCCCCCAACGGGCGCCTTTGCCGGAAGGGGCGCCAACGTGGCCCGTGTGCCTTGGCATGGGGGGTGCCAGAGCCCAGTCTGGAGGCGCTGTCTGGCTTGTGCAGAGAAGGTCAAGATGAAGGCCGGACACATTCTCTGGAGCCAGAGGCCCACCTGTCCAAGAGAGTGGGTGGACCTCAAGCACGTGTGCCCAGCAGCACGACCCGGCTGCTGAAGGTGTTAGGGCCCAGGTCATGGCGAAGAACGGCTTCTCCGCTGGGTCTGGTGCTGGGCACTGCGCTTCAGAAGGGGGAGTGACCCACCGGAGCAAGGCCAGGGAAGGGCACCGAGATGGCGAGGGGTCTGGATGCCAAGCCCTATCAGTAAAAATAGTTACTTCAGGGCTCCTTTCCAGCTCCAGGATTTTATCTTATTTCCCAGAGTCGAGACAGGCAGGCGACCTCTCCCGGCTTTTGGCTCCGTGGCTGCGTTATAGGTGCATTTGCACAACATCGTTCGTTACGATTGTCTTGATTAGTTTTTCTGACTTAATTGTGTTGTGCAACCAAGCCTGTTGGTTGATTTGTGGTTCTGCGAATTGTGTGAATCCCAGAGGTGAGTTACTTCAAAAGCAAGACTGCGCTGGGTGGATTGCATTGGCACCGCGTGAGCCGGCCACAAGAGGAGCCGAGGCCATCTTGGGCTGCGTCAGCAGATTCCAGGCTGAGGTCATGGGCGGTCCTGCTTTCAGCTGCCCTGGCCAGACCACCCCCTTGTCCAGTTCTGGGTGCCACAGCCGGCTGGGTGACCTTGGGCCAGTCGCGCGCACTCAGCCCTAGGAAGGAGCCAATGGCAAAACAGGAGGCTGAGAGTTCTAGTCCCGCCTTAGGCAGGAAAGCCGGCTGGGTGACCTTGGGCCAGTATCTCAGCCCAACTCACCTCACAGGGTTGCTGTTGGGAAAACAGGAGGAGGAAGGAGTATTTGGTATGTTCGCCACCTTGAGTTATTTATAAAAATAATAAAGGGATAGAAAATAAATAAATCCCAGTCAAATTTTGTGCGCTTTCCCTCAGACTGATCTTTCTGTGATGAACTGGTAAGTAAGGTGAGGTTTCCCCTTCCAGCCGTATCCGGCTCTAGGGGGCGGCGCTCATCTCCGATTCCCGGCCGAGGGAGCCAACGTTGTCCATAGACACTTCCATGGTCATGTGGCCAGCATGACTGAACGCCAAGGCGCACGGAAAGCTGTTACCTTCCCACCGGATGAACTGGTACGCAGTTACTAATCCAGGAACTCTCAATTACATGCCATAAGGTGAAGTAGAAGAGTACTTTATTAATACAGATGCTCAGTCCAATTCAAAGATCAGTCTGAGGGAAAGCGCGCGAAATGCTACGATAAAATCCCCCTTCTTCTCTAACCCCTCCCTAACGGCTACATTCTGTTCTACAGCTGCTTACAGCTAAATCTCCCCTTTAATTGCTAAATCTATCTAACAGGAAGCTTCCATTCTACCTTCTAAGGGTTCTCTACTCCCTTTCCAACATTCCTTATTAACAAGCACTGATAAGCCAGCCCCGCTGACCTTGAAGGTGCCCAGGCCTCTCAACAATCTTACTTTTCCCATACCCAAATGCTACTACAGGTCTGCTAATACAACTACTGCTACAAACCCCATCTCTTACACACTTATCCCTATACTAGCAGGATGCTACATCCTGATAACCTGCCTCCGCCTGCTGTTCTGGCACACTTTCTCCAAGTCAGGGGTCAGCAAGCTTTTTCTGTAAGGCCTCTTCGCCTCTGCGGGCACGGCTGGCAGGTCTTCAGGCCAAGCAGTGTGGCAGCTGTTGGACGGCACCGCCCGCCATCAAGGAGGCCGCTGACAAGCTGCTGCTGCCCCCCCCAGGCCTGGCAATCTGCTGCCCGCCAGTCACTCTGTTCTTAGCTTGCAGGCCGTACAAAAACAGGCGGGCTGGATTTGGCCCGTGGCCTGCAGTTTGCCAACCCCTGCTCTAAATCAGTAAAAGCACAATAAACTTTCCACTCTTCCACGTTCTCTTTGATGGAAACTTTCCACTTTCATACCATTTGTTGAAGAACAAAAATCTGGTCTGCATACTACCAGCCTGGCATAAAGTGGTACTTCCCCAATTTTACTCACTGTACCCTTCAGTTGGAATTTTGCTGAATGTTTTTGCAGGCACGCACAACAAACCAACCTCCCTATAGCTTTTGCATTCACACTCCTCATTGTTCCCTTATCCAAAGGGAAATGCCTTGCATTCTTCTAACTGCCACACAGCTACAGCCTTCACAAACGATTAGACAAGTTGCTAAGTGAATCACATCCACACTTCAGCATTTCTCCAGTTACAGCATCCTTGCCTGCAGTCTTAACAGTTTTTCAACCTTTTTTTAGCATTTACAACTTCCTTTTCGTTCATTTTTTCTTGGACGTTTATCTATTTATTTATTTGTCACATTTATATCCCGCCCATCTCCCCCACAAGGAGGGACCCTGGGCGGTTCACAATAAAGAGTTTAAAATGAATAAAAACCATAAATAACAATAATAAAATGTCTAATACATATAATATTTGTTACAATTCCACGCGTTCAGGCATTACTATCATTCTGATACAAGTGCCTCAAATCCTCCTCCCGGCATTCCATCGTTTCAGTTTCATCCCAAACCACTTCACTTTTATTCTTTATTCTATTCGACTCTGCTGGAAACGCCTTGCTTATCCTTCCTCCTAACTTCCCAATTTTTTTCCTATCAAACCTCTGCATTTTCTCTCTCTTAAGCACCACTTGCTTTGACGACATCCTTTGGATCCTCATTTTGCACTATTTTTCTCTCCCCCTGCTCCCCATATTGGAACGATCATTATCTTAATAAGCACTTCGTTTTCCCATCCCCGCCGGTCTCCCGCTCCCAGCCCAGCCCAGCCCAGCCCCCTTCCGAGCCTCCCCGCTTTCTGCCCTGCAGGCTCGCTGCGGGGAGGCTTGGGGAGCGGGAGGAGGAGAGGCCGATCCAGCCCAACCGAGGCTCAGACAAACCCCGCCGGGAGAGGGGCCAGGGAGCGTCCTGCTCCTCCAACCCCCTTCTGGAAATCGGCCTCCCCCGAGGGGGCCAAGCAGAAGCCACCCTTTGCGGGGCTCCCCTATCTCCTCCGGGCGGAGCTGCCGGGAGGGCCCCCTGGGACCCGGGAGCCTCTTGCTCGCGGGCGGCCTGCCGCGGATCAAGCCCCGGGGAGGCTCCTCAGCGGGACCCGACGCGGGCTTGACCGGAGGGGTGGCTGGGCACCGGGGAAGGGTGGGTCGCAGCCGGACCAGGCAGGACCGCGGCCTTGCCGCCGCCGCCCGGAGGTTAACCCCCGGGGCCAAGGCCAGCAGGAGCCGCTCTTCCGACCTCCGCAGGTGGACCTGGCCACGGACGGCGCATTTGGCCTCAGAGGTCGGGCGACGCGCCGGGGTCCGCGGCGGCGGTGGGGTCCGCGGGGCGGGCGCGCCTCTGGAGACAGCCCAGGGAGGCCGGGCCAGCAGGCGCGCCCGCCCGCAATCAACGCCCCAGACTTCGCTGCCCGCGAGAAGAGGAGCCGGCCCAGCTCGGCACGGCGCGAACGCCTCTCCGGCCCAAGGAGCCAGCCGAGCCGGAGCCGGAGCCGCTGCCTGGCGCGCCGCTTCCGCCGGACGTCCCCTCGAAAGAAACGCGCGGCGCGGCCCTCCGCCTCGAGATCCGCCGGCCTCAAGAGGGCTCCGCACCGTCGGTCCGGATGCCCACGCGGGTGACGGGGTGCCGAAGACAGCCGTTGCCTTCTCCCCGCAGTCAAAAGCGTCCGCGGAGGCGGGCTCCGGATCGTCGCTGCGGGCAGGAGGGCGGCGCGGTAGCCGTTGCTGCTGGGCAGGAGCGGGAGCGCCTGTTCTTCCTCCGGCCCTTGTCCTGAGATCCACGTTCTCCGGCCGCCGCTCCGAAGGGAGGCGCGAAGGCCGGCCGGGCCCCTTCTGCCTCGGCCGGGCTGAGCGCGGACTTCCCCCGCCGCCGCGCGCCTTTCTCTCGCCTGCGCACCCCTTGCCGAACCGGCGATGGTGACTCTTCAGAGCGCGCCCGCCGCGGCCTCGCCTGAAGACTGGACGGGGCCCGGGCCGCCGCACCCTACGGCGTCGGTGGCCGCCGCCGCCCTCTCGCCCGGGGCCGCCTCTTCTCCCCGCAGCTCCGCCCCGGCTCCTTCGCTGCTCCCGCCGCCCCCGCCGCCCCCCCCGCCGGGGTTGAGCCTGGCCGATGCGGCGCCTTCCGAAGGGGTCGCGGCGGGGCCCCCTGGGCGGCGCCCGGTCCGGCTGCGGAACTTCAACTGGGAGGCCATTCCGGCGGAGCGCATCCGCGGGCGCCACAATCTCTGGACGGCGCAGCGACGGCGCGGGGACTGGGCGGTGGATTGGCGTCTACTGGAGGAGCTCTTCGGGCAGCGCCCGGAGCCGGTCGGCAGCAACAGCCTCCGAGGGCCCCCGGCGACGGAGCAGGTGAGGGCGGGGCGGGGCGGGGCGGGGCGGGGCAGGAAGGCAGCGCCGCTTCCCTCGCTGGGGCGGCGCTGCCGTGGGACCCTCCGCGGACAAGCCCAGCGCGTCCGCAGCAGCTCTCTCTTCCGACGGCCGTTCCCTGCCCGGGCCCGCTGAGCGGCCGCCACGGGGCCCTAGACAGAGCGAGCCCGGGGACTCGCGCGGTGCGGCTGAGCCTCCCCGGGCCAGGGGCTGCAGTGAAGGCGCAACGTCGGGGAGGGGAAGCTCTGGCCTCGTTTCTCGCGGGTCTTTGGAGGCCGAATTCGAGGGCGACCTTCGCACGACGGCTTAATCGGGTTGTCGAAGCAACCGACGTTTCTGGATTTGAAATCTTTAAGAATCCAAACGGGCCGGGTTCGCGCAACATGCTCACGCCCCCCCCCCCCCGCCGCCCCGAAAAAAACAGAAGTGGGTCAACGCTAACAAATCTTTGAACGGTACTAGGAAATCTTCCCTAGTTCAGCATGTTGTGGAAATAGCCCCCAGGGTCCCCGGTGAAAGAGCCTTGGCTGACTTCACCGGGTGGGTGAGGTGCCCGGGTGTGGCCTTGTCCTTTCGGGTGCCCTGCGGGAGGCCCCTCTCTCTTTTGCTTCTGCCCTTTAATTGTGGTCTGTCTTTAGGCAGCTCCAGATAGTTTGCACAGGGGTTGCTCTCGTTCCTTTATTCTCAGAACAGTTTTGCAAGGTAGAGCACCCTGAGCCATGGAGGCTCACCCAAAGCTTTCAGGGGAATCAGAGTCTTCAGCTTCCTGCGGGAGTGTGGAATGTTAATTGAAGACTCACTCCCTGGATAATTTTTTCAGTGCCTGTTTGCTCAAGAGCTACCCAGGCCTAACTCCAGAAAACGTTTGCTTCGAATCCCACCGAAGGGTTGACGCAGCTGGGTGGGGTATCTTTTGTCATCAAGCCTCGGGGAGACGTTTCCAGTCGCTGGGCTCACGTTTCCTGGTCTGCTGGTTGTGCAAAGACCTCGTGGCTGCATTCACACAACATGCCTAGTGAGGTTCTCTTGTGGCTGGGGGTGCAGGGCACCCCAGCCTGTGCAGTGATGCTAATTCAGGAACCAGGCTGGGTGCAGTGTGCAAAACCAGCGCATAGTTTTCTCGCAGGGTCTTGGGTGCAGCAGTCGCTTGCTTCCAAGGGAAACGGGGATGTAAGGCCTAGTGGTTGCGTAGCTCAGAAAGCTTGTGTTTCTGGGTGAAAAGAGCTTAGTGGCCTTACATTGAGTTGGAGAGCAGGAACCAGTGGGTTCCCATAGGGAACCAGTTATATTTATTGACCTGGGTAACAAACGTAGGGGGTGTGGTGGCTCAGCGGGTAAGACGCCAGGCTTGTTGATCGGAAGACCACAAGTTCGGAGGTTCGAATCCCTAGCCCCGCGTGACGGAGTGAGCTCCCGCACTTGCCCCAGCTCTTGCCAACCTAGCAATTCGAAAGCATGCAAATGCAAGTAGATGAATAGGTACCACTTCGGTGGGAAGGTAACAGCGTTCCGCGCATGTCATGCCGGCCACATGACCGCGGAAGCGTCTTCGGACAGCGCTGGCTCTTCGGCTAACAAACGGAGATGAGCACCGGCCCCGAGAGTCGGACACGACTGCACAAATGTGCGGGGGGAACCTTTACTTTTAACAAACTTAGGCCTTTTTATCAGATGTGCAGATGACACAAAATTGGGCCCTCTGGCCAGCACCCAGGAGGACAGAAGGAGGTTGCAGTTTAGCCTGGCCAGGTTGGAGGCCTGGACCGAGGGGAACGAAAAGGCCCCACCCGGGCCAAATATGAAGCACTGGAGGGCAAAGAGAGTCCGCCGGAGTAGGGCAACCAATAAGTTTAAATAAATAAATAAATGCTGGAGACCAGCGGGCATGGGACGGCCCTCTTTCAGTCCTGCTGTGGGCTGCTTCTAACAAGGGCGCGGGTTGGCGTGTCTCTTGCCTCTCTGGGTGGGGAGAGAGTTGGCAGCCGTCCTCCTCCGGATGGTGCCGGGGGGGGGGGGATTCTATCGTCTGCGTGTATTAAGCCAGCAAGTCGCTGGAGATGGGCAGCCTAGCAATTTGATTAATAAATTAGGAGGATGAAGCTCCAGGATGTCGGTTGCGGGAGACAGATCCCCACTGAGGATCAGGCAGTAGCAGCGGCTGGACGGGGAAGCCAGTGAGTGGCCCAGAGAGGAGAGGGAGGGCTCCTCCCTACTTCAGCCACGTGATGCCGAGGCCGGGCAGCCGGCTCTCGGGGAGCTTGCTTTGGGTTCCCGGGTGCTCCTCGGACTTCAGCGGGTGAGAGCTGAGAAGGGCCCGGGCTGCTTGGCTGCTCCTGCCCACCCTGAGGTGCCGGGAAGGAAGGGTGTCTACGGGCAACAGGAGAGGCAGACGTTGGGGATCACGGCCCAAGGGGGGCGGCGGAGGGGCCGCGCTACCAAGCTGTGGCGAGAATATATTGGGTGCTCCAGTTCCTGGCGCTCTTCCCTCTCCTAATCAAAGAACTGTCTGTAAAGTTACCTCCCGTGTGTGTTTCCCGCCTTTTAGGTCTCCCTTTTGGATGCCAAGAAAATTCTGAATCTGGGGATCTTCCTCAAGCAGTTTAAGAGGTGAGGGGGGAGGCCCCCCAGGCGTTGGTGTGGGACAGGTGTGAGGCCCACGCCAGCTGAGGAAGCTCTCCCCTCCCTAGGCCGGTGCAAGATATTGTGGCCGACATCCGTAACGGGGCGGGAGTCCTTTATGGGGCGGAGAAGCTGCTGGAGCTCTTCAAGATGCTTCCCAACGTGAAGGAGGTGATTGTGGGGCTGCCGGGGGCGGGGGCAAGGGGCTCTGGTGCGCCTCGCCACACTCACGGGTCGCCATTTCTCACGGGAAGGTGGAGAAGCTGGAGGCCTTCCGGGGTGACCGGAGCCGTCTCTCGGAGGCCGAGGTCTTTGCGCTGCTGCTCGTCCAAGTGCCCAGGTGAGGGGCCGGGCGTGGGGGATGTGGCTCGGGGGGCGCCGCTAGGCAGAGGACAGCCCGTCCCACCTGCCCCTCTCCTCGCCACCCAGCTATTCCCGTCGCCTGGAGCTCCTTGTGCTGAAGCTGCAGCTGTTCCCCCAGCTCGGTGCCCTGCGGTCGGCCATCCGGGTCCTGACGGAGGCGGCATTAGGTGCGTGGGGCGGGGGGGGGTGATGAGGCGCCGGCTCTTTCCCCTCCCCATCTTTCACTGGGAGGGGCCGTGTGTCCCGGGGGGCCAAGCTGGGGCTCTTCATCTTGGCGGAGGGGAGGGTCCGGCTGGGCTTCCTGCAGGGGGCGTTGCTGCTTCCTTGCGAGAGAGCCGGGACGTGGCTGGTCGTGCAGGGGCCAGATGCCAACCGGGTAGAGCCACCGCCTTGTTGAGCCTATGCCCCCCTTTCCCCCAGAGTTGTTGGGTTGCGAAGAGCTGCATGACCTCATTCGGCTGGTACTGAAGACGGGGAACTACATGAACGAGGTACCGCTGCAGGGGCTGGGGGGCTGCCTGGGAAAAGGCCACCTTGGAGCCGCCTCTGCAACCAAGGGCCCGTGTGGCCACTGCCGGTGGCCCCTTCACGGGGGGTGCCCCGGCCTCGGGCGGGATCCCTGCTCCTGTACACACGCTCTGCTCCCCTGCAGGGAGGGGGCATTGGGTGGGCCAGCCATCACCCCAGGGACTTCCCGGTTGGTTTAGCTGATCTGGGAGGCGAGGCCCCTCGCTCCATGCGCGCCCCTCCTGAAGCCCTGGGCTTGGGGAGCAGAGCACGCCTGCCATGGGATTCCGCTGCTACCGGCTCAGCCCCTGCAGACCGGCCGGCCGGCCGCCCCCACCTCCGAAGCTGTTGCCCTGGGCTAGCCATGCGAGTCTTTGGTGGAGAGATGGGGTGGCTCGCAAGTGTGGCCCGCGCAGGAGTCTGGCAGCGTGACTTTCCTGTGGCTATTTATTTTTCATGGAAATCTGAGATCATAGTTGTGCGTCAGGAATTCAGTGTAAAAATTTATTAGGGAACAAAATCAATGCATAATCAATGCATAAAACAGAACAAGAGGGAGTAAACTCTTTGACCAACCTCAACATTTTATTGTGAAATTGGAACGGACTCAGTGTTTCAGAGTTTATTGCAACGCTTCCTGTGCTCAAGGAAACGAATGAGCATTCGTACACATTTTAAGTAAAGTGGACAAGGTGTTCGAATGAGACTTCACTGGATTCTTAGCACGTAGGTGATGTACTTGTATTGACCCCAAAATGTGCTTTGTAACCGCTGCAGGGGGGCTATGCTGGGTCTGCGTTCGGCTTCCGCGTGTCATCCTTGCTGAGGTTGGCGGACACGAAGGGCAACTGGCCTGGCATGGACCTCCTGCATTTCGTGGCCTTGGTGAGTCTCTTGGGCCGGGCGGAAGGGAAGGGGGGGGGGCCCTCAGCCATGGAAGTATAATCTGAAATATAACCTAAACGGAGAACCATTGGGACGGAGACCGTGAGGGGGGGAGAGGAAAAACGCCCCCTCGGTGGGCAAAGCTCTGCTGTCCCCCCTTTCCCGACACACGGCTGCCTTGACGAGCAGCTGCAGGGCTCTTGGGAGGGGGGCACGCGCTCGGCCCTCGCAGCCTGGGGGGACGTGGGCCTGCTGAAGGTTGCCCAACGGTGCAACCGCCAGCCAGCCGGTGAAGCCGCCCCTCAAAGCCCTCCTGTCTGTGTCAGCAAGGTCCAGAGTTCGCCGAGCCCCTCCAGTGTCCGGCAGCCAGACCTCGGTAGGAGGGCGGGGCGGGGCGTGTCCTGGGGAGTCCAGGCTGTTCCCTGTCTTGGTATCACCTGGCAGTTCCTGGCCCCTGCGGTCGACCCCCTTGGCCTGGCCATCCCCCAGCTGAAAGCGGACCTTAGCCACGCCGCTGGACGCCCTGATCAGCACAGGAATCCAGTCGGAGTTCCCGGAGAGGGCCGCCCAGCCTCCGCTCAAGCACATCCCGCGAAGGGGAGCCGTTGGTTTGGCGGTGGACCGGCTGGCACTCTGAGAACCCCCCCCCAACATTCACTCCGAGTGGGTCTTCCTGTCGGATTCGTTTTCTTTGTGATTTCCTTGTAGAACGCACCAGCCTTCTTTGGGGGAGGCCTGGCTTGGCCTCCGCCTGGTCTCTCTCCCCAGGCCAGGTTCTCCCTCTGGTCAGCTCCGCGCCCCCCAGCAGGGCCAGGACGGACGGACGTCTCATCAAGCCAGGGGAGCTTCGCGCTGGGTCTGCTGGGGGGGTGTGCGGAGCAGAAGGCGGAGAGGACACGGCTCAGGGCTCACTGCGGCGGTGCACACACTGCTCTGTGGGGTGGCCCGAAATGTGCAGCTTGGCCCGGGCCTGGAGGGGAGAGTAGAAAAGGCAGGGACATCAGTGGCAGGAGGCGGGAGGGGAAGGGAGGGGCTGGCGGTGCCGAGGGGGGAGGCAGGCTCAGCAGGAGCACAGCTTCCCAGCGCCCATCGTGCTTGCTGCAGGGTTGCGCCCATCTCTGCTTTCTGCACGCTGGACGCTCAACACGGGGAGTCATTACAGCCCCTTTAACTAAATCCCTTCTCATTTCAAAGCACCTGCCCTGCGGGAGACTTCTTGAGGGACAAAAGGGGAGAACTGGAAATCGCTCTGGGTCTGGCCAGGCAGAAGGGCAGATTCTAGGCGGAGGCCGCTCTGCTGCCGATCCCCCTTCTCTTGTTTATGCTGTTTAGACACTTTTATGTGCTGCCATGAAAAGAAAAAGGAGAGTAAGTCCATTAGTCTTAAAGGGACAAGTGTAGATGCATGTGAGTTTACGTACTTCGAACTAGCCTAACAGGCTGAAGGGTGGGCTTTTCCTCAGGCTGCTCACGTGGATCGTTGGTGTCATTAGTTTCAAGCCTCGTGTCGAAAGTCCCCGCTAACAGCTTTTCCGTAGCCCAGCGGTCCCGCGCGTGAACCGAAAGGCCTTGCACGTCGCTTGGTTCTGCATCTGCAGGTTTTCCACGTTGGTTTCTAGGGCTGATCTTGTCTTCACGGGCCTTTGCACGGGGGCAGGGGCATGGGCAAAGAGAAGAGGAAGGATCCCCACTCAAAGGAGCCCATGCCCCTGGTCACTTCCAGAGGAAACAGCCTCCCCGTCCTGCCAATGCTGCTTGGCCTGGTGCAGCAGGTTGAAAGGCAGCCCTACGAACCGCTTGTCCTCTGCGTCTTTCACCCCAAAGCCTACGATTTTCAGCAGGGCCCTGGAAACTCAGCGCTGTAATGAGCTGGGAACGTTTGCCTCGAGGAGGAGGGGCCGATGAGAGGTGCAAAAGCCGTGGAAAGCAGGCAGCCGCCTGTTCTCTAGGACTGGGTTTTTCAGGCCGTTTGGAGAACTTGGTGGGGTTCCATGAGAGACCGGGGGGGGGGATAAATGCTCCCCCAGCCATTTTTTAAAGGTTCAGCGGAAAGGGTAGGACCCGTTCTGTCAATTTTTTACAACGATGGGGCCCCGTGGCCTGAAAAACGTTTGAAAATCCCTGCCCTATGATGCCAGATGATGGGCTGCAATGACAGGAAGGACGATTCTGCTGGGAGAGAAAACCTTCCTAGCAGAACGAGGGCCTTTGGCGGGGGCTTGACCAAGGTCCGTCCAGGGGCTTTAATCGGGACCCTGCCTGAGCAGGGTTAGGCCTCGGGGCCTCGGCCCTTGCCCCGGTCAGTGGACCGGACCGTGTGCCGCCCCTGTGCCTCGATGCAGGGAACACGTGGCCGCCCTTTTGTCTCTCCAGCAGGCCGAGAGGAAGGACCCCGGCCTTCTGCACTTTCCCCGCAAACTCCAGCACGTGGCGCCTGCCTCGCGGTAAGGCAGGCAGCGGAGGGAGACTCCCGGGGTGGTGGGGAGGAGTGGGCCGGAGCAGCAGGGCTCCTCCACTCTGGGGAACAGGGTCCCGACTCGCAGGGCGGAGGAGGGGGGCGAGGCTGGCTTGCCGCCCCATCCCCGCTGCCTTCAGCAGCCGGCGTGGGGCTTCGTGGCGGCTGGTGCTGCGGGGGGGGGGGGGGTTGCTGCTACCGCCAGCCTGAAGGCGTGCCTACGGCTGCTCCTCGCAGGATCGACGACCGGGAGGTGGCGGCAGAATTGCAGAGCTTGGAGCAGCGTCTCTTGCGAGCCCGAGGGGACCTAGCGGGCCTGGACTTAGAGGCCCAGATGGGGCCCTTCTTGCAGGTGGCAGAGGTGGAACTGGGGGCAGTGATCGCTGCTCGGCAGGGCCTCCGTCAGACGGCAGCCATGCTCTCCGACTTCCTCTGTGAAGACCCTGAGACTTTCAGCGTGCCCGAGTGCTGCGGTGTCTTCCACGCCTTTGTGGAGCGTTTCCTCGCTGCCGTTGAGGTATGTCCAGGCACCCTTCTGCCCCCCCGCCCTGCGGTGGCGGTGTCCCCCCCCCCCCCCGCCAAGGGAGCACGGTTTCACAGAGGCCGCCTGAAAGGCTGGGGTGGCCTCCAGCCGGTGCCTCTCTCTGGGAAGCCTTGCAACGGATCTGCCCCCTGCAGGAGAACCAGGCCCAGGAGGCCGCCATGCGCCGGGAGCAGCCGCGACGGCAGCGGGAGCAGGCCAAGCAGAAGCGGCGCTCCATCGCCACCTGCTCCGTCCGGGACCCCGGGCTGCAGGACGTTGAGCTGGGCCTCCGCTCCCTCTGGGCTCCCGCCTCTGGGCGCCGCAGCCGGCCCCCACGGGCTCCCCGCCCCTCCGCAGGCAGCCCCCGAGAGCGGGAGAGGCCCTTGCACCTCAGCCGGCGCCACACGCTCCCCACGCTGGCCCCCTGCCCTGAGCCCCCAGGCAAGAAGGCCGGGCGCTTTGGCCAGGGCCTCTAGGCCTTGCTGACCTCCCCCCCAGCTGCGCCTCCCCCCTCCCCCCCAGGGCCCCCTCTCCCCCAGCGCCTTCCACCTGCCTGCCCTCCTCCATGCCAAAGGGCCAGAGGGGCCGGCGTCCCCCCCCTCCAGAGAGGCCTGTGGCCTGGTGGGGCTCTTGCGCTGTCTAAGTGTGGGGGAGAGGCCAGGGAGCCCCTCCCCGTCCCGAGACTTGGTCCCTGGTCCAGGAAAAGCAGCTGCTGCCATGTGCCCCTTCCCCAGCCCACCGTTTCCCC
This sequence comes from Charina bottae, assembly GCA_023362775.1. Taxonomy (NCBI): domain Eukaryota; kingdom Metazoa; phylum Chordata; class Lepidosauria; order Squamata; family Charinaidae; genus Charina; species Charina bottae. The sequence goes on along the minus strand of JALMGJ010000045.1, from coordinate 5,055,477 downwards.
TGTGTTTGGGTCCAGCCGGGGGGCTGTTTTAACCTCTCTTTGCTCCTGTTTCTTTTCCCTGTCTTGACTGGTGTTGACTCTCAATAAACCTTTTTGGAATGTCCTGCCTGGTCTGATCTGAGCCACGCACGTCTGCCCTGGAGTGGGGCCCCCGGGGGCCCTGTGCCTGGCAGGCGGGTCCAGAGCGGGGGAGGTTCTCCGTGCCACGGGTTGCCCTCAGCTCATCCTGCCCACCCTCTCGCGAGGTCCTGCCCTGGAGGAACATCTTTCCGCTTCCGCCCTTTTTTCCTCACGCTTCCCGAAAGGTCCGCGGCCCCTTGGGTCAGCGTTCCTGACAACTGACCTTCCAGATGCCCAGCATTCTCCCTCCTTGGCCGGGAGCTGCGAAGGCCCGTCCTCCCAGCCCACCCACGCAGGAGCTGCCCCAGAGCTGGGTTCCCTTAAGCACGCTTTAAAATGGGGGGCCGCTCTGGGATGGGGCTGAAGGACCCCGTCACTGACCACCGAGAAGCACGGCTTATCTTCATGGACATTCCCGCATCAGGAAAACTGGTTGTTGACAAGAAGGTGCCGTCTCGCCCTGGCCGGGGAAAAGTGGCCTGTTCTTCAGAGGGGAACAAGCAGCATCTCCCGCCATCATGGCTGTTCTCTGGCTTTCAATCTGCCCCCCCCCCTTTAAATTCTCAGTTGCCTGTGTTGCAAACTGTTTACCTGTAATGCCCTTCCACCAGGCAACAAGGCATCTTGTTAGACCCAGGAGTCGTGCCTTCTCTGTGGCTGCACCTGCCCTGTGGAGCAGCCTCCCCCAGCGGTCCGGAGGGCCCGGACCCTGTTAGCCAGACCCAGGCGTTGGGCCAGTAGTTGCTGAGCTTGGTTGGTGATGTGGCTTTTTGGTGGGGGGGGGTGTCCTGTTTTAATTGGGGCATCATGGATTTATATTGCCATGGTGGTTTTAATCTCCGTGTGCTGCGGAAAGTCGCTGCTGTGAGACAGGCGCTCCTCTCAAGGGCTGCTTTATCCTTCCCCTCAGGTCTGCAAAGGAGGATGGGCCTGTACACCAATGGTTCCTTCCCTCCAGCAGCCTTTCTCGGAGCCCTGCAGGGCCACAGGCCAGTTATTCCAGGGGGGCCCACGAGCTCGATGGAGGAGGACTCACAGCCAGGACCCCCGGGGGGGGGGGGAAAGCACCTCGGGAATCCCGTGGGAACCCGTCAAGCCTCAACACACCGAGGAACGCCCCAAAGGCAGCAGAAAGTCCTCCCGCCTTCTAGAAGGCCGCCGGGAGCCCTGCAGAAGCGCCCGGCCCGGCGGGGGGTTGCGCGTGCCCTCCGTGAGAGCGCAGCTCCGAGCTGGCGCGGGGCCCGCAGGTCATGGCGGCCGGGAGGGCGACAGGACGCGACAGGACAGGACGGGCGCCCAAGACCGCCCCCCCAGCCAGGCGCCTTCTGCAGCGAGGGGCAACGGAGCGGGGGGCGGCTCCGGACCACACGAAGCCCGCCTCGGCCGACGCGAGAGCTGCGAGGTCGGGCAGCGTGAACCGCGGCGCCAGGGCACGGCGCAATCCTGCCGGCCACCGGGCCTTCCGCCGCACCTTTGCTCGGGCCGGGAGGAGCGCCTGGCCTTTGCTCCCCTCGGTGGGCCCGTGCCCGGGAAGCGAGCCGGCGGCGGGGGCTGGCCTTGGCAGGGCGGCCTCTTCCGGGCTGGCATCCCGAGGACGGGAGGGAGGGAGGGAGGGAGGCGGCGCCGGCACTGCTCGCTACCTGCTGGCCGCGGCGGAGACCTGTACAGGTGAGTCGTCCCGGAACGCGGCGGCGATCGGCCCCTGCTCAGGAGGGCCACGGGCGGGCGGGCGGGCGGGCGCCGGCGCGGTCCTGCCTGGGGTGTCCCGGCTGGATCGCTCCGGAGCCCCGGAGGGGAGGACGGCGGCCGGGCTCCTCGGGCGCTCGTCGGCAGGTGGAGACAGCCGTCCGTCCGCGCGCCCTCCTTGCTAGAGCCGCTGCCGCGGACGGAGAACTGTCGCCAGGCAGCCGTCCCAGCCCCCGCGAGGCGCCTCGGCGGCGCTTCCTGGGCAGGAGGTCCTGAAGCAGCAGGACCAGGCGGAGCCCCCAGCCGCGGCGGTCGGGCGTTGGCCCTCTCGGCGCCCGGGCGCGGGGGAAGGAGACGCAGCCCGCCGGGCGAGCGGCACCAGTCAGACCGCATTCCCGCCCGGAGGCGGGCGACTCCGCCTGGCCGCCGCCTCGCCCACTGCCCTTTCGGAGCGTCGCCTGCAGGGCGCGCCTTCCGACCGGGGATTAGTATTCCGTCCCGCAGGCAGGGCACCCGGCCGGGGTTGCAGCAGTCCGAGGGGCCGGGGGGTTCCGTCCTTCTATCGTCGCTGCCGTCTAACGGCCGCTCGGATTTCTGCAGCCCGGCTGTGGGCCTCCTGCTTAGAGTAATCCAAGTCCTGCGAAATGGGATGTCCCACGGCCAAGCCTTATCCTCGCCTCCGGATGCGGAACGAGGCTCTTGCATCGGCCGGCGGGGACCTCCCACTCCCCCCCCCCCACATTGCAATCGGAAAGGACGCAGGTGGGGCGGAGAAAGTTGCATGAGCCTGGCGTTAAGTCTTGCCCCACCTGAGCCTTCCTGTGACCCCTGATTGATCTGATTGATTGTGTGCCATCAAGTCGTTTTTGACTCCTAGCCAGCGCATAGATTTTTCTCCATTACACTCTGTCCCTAACCTGGTCTTTCAGGTCTTCCAAGGGTGCCCCCATTGCCACTGAAACTGAGTCCCTCCACCTGGCTGCTGGTCGTCCTCCTCTTCTCTTTCCTTCCGCCTTTCCCAGCATCAGAGCCGGGTCTTTGCATCGTGTGAATGAAATAGGACAATTTGAGCTGGCCATTTGCGTCTCCAGGGAGAACTCTGGGCTGATTTGCTGAATGATCCATCGGTTTATTTTCTTGGCTGTCCACGGCATTCCCAGGTGTCTCCTCCAACACCAAAGTTCAAAGGCGCCAATACTCTTCCTAACTTGCTTCTTCAAAGTCCAACCTTCGCTTCCATTGAGGGTCACAGGGAATTGTGCGGCTTGCACGCTTGCACGATTCAGATCTTTGTAGGTGGAGACCCACCACGGCATCTTCTCCAAGGCCTTCATGGCTGCTCTACCGAGTGCTGGTCTGCGGCGTATTTCTTGACTGTTTGTTCTTGTACTGCTTATGGTTGGGCCTAAGAGGCAGAAGCTCTCCACCACTTCAGATATCTTCACTGACCCCCTGACGGCCCCCAACTTCCCTCTCAGCCCCACCACCCCGAGTAAGGAAGCTGGAAATCGAAACGGTCTCCCCCCATAGGCCCCAGCTTCAAAGGGTGTGGAGGTGGGGTCTGGGGACAGATGGGGCTGTGATAGGGGTGCGGTTTGGAGCTGTTGGGCTGAGCAACCCCCCCACTTCCTTTCAGACCCCCCAGCCTTCCCTTCCTGTTTTGGGCACCAGCTTTCCAGGCTTCCAAGGGGGAGAGAAGTTTCATTATTTGGGCAGAAAGAGAGTTTGCATCAGTGCTCTTGTTCTGTAACAGTATTCTGAGAAGACTGGATCACCAGACCCTCATTCCACTCTTTTATCTGGGGAAGAAGGAAAGGGGGTTTACTTTTCTTCTTGTTTCCTTGTGGGGTGTTTTTTGTGTGGGGGGAGTGTTAAAGTATTATGAAAAGTATCTTTACGTTAGATCAGGGGTCCCCAACCTGTGGGCCGCCGCCGCCTGTTAGGAAGTGGGCCGCGGGGCTCCCTCCTGCAAACCACGCCCCCGGCGTGCGCGATTGGCTCCCGCCTGCAAACCCTCCCCCGCCCGTGGAAAAATTTTCTTCCAGGACCGGTCCCTGGCTTACATGCACTCCAGAGGGATAACCCCCCCTCATTTGCCGGACAGCCCACAGAGGAAAAGCGGGACTCTTGCATCTAACACAGCGGTCCCCAACCTTAAGGTTGTGTTAGATGCAAGAGTCCCGCTTTTCCGGCAAATGAGGGGGGGTTATCCCTCTGGAGTGCATGTAAGCCAAGAGAGAGGGTGGGGTGCAGTTCCTTTGCCCTTAAGGTCAAGTCTCCTTCCAGCCAAGCCACATTACCTCCCCGCCGTTTCTGAGACAGCAGCACAGAAATAAGGGCTCGTTCTTCCCTTCTCTTGGGGTGTTTTGTCGACTCCCCAGCTTGGCTGTTACCTACAAGCAGGTGGAATCAGGACCTGGATAGACTTCCGGACTCATTCAGATTGTTGGACTTGCCAGATCCCCTTGATCTAGGGAAGTCCCAGCAGTTTTAAAATGGCTTCTTCCTTGGACCAAGGGCTGAAGGACACTTCCTGTTCTTTCAGGGGAACCTGCTGGGTGGGGGGAGGCTGGCCAGTGACCGAAGGCCAACATCTGCCAGCACCTGCACAGGCCACCTGAGCTTGCCCCATGATCCCGGATGGCCAAGGACTGCGGTGGTGAAAGCTGGCTCGGCCCCCGGAGCACACCTTTCCGGGGGTGGGGAGAAGAGGATAAGCTTTGAGGGCAGGAGAAACAGGCCATGTTATGGTCCAGGGAGGGTCCGCCTGCCAGCCTCAGGCTGTTTAAATCTTGGCGCGGGGGGGGGGGGGAGGATGTGCTCAAGGGTTTGCCAGGGCATTCTGACACGCGTGGCCCAGAGTGACTAAAACAGTGATTCAAAGTGGCATACCTTAGTTCTAAATGAAGAATAATTATGAGTAAATCCATCATCCACGAGGAATGGGAAAGAACATGACTGGACGGCCCAAACGTGCTGATGGTTAGAAGTCCAGCTCCTGTTTTCCTACCAGAGGTGCCCAGGGTCAGGGGTGCCACCCGGAGCTCCAGGAGAGGCTTGTGGTCACCTGTTCCAGTGAACGCTGGCCCCAAGGAGAGCAAACGAAGCTCCCAGCCTGGGCATAGAGCAGGTGTGCTCTCCAGTCCACGGGCACCACGTTGGGGAAGGAGTGGGCGGAGTAGCTCTCTGCTCTGATCCTTCCTCCTCCAGCACCTCTCGGTCTCCGCTCAGAAGGACAGCACCCCCTAGTGGTTATTGGCCGCTAACAGAACCTCTGAATTTTACCTTCTTCCAAGGGAGAAATGGGGCAAGAGAAGGGAGGGGGAAGTACACCTGCCCTCAAGTTCTGCCTGTTTTTTATGGGCCCTGCACACACAGCACGCAAATGAACAGGTGGAGCTTCATCATACCATCACGGCCACCATCTTGACTTTTTTGACCATTCCCTGAAGACATCCCTGTCCCCTATGCAACACGCCTGTCGTCCTGCCTGTTGGTCTGGGCACCGCGGTTGGCTTCCCAGAAGCCTGGCAAGAAGAATGTTCCGTGGAGTTTTTGGGGAGACTTGTTGTTGTTGTTGTTCAGTCGTTTAGTCGTGTCCGACTCTTCGTGACCCCATGGACCGTAGCACGCCAGGCTTTCCTGTCCTCCACTGTCTCCCGGAGTTTACTCAAATTCACGTTCATTACATCGGTAATGCTATCTAACCATCTCATCCTCTGCCGTCCCCTTCTCCTTTTGCCTTCAGTCTTTCCCAGCATCAGGGTCTTTTCCAGGGAGTCCTCTCTTCGCATTAGGTGGCCAAAGTATTTGAGCTTCAGCTTCAGCATCTGTCCTTCCAGTGAGCAGTCAGGGTTGATTTCCTTTAGGATTGACTGGTTTGACCTCCTTGCAGTCCAAGGGACTCTCAAGAGTCTTCTCCAGCACCACAGCTCGAAAGCATCAATTCTTTGGCGTTCAGCCTTCCTTATGGTCCAACTCTCACAGCCATACATTACTACTGGAAAAACCATAGCTTTAATTATACGGACCTTTGTCGGGAAGGTGATATTTCTCATGACGTACTCTGCATATAAATTAAATAAGCAGGGTGATAATATACAGCCTTGTCGTACTCCTTTCCCAATTTTGAACCAGTCGGTTGTTCCATGTCCGGTTCTAACTGTTGCTTCTTGACCCGCATACAGGTTTCTCAGGAGACAGGTAAGGTGGTCTGGTACTCCCATCTCTTTAAGACTTTGCCACAGTTTGTTGTGATCCACACAGTCAAAGGCTTTAGCGTAGTCAATGAAGCAGAAGTAGATGTTTTTCTAGAACTCTCTTGCTTTTTCCATGATCCAGCGAATGTTGGCAATCGGATCTCTAGTTCCTCCGCCTCTTCGAAACCCAGCTTGCACTTCTGGTAGTTCTCGGTTCACATACTGCTGAAGCCTCGCTTGTAGGATTTTGAGCATAGGGATTACTCATTTTATATTATTTTAGTGGTTATGTCTTTGCTGGATTTCAGTGCTTTAGGTTGTTAGCCGCCAGAAGTCTCTCGCGTGATCCAGGAACTCAAAACGCCTTTGCCGCAGCTGCCCCGTCTGCCCTCCGTTTCCCAGCTTGGCCTCTCCAAGCTTTCCAGGCGGGGCCGTGCCAGGGATCAGGGTCAGGCCTGGGTCGTATTTGCCTGGACTCCCCATGCCTGCCCTAGGGATCACCCAATGGGGAACTGACCCTTTTCGCAGCAACTGCCCGGAGGTTTGAACGCCCCACGCTTGGCTTGGCTCCTTCGCTGAGGAGGGATTTGGGCCACAGACGACTGTAATGTTTTACAGGAAGCCACAGGAGTGAATTTGATGTCAGAACCAACTGGGAAGGTTTAGCCCCTTCAAGACTTTAAGACATCCCCTGGTTTGCAGGGCTTTTTCCTGGAGCTTGGACCCCAGTAGGCAGCAGAAACCTTGGCTGATCTCAAAAAAGTTAAGTTGGGTGTGACCAGCCGAGTCCTTGGATGGGGGACCACCAGGAAAGCTAGGGCTATAGGCCAACCTGGAACATTTATAAAAAAGGTCCCAGCAGAAGGCAAAGACAAACCATGTTTCCATGTGGTTTAAAAAAGCAAAGTGGCCACTGTGGCTCAGAGGGCCTTTGCACAACCTATTTTGTGTGCCAGTTGCACCCATTCCTGGATTGGGAGGCCCTACTCATGGTCACCCATATCTACACAAATGTAGCTTTGGATCTTTTTCCTCAATAAATCAATAAACAAGTATAATGCTTTTGACCCATTTGTTTACGTGGGTTCTTTTTATCTAGTTTTAGGGCTTGTGTGGAGAACAGATCACATTTTAGGTCATATTATGCAGAAATATAGAACATTCAAAAGGGTTCACAAACCTTTAAGCACCACTGTATATGGACAAGGTAAAATAGATTTCATGGATTAGATTTGATAAACTGAGTTACTGAAGAATTCTGGACTGAAATTTGTGATTATGTTTAAAGAAGCAATTTAAAATATTTTGCATTGATTGATTGGTTGATTATGAGCCATCAAATCAGTGTCGACTCTTAGCAGCCACATAGATAGATTTTTCACCATGATGATCTGTCCCTATTCTGCTTTTCAGGTCTTCCAATGCAGCACCCATTGCCACTGCAACGGAGTCCATCCCCCTTGCTGCTGGTAATCCTCTTCTTCTCTTTCCTTCCACCTTTCCCAGCCTTCTCCAGAGAGCTAGGTCTTCACATTGTTGTTGTTTATTCATTCAGTCACTTCCGACTCTTCGTGACTTCATGGACCAGCCCACGCCAGAGCTTCCTGTCAGCCGTCGCCATCCCCTGCTCCCCCACGGTCGAGTCCGTCACCTCCAGAATATCATCCGTCCATCTTGCCCTTGGTCGGCCCCTCTTCCTTTGGCCTTCCACCTTCCCTAGCATCAGCATCTTCAGGGTATCCTGTCTTCTCATTATGTGGCCAAAGTACTTCAGTTTTGCCTTTAATATCATTCCCTCAAGTGAGCAGTCTGGCTTTATTTCCTGGAGTATGGACTGGTTTGATCTTCTTGCAGTCCAAGGCACTCTCAGAATTTTCCTCCAACACCACAGTTCAAAAGCATTTCAAAAGCTCAAAAGGGTCTTCACATAATATGTCCAAAATAAGATAATTTGAGTCTGATAATTTGTGCCTCAAGTAGGAACTCTGGGTTGATTTGTTCAATGAACCATTTGTTTGTTTTCTGGGCTTTCTATGGTATTCTCAGAAGTCTAAGCCTAACCCCTTCTCAATTATCCATCATGCATCAACAATAGTGCCTCGTGTTCCTCAGCCTTTTCTAAAGCCAGCTTCATCTGGCATCTCTTTTTCCATGTAGGGCTCTAATCTGTGTTGGATGAACCTAAGCATTATTTTGTTAGTATGTGATATTAAGGATATTATATGATAGTTTGCACTCTTTGTTAAGCCTCCTGTTTTTGGTATTGAAATGTAGATTGACCTCTTCCAATCTGTGGGTCACTGCGTTATACTCCAGGTTTGCCTGCAAAGCTTGGTTAGAACCTTGACTGATTCTTCTTCTGTTGCTTGGCATATTTCAGTGGGTGTTCCATCAGTTCCTGTAGCCTCCTGACTTGGTAATGACTGGAGTGTTGATCTAACTTCATCTTCTAGGACTAGAGGTTCTTGTAAGTAAGGAATATCTTCTGAAGTATCTTGGATGTTGATATCTCTCCTGTACAGTATTTCAGTATACTCCTTCCATCTTCCTTTGAATCGGTTACTATCTGTCCATTGGTGTCCTTCAGCGTATCAGTTCAAGATTGGAACTTCCTTCTGAATTCAGAGATCTTTTGGAAGACTTTCCTTATTTTTCCATGTCTGTTTCTATCTTCAGTGTCTTTACATATGATATTGTAATACTGCTTCTTCTCTCTTCTAACAGCTCTCTGAAACTCTTTGTTAAGGTCCTTTCTGATATTTTTGTCTTTCTTGGCTTTGGCTTCTCTTCTTGGCAATTTCCACAGTTTGTTATGATCTCCAGTTTGCTTTCTTCTCTTTCTTCATTATTGGCAGATTATTTTTCACATTTATGCTTAACAACTTCTTTAAGTTCATTCCACAGTTCCTCTGGTTCTCTATCAATGAGTTTCAGGACTTCAAAGCAATTCCTGATGTTCTCATTGTAAATGGTGAGTATTTATCCTATTGTGGAAATTGCTTGACTTTCTTCTTCTTTAGCGTAACTTGGAACTTGCACATGAGCAGTTCGTGATCTGTTCCACAGTCAGCACCTGGCCATGTCTTTGATGCTATAATTGAGCTCCTCCACCTCCTTTTAGCAATAATATGGTCAATTTGATTTCTGTGTACTCTATCTGGTGATGCCCATGTATAGAGGCATTGTTTTGGTTGTTTGAAGACAGTGTTAGTCTTCTGCTTCAGTCTCCTGCTTCGTTTCAATTTCCTAAGCCATGCAATCCAAATATGTTTTCCTTTTTAATGTTTCCAACTTTGGCATTCAAGTCTCTGATCACAAGCAGCGCATCTTAGTTGCATGTTCTGTCGATTTCAAATTGAACTCGATTATAAAACTCATCCTCTTCTTCTGCATCAGTGGTGGCAGCATAAACTTGGATAATCGTCATATTAAAGGGTTATCCACAAAGTCTAATTGATATTATTTGGTTATTGATTGCATTATAGCCAAGTACCATTCTTGCTATACTCTTCCTAACTATGAAATCAATGCTCTCCTCTGTCTTTCATGTCCTGAGTAGTAAACATTGTGACCTTCTGACTGCACGTCCAATTCCAGTCCATTTCAATTTGCTGATGCCTAAGGTGTCAGTTTGTAGTCGTTTCATTTCATCTTTCACTGTGTTGAGCTTTCTCGTGTTTGTGCTTCTTACGTTCCATGTTCCCACTGTAATTCTGTCTTTTCAGCTTTGGATTTTTTTCTTATCCAGTATGGCAACATCAGCAACTGCATGTCCCAAAGTCCATTGGAGTTGGGACGATATAACAAATTAAAATAAATTAAATAAATAAATAAATAAGATGATGATAGATATATAGAGATAGATAGATAGATAGATAGATAGATAGATAGATGATAGATAGATAGATAGATAGATAGATAGATAGATAGATAGATAGATGATAGATAGATGATAGATAGAAGATGATAGATAGATAGATGATAGATAGATAGATAGATAGATAGATAGATGATAGATAGATAGATAGATAGATAGATGATAGATAGATAGATGATAGATAGATAGATAGATGGTAGATAGATGATAGATAGATAGATAGATAGATAGATAGATAGATAGATAGATAGATACTGTAAATAGATAGATAGACAAATAAATACATAAATAAATAAAATCCAGCCACATGTTCTTCAGCTCTTCCTCAGTAGCCAGTTGAGTGCCATCCCATGTAAGAGGCCCATCATCTGCCACTATATCGTCAATCATTTTGTATTTTCCATCCATGTGTTTTTCTTGCTAAAAATACCAGAGTGGTTTACCATTGCCTTTTCCTGCACAGTATGCATGGAAACCTTTGCCATTGTCACTAACGTGATCATCCACCTCCAGCGTCGTCCTCTATCGCTGCTGCCCAATGTAGGTGCCCGCTGGCTTTAGCTGGGCAGCTGGGATGACCTTCACACCTTGGGTGACCCTGATGGGAATATATACCCTTGGCATACACGCCAGACCTCCTTTGCTCATCCCTCCCAGGGACACACACACACACGCTGCCCGCCCCCCTGCCAGGATGAGGCAGCACAGCAGGACTTGTGCGAAGGGGGGATGTGGTAAAGGACTGTCTGCTGATGCATTAAAATAGCTGGAAAAATTCAGAAAGCAAAAGGTGACAGGGGAGAATTTGCTCCATTAAATACTGAGCTCCAGAGAAGAGCAAGCAGAAACAATACTGTAAGTGATATCTAAATTTTATTTATTTATTTATTCAATTTATCCCCGCCCATCTCCCCGAATAGGGGACTCTGGGCGGTTTACAAAATAGCAGAAGTTAAAATCTATACATAAAATTATCATAAAACAATAAATAAAGGGAATAAGTAAAATCCAAAAGATGATGAAAATGCACTACCATCATTCATCATTGGTGATCACTCGTAGCCGAGTAAGATTGTCTTCCAAGGGTAAAATTTTAACAGTGGATCCGTAAGTGGCTATAAAGGCCAATTCTGGATCCGCACAACCTCCCGCAATGAGGGCATAGGTTTCCGGGTGGGAGACGGTCATGATGAGGGTTTGCCTGACATGCCTTCCTTTTAGCTCTTTTCTCCCTTTTGCCCTGTACTCGTGCTTCTTCAAAGTCCATAGCGCCATTAATAAAGGCTGACCTCCAATTGAAACGCTCATGAGTTAGGGCTTCCCAGTTCTCAATGCTGATATTACATTTTTTTAAATTAGCTTTGAGAGTGTCTTTGAATATCTTTTGCTGTCCACCAATATTCCGTTTTCCATTCTTAAGTTGGGAGTAAAGGAGCTGCTTTGGAAGACGATGGTCAGGCATTCGAACAACATGGCCGGTCCAGCGAAGTTGATGTTGGATGATCATTGTTTCAACGCTGGTGGTTTTCGCTTCTTCTAATACGCTAACATTAGTCCGCCTATCTTCCCAAGTAATTTGCAGAATTTTTCGGAGGCAGCGTTGATGGAATCTTTCAAGAAGTTGGAGGTGGCGTTTGTAGAGGGTCCATGTTTCACAGGCGTACAGAAGGGTTGGTAGTACAATGGCTTTGTAAACAAGCATTTTGGTCTCCCTGCGAATGTCCCGATCCTCAAACACTCTACGCTTCATTCGGGAGTAAGCTACACTCGCAGAGCTCAGGCTCTGAATTTCAGCGTCAATGTCGGCTTTTGTACATAGATGGCTGCCGAGATAAGAAAAGTGGTTGACATTTTCTAGTGACACACCTTTAAGCTGGATTGATGGCGCTGCGGAGGGATTGGTTCGAACTTGCTGGTAAAGCACTTTGGTTTTTTTAATGTTAATCGAGAGGCCGAGCTTTTCATATTCTTCTGCAAAGACGTTTAGGATAGTTTGAAGATCTTCCTCGGAGTGTGCACAGACTACGTTATCATCAGCATATTGAAGTTCTATAACAGAAGTTGTAATTACCTTATTTTTTGCTTTCAGCCTACTAAGATTAAAAAGCTTTCCATCTGTTCGATATATAATTTCTACACCAGTAGGAAGTTTCTCTTCAACAAGGTGTATAATCATAGCGATGAAGATAGCGAATAAGGTTGGAGCAATAACACGTCCCTGTTTAACGCCGGATTCCACTTTAAATGGATCGCTTTGAGAGCCATTGTTATCCAGGATTGTTGCCATCATGTCGTCATGGAGTAGCCTCAAGATGTTCACAAATTTATCAGGGCATCCGATTTTCAGAAGGATGGTCCAGAGAGCAGTACGATTTACAGTATCAAAAGCTTTAGTCAGATCAATAAACGCCATGTACAGAGGGCGGTTTTGCTCCTTGCATTTTTCTTGAAGCTGTCGTGCAGTGAAGATCATATCCACTGTTCCCCTGGAAGGGCGGAAGCCATTTTGCGTTTCAGGGAGGATGTCTTCTGATACAGACAGGAGACGGTTTGCGATGATCTTTGCCAGGATTTTGCCTGCAGGAGGCACTACCACCTCCGTCATCCCAGGCAAGGCGGCAGAGCCAGGTCTTAAGAGACTTCCGGAATAATAACACAACGCAAATAAATGGAAAATAACACTCAAATGGGAAGGATACGAAACATATTTAAGAAAGTTACAGAAATCAGGGGACCTTTATGCAGAAATGAACACAATGAAAGGCAGGAGACAGAAGAAATGAAGAAAAGAAGAAAAGATAGCAATAATATGTGGAAGAACTACACAAAAATTACCTCAAATTACCAAGCTACAATGAAGTTAAATTAACATAGAAAGTGAAGTAGAATCCTAGAAAGTATTGCCAACAAATGAGCTTCAGGAACTGAAGAAGTATTAGAATTGTTTAAAAACTTGCAAGATGATACAAGCAGAAAGCACAGCCATGGGCAGAGGACTGAAAAGATCAATCTCTGTTCCAGAACAAAAAAGGCAATGCTAAAGATGCTCAAAGTGCTGAACGGCGCTAGTAAGGCAGCGCTCCAGACTTTACAGTCCAGACCCCAACAATACATGGAGCAGAGCAAAAACGATCAGGGATACAAACGGGTTTTAGAAGTGGCAGAGGCATCAGGAGGCCCTTGAAATATCTGGCGCGTAATGGACAATTTGGAAAGGGGCGTGGTGGCTCAGCAGGCAAGACGCCAGGCTTGTCGATCGGAAGGTCAGAAGTTCGGAGGTTCGAATCCCTAGCCCCGCGTGACAGAGTGAGCTCCCGCACTCGCCCCAGCTCTTGCCAACCTTGCAATTCGAAAGCATGCAAATGCAAGTAGATTAATAGGTACCACTTCGGTGGGATGGTAACAGGGTTCTGTGCGTGTCTTGCCAACCACCCACATGACCTTGGAAGCGTTTTCGGACAACCCTGGCTCTTAGGCTAACCAACGGAGATGAGCACCGGCCCCTAGAGTCAGACACGACTGAACAAATGTGTGGGGGAAACCTTTACCTTTTAAACCACACAATAAAGTAGAATTAGCTCATCTGGCCGTGTTTCCTGCCTGGTCTACCTTGAAGGCTGACACTTCCCCTCTTTCACTCTGGAATCTCTTTCTCTTCTTTGGGGTCTTGTGCAAGCAAGCTGTCCCCACCGGGGGCCCTCTGGAAAGGGTGGACTAACTCCCCCCCCCCTCATTTTCAGCCAGGAGGGCCTTCGCTGGGAGTTCTGGAAGTTGTCTAGCATCTGTGGAGGACACCTGGAAGTGGAAAGCCCCTTTAGGGGGGTGTGGGGAGACACTTGGCCAACAGTGCAAGAGAAAGCATAAATGTCACAGACGTGTTTCCTTGTACTGTAGAAGGGAAACGCCAACTGTTACAGCTTTCTTCCATATCGTCTTGCAGGTAGCAAGGCCATCTCCACTTTTCAGGGCTACAGCATGGCCTCTCTTGTTCCTTCCATGGAATTTGTACCTTCTCTGACAGCCTGAAAGCCACTTCTGAGTTCCAGAAGTACAAAATCTCGATCTTGTTGCACACTACAAATGGAAGGAAGCCTGTTATGAAAATCCGTACTACATGGGTGACTTCGAAGCTGGAGAAATGCCTGCTGCTGTTGCCACGCCAGCTCTGCGCGCAGTATGCTCACTTTTGGAGCAAACTGGCCTGTCTCTGCTTTAAGCCCCCATTTCAAGGTGTTTGTACGAGAATTTCCAGGAGCTCGTTTCGGACCAGAGAGCAGGACACAATCCCAGTGAGGCACAAACTGGTTTGTTTCAGTGTCGGAGGCAACAGACGAGCCTAAACCGAGTGGGGATGCAACCGCCCCACGGTATGAAGACTTGTGCCACTTACCACGTGCGTTTAGGAAGTGCAGCAAATGAGTGGTTGGGTTATGGCACGGGTGTGCGCACGAGGCCAGAATGGTGAGGGAATGAGGATGGACACAACGATTTTTTGAGTTGAGCGGGGGGTCTAAGAATGTGTCCGTTAAGACGTTCCTTTTTCTGGGTCTTCCCCAGCGCCCTCGCTTCCCTGCGCCTCTACGGACCCTTCGCGCCCGATCCAGCATCCCTTTGCCTCGAAGTGCTTAGTGGCGGAGCTGGCGGTTGATTTTCCTTGGAAAGTGTATTTGGGGAAGGGGGCCTTTTGCTGGCTGAGCTTGACGCCATATTTCCTCCTTTACACCCCACCTTCCCGGAGCTACAAGGTGCTCTAGCACTATTGTGATGTTTATTTTTATTAGAATTGTTGTAATTTTTTTTCCTGTTCCCTCATTTGATTTTATAAGGCCTGAATTATCTTATATGGTCTGTCATTAGGATTTTACACAGAATGTGACTGATGAGTATATATTCCCCACAGCAAAGACTTAAGGCTATAATGCTCAGAAGAGAAATAATAATTAAAATCCATTTTACCCCATGCCCTTACATTTGGGGAAAGTAAAGTCAGCCATGAAAAACTCCAAAAGTTGTCTATAGTGGTCCTTACAGCTTCATGGACGAATTTAATAGCACTTTTGCATATTTGGGCAGGCTTTCTTCCTGTAGACTTTCCACAAAATCAAGGATGACGATGAAAGGAAGTTCCGCATTAGCAAATATTGCATGTAGAGCTTGTTTGATTTATGAGAGTCCCAACCTAGGGGTCATTACGCTAAAGAATTTATGAAATTCCAAGACTCCAAGAGAGGGACTGGCTGTGGGCTGCCCTTTGCGTGGAAGGGGCAAAACTTCCCGGATTCAAAGCTCCATCTAGGGTTAGCTCCCGGACTAGGGAAACATTTAGGTATCGGCAACCAAGCCCTCAAACCCCATTTCCTTATTCCTGGGGATAAAGCTTTATCGGCCTTATTCCGACAACTGTAAAAGACCCCGGTGTTTTTAGACCTGCAGAAAACGATTGATGTGCGGTTTCTCTTCAGCGCCATATTTCCAAAAACTTAAGCATTAGGAAGCTCTGACTTCCGCTGCATTCTGTTTGACAACTGCTTCTATCAGGCTGCCGTCCGAGTTGTGTCTCCTGAGGCAACAGCTAATGGCCTCTGAGGGTGGGAGTGTCTGTGGGAGCTGTGCAAAGCGTGTCACTGAGTCGGGTGGAATCCAAGGACAGGTCTGGTGCACCACCTTCGGGAGTCCCCGACTTCCAGGGCCCGTTGCCTTTCCACCCATATTTTGAGTGGGCAGGTTTTCAGGTGCACTCAGCGGCTTCACCCACCAGCTTTATCCCACTGTGTGAATGAACCCAAGCAGGAAATGGAGAGAGCGGTGGGCAACGTACATTTGCACCTGCTATTCCCACCCTGTAAATAAGGACTGGATGGCCAGTGACTTTCAAACAGAAGAACAACAGGCCCCCATGCAATAGATCCACGATCTCGCAAATCATCCTGACCGGCAGGTTCTACTCCCAAAAGTAACTCTTCCCATCGCAAATGGTCAGAATAGGTAAAAACCATCAGGCATTCAATAGTAGCAAATCAGAAAAATTCTGAAGAGCAGAGATGGCGGCACGCTGAATGTGGGGCTTCCGAGGCTCACCGAAGTTAAGGATGGCTAACCCATACTGAGATCCTGGGAGGCCCTGAGTAGACCCGCCCCAGGATGCTGTGTCTGGCTCTGGTCACCACAATGCAGGAAGGACGCTGTGGAACTGGAAGGCGTGCAGAGAAGACCGCCCCAGTGAGGGGCCTGCAGGCTAAATCTTACGAAAAACAGTTCAAGGAACGGGGGACGTTTTAGCCTAAGGAAGAGGAGGCTCAGGGGAAGCATGGTAGGAGTCCTGCAGCCCTTGAAAGTCTGTCATGGGGTTCAGATTTCTTACCTGTAGTCCTGAGGGGACCACAAGAATCAATGGTGGGAGCTTTACAGAGGGAGATCCACACTTGAAATGAAGAGGGATTTCCAACACAGCCATCTAAGACTTGAAAAGGTCACGCGCACAGCCCGGCGGTGGGGAGGGAGGGTCCCCAGGGCCACACTGTGGGGCAGGATGAGCACAGGCCCGTCGCTTCTGGGTGAATGAAAGAACATAGTGACCGACCAATAGACTGCCACTTTCCTTTGGTTTCTGGGCGTTACTCTCTGTGTTAAGCGAACCAAATGTTTTATTAATTGCCGAGGGGCTACCGGGTGTCCGTTGGGTGTTGCCAGATCTCCTGCGAGTCTGCCACAGTCCCTGCCTGCCTCCAAAGGCAGTGCCCACGTAGACGGGCTCCTTCTTGGAGAAGCTTGAGACCTTCCAAGGAGGAGAGGGCTCCAGGCAGGGCCGTCAGCCGCCCAGGATGCTTCAGCCGGTGGGACTCTCCGCGCAGCTGGACGGGCGGCCTGTCGGCCTACCGGTTTCCACTAGCAACTTTGGAATCGTCCAAGCTGTATGCTTTGCCCAAATGATAGCTACTGCAGAGGGCAACAAAGGAGCTTGCAGCAAAGCATAAATAAGAGGCGTGTGGGAGACTGAAATTCCCACAGAGATTCCAAAGGATACCAAGAGAATGACCAACCCTGTAAACATGTGGAGAATCTGCATAAAGAGCTGCGGATTGTCCTGGCAGCACGTTCAGCAGCTGGAACAGAGCATATTTCAGGCAGGAAAAAAAGAAAGAAAATCCCATGCAACATGCTGAAAACACACTGAATGTCCAGCACATAATTTCCCACTTAGATGGCAAAAGCCATCAGGGAAAAGACTTAGAGTTACGGAGGTTTTTTTTTTTTTAATAAGATCAGGTTGAGAGCTCAGATCGTGGTGATACACAGCCATGTGGCAATTCATGAGGGGTCTGGCAGAAGAGAAACTGGATTTAGGGGAACTGTCTGGACAAGGGTTACTTTTTTAGTACTGGGATAATTTGTTTGCAGTGAGTGAGCCTCTCAGGAGAGAAGAATTGGGTGCATGGGTTTTGCAGAAGTGCGTGAGCTGGTGGTGGGGTGACCTAGATCCAGACACTGGGGTTTATCCATGAGTAGGGCTGCTGCAGCTACATGCACAAGCAGGGTGGAAGTCCTTGGCACGTGGATCAAGCTCCACCAAGAGATCCGCTCCTGGCTTAGGATGGGGTCCATCCGAGGGAAGCATTACCCTGTTTGCAAATCCCCCTTTTCATGGCAATACAGAGCAAAACCCTCCTTGAAATCAGTCAGCCCAGGGCAGGGTGGTAGCAAGAGTGCGCTCAGGAGGGTTACAAGCAAGTTCCGCCTTTCATTACAGTGAAAAGGGGTCAGGGTTGCTGGCTAATTTAGAATTTGCAGGTCAGATATCAAAGAGGGTGTACACACAAAAAGATACTAGGATAATTACAGGCTATATACTACTAAGACTCGTGTCTGTTTGTCTGTTTGTAACCTTCAATTGGTTGAAACAGTGCATCATAGGGCAACAATTTTTGAACCAAGGTACCTCAAATGGGCTAAGTTACAGAATGCATCCAAAATCTGGGACCCATGACTCCTGTGGGATTGAAATTTGACAAACTCATTTCCGACGCTCCCTGCCAGCTTCCCACAAGGAAAGTCAACGGGGAAGCCGGCAGGAAGTTGGAAGCTGCTCCTGCTCCCACTGCTTTTTTGCCCACCCGTGGTCATTCTGTTCCTCTGTTTATTAAGGAAATATCTCTGAAGGGATGGCCCAACGGGTCACGGGTTGCCTAGTTAATAATAAGAGTCTATTCATGAACATCCAGTACTTACAGCATCAGAGAGATTCCTCCTGCCACTCCCGCGATGAGCCAAAGCGGTAGGGGGATTCCGTGGAATCGACTCACCGGGGGTTGCTTTCCTTGGGTGAGTTTTATAGCCCTGCAACCTGTCTCTCTCCTCCAACCCCAGAATTGCTAAGTTAGGAGGGAAGGTCACATATTAATCAGAATTAAGTGTCTAGCAGGCGCCTCCTGCAACAAAAGAGAGAAATAATCACTGTATCTAACGGGGGTTAGAGCAGAAAGTTTGTTATCCCACAACTTGCAAGAGTAAATAGGAAGAGCTGGCTGGCTTAGACGCAGCCTCTCCCGCAGGGGTTAATTGAGAAATGCAGGTCGACCACAGGACAGCCAGGAGCAGCGATGGTGCTGGGAGAGCAGACTGGTTCAGTCAAAGCAGTCCACTGGTGACCATCGTTAGCAGTCCCCAGAAAACCGGAGAGGGTAGGAAAGAGCAGCAGAAATGTCGGGGGGATTTAATGTACTTGATGAGCAGAAATGAGGCGCCCCAAGTAAAAAGAACTCAGGAAGGCAGATTTACAGTCTTCTCTGAATACCGTGTAACCCTTAGATGCCGGACGTAACAGAGACGTCAGGACGCTTTCTGGCACAGCTCCTCAGAGGAGCCTGGGGTACCGCAGCTCCTTCTGGGAGGACCCCATCTGCCCGGGCTTCAGGAAGGGCCAATTGGAACCCTGTCAGGGGTCCGGGCCTCTCTGGGGCAAGCGAGTCCAGGTATCCTTGAAGGCAAACCAATCCTGTGAATGAGGCACGCTAAAAGAAGCAGAACAAGGATTTGCAGCAGGGAAATGAGCTGCCTTGGCAGGAACAGAGGCGAAGACCCCATTAGGATTGGGAAGAATAGGATGAGCTGGAGTGACCAGCTGCTTCCCAGGAGCAAAATGGAAAACGGCTTTTCCTGTCACCCACCCTTCTGGGCTCTGGAACCGGCGAAGCGGAAGTGTCAGCGGGCGGGAGAACAAGCACCAGATCCCCCAAGTAAGGCAAAAGAACAGCCACCTCTCCTCGCTTCCTGGGAAATGGGGTGCTGGGAGAGGGACGGGAGGGGGGACCTTAATGCCGGCTGCTGTCATCCCCAGCGAGTGACCTCCATCCTGAGAAGCAGGGACCCACAAAGAGACTGGAAATGGACAAGATCTTGCCATGGGTCCCCTTCCACAGCCAGGGATGACAACATTTCCCCTGGTGATCTTTCAACTGAATCCAAGTAAACTCTTATCAGGAGTGCAATAAATTGTAGGGCTACTTTTGCGTAAGAGGCCCCGTGCCAACAGATTCTCCGGAGCAGAAAGGCCTATTTGGCAATAAGAAGATCAAGCTGCAGTCGGACAGGTTCCATCAGATGGTGAGGAGGTAGATTCCTCCCCTGCTAACCGCGTGGGCCAGTGCCCAGAAGCAGCGAGATCCGGCAAGTAAGAAGTTGGCAAGGCGTGGGATAAGTCGCACCAGTGTCCATCATCAGTGAACCATCTTGGCACAAAGAGAAGGGCCAGACTGGTCCACAGGAGGAAGTCACACTCTTGCTAGCAGAATCGTGTTCCCAGCTGCCCTGGCAGGAAGGGGGGGTCTCTCCCTGAAGCAGGTGTTCCAAGGGCTTCCGATGCTCCTTGAAACGCCCCCAAAGAACGCACGTAGATACCCAGGCGCAGACAGAGACGTCCCTGTAGGGTTTTCGAGGGAGGTGTTCTGACTTCATCATCTCAATGTCCCTGCAGAAAATGAGGGGCGAGTGGCAGCCTGGAATACCGAAGACCACCCCCCATCCCGGTACTGCTCCCGCAGGAGGAGCATCGGTCCCCTTGACCGGCCAAGGGAATGGGGGTGGGGCGGGGCACGGCAGGAGGACCACCGGGTCAGCGGACAGACCGCCCCCCCCCCGGCCCAGTGGCCGGCTGCGGGGCCTCTGGGTAGCATCTCCTCTCATTCTTCCCATGGGCTTCCGGGGTAAATGCAGGGCTGATGTGGAAGGGGGAGCACGAAATCAGGCAGAGCCCGTCGCCTTTGGCGGGTGCGGGGCAGGCAACTTGCTGCCCTGTGAGTCCTGCAGGCGAGAGGGCCGTGCAACGACCTCTTTCGGGCTGAGGCGTCCCCAGGTGGACGTGCTCCTGGCCGACGTGGGGACAGGCTTGCGAGGCTGGCTGGAATGACTGGGTGGTGCTTCCTGCCGCCTTTCAGGTATCCATCCCGTGGACGCGGGGGAAGGAAGCAAGAGAGCTTGGCTCACCGAGGAGGATGCAATCTTGATATTGCACAGTAAGTTGAAAGTGCTGTCCCCGGCAGGACGTGCTTCTGACTGGGGGCCACCTGGGGGTCTGCAGGGCAGGGGGTGGGTGGACAGGGAACTGTCTGGGGCAAGGGAAGCAGCCCTGCCACCCCCACCCCCGACCTGGCGTGTAGCAGCCCGCAGGGGTGGGCGGAGCATGCCCTCAGCCTGGGACCCATCCGGCGAAACTGCCCAGGCAGGGTGGCAGCGCCAAACAGGCTCAGTTTCTGCCACTCTTGCTGAAAGCAGGTTCCTGGTGCCCTTGAGGCTGACAGACTGGCTGCAGTGGCTGGCAGTCAGGAGAGCCATCGTTCCCAGCCCCCTTGGAGCAGGTCCCCGGGGCTCAGATCCCGGGGGGGGGGGCTTGGGAGACATTTTGTGAGCAAGGAGGCGCGTCTCCCCCACGACCCCTGCTCACAGGCGCTCGGGTTGTGTGTGATGTGCGCCTGTCTGGGGGGCTGAAAGGACATACCCATCGGGTTGCAGCCAAAGATGCCAGCGGCCATTGGGTGGACTTAAAGGAGGGCATTGCCAGGGGCTCCCTGGGAGGGGCAGGGCTCCTTGGTGCACATGGGATGTGTGCGTGTGGGCGGGGCGGGGGTCATCCCGTCCCATTCAGCCTGCCTGGAGCGGATGTCCCCAATCGGCTGCCAGCGGGGACCGGCCCCAACAGTCCTGCTCGGCGGGTCTGACAAGGGCGGGAGAACAAGGCCTCCAAGGAGCCCCCCCCCCGCCTCCCCAGGAGGAGGCCGGCGGAGAAGCTCCTGCCCCGCCACGCCCCTGCTGCTCCGCGGTACCCTCTGCCCAGATGCAGTTCCCATGGCAACCGCCATCCCTCGGGCTGCGGAAGGGCCTTTCCCCTGCGCTCGCTGGGCCGCCTCCGAGGCGGGAGCGGGTCCACCCCTCTCCGCGGCGCCCGCCCGCTTCTCCCAGCTCGGGCACTGCGGAGAAGCCGCAGCTGCTGCAGCTCTGAAGCGGGCTCGGCGGGCGCGACCATTCCGCGGCGGCGGCGGGGGAGCGAGGCGGAGCAGGGCGACCGGCCCGCCCACTCAGCGGCCGAGAGAGCCTCGGGCTCCGCGAGAGGGACGGGCGAGGGGCAGGACCGGACGCCCGGGCTCGCTGCGGAGGCGCCGCGAGGCATTCCGGCCCCCGCCCCCCGCCGCCGCCAGCAGTGGTACGCTCCGGCCCCATCAGCAGAGGGGATGCGGTGAGCCAGCCCAGCCCAGCCCGCACGGAGCGCCTGCCGCCACCGGGAGCGGCATCGCGGCCGCAGAGGGAGATGCGGGCTCCGGCCGCCGCCCGCCGCCCTCGCTGACGCCCCTCGCCAGGCAGCTGTTGCGGTGAGCGGAGCCGCGGGGGTGGGGGCGCGCAGGTCCGGCCGCTTCCCGGGCTGGAGGGCGGGCGCGCCAGGCACCGATCCCCGCCCAGCAGCGCCGGTCCGGCGGTCCGGAGGTGCACTCAGGCGGGCCTGCTGGCCGTCCGTCCGTCCGTCTCCCGTCTCCGCAGAAGGGCGGGGCGCGCCGCCCCTGCCTCGAAGGAGCGCCCGCAGCAGCGCCGGGGTGCGGCCCCCGCCCGGCCCGGCCCGGCCCGGCTCGGCTGCCTGGCCCCCATCCGCGCCGCCGGCTTCCTTGTGCCCGGCCGGGCCCGGCCCCGCTGCCTGGCTTCCGCCGCTGCCCTTCCTTTCCCTCCAGGGAAGGGGAGGAGCCGCCTCCAGCCTCCCGGCCCGGCGCGCACGGCCAGCCGGCTGGCCGCCCTGAAAGGCCGGAAGCCCCCGGGGTGCGGCGCAGGCAGCCGAGAGCCGGCCGGTGAGCTGCGGCGGCCCTGCCTGCTCTTCTTGGGGAGGGGGCGGCCGATCACGCCTGCGAAAGCGGCGCCCGCGCACGGGGCCCTCCTGTTGCCCGAGGGGCGCGCCCCCCGGAGGAGCTGGCGGGCTGGGCGGCCGCTGGAGGCGGAGCTCCCGCCGCCGAAGGGGCTGCCTGTGGGTCGCGGCCGCGTTCGCTCGGCGCTTCCCTGGCCGGGCTGCGGGGCTCGGTCCGAGCGCGCGGGGCGCCAGCTGGCACGGGGGCAGAGCTGCGTTGTGCGGCGCATGCTCGCGGGGGGGGGGGGGGATGCGGCTCCGGCGCCCGCTCTGCCCCCCCTTCCGAGAAGAAGCCGGGTGGTGGGCCCCGCCGGCCTCCCTCCCCCCCTTCCGGCGGGGCTGAGGTCCAGAGTGCCGCCTTGTGTCTCTCCCGGGTAGACGAGCAGCGAAGGGTGCCCCGGCGGCCACCAGCAGCCCTCGCCATGGCGAAGCGGGAGTCCAGCTCCAGCCCGGTGGTGCGGCAGATCGACAAGCAGTTCCTAGTGTGCAGCATCTGTCTGGACCGCTACCACAACCCCAAGGTGTTGCCCTGTCTTCACACCTTCTGTGAGAGGTGAGAGCCTCCCCCCCCCCCGCCTGGCCTGGGGGTGTCCGGGCCTGCTTGGGCCCTCCCTGGGGTTCCATGTAGCTGTTGGAGCCCCCTCAACTGGCTTCCTGAGCTGACCAGGACTTGGGGAGGGGGAGGAGGAGGGGAGAACGGCTCTTCTCATTCCCACCCCTGCAGATCCTCACCTGCCCCCAGACTTGCAGGAGCCCCCAAGGCCTGCAGTCCTGATGGAGTTGATGCGGTCGGTCTGTCTGTCTGTCTGTCTGTCTGGGACTTCATGGTTGGTAGAAACAGCTGGCTTTGGCTGCGCTGCAGCTGTGTGGCTTGCTGCGAGGTTTTGAAAATCTGAGAACTGCAAGCCAGGTAGTTGGGGGGGTGAGCAGGACCTATCCAAGTATGACTGACTGAATCGTTGATCTTTGCTAACTGAAAGCTGCCTGGTGAGGCAGGCGGTCCTTATATGCATCTGTGAAAACAGTGTCCGCAGTACGAGAAGTAAGAAAGCGGAAAGTTCTCCTTACCTGTGATCCCGTACTTCTAAAACTTTTACCCAGAGCAAATCAAATTAAAGCCGGCCTGTTTTCTTACAGTGAAATAAGAAACTTAAGGCCTGGTTAAAATATACAGTACGTGTGTGTGTGTGTGTGTGTGTGCGCAGACTGTTAGCCCTGCGAGGTAGTCCAGACAAGAAGCACGGCCAGGAGTAATAGCTCCGCCTTTATTGCAAGGTTACATTAACAGAATCTTGCAAGACTGAAAGTCTTTCTCCCCTCCTTTCCTTTTACTCTCTGGAGAACTAGGGGGGGGGTCCCTTCCAAAACGCTTCCCACGCCCTCCCCCTTCTGTGGGCTGAGACATCTTATACCCGCCGGTTGCCCCGTCTGCGGCTCTCCCTCCCGTCTCCCAAGGTCGGTCGTTCCCACAGACCGTGACGCAGACAGACCGACTCGCCTGCCTGCACGGGGTCCCACAAACCCAGGACGCTCCCCCCTTGGTGTGTCTCTTGGGGCTTGCTGCTGGCCTGGTTAGTGTCCCCGCAGGGCCCTTCGAGTGTAACCGATCTTCGGGTAGCCTGGTCTCCGACTGTCGAAGGGCAGTCTTCTTGAATTGTCGAATGGGTGGCCAGCCGGCCCTTCGGCTGGAGAAGCTCTTGACTGTGGGCTTCAAGGGCGTTTTAGCGTAAGGCTCTGCCGTAACCCCTCCGTTCTGTACCTGCCCCACCACCCGAGGGGGCTGGGCCCAGGGCCTTTCCCAGGAGAGGGCGTTCCCCTGGTGCTCCCACCGGGTCTCTCTCGTTCTTCCCCCGAGAACGACCTTGCTAGGCACCCCCCACCCCTGCACCACCGGCTTTTCCCCATCCCAGCAGTGGGGAGGGAGGACTGGAGGCTGCCTTCCTCCCCCATTGCAGTCCTGCATCGGGCAGTTGTCCTCCCTTGGCTTGGTGGATCTTGGCCACCCGGCTGGGGCTTGTTCCTCACCATTTTTGACAGCTGCCTGTCGCGTAATTCCCGCCACCCCCCACCCCCGTGCCAGTCTTCTAATAGTTAATAGCTCTTCTCCTGACTGTTCAGAGATGGTGGCCTTTGAAAGGGGATGTTTCTGCCCCCCCCCCAACACCCCTTCTGGATTTTCCTGGGGCAGAATTTGCTAGGAACTCCACTGCCCCCCGCCATTTGGCTAAGCAACGCTGGTCCCGTTGGCTTCGGCTCCGGCTCAGCCTCGCTCCCCGCTGGCTCCGAACCCTTTCCGAAGGTCATTTCCGGTTAGACGGTTGCTGAGGGTGGGTCACCCAGGAGCCCGCCCCACGGCTGGGAGATTCTGCCCAGCAGCTGCTTAAAAGCATCTGCTCCAGCCCTGGGGCCTTGCTCAGCCTGTGCCCCTTAGCTTTGGGGTCACCCCCTTGCTGCTTGGGCCTGCCCTCGGGGCAATGGGGCTCTCCTCCCCGCGCAAAGGGCTGCCCGGCTGACATCGGGTCGCCCGGCCTCAGCTTCAGACGGCCGGTAACGGCCGAAGGGTTTCTGTCTCTGTAGCGCTTGTGTGTGGGTAAGGGCTGTTTACGGTGGCTTTTTTTTGGAATAATTTTTATATGCGTTTGTTGAACCACGGCAAGTCCAGCTGATTGTCTGGGTGCAAATAAATAGTATTTGCTGCGTCTCCTGAGCAGAATACTAGAATAGACACCCCTGCTGGGTGCAGGAGGCGGAAGTGCGGAGCAAGGAGGAGCTTGCAGCTCCGTCCTGGTGGGCCCCACAGCACGTGGGGAGCCGGCGGAGTGCGGCTGCCCTCTCCTCTGAGGAACGAACTTCCCTTTGCTCTGGCTGAACGTTCCAGATGCATTAACCCTGCAGTAACGGCTACCTCTCCGCCTGGGGTAGGAGGGGAGGCGGGGGAGCCCGGGCCCCGGGTGCGATCCACGGCCTGAACGTGCCCGTCCCCTGCTTGAGGGGGCCCGTCTTCCACTTTCCGCCCTTGAGAGAGAAGCTGGTTCCGGCCTTCTGACAGGGAGCCCGGTTCTCTGCTGCTTCCCTGGGCCTCTGGCTTTCTCAGGTGGGGAGACGAGACCTGGAGCAGCTGGGCTGGCACTGCATGGAGAGCTGGAAAGTTGAGCAGGCCTCAGGCTGGCAAAAGAGTCGCTGCTCCGATCCTCTGCCGGCTGCGGAGTGACCTTGCGGACGGGCACCTTTTTCTGCCCCCAAAGTGGTAGCCTCGTCGGAGGCGGCTGCATCGGCAAGAGAGAGGAGCCCGTGCCGGGGGGGGGGGGGGGGGCTGAATGTGTGGCCAGGGTTGAGGCGGGTGGGCTGGACCGAGGCAGCCTAGGGGGGCTCGTCTGAACCCTCTGGCTCCCACGCTTGGTTGGGGCAGGAGGCCGGCTGAGAGAGCAGAAGCCCGGGCAAGGGCGTGGCGAAGAGGGCCTGGAGCTTGAATGCCCCTCCTGATGCTCCTTGGCACACCCAGCGCTCGTCCCCCTTTCTGTCCTTTCGAAGGCCGGCTCTGCCCCTGCCTGCCTGGCCGCCTGCCCTCTGCCAAGGGCTCGGGCTGCCCCCCTGACCCACCTCTTGCCCCCTTGGCCAGGTGTCTTCAGAACTACATCCCGCCCCAGAGCCTGACCCTTTCCTGCCCCGTGTGCCGCCAGACCTCCATCCTCCCCGAAAAGGGTGTGGCCGCCCTCCAGAACAACTTCTTCATCACCAACCTCATGGAAGTGCTCCAGCGCCAGCCCGACAGTGCCAGTCACGAGGACGCCATTGCCATGCTGGACTCGGTCAGCGCGGTGCCCGGCAAGCCGCTCTCCTGCCCCAATCACGAGGGGAAGGTGTGTGCCGTGTGGGCTCACGCTCGCAGGGAGGAAGAGCGGAGGGACAGCAGCAGGCCGCGGCTGCTGGGCTTTGGTGAGGGGGGATCCCTCCCGTTGGGGGAGATGGGCGGTCATATAAATTTAAATAAAATAAAATCAATCAATCCCCCCTTTGCCCCTCGTGCCCAGAGGCCTTCCTGGCCAGCAGGGGGCGCTCCACGTCTTGGCTTTCTTTTTCAAAGCCAGGGGGGCTTCCTGTGTGCAGAGACGGGGTCTGCCCTGGGGCGGTCCCTCCTCGAGGCAGCCGTGCTGGCTGGGGAATGGGGCCCTTAGGGCCCTGCTCCAGCACAGCGCGCGGGCCAAGGCTCTCCTGCTTCCCCATCTGTCCCCAGACCATGGAGTACTACTGCGAGGCCTGTGAGACCGCCATGTGCCACGAGTGCACAGTGGGCGAGCACCGGGAACACGTGACCGTGCCCTTGCGGGACGTGGTGGAGCAACACAAGGCCTCGCTGCGCCAGCAGCTGGACGCCATCAAGAGCCGGTATTGCGCTGGGTGGGCTGGCCACAGCCGGGGAGCCTGGAGGCCCGGCTCGGCGGGGGGGGGGCTGCCGCTGTGCCGCTCACCCAGGCACCTCTTTGCCTTCCAGCCTGCCACAGCTGGCCGCAGCCATGGAACTCGTGTCCGAGATCAGCCAGCAGCTGGTGGAGCGCAAGAACGATGCCGTGGCTGAAATCGGGAGCACCTTTGCCGAGCTGGAGAAGGCTCTGGGGCAGCGTAAAGGGCTGCTGGTCCGGGACCTGGACGCCCTCTGTGGGACCAAGCAAAAGGTACGCCCACAACCCTTCCCACGGCTGAGACTCCTCCTGGTGCCTTTGCCCGGTCAGCCGGGGGCGAAGCCTCCCAGGCCACGGCGGGGGCGGGGGGGATGTGGCTCAAGAGCTCCGACCTCGCCAGGCCCCCTCTCCCAACCCCGCAGGGGTCTGCTGGGCAGGGCCAAGCCGTCTCCCTCCCTCCCTCCCTCGCTCGCTCAGGTGCTGCAGGCCCAGCTGGAAGTCCTGCGCCGAGGCCAGGAGAACATCCTCAGCAGCTGCAGCTTCACCGAGCAGGCGCTGGACCACGGCTCGGAGACGGAGGTGCTGCTGGTGAAGAAGCAGATGAGCGAGCGGCTGAGCGAGCTGGCGAGCCGCGAGTTCCCGGAGCAGCCCCACGAGAACGCCCAGGTGGACTACGTGGTGGAGACGGAGGGCGTGCGCAAGTCCATCCTCAATCTGGGCGTGCTGCTCACCACCAGCGCCATCGCCCACAAGACGGTGGCCACGGGGGAGGGCCTCCGCCACGCTGTGGTGGGCCAGGCGGCCTCGCTGACCATCACCACCAAGGATAAGGACGGGGAGCTGGTGCGCAACGGCAGCGCCTGCCTGCGGGCTGAGGTGCTGGCGCCCGACGGCTGCGCCCTGGAGCACGAGGTGCAGGACAACAAGAACGGCACCTACGAGCTGCTCTACGCCCCGCGCCACGAGGGCGACCACATCCTCTCCATCTGCCTCTACGGGCAGCCCATCCGAGGCAGCCCCTTCAGGGTCAAGGCCGTCAAGGCCTCCGACGTGCCCCCCTCCCCAGATGACGTCAAGCGCCGCGTGAAGTCTCCCAGCAGCGGCCACATCCGCCAGAAGGCGGTGCGCCGGCCCTCCAGCATGTACAGCAGCGGCAAGAAGAAGGAGAATCCCATCGAGGACGAGCTGATCTTCCGCGTCGGTCAGTGCCTGGGAGGGAGGGAGGGCGGGAGGGCGAAGGGGGCGCCGCAGCCACAGGCCCTTCCTGCTCACCCGGGGCACCCTCTCTTGGCAGGAAGCCGCGGCCGGGAAAAGGGAGAATTCACCAACCTGCAGGGCATTTCCACCTCCAGCAGCGGGCGCATTGTGGTGGCAGACAGCAATAACCAGTGCGTGCAGGTAGGAGCGCGTCCTTGGCAGGCCCCCAGGGTGACTGCCCAGGACCCCCTTCAACAGGCTCTCTCCCCCCCCCCCCCCCCGCACACCAGGTCTTCTCCAACGAGGGCCAGTTCCGCCTGCGCTTCGGCGTACGGGGACGCTCCCCCGGACAGCTGCAGCGCCCGACCGGGGTCACGGTGGACCTTAATGGTGACATCATCATCGCGGACTATGACAATCGCTGGGTCAGCATCTTCTCCCCCGAGGGCAAATTCAAGGTAAGCGTCTTGGGAGGCAGACCGGGACTTACAGGGCTTGGGGGCTGTGTACGGGGTCACTGGTGGTGTAAGTGGCCCCCACGAAGCCTAGAACAGGGAGAACGGCTGCTTGGACCCCCTCGCCCCCATGTATTCTCCTGTTGAGAACCCCCAGATCCTTATTTGCCTCTTGATATGAAGGGAGTCATGGCAATGATAGGAGGAATAAAGGTGGCTGAATGAGGCGAGTCTGAAAGTGCCATTACTGGGAAAGGGGGGAAGGCGGGAGCTGCAGAGGGGCAAGTCTAAGCCCCACACCTGGAGGACCTACCTGGGAACCCGCCATCTGCCGGTCCTCTAGCTCGCCCCCTGCAGATGTGTTTGATTCCCATTCTCCGTGCTTGGAGGAGGGAGTGGATGATGGGAGTTCCACCGCAACCCCTCTGGAGGGCACCCTGTTGGGGAACGTTGGTCTACCGATCGGCCACAGTCGGGACTGGGGAAGGCCGCGCCGCCCTTCTGCCTGATTCTCCCTCTAAAGGGAAGGGGCCGCCAGGCGCTCAGGGTCAGTAGGGCCTGCCCCTGGGGCTGACCTCCTCACGATAGTGCCCTGGAGCTGGCACGTGCCGGCACGCCTATCCCGAGCCTGCCTTCTCCCCAGACCAAGATTGGAGCCGGCCGCTTGATGGGCCCCAAGGGCGTGGCGGTGGACCGCAACGGGCACATAATTGTGGTGGATAACAAGGCGTGCTGCGTCTTCATCTTCCAATCCAACGGAAAGCTGGTAGCCAAGTTTGGGAGCCGCGGCACGTCGGAGCGCCAGTTTGCAGGTACCCTCCACGGTTCCTCTCCTTTGCCGCAGGTCCGGCTGGGAAGGGTCGGGGGGCGTACTGCCAGGGCCACCCTCGTCCCGCCTGCGAGAGCGTGGCCTCGAGAGAGGTGGACTGCCCTGCCCTGCCCCTGCCCGCTCGGGCGCAGGCTGTTGCCTTCCTGTTCCCTTCCACCACTAGCGCTGCAGCACTGGCGGTGTATGTGTGTGTGTGTGTGTGTGTTTCCAACCACTGCAACTCTTCTCTGGGTTACTGATTCTGGAGGAGAAGGGTGCCCGGGCGTGAGGGTAGATGGTGAAGCAGAGATGGCTCCCTCTTGGCCAGCCTTTCACTGTTTGCCAAATGGCGGCTTTGGGAGTGATGGGAATGCGGGGGCAGGCAGAAGCGCTTCCGTCCCGCCCCGCTCCCCTCCAGCCCATTCCCCAAACCGGAGCAGGGTCAGGCGGGCAATCTGCTCCGTCAAGCGTTTCTGCTGGGCCTTTCTGGGCACTTTGCGGGAGGGGGCTGCCCTCTCCGCAACGCATCCCTCTGGCTCTGGACAGAGAGCCTGGCTGTGTCCTCCTGGGGCTGTCTTTGGCCCAGAGCTTCCTGTTGCTGACCTGGAGTCTAAACTTGTTACAAACTTCCTGAGATCTTTGGGGCTTTCTGGGTCAAACAGATTTTTTTTTGGCAGGGGGAGAAGCCGGAAGCCAGGGCTTTTTCTCTTGTCCGTTAACTTCAGGACTGGAAATGGGGTGTGGTCTCCCTGCTCCCCAATTTTCAGGTCTTTCCACATGGATAATTTCTTTCCAGCCCCTCTGCTCCTTGCAGCAGCGGCTTGTGGCGGTGCTCTTCCCAACTTCTTTCCTCTCGTTTCCTTTGCTCAGGGCCACACTTTGTCGCTGTGAACAACAAGAACGAGATTGTGGTGACTGACTTCCACAACCACTCTGTTAAGGTGAGGGGCGGCCCAGCCGGTTCCAGGGGATGCTGGGGAGCCGGTGTCTGCCCGAGAACCGTTTGCACACCAGGGGGGAATCGCGCGGGGTTGGGGGCCCCCTCTGTTCCTCGGCTGCTCCTGCGGAAAAAGGGGCCTGCCCCCCCCAGCCCCCCGGAGCGCTTCCCCTGCCTCGAGGAGAAATCTTCCAAGGCCGAAGCAGGGCCCAGCCCGGTGAGGGAGGGGAGGCTCGGGTTTCGGGCTGAGGAGCAGTAGAGGCCCCTGCCCACCGGAGGGCACCTCTCCCGGGTTTGAGCCAAGCAGCTCGAGGGCTGGGCACAGAGCCCCTGCGGGGATGCAAGCTCAGGAACCCACCCACCCACCCGCCCGCTCAGCAGGGGCCGGGCCAGGCCGGGCCTGGCGGCTGCTCTCCTCCTCACTGTGAGGGCCCCGCCAAGCCACCTCTCCTCCCTCCCGCAGGTCTACAGTGCTGACGGAGAGTTTCTCTTCAAGTTTGGTTCCCACGGCGAGGGGAACGGGCAGTTCAACGCCCCGACGGGCGTGGCCGTGGATGCCAACGGGAACATCATCGTGGCCGACTGGGGCAACAGCCGGATCCAGGTGTTTGGGCGGGAGCTGGTGGCGCTGGCAACTCTGCTGGGCTGATGGTAGAAGCGTGGGGGGCCCTGGCCCCGAGGTCTGCTGGTGGCGTGCGGGGCGGGCTCCAGGCCAGCGACCTCCCTGATTTGCTACCGGAGTCAGGGCTGAGGAAAACGGAGGCTGCCTTGCTGGCACCGAGCCCCGTCTCTCTCTTGGGGCTCAGCTGCTGGGGCAGAGGGGTCTCCCTGATACGGCAGCCTCTTGCCAGTGTCATGCGGGGCAGCAGGGATGAAGGCAGCGGTCCCCTGCAGGGCGCCCCCCCTCCAAGGGACCTGGCCCTGGGCGTCTTGCTCCTGAGGGTGGTTCACCCGCTGGCATTCCTGCCGTGGGGCCCTTTGTGCTGCAGCTGCGTGAGTGTGCGGTGCAAGGCTTTCCTCCCGCCACTGCTCCACGATGCACCACTTCTGTGAGGTGTGCCTGGGCATGTGTCTCTTGGGTGGTGGGGGAAGGGGCCCAGGTGCGGCTGCTCACTGGAAGGCAAGGCGCTCCAGCCCTTAATCATCCTGGCTGTCCTTTCCTACCCTGTTGCTTCTGAGATGTGGCGGCCAGAAGCAGACACTGCCTTCTGTGGGGGGCCATGCCGTGGATCTGGACGGAGAGAAGCCCCCTCTTGGCCCACGAGGTCAGCTGGGGCCGCAGCACTGCCTCCCTCAGGGTTCATGGCCCCGATCCTCTCTTTCCAGGTTTTCGACAGCTCAGGCTCCTTCCTGTCCTACATCAACACCACCGCAGATCCGCTCTACGGGCCGCAGGGCCTGGCGCTCACCTCGGACGGACACGTGGTGGTGGCCGATTCGGGCAACCACTGTTTCAAGGCTTACCGCTACCTGCAGTAACCATGGTGGGCAGGCCGGAGGGGGGGCGCTCTCAGCCCCTGCCAGCCAGCCTGCTGGACTGAGCGCTTGGGGGCAGGCTGGCCCTCCACGAGGCCTCCTCCCCACACCGGGTTGGGGGCGCTGGCAGCTGTTTGTGAAGGTGCCAATAGCCACAGAGGCAGCTACGCAGTGCTGGGATTGCTTCCCGGGGGTGCGAGCGTGGGCGGCCCCGCAGCGTCTCCAGAACAGGCTGCCACGAGCCTCTGACCTTTCCCACAGTGAGGCGGGAGAGTCCCACGCGGGCACTGCCACGTGGCTCTTGCTTTTCTGGCGCTCGGCAGGTCTTGCCCCCTGCCCGAGATCCCTGGAGCAGGAATCCCTTGGAGTCTCCCAGCTCTCCCCCCCCCCCCCCGAGTACCCCTTCCCTTGATTTTCTCTGCACTTTATTGTTGCCCAGAAAGGGGGCCAAGGCAGCCTCCCCCGCCTGGCAGCAGAGGGCCAGCCAGGCAGCCCAGGGGCAGGGTGGGTGACCCCCCCCTTGCCTCGTGGAGAGCAACCCTCACGTGCTTAGTGGCTCCAGAGTTTCCAACAACCGCTGTGCGTGCCTGTGGAGAGGAGCAAACCCAACGGATGCTTCAGACCTGCGACCTGGGGCTGCCGGATTCTTGCCTTTCCTAGGAGCCGGAGGTTAGGGCTCTGCTGAGCCCAACCCCTTGGCCAGGGGGGATTGCTTTACCCCAGCCCCCCCCCCCCGCTTCCATTTTCCCTACTGGGTGAGTTTCTGGGGTACAGCCAGCGATTCTTCTTGAAGACAACTCTTCCAGGGAAAGACCCTTAGGCTGTTCTGGCACCCCTCCCCACGTGGAGCCAAGTGGGGTGGGGTCCTGCCCTGGGCAGCTCCTGTGCTTTGGGGGGCGGGGGGGGGAGCTGGGCTGTGCAGGGTGGAAGGGGACGTAGCATCCGATTTCCACGGCTCCCTGGAAGCACCGTCCTGCCCCAACCGGGATCTGCAATGAAGCAGCCGGCCCGGCTCCTCCGTGATGATCTTCCCGAAGAGTGCAAACCCACCCCGTCCTCTGTTCCCCGGGCTTTCTACACCCACTCTCCTGTTTGGCTGAGTTGAGGCAGCCACGTGCTAACAAAATTATGTAAAAATAAAGTATTCTGAAAATAAAAGCATGTCTCCTGTCGGGTCCTGGGGGGGGACTGAGGCTATGGCTGCTGCCAAGGCCGGGGTGTGGGGGGTGCCTGAAAGCAGCTCCGCCTTAGCAAAAACAGCAGTTGCTGCTGGAACCCCATGAGGATGCTGGGCCGGCGCCAGCTCCAAAGATGTGCAGTTGCCTTCAAAGCCACAACTTGCGCTAGCCGGCGGTTTCTCAGTTTAAGCCTGCGCGGCTGGATGACCTCCCTGGGATTCTACCCAATTCGAAATTCCCCCCGACGTTCTCTTGAATTGTTTGCCCTGATGTGTAACCTTTCCTTCCCGGTTGCTTTTTCCTGAAGCACCGTGGTGACAACTGCGAAGTATTCCAAATGCAACTTGCACACAGGCTCACGATGCTCGTTTTTTTATTCCTTTCCTGCTTGCGTTTGGCACCGATTTGCTCCCCCTTCCCTCAGTCGCCAGACCCTGGCCTGAATAAGCCACAGGTAGCTGCATTCCCACAGGGGCTCAAGACAGATTTCTTCAACTCGTCTTCCTCCTGAGCCGCGCGCTGCCTCCACCGGCTGGTTTGCCCCCTGCTGAGCCACCATGTTGCTGTCACGCTTTAACGGGGCGCACCGGCAAGCCCGGCCCGAGATCGCCATTCGGCACAGCTCCGAGGCCCTTCCCGTCCGTTTCCCCCGTGGCTGCCGCGACTGGCTTCGCGTGAGAGAATCTGCCGTAACGGTCGCTCGCCTTGGTTTCCCCCCTTCATTCCCACCCCTGGGGAAACACGTGGCAGCCGTTTCGCGGTCGGCCGCCCCGCCGTCCCCCCCCCCGGTCGATGCGCACCCCTTCCCTCCCTCCCTCCAGGCCGCCAGTCAGCTGCTCTTCCCGGCCGCCGGAGGGCCCCTGCCCGGCCCGCGCGCGGGTTTCCTTCCTCAAGGAGCCCAAGCCCTGCCCTGCCCGAGGCGTTCCCGGTCCCCGGCCCCCGCTGCCTCCGGGCCAAGGGCCGCCGGGAATCCCGGGGACGCTCCGACCCTGCCCGCCCTGCGGAGCGGAGCGGAGGCCCCCGACGGCCGGGCCGCCCTGGCTCCTCCCCCGCGAGAGGCCCCGGAAAGGAGGGCGGGCCCGGGGGTCGGCCCCACCCGCCCACCAGGCCTCCAATGACCACCGCGGGCGCTGCCAGGCCCCCAGCCTGACTGGCCGGCGAGCCCGTCACTCACCCGCCCCGCCCCTCGGGGAGGTCACGGGACGGGAAGCCCCGCCCGCGCCCCCTTCCTACTCGGCAACAGCGACTCGATTGGCCGCGGCGCTGACGCCAGGGGAGGCTTCCCATCCGGGCGGGACGCGCTGCTGCCCCCAGCGGCGCTCCTACGGCCGCGCGGGGTCGGCGACGTTTCCAGGCTGTTGGTTAAAAGGAGCCACATCATTTGACTTTCCCAGGGACGCGTCCTCCGCTGGTTGCCCGTCTAAACAGTGAGCCGGTTCTGCAAATGCAACCTGAGCCTTGCAGCCACGGACCCCTGCCGCTGCCGGCAGAACTGGTTCGAGGGTCTCGCCCCGCGGCAGCGCCCGCTCCCAGTATTACCTGGAATTGTAGGCTTCGTTATTAGCTTTTTAATAAAGGTGATACTGACGTTTTAGCATGGCACCCATGCCTCCTTTTGAAGTTCAGGAAACCATGTTTTCCTTTCAGCCAAAACCATGTCTTTCTTTTGCGTGCAAAAACTAGCTTTTTCAGCCACTAAACAATAGAGTATCCTGAAAGTCCTTGAATACACTTGCAAGTTTTAAAAATTTAACCCAGTTTAATTCATGTATTTTATTCATGTATTGATCAACCATTTTTAATCATGTATGGATTACTATTTAGCACACAGAAATAGCCATGATGTTTTGTACCTTTTGGAAGTGCCTTGACCACTGGTTGACCTATTTTTTCCACAGAGATGTCAGCAATGGCTGAAAACCAGACCATCTGCCTTTCCTTAGGATTTGTTGTTCTTGTTCAGTCGTTTAGTCGTGTCCGACTCTTCGTGACCTCATGGACCATAGCACGCCAGGCCTTCCTGTCCTCCACCGTCTCCCGGAGTTTACTCAAATTCATGTTCATTACATCGGTGATGCTATCTAACCATCTCATCCTCTGCCGTCCCCTTCTCTTTTTGCCCTCAGTCTTTCCCAGCATCAGGGTCTTTTCCAGGGAGTCCTCTCTTCGCATTAGGTGGCCAAAGTATTTGAGCTTCAGTCTGTGGCTTGAATCATGTCAACTGGATTTCTATTTTCTTAGTGGAAACGTTTCACTCCTTATCCAAGGAGCTTCTTCAGTCTGAGTAAAGTTAGTAAGGGAATCCTTAAATATGTTTCTAGGCTGGCTGTGTGACCTTGCACCTGGGGCTAGGTCATGGTTATTTTTGAGATGTTTGTTTCTAAGTCCCTTTATCATCTAAAGGAGGATCGTTAAGATTACCCTGCTGCTGTTGAGCTTGTGAAATGGTCTTAATCTTCCTAGGCACAGAAGACAAAGCAGGAAGGAAGATAGGGGAAAGGTTATGCCTGAGGCCCCCACCTCTATTCAAGGAAGGATTTTCCAAGTTGGCATGAATGGATTCCTTGACCCCTCTCTCAAACCACCTATCTTCTCTGTCTAAAATGTGAACATTAATGTCCTCAAATGAGTGTCCTTTTTCCTTTAGATGAAGATAAACTGCTGACTCTGGTCCTGTGGTGTTACTTCTCCTGTGTTGGGCCATCCTCCTGTACAAAGGTTGTTTGGTTTCTCCAATGTAGAGTTCAGAGCACTCCTCACTGCACTGGATTGCATACACTACATTGCTTTCCTTGTGTTTTGGAGTTTGATCTTTGGGGTGTACAAGCCTCTGTCTCAGTGTGTTGGTGGGTTTGAAATATACAGGTATGTGGTGTTTGCCAAATATCCGTTTGATCTTTTCAGATACGCCAGCCATGTAAGGAATGACCAGGTTCTTCCGTTTACTCTGAGTCTCAGCCCTATCTGTTGCTGTTTTAGGTCTGGTAGACTTAGATTTGGTGAAGGCCCAATTTGGATATCCACAGGCCTGCAGAGCTGTTCTCAGATGCTGCTTTTCATTCTTTTTGGAATCCATGGAGGTGGGGATGGTTTCTGCTCTGTGTGACAATGTCCTGATGACTCCTAGTTTGTGCTGCAGTGGATGGTGGGAGTCAAACATCAGGTATTGATCTGTGTGTGTGGGTTTCCTGTAGATCCCTATTTCTAGCTTGCCACCAGTCCCAATGAGGACTTCACAGTCTAGGAATGCCAGTCTGTTGTCCTTGGTGTCTTCTCTGGTGAAGCTAATGTTGGCATCTATAGTGTTTATATGGTCCGTGAAGGCCTGTACTTCCTGGGCCTTGATTTTGACCCAGGTGTCATCCACATACCTAAACCAGTGGGTGGGCACCGTTCCCTGGAATGTGTTGAGTGCTTTCTTCTCCACTTCTTCCATGTATAAATTGGCCACAATGGGTGACACAGGAGAACCCATGGCACAGCCGTGTTTTTGTCTGTAAAAGTCACCTCTGTATGTGAAATAAGTGGTGTTAAGACACAGGTCCAGAAGATGGCAGATCTGGTTTGGGTTGAGATGGCTTCTCCTTTCCAGGGTGCTGTCCTCTTCTAGTCTCTTCCTGACAGCGGATAGAGCATGAGTGGTGGGGATGCTGGTGAAAAGGGAGGACACATCAAAGGAGACCATAGTTTCATCTGTATCCAGTTTCAGGATCTTTGCTTTGGAAACAAATTCTTCCGAATTATGGATGTGGTGTTCAGAGTGTCCAACTAGAGGTGCTAGTATGGTAGAGAGGTGTTTGGCAATGTTGTATGTTACCGAATTGATGCTGCTGACTATGGGTCGGAGGGGTGTTCCTTCCTTGTGGATCTTAGGAAGTCCGTAGATGCAGGGGAATCTACGGGAAGAATTTGTTTCCAAAGCAAAGATCCTGAAACTGGATACAGATGAAACTATGGTCTCCTTTGATGTGTCCTCCCTTTTCACCAGCATCCCCACCACTCATGCTCTATCCGCTGTCAGGAAGAGACTAGAAGAGGACAGCACCCTGGAAAGGAGAAGCCATCTCAACCCAAACCAGATCTGCCATCTTCTGGACCTGTGTCTTAACACCACTTATTTCACATACAGAGGTGACTTTTACAGACAAAAACACGGCTGTGCCATGGGTTCTCCTGTGTCACCCATTGTGGCCAATTTATACATGGAAGAAGTGGAGAAGAAAGCACTCAACACATTCCAGGGAACGGTGCCCACCCACTGGTTTAGGTATGTGGATGACACCTGGGTCAAAATCAAGGCCCAGGAAGTACAGGCCTTCACGGACCATATAAACACTATAGATGCCAACATTAGCTTCACCAGAGAAGACACCAAGGACAACAGACTGGCATTCCTAGACTGTGAAGTCCTCATTGGGACCGGTGGCAAGCTAGAAATAGGGATCTACAGGAAACCCACACACACAGATCAATACCTGATGTTTGACTCCCACCATCCACTGCAGCACAAACTAGGAGTCATCAGGACATTGTCACACAGAGCAGAAACCATCCCCACCTCCATGGATTCCAAAAAGAAAAAAAAGAATGAAAAGCAGCATCTGAGAACAGCTCTGCAGGCCTGTGGATATCCAAATTGGGCCTTCACCAAATCTAAGTCTACCAGACCTAAAACAGCAACAGATAGGGCTGAGACTCAGAGTAAACGGAAGAACCTGGTCATTCCTTACATGGCTGGCGTGTCTGAAAAGATCAAACGGATATTTGGCAAACACCACATACCTGTATATTTCAAACCCACCAACACACTGAGACAGAGGCTTGTACACCCCAAAGATCAAACTCCAAAACACAAGGAAAGCAATGTAGTGTATGCAATCCAGTGCAGTGAGGAGTGCTCTGAACAATACATTGGAGAAACCAAACAACCTTTGTACAGGAGGATGGCCCAACACAGGAGAAGTAACACCACAGGACCAGAGTCAGCAGTTTATCTTCATCTAAAGGAAAAAGGACACTCATTTGAGGACATTAATGTTCACATTTTAGACAGAGAAGATAGGTGGTTTGAGAGAGGGGTCAAGGAATCCATTCATGCCAACTTGGAAAATCCTTCCTTGAATAGAGGTGGGGGCCTCAGGCATAACCTTTCCCCTATCTTCCTTCCTGCTTTGTCTTCTGTGCCTAGGAAGATTAAGACCATTTCACAAGCTCAACAGCAGCAGGGTAATCTTAACGATCCTCCTTTAGATGATAAAGGGACTTAGAAACAAACATCTCAAAAATAACCAT
Source organism: Charina bottae (assembly GCA_023362775.1). Classification (NCBI taxonomy): domain Eukaryota; kingdom Metazoa; phylum Chordata; class Lepidosauria; order Squamata; family Charinaidae; genus Charina; species Charina bottae. Next base: position 5,017,476 of record JALMGJ010000045.1, on the reverse strand, counting down.
GACCTAGCCCCAGGTGCAAGGTCACACAGCCAGCCTAGAAACATATTTAAGGATTCCCTTACTAACTTTACTCAGACTGAAGAAGCTCCTTGGATAAGGAGTGAAACGTTTCCACTAAGAAAATAGAAATCCAGTTGACATGATTCAAGCCACAGACTGTTCCACCTGGATGACTGAGAACCTTCATAGACATATTGCCATACATTTTGGGGATGAAACCCTGAAGTTGGTAAGGAAATTCGAGAAGACAGCAAGAAAGGTGGCAGACTATAGAAACCACCTACGTTTTAACCTCAGATGCAGACAACAGAGACTCATCCCGACAAGCCTACGCCTGCAATCTACAGTTAAGGGTCACAGAGCAGAGCAGATCTTGCAGCAGGCACAAAGACATCTTCTAAATGAAAGAATAAGGCAAGTCCACTTCACCATTGATGCCCTGCAATACAATTTTGAAAACCTTCACCAGGAACTCACAGCCACCCTTCCTGACCCAATCCTGGATAGAGTTATTCAGCTTGGCAATAAAGTACAGCTGGCCCAGCATCACAAGACAAAGGAGAGGCAAACTAAGAAATTTGACATTCTTCTTTCTCGCAGCAAGCAGAAACAAGGAACTGGAGAAACTGCTGGGAGGAACAACAACAACAGGACCACAGAGGACAAAAAGAACATGTGGGTGAAAAATCTCTCAGACAGAGAACTTACCCAACCAGAGAGAGATGTCCTAGCCAAAGGTCTTAATTTTGCCATCACTCCCAAGCAAGTTCCGGTTGTGGAGCTCATTACAGCCACAGAATCTGCCATCCACAACAACCACCTACCTTTTGAAGAAGCAGAACAACTCCGGCTTAAAATATCTGCAGCTCTGTCCAGTGCTCAACCTCCTCCCCCCAACCTTACCGTCCAAGAGAGGAGAGCCCTGACAGCCCTCAGCAAAGATGAAACCATCACCATTTTACCTGCTGACAAAGGAAGATGTACAGTGGTTCTAAACACTGCAGACTACCACAATAAAATTACCTCACTTTTGGAGGATCACCATACATATGAAAAACTGAAAAGAGACCCCACCAACAATTACAAGAAAAAGGCAATAGACAGTTTGAAACAATTGGAACATGATGGCTCCATCGATAGGATTACCTACCACCGTCTGTATCCTGGAGAAGCCATCCCCTGCATCTACGGACTTCCTAAGATCCACAAGGAAGGAACACCCCTCCGACCCATAGTCAGCAGCATCAATTCGGTAACATACAACATTGCCAAACACCTCTCTACCATACTAGCACCTCTAGTTGGACACTCTGAACACCACATCCATAATTCGGAAGAATTTGTTTCCAAAGCAAAGATCCTGAAACTGGATACAGATGAAACTATGGTCTCCTTTGATGTGTCCTCCCTTTTCACCAGCATCCCCACCACTCATGCTCTATCCGCTGTCAGGAAGAGACTAGAAGAGGACAGCACCCTGGAAAGGAGAAGCCATCTCAACCCAAACCAGATCTGCCATCTTCTGGACCTGTGTCTTAACACCACTTATTTCACATACAGAGGTGACTTTTACAGACAAAAACACGGCTGTGCCATGGGTTCTCCTGTGTCACCCATTGTGGCCAATTTATACATGGAAGAAGTGGAGAAGAAAGCACTCAACGCATTCCAGGGAACGGTGCCCACCCACTGGTTTAGGTATGTGGATGACACCTGGGTCAAAATCAAGGCCCAGGAAGTACAGGCCTTCACGGACCATATAAACACTATAGATGCCAACATTAGCTTCACCAGAGAAGACACCAAGGACAACAGACTGGCATTCCTAGACTGTGAAGTCCTCATTGGGACCGGTGGCAAGCTAGAAATAGGGATCTACAGGAAACCCACACACACAGATCAATACCTGATGTTTGACTCCCACCATCCACTGCAGCACAAACTAGGAGTCATCAGGACATTGTCACACAGAGCAGAAACCATCCCCACCTCCATGGATTCCAAAAAGAATGAAAAGCAGCATCTGAGAACAGCTCTGCAGGCCTGTGGATATCCAAATTGGGCCTTCACCAAATCTAAGTCTACCAGACCTAAAACAGCAACAGATAGGGCTGAGACTCAGAGTAAACGGAAGAACCTGGTCATTCCTTACATGGCTGGCGTGTCTGAAAAGATCAAACGGATATTTGGCAAACACCACATACCTGTATATTTCAAACCCACCAACACACTGAGACAGAGGCTTGTACACCCCAAAGATCAAACTCCAAAACACAAGGAAAGCAATGTAGTGTATGCAATCCAGTGCAGTGAGGAGTGCTCTGAACTCTACATTGGAGAAACCAAACAACCTTTGTACAGGAGGATGGCCCAACACAGGAGAAGTAACACCACAGGACCAGAGTCAGCAGTTTATCTTCATCTAAAGGAAAAAGGACACTCATTTGAGGACATTAATGTTCACATTTTAGACAGAGAAGATAGGTGGTTTGAGAGAGGGGTCAAGGAATCCATTCATGCCAACTTGGAAAATCCTTCCTTGAATAGAGGTGGGGGCCTCAGGCATAACCTTTCCCCTATCTTCCTTCCTGCTTTGTCTTCTGTGCCTAGGAAGATTAAGACCATTTCACAAGCTCAACAGCAGCAGGGTAATCTTAACGATCCTCCTTTAGATGATAAAGGGACTTAGAAACAAACATCTCAAAAATAACCATGACCTAGCCCCAGGTGCAAGGTCACACAGCCAGCCTAGAAACATATTTAAGGATTCCCTTACTAACTTTACTCAGACTGAAGAAGCTCCTTGGATAAGGAGTGAAACGTTTCCACTAAGAAAATAGAAATCCAGTTGACATGATTCAAGCCACAGACTGTTCCACCTGGATGACTGAGAACCTTCATAGACATATTTGAGCTTCAGCTTCAGTATCTGTCCTTCCACTGAGCAGTCAGGGTTGATTTCCTTTAGGATTGACTGGTTTGACCTCCTTGCAGTCCAAGGGACTCTCAAGAGTCTTCTCCAGCACCACAGCTCGAAAGCATCAATTCTTCGGCGCTCAGACTTCCTTATGGTCCACCTCTCACAGCCATACATTACTACTGGGAAAACCATAGCTTTAACTATACGGACCTTTGATCACCAGAGTCAGGTGAGGCACTGCAGGTCTTGGATGGATGGGCTGTATGAGGACCAATGAATTGAAGCCTGGGGTGCATCGGCCAGCTGTGCCAGGTCCACGTGCTGGGACTGTTCCTGGGCAGAGGCGGCCTGGTCCACAGTAAATCAAGGCAGGAGATATTGGGCATCAGGAGCTCCGCATGGACATTCTGTATCAAACCACTCACGACAGCTCATAATTGTCAGCCTCACTAGATGGTTTGTTGTTGTTGTTCAGTCGTTTAGTCGTGTCCGACTCTTCGTGACCCCATGGACCGTAGCACGCCAGGCCTTGCTGTCCTCCACTGTCTCCCGGAGTTTACTCAAGTTCATGTTCGTTACATCGGTGATGCTATCTAACCATCTCATCCTCTGTCGTCCCCTTCTCCTTTTGCCTTCAGTCTTTCCCAGCATCAGGGTCTTTTCCAGTGAGTCCTCTCTTCGCATTAGGTGGCCAAAGTATTTGAGCTTCAGCTTCAGTATTTTCAGTTTTCTTGGCAAGGATACTGGAGTGGTTTGCCATTCCCTCCTCCAGTGGACCACGTTTTGTCAGAACTCTCCGTCATGACCTGTCCGTCTTGACCTGACTTCATTGAGTTCCGCAAGCCCCTTCGCCAGGACAAGGCAGTGATCCATGAAGGGGTCCTTAGGATGCCTGCTCCCTAAGGGGATGGATGGGACCCTGGTACCAAATTACTCAGGAATGTGCAGGAATGTTATTGATGAGATAAAAGCCTTTTACCTTTAGTTGAAACATGTTACTATGACTACTGAGAATGTATGTATGACATTGCTTTCTATGACTGGTTTGCAGTAATGCATGCTTTTTGACTGGTTTTGCACGCTGTTCAAAATTGTATAAATGGGGGTTCATTCTAAGCAGGGGTGTGCCCATGTTGGAACTTACTTCTGGGCAACCTTTTATTTGCAAATAAAAGTCTCAATCCTTTCCATCTGGTGTATTTATTGGGCCAGCAGGCCAGGTACTGTAAAAGGACCCGAGCTTTCTGGGATAACACCGTAACCCATAAATTTGCCACTTGTGGAATGTTATCTAGAATCAATGTTTTCTATTATTTAATTCTCATGTCTAATCAATGTCTTTTATTGTTTGATTAGTTGCTTTCTGACACATCTCATATACCAAATGTATGTATCATTTGTTTCTGTACCCTATATAAAGACTTGACCGCCCTTGATAAAGGCTTTTCACTTTGCCTGAAATACTTGCGGTTTGTATTGTTGGTGTGTGTGTGTGTGCGTGTGAAAAGGCCACTTTGCAAAGTATAGTTTTTATAAAGCCTTTGACTATACATTATAGTTTTTCTCTCCCAAATTTAGGGGACTAAGTTCTTTCCAGCTCCACGCCAACTCGGGTGCCTGAGTTTCAAAGGCAATAATTTGGGGGCTTCTCCAGGATCGCAGCGTGGCTCCCCGCAGGGCTCGGATCGGCCTGCTTCCGTCACGGCACAGGGTGACTTCACCCACACGTCTCCGGAGGAGGCAGGCAGCGTAAGCTACTTCTCAGGCGATCGCAAACGTTTCTCCCCAAAGAAAGACTTCAGCTCGGATATTGGGTAGTAAACGATTTATTGCTGTACTTGAGTAAGCAAGCGAAAAGGCACGGATGGTTCCCGGGCTCTTGGCTTGGCTTTTTAAACCCTCCCGCCAGAGTGCCCGCCCCCTCCCTGCTGAAGGCTTCCCTTTGGTCCTGTTGCAGGCTTCCCTTTGGTCCGCTTCCTGTCAGGTTGGGTCAGTGTCCTTGAGTTCTTTATCGCCCCTTATCTAGGAGGCGTGGTTGGTGGTTGTCTTTTGTTTCCTTTGTCGTTTCCTTATCCCCTAAATACTGGGTGTGCTTAGGGAATGGCAGGACCCTGGGGGCATGCCAGGGTTCTGACAGGCAGCCGAGGAGCCGGGAGGGGGCAAGCGCCAGCGGGTGGTCCCTTGGGAGAGAACACAAGGGAAGGGAATGGGGCAGGGGAAGAGCGCACCCCGGGGGAGCCGGATGGGGCTCGTGGTCCGGTTGTGGGACCAGGTAACCTTCCGTCCAGCAGGGGGTGGCCAAAGGAGGATGGTCGGACTGCACAGGGAAGTGGACAAATACACTGGACACCTTTCACGGGAGGAGAGGTGGTCGCAGAGGGGCTCCTTTTGACCCGAGACTGCTGGGGTCACTCTGAGTGCCCACCGGGCAGAACCATCCCCGCCAAATGGACTCTTGGGTCCCGTGGGCTGATGTGGCTGAGCGACGGGTCGCCCAGGTGATGGTTCAGAAGACTATGCCCGCCTCCGTCCCACTTCCGAAGGGGCGAGGATGGCCTGGCTCCGGTCTTGTGTCCTCCCGGGAGGAGCCGTGGGGGTGCGGGCGCTCCCTTCGCCTGACGGAGAAGGAGCTGTCGTCCGCTCTGATCGGGTACTTGAGGGGGGGGGTGCAGGGGCGTGGGGGGACCCTCGGGAGCTCCCTGCGCTGTGAGAAACTCAACTAGACTGCAGACGATGGAATCACAAAAAAGCCAACACGGAAAGCTAGCACAGCTGAAAGCGGCCCTCTTTCTCCTCTGGCTTTGGGGTCCTGTTGGAGGGCTCAGGTGGGGCCACACCCCGACCTCCTTGGGGCCACCGACGGGAGCCTGGCAGACCTCCCGGGACGGGACGGTGCGCAAGGCTGTATTCCTGGAGGAGGAGGGTCCTGTTTGAGAAGCCCTGGAGGCGTCTGCGAGCACCTTTTCCATTGAAGGAACATTGAAGCCCATTAGGAGCACCTGACCCTCGTGTGCTGGTCAGCCCTTCCGGCTGCATTCCGCCTCCCAGGTCACTGAACTCCTCTGAGAAGCAGCTGGGAAGAATTCGGCTGGCCTGGGGTTCCTGGCTCTGAGCAGGATTCCAGCACGTTGTCTCCTTCCCAGGAAGGATTTGGGGAATGGCGCAGATAAGAGGCGGCACTGGCCGTTTCCTGTTATTGGCCGAAGTGCCAGATGATGACAGAGGAAGGCAAATATTGTCCCTACCTTCAAAAGCAGAGACGGGGGAGGGAAGAGGTTTGGGGCAAAACAGGACAGGCAGCCTGACTCGGGGGCCTGGCACGACTAGAGCGGGTGATGAGGGGGATTGATCTGGAAGCACTTCCTTTGAACGCTGGTAATTGCCTGGGGGCTTAAACTGACCGTATCTCATTTTTTGATGGGGGGATGGCACATCACTCTTGGCAAAAGCATTTATGAACCTGTGATCACAGGAGCCAAGCTCAACTTGGGGTCTTTTAAATTTGCTTAGTAGTTGTGAGAACGCTGTAGACATAATACATCGACCCAGCAAAGCATTTCACAGAGCACTCCAGGAGACGCTGATTAACCAGCTAGCTAAGTGTGGGCTGGATGGAAGCACAATTAAACGGTTGACAATCATGCTGAGAGCGTGCTCACTGATAATTCCTCGAGGAAGAGAGGGTCATGTGGGATGCCACTAGGATCAGTCCTAGGTCCTCCACTCTTCACGGTTTGTCTCCATTAATATTTTGGGTGAAGAAATAGAGAGAATGCTAGCCAAATTTGCAGATGACACAAACTTGGATGGGCCAGCTAATATCCTAGAAGACCAAAACAAGATTCAAAATTATCTTGGCAGGTTTGAGAAATGGGCTGAAAAGAATAGAATGAAATTGAACAGAGACAAAACAAGGAAACCAAAATCTGATGCGGGGTGAGGGATGCCTGGTTTGGTAACAGTCCCTGTCAAAAGACCTTGGAACAGTAATTGATTGCAAACTGAGTACGTGTCAACTGTGTGACAAAAGGAGGAACGCACAGTTCTGGGCCGCATCAACGGAAGAAGACCGCCTCCCCTGCGCGGGCCAGGACCACGCCCAGTTCTGGCCTGTGTGCTGGAAGGACCGGTGCATCCCAGGCCACGTCGAGCACACCGCCGCAGCTTCCGGGTTCAGCCACCGTGGCTCTTCCCCAAGGCGCTCCTCCTTCAAAGGCAACGGAAGGAGCGGCTCCGCAGCTTGGTGCTCCCCCTGGGTGGAAATTGCCGGATAAAATTTGGCCCAGAATGAGAAAGAAAACCACTGAATCAACACTTCTTGTTATTAATATTTATTTTTAAATGCAGAGTTGCAGAAGCTTGAAGAGAGATCAATAAAAATAAACTCTTGCAGTAAATATATAGTTGCATTTATTCAAAACAACAGAAACATATTTACAGAAATCTGTTGCACCTCAGAGAGGCCTACAGGCAGAAAAACTTACATTTGAATAGTTTGAGATAAGCATAGCCCAAGGGTCGGCAAACTTTTTGAGCCGAGAGCCATTTTGGTATGCTCGTGCACATTTTTAAGTGCTCGAGAGCCAGGGGGCGGGGTTTGCGGGCGGGGGCCAATCGCGTGGAAGGGGGCGAGGTTTGCGGGCAGGAGCCAATCGCGTGGAAGGGGGCGGGGTTTGGGGGCGGGATCCAATCGCGTGGAAGGGGCGGGGTTTGGGGGCGGGATCCAATCGCGTGGAAGGGCTGCGCTGCGCTTGGCCGGCCACCCCGGTCCTCGCTCACCTTCCATGGCCGGTCCTCGCGGGCTGCCGGCGACGCTCCCGTCCCCCTGCACCCCAGCTCTCCAAGGCCGGGGCCACCCTCTCTGCCGCTCCCTTCGATGGAGGAGGGACCGGCGTGCCTTGGGAGCTGCTGCTGGCGGCATGTCTGGGCGAGGCGCGCGGGCGAAGCTGCCCGTCTGGCACTTGGGCGCTCCCGAGCCCCTTCCCTTCTCCCTCGCCACGTTCGGGCATTGAGGCCAGGCAAAGCCGGGCGGTCACGCAGGGGCGAGGCGAGGAGTCCCGCTCCTGCGCCTACCACCACATCCGTCCGTTCCCGGCCTCTCTCCCCATATCCGGCGGGTGCCCATGCCAGAATCCCCGCGACCCGGAGGCAGCGACTCCACCACCCCCCCGCACTTCTCCCTCTTTGAAAAAGGAAGGCCGGAAAAGCGCAGTTTCAGTCTTAAGCAGATTTTAAAATGCACTCGCTCAGTAAGCGACTGCCGTTTGCGCTGCAAGCTGGCCTCCCAGGTGGGAAAGGGGGCGGCATTAACGCGACACAGACCGGGGATAGGCCGGACTCGGTCCCGATGTAACCCCGCCGTTAGGTCTCAAAAGCATCTGCTCGGCCCAGCAGCAACTCGTCCGCTGCAAGCAGAACTCCGGCCGGCCTCCTTCCAGAGGACCCGCCCGCGCTGTCAGAGGCTGAAAGGATGTGGCAGGAACGGCCCTGGAAAGCGGGGCCTGCGGAGCGCCACCTTTGGGGAGGAGGGTCCAGCCGGCGAGCAATGGCGGCACCGGAGTTTTCGCCGGAGCGCTGTCTGTCAGGAGAGAAAAGCAGCCACCGCACAGGCCCGCTTAAAAAACCACCACCCCGAAACCGCTTTTGAGCCGCCTCTCCGGAGGGTCCCTGCGGTCCCGCCGGGTGCACCCCCCCACCCTGCCGTTCGGCGTCCTCTCCCCCCGCTAACCCGAGCCCTGCGGTGGCCGGGGGAGCCAAGCCAGGCTCCGTTCCGGCGGGGCGATTGTAGCGACTCGGGTTAGCGGGGGGAGAGGACGCCGAAAGCGGTTTCAGGGTGGTTGTTTTTTAAGCGGGCCTGTGCGGTGGCTGCTTTTCTCTCCCGACAGACAGCGTGGGGTTTCCAGCGGAGGAGCACCTGGCAATTAAGCGATAGGGAAGGAGGAACGAAATGGGGCGTGTGGCTTGTGTAGCGATTCCGCCCATCCCGCGAGGTTTCTCCAACTTGAATGGCCTTGTCATTAAGGGCAGCTTCTCCCTTTAACGCAAGACTGAAACTGCGCTTTTCCGGCCTTCCTTTTTCAAAGAGGGAGAAGTGCGGGGGGGGGGGTGGTTAAGCAGATTTTAAAATGCACTCGCTCAGTAAGCGACTGCCGTTTGCGCTGCAAGCTGGCCTCCCAGGTGGGAAAGGGGGCGGCATTAACGCGACACAGACCGGGGATAGGCCGGACTCGGTCCCGATGTAACCCCGCCGTTAGGTCTCAAAAGCATCTGCTCGGCCCAGCAGCAACTCGTCCGCTGCAAGCAGAACTCCGGCCGGCCTCCTTCCAGAGGACCCGCCCGCCCGCGCTGTCTGTGGGGAGAGAAAAGCAGCCACCGCACAGGCCCGCTTAAAAAACCACCACCCCGAAACCGCTTTCGAGCCGCCACTCCGGAGGGTCCCTGCGGTCCCGCCGGGTGCACCCCCCCACCCCGCCGTTCGGTGTCCTCTCCCCCCGCTAACCCGAGCCCTGCGGTGGCCGGGGGAGCCAAGCCAGGCTCCGTTCCGGCGGGGCGACTGTAGCGACCGGAGGCGGCCAAGGGGAGAGCAGGCGGCTCTTCGCCCTCAGCGCGCCGCTGGGCCCGCTGCACCCCCGCCTGGCTCAGCTTCCCCCGGCCGCCGCAGGGCTCGGGTTAGCGGGGGGAGAGGACGCCGAACGGCGGGGTGGGGGGGTGCACCCGGCGGGACCGCAGGGACCCTCCGGAGAGGCGGCTCGAAAGCGGTTTCGGGGTGGTGGTTTTTTAAGCGGGCCTGTGCGGTGGCTGCTTTTCTCTCCCGACAGACAGCGCTCCGGCGAAAACTCCAGTGCCGCCATTGCTCGCCGGCTGGACCCTCCTCCCCAAAGGTGGCGCTCCGCAGGCCCCGCTTTCCAGGGCCGTTCCTGCCACATCCTTTCAGCCTCTGACGCCCAACGGCGGGGTGGGGGGATTGATGAGGCGGGAGGGTGCGCCGTCGAGGCCTCCTTGGGAGGAAAGCGGGGAAGCCCCGCGGCCCCTCGAAGGGATCCACCGGGGATCACGTGCCTCTTCTCGCTGGGGCCCTCCGAGCAGTCGCTGCCTCCGGGTCGCGGGGATTCTGGCATGGGCACCCGCCGGATATGGGGAGAGAGGCCGGGAACGGACGGATGTGGCGGTAGGCGCAGGAGCGGGACTCCTCACCTCACCCCTGCGCGACCGCCCGGCTTTGCCTGGCCTCAACGCCCGAACGTGGCGAGGGAGAAGGGAAGAGGCTCGGGAGCGCCCAAGTGCCAGACGGGCAGCTCCGCCCGCGCGCCTCGCCCAGACATGCCGCCAGCAGCAGATCCCAAGGCAAGCCGGTCCCTCCTCCGTTGAAGGGAGCGGCAGAGAGCCCCGCGGGCTGTGCGCGAGGTGTGGGCGGCTGCGGGTGGCCCCGGCCTTGGACAGCGAGAGCGAGCGCGCGTAAGAGCGTAAGAGTTTGGGGGCGGGATCCAATCACGTGGAAGGGGCGGGGTGAGTTCAGCTGCGGAAGAGCCACACTCAAGGGGCCAAAGAGCCGCATGTGGCTCGCGAGCCGCCATTTCCGACCCTTGGCATAGCCAGCCACCTTAAACAAAATATCTCTTTCAAATTAACTTGATAAAAAATAATAAGTTGCCATAGTAATCAATGTAACATGTGACTGCTCCATCTCAGCCTAGCTGAAGCAATCATCCCTTTTAAGGTAACAAGCATTTGAGGAATTTGGTACTAGCAGACTTTTTGGAGCCTTTCAGGTAAAAGAAAAAAAAACCAGCTCAGCTTGTCCCTTTTAAAATGAGGCTTGTCTGAATCTTTTGACCCAGATTCTTTTTAGATCACAAAATAAAAAATACAACACTTCTGAGGGCCAGAGAGGATGCTGGCGGGGTTCCTGCTCTCAGCGTTCTGAGGTTGGTGGGCACAGCAAAGATGCTTTATTTAAATATAAATAAATAAATGGGATGACCAGCTGCTGTGAGATATTTTATGGAAAGTGCCATATAAATGTTTTTGACTTACGACAGCTGTAGAGGGCCCCCCGCACACCCTCCTCTGGGCCTCCCTCCTTCCTGGGGGGCGGTGGGGGTGTCCTTCCAGAATGTAGAGCAGAGCTTCCCAAACTTTTCACGTTGGTGACACACTTTTTAGACATGCATCATTTCGCAACACACTCTTACAGCAGGGCACAAGGCAGGCACTAGGACCTGCGTGGAATCACAGCAGGTTTGGAGGCAGCAGCAGCCGCGACACACCCAGACACTTCAGCCACACTAACGTGTCCCGACACAGAGTTTGGAAAGCTCCGATGTAGAGCTTTGGGTCCGCGTTGTGGCGTCTCTCCCGTGTGGCGTGCAGATCTGTATTTGGCACAATGCAATCGGGCATTGCCCTAAAACATCTGGGAGAGCAGTGCGAACGAGCATGGCGAGTCCCCTCCTGCCTTCAGAGAGTGGCCCCGTCACAGCAAATGGGGCAGGCCGAAAGGGAGTTTGGGCAGACAGGGCGAAATCCCGGTCTCTGGATAAGCAGGCGGCAAGCGCGGCCCCCTGGGGGAGCGGAAGAGGGTGGCCGCCATGGGACTTGCTTTCTGCGGTCCTGGAGAGGGTGGATTCATGAAGATGATTATGCCCCCCACTCCCTGGTCAAAGCTGCCCTTTGCAACCCTTGAAAGGGGCTCGCTGCCTGCAGTGCAGAAACCCGGCTGAGAGATGAAGAGCAGCTCCTGCAAAGAAAGTGCTGGGGAGGGGGCACAGACCGGGCTTGAGAAGGGCGCCTGTGAACATTCCTCGGATCCTGTCCCTCGGGGTTGGAAATAGATACGCTCACATCACAGCTACAGCAGGGGAGGTACGATAACTGTCTCCAAGCCTCCGATGGGGTTGTCTCACGTTGTACCAGAGGGCAGGATCGAATCCAGTGGGTTATTTATTGAGAATTCCTTCGATTTCTATCCTACCTTCCTTTTATGCAGCTCAAGGCAGCATATGCAATTCTCCCTCCTCCTCCTGTCACTATAGCAACAACCCTGCCAGGTGGGTGAAGCTGAGGGAGGTCGACAGTCCCCCAGCCCACTTTCGTGCCTGAGGGAGGCCTGGAACTCAGGCTCCACCACCAAACGGGCTCTCTGTGGCCAGAAGGACGGGGAGGTCGATGCGGGTTGGGTATTAGGCGGACCTTCCTGACCGCAGGAGGCGACGGCCGGTGGAACCGGCCGCCACATGAAGCAGTGAGCTCTCCTCCGCCGGAGGCTGGAGGCTCACCTGTCGGAGGTTCTCTTCTGGAGCCCGCACAGAGCAGAATGACCTCTGAGGTCCTTGCCAACTCCAAAATCCTTTGATTTTAAAATGTTCCAAGTGTAGAAGAAGAGAATAAGCATTAGTATTTTATTACTTGCCCACCAATAAGCTTTGATTGTCACCTGTTACACACGCTGCCCCCAGGTCCGGCTGGTGGTCACTCACTCCCACACTCACAGCCTGTGGAGGCACACGGATCTTGTCAGCCCCCCTTGCTTTCTACCTGGGTTTCCCAGAGAGGTGCGGCTTGAGCAGAGAAGACACGCAGCCCTGGCCGAGGGGGGGAATAGTCATTCCTGGGGGTGGCTAGCGCCCTAGACTGACCGAGAATGGCCCTCACGCTCGTGGTCTGACAGAGAACTCTAGCCATCTAGATTTTATTCCATCTATATTTTATTGTTATTTGTATCTGCATTTTATATTTATTGTATTGGTGGTTTGTTTTGTATTTTAATTGTGGTTTTATTGTAAACTGCCCAGAGTTCCCCCATTGGGGGGAGATGGGCGGTAATAGAAATTTAATAATTGAATTAAAATAAAATAAAATAATAAAATAATAAAATAAAATAAAATAAAATAAAATAAAATAAAATAAAATAAAATAAAATAAAATAAAATAAAATAAAATAATAAAATAAAATAATAAAATAATAAAATAAAATAAAATAAAATAAAATAAAATAAAATAAAATAATAAAATAAAATAAAATAAAATAAAATAAAATAATAAAATAATAAAATAAAATAATAAAGATTGTTACATACACTGCTCCCAGGTCCGGCTTATGGTCACTCACTCACACACTCACAGCCTGTTGAGCCATGCAGAGCTAGTAAACCCGGCTGGGTTTTCCAGAAAGGTGCGGCTTGAGCAGAGAAGACACGCAGCCCTGGCCAACAGACAGGAAATAATTAGGGACACACACAAATCACTTCCAACCGAACACTGAGGCACAACAGGTTCTTTGGAACACACGGAGACCCAGTGAATTTGAAGCAACAGCACAACTTTACTGACTGCAAGGTATTCTTTTTTGCTCTTTCTCACACGCACACGCACACCCACACTTACCCACGCCCTTCCAACTAGGCTGCCAGGCAGCTAGTCAGAGGGATGGAAGTCGCCAAGTCTGGAGAACGACTCAAGGAGTGGGCGGGCTTTGAGACCCCCTTTATCCCCAAAGGTTCCTGCTTTGTTGACTCACAAGACTGGCAGCTACTCTTGCCTTGTTAATTTGCAAGTCTGGTAGCTGTTGATGGGATTGGGGAGGGGGTTCCGTGTGCTCAGGCCCATCTTCCTCTGTCTTGTTCAGGTGACATTTTTCCTTTACGACCTGCTTCCTTCTTATCTACCTCCGAAAGGGATCTTACAGACAAGATTCCTGGCTTTTGTCCTCTCTGCTTACCTGCCTGCTTCATCTTTAAGTTATGGCAGTTTCAGCCTAGTCTCACATATTCCTCCCCTTGGAGAATCCACAAAATGGGCCCACTCATCGCCCACTCAGAGCATTACAGGTTTTTTAGGTATTCTTGTCAATAGGTTTGCTGTCCAGTTGACGTGGAGATACAATATCTCTGGAAAACAGATCTAACACATTGAAAGATTGAGGAAATTAATATAAAGGCAAATAATACAAACAGCAAGATTTGAACAATTTTCCTTTTAAGTTGGACTGATGGGCTTCCTTGCATGGGAGGCAGGGTATATAGAGAGGTCAAGCACCCAATGGCACAAGGCCCCCCTGAACTGGGGGGCTGGGACCGGAGTATGAGCCCCATGCCCACATAACAAAAAGAAACCTTCAGGTGAAAATAAACAGGTGGGGGCATAGGAGATACTGTCACAGGTAAAAACAGGAGAGTTGGAGGGCAGTGGGTGTTTAGGATTCCCAAGGTTAGTGAAATATATACACTGAGTTGCATAAAAGGTTCAGGGTCCCTCTCTGCTTTGTCCATGGTTTCGGTTCTGGAGAAGATCCAAAGTGAAAGAACGTTCCCTCCCACGAGTCATTAGTAACTTCTCTTAATGTCTCTAGCCTTGAGGGAAGTCCAAAGAAACAGGTGGATGTGACCCCTCCCGCTCTCAAAAGTCACCCTACGCAAAAGCTGAGCTGTTCATAGCTGCTTGTGCCAATTCTATGGGGGAAAAAATGCTAGAACTGTGCTGCAGGGCTTCTAGGCATTGTCCCAGGAGGAGTATTTGGATGTAGGTCTTCATGGCTTGGACCCTGTGGATAGAATCAAAAGAGAGAGGTGTTGCTGGCTTTTGGGGTTCCAGGCGCAGATTAATCCAAACAACGTGTTTTAAGGCTAACAATATCTTTATTGGTAGCATAAGGCAATAATGGATGTATAGTGCATTATTGCAAAAAGGAAAAAAACAAAGCATACGCAGAGTTCCAACAACAGATGTGAGGAAAGAAAAATCATGGTCTATGCAAAGACCAGGCGTAGTTACAGTACAGATAGCAGTCAAACAGAAGCATAGAATTGAGTGGGTGAGATGAGTACCCATAGTTTATAGTTGACTTATACCCATGGTTCAGCATTCTGATTGGCTAATGTGGGCTAGGCCATTTTTCAGCTTAACATTGTAGTAACAGTTATACTTACTATAAACCGCCATGAGGTGGCGGTGTTGCATATTGGCTTTTCTCCCGGGGAACAGTTCTCATGGGACAAGACTGTTATCACCACACTGTTTTGACTAGAGAAAATCACATCTGGTGTTTACATGCTTTTTGTTATGGGAAACTGCTTACAGCAGAGGAACTTGGAAAATTCCATTTTACAGGCTAGGATTTCACACTGAAGGAATCCATTCGCTTGAATCCTACATAGAATGACTTTAACAAATAACTTTAACAGGAGGGGGGACAAAAGAGGGAGCAGTGCCACCCTCGGTTTGTGTCCAGGTACACGAGGTGGGGCAAAATTACATCAAGGACTGAGTGTGGTCCCAAGGCTGAAATCTGGAGTGGCAGGCCCGAGTGACAAAAGGCCTGTTGGTACAACAACCTTGCAGTGGTGTCTGCAGCATTATTGCACGGGGGCAAGCCTTCTTCCCATTCAGAAAATCCCTCAATGTAGGCCAGGAAAATTGTGTGCCATGTCCCAATCTGTCTCTGACTATAGAGTAGGAGTTGCGACTTGGAGTAGTTCTGGTTTTGAACTTGGCATTCCAGGCTATTAGTGGCAGTGGGCTGGACAATTTGTGGATGATGGGGCCATGTTACAACTTGACATGCCTTTGCCAAGGTTTTCCCTACTCCCTCGTGGGCCACGTTGTGCAAATCCAAAATAATCTGTTCCTTTTCCCCCCGTTTACTTATCACTGCTAAGGTGTGTGCCTGTTGGGCACCTCTAGCTGTGTTCTGCCTCTTGTGTGCTGTAAGAATTTGGTAAAAGAGCCCCTAAAACTGAGTCCCCTACCGACTCAGTCCTTTGATGCTCCCAGCTGAACGGCCTTGGAGTCTGGTTCCTGTCTCTCCCTCCCCCGCATTCCGCCGCCTTGCATTCCTTGCCTATCTCTAACGCCCTGCAAGCATGCTAATTACTGCCCATCTACCTACTACCTACAAACCCCATCTATCTCTGGCAGGATGGCAATGGCATCCTGACAGCCACCCAGAGTCACATTGCTTGAACTGGGTGGCCGCATACTTGCATAAAGAAATAAATAATCCTGTTGCCCTCGTCAGAACCTGTTCCCATTTCTCTGAATGCTTTTTCAAGTGTGGTCCCCAGAACTGGAGACTTTTGCTTATATTGACCACCAGGAGGCAGTACTGACCCTGACAGGAGAGCATTTGAACCCAATCTGAGGCTCTGCACAGCTGAAGAGTTCCAAAGAAGGACAAAACCACTCATGTGCTGCCTCCTGGTGGTCAATATAAGTAAAAGCCTCACACACAGGATATGCAAGTATAGAGAAATTTCTCCACTCTCTCTGTGTGTGTGTGTGTGTGTAACTCATGTAAAACTTCGTGCATGAGGACATGACATAATGTAATATTTGTATCTCTCTGGTCTGAGAACTTTAGAGAAGTTGGACTTTCTAAAGACAGAACTGGACATGGGGCTCGAGGTGTAGTCTGATCAAAGCAGAACAGGAAGGAATGAGTATTTAGAACTAACGCACTGGCCGTCTTTGCAGCCACATCATGCTGCGGCTCCTCTTCAGTATGAAATCACCTTCTACTCGATTCTTTCTGCAAACGGTACTGCAAAATCAGATAACCGCTGTTCTATAATTGTGTGTTTGATTTTTTTCCCCCCTTAGTGCAAAACTGCACTGGTCTACTAAATTATAAGCAACTAACTTTCAGCCCATTTCTCCAAACTTCCAAGATAATTTTGAATTTTATTTCAGTTTTCTAGGGTATTAGCTATCCCATCCTATTCTGTGTCATTGGCAGATCTGACTATGTCCCCCGCATCTTAATCTAAAGCATGAATAAAAAGTATTGAAGAGAAGAGGCTCAACAGTCTGCTTTGGTGGAGCTTATTAAGCAGTTTAGCAGGCGAAATGTTTTTCCATGGTGTCTCTGGAATGACTCGAGATACGTAAAAGCACAGGAAATGTGGCTTTACATTCTCCTAAGCCCCTGCAGTGCCATTAGTAAAATTGTCGACTGAAATGTCACACAATAGCAGGTAGGCTTCGGAGTTCTTTGCAACATCCAACAGACAGGGCTGTACACGTGTGTGTGTGTGTGTGTGTGTATGAGATGGGGGGGAGGTCTCTGCCCCAGACCCGCTGTGTATTTCCAGCCACCCTGCAGAATGCTCCGGAGCACCACCAATCAGCATTACAAGGCGTGGTGCTGCTCTGAAGGATCGGGACATGGCACACGCGGACAGTGATTTCCTTTCCTTGGGAATTGTAAATGAGCAAAGCGGGCAATGGTTTAAAAGATTCCAATGGTATCTTTGGTGGAGGGGGGAAGGATCATCTGTACCTCCCTTTTCTCTCCTTGGGCCCCTCCTGGCTGAGGGCCAGGTACTAGAAGGAAGAGACTTGCGCAAGGTGTGACAGTTCGGAGGACTTCCTCATAGCTGGAGGCTTGGCCGAACAAAGCCCCACTCAGCTTCAGCCTCCCCCCCCCCCCCCCCCCCCCTGCCAGGCACATTCTTCTGGTATTATTTTGCAGCTTCACTCTGCAAAGGGTGTGGAACAACAATTGCTTCGGCTCCTTCCTTGGGTTTCAGAGTTTCTGGTTAGCCTGCTTGTCATCTAGAAACAGGAATGTGTTTTACCTTTCAAAATTAGTCAGATCTGTGGATTAAAACATCTATTAAACATGATATCGAGCAGCAGTATCTCCAGCATTTTTGTGGTGCGTCTTTGCACATTTTTCTGAACACAGCAGAAGTTTCACTGTGTGTTTAAGATGTGTTTATGGAGCAACAGTTGCATCATCTGGGAAAATTCCCATCACTGCAATGGAAGGTGGTCCTGGGATGTATCCCCCCCCCCCCAGGCAGTTGCTTTAAAGAAATTAGAAGTGCCAGAGAATGTCATGGAGCAGCCACACGCAGAACAGTATTTGCATGCCTCAAAGGGTGGGTATTGCAGAACCAGAAAAGGTGAAGAAGGCTATCCAGATGATCAAGAAAATATAGTGCTGCACTCCTACAAAGTTTTAAACTAAAAGCACAATTAGGGTCAGCAAAACATGTGTGCGTAAAGTAGGCATGGTGTGGAGAAAATGGATATCGCTAGTTTGGCCCAGTCCTCATGCATTCAATGGTGGCCATTACCAAAGTGAAATGAGTTATAATTATTGCTGGATACGGTTTAGAAAGTATACTTCTGTTGATGCAACATCGAACTGCATTTGTCTTTTCTGCAGTTTTTTTCACAAATATTATTATCGAGCCAGATATATCCCATCCTAGGGTTCTGTGCTGGAGTTTTGTTGTCCAGGTGAAGAACATTGCACTTGTTACTGTCAAATATCATTCTATCGCTTTCAGCTCGTTTCATTTCTGTCTTCCCGGGTATTAGCTATTCCATCCAAGTGTGTATCCTCTGCAGATTTGATAAGGATCTCTTCCGCGTCTTCCTTCAAGTAATTAATAATGATCCGGAAAAGTGAAAGGCCCAGGACTGATTTGTGTGACAACGCGCTTAAGGCCTTGACAGAATTATTTGTACCAATCGAAGAGAATATTTGTAGCTCAGGGTTGAACTGTGGAGTCCTTGGTGCTCTCTGAGCCTTGTGGTTTTCTTGCAGAAAACTCCCATGCATACAACCCAAAGTATGGATCCGATGACACCTTCGTCATAATAAAAAAGGAACAACTGGAGGAAACACATGAAACCATCAACAACATCTTCAAAGGAATAAAATTCACAAGGGAAGAAGAAAACAACAACACACTGCCCTTCTTGGACATCCTCATCAGTAGAGGAAAGGATGGCATTCTAGAAACACAAGTCTACCAGAAATCTACCCACACTAACCAAGTGCTCCACTACCAAAGCAATAACCCAACCTCCCACAAGAGGAGCTGTGTAAGAACACTATTCAGACGAGCACAAACGCACTGCAGCAACCCAGAACACCAGAAAAAGGAAACAGACCACTTATATAGCATCTTCCAGCAAAATGGATACCCACGCAACTTTATCAAAAAGTGCCTGACCCCTCAACCCACCACAGCAAAACCAACAGAAGCTATGAAAAGGATTACACTGCCATACATCAGAAACATCTCAGAAACTACTAATAGACTGTTACAACCACATGGCATCACCGTAGCACACAAACCAACCAAAACCCTTCAGAACATTGTAAATAACCCAAAAGACCCAGTAGCCCAAGAAGAAAAAACAGGAGTTATTTACAACATACAGTGTAAGGACTGTAGCAGCCACTATGTAGGACAGACCGGCAGAAGACTAGTAGAATGCATCCACAAACACCAACTAGCAGTCAGAAGACACGGTGAAAACTCCTTAATCTCACAACACATGGACAGACTTAACCATACTTTCAACTGGGAAACTGTGAGCATCTTAAACCAAGCCAAATCCAAAAACACTAAAGAATTCCTGGAAGTTTGGCACTCAGACAATACAGCCATCAACAGACACATAGAGGTAAACAACATTTACATACCATTCATAAGAGACAATAGAAAAGCCAGAAGACCAGAACACCTCCTTGCCAGCAATCAACACCCAGATATGCAAAGATTAGCACCAGAAGAACAATCAAACAACACAATAGACCCTAATCAAGGAACTATTAACTCTGTCAATCAACCAAGCAGCAAACGACAGCCCAATCAAGGAACTCCAAAGGGGAGAACAACACCCCCACCATCACAAGGAGGAGAAGCCATGGGATATAAACAGAGAGCAAGTCCCACTCCCTTTTCGCACTGAGGATGTTGCCTAACCTGGCAATGAAACGTCTGCAAGAAAACAACAAGGCTCAGAGAGCACCAAGGACTCCACAGAATTATTATTTATAAGCTATAATTGGCTGTCCTAATACAGACATTACCCCCAGAGCTCCAACATGAGATTTTGTTTTGTAATTTTGGAGCAGCCCATCGCTGTCCAGACCTGCCTATGTGGGTCCTGCGGAAAAGGAGGCCTGCTCCTTTCTCATCTCTGCTCTTGGGCGGGGGGGGGGGGGGGGGCTGGGCTGGGCAATTTCCTGGGTGGAAGCGATCCAAGTTCCCTTTGGTCTCTTCTATCCCCCCCCCCCGCTTTAGTTTCCCTTCCCGTCTTTTTCAACAGGGCACCTGAGGGGGGGGGGGAGGCTCGCGTGGGAGGACTCTGCCCTCGGGTTCCAAAGCTCCCTACAGCAAGGCCACTTGTCCGGCAGAGGCCAGCCTTTCTTTGGTCTGACCGTAACCTGGTGGCCCGGCCTTCACTGGCCGGCGAGGGCCTTCAGCAAGCCCGTCCAGCCTCTGGGCAAGGGGGCATGAAGCGGCTCCAAAAAGCTCTGCTGTGCCGGACCCTCGTCTCCCTTCCAGAGACGGCACCTTCCCACGGATGGAGCAGATGCTTCCTGGGACATTTTGCTGAGAGTTTGCTCAGGAAAGGTCTGGAAAGGGACCTAACTGTCCATACCAGTCCAGGCTGTTTTCCACTTGATCAAAACAGGGCACCATCATGGACCTGCAGTGTCCTTAGTTTCCCCCCGAAATCACCCATTTTCTGGATTGCACAGTTCTTTGTGCCCCAAGCTAAGCAAAGGGGCTGGGTTGCCACCAAGCCCCAAGGAGACTAACGCCTCCCCACACTGAGCACCCGGTGTCAGTGATGCTCTGAGGTCCCAGCCACGTTCATTTTCGCCTGCAACTAAGGAGTCCCTTCGGTTCTTCTCTCGTCCAAAGGGGATTTTCTGGTTTAGCCCCTCCTGAAGTGAAAGCCTGCAAGGGTTAGGCCAGGCAAGGCTGCTTTGGGGCCCGGATCCCTCCCTGCTCGGAGCAGGACAGCAGAGCTTCCTGCCCTCTGGCTGCCTGACCGGAGGACAGCCCCTGCAGTCAAAGGGGCATCTTGAACCTTCACCCATTGGCCACCACTGTTGCTGCCGCTTCACACGTCCGGAGACTCTGGATGAGACCCCTCACCCAGAGGGGCCGGGCCCAGCGGCCGGCTGGGCTGTCTCACTTTCGGGGAGCCGTTCGGCTTGATGGCGGCCGGGCCAAGCAAGGGAGGCGGGAGGGGCAGCGCCGGGCATTGCTTCGCTGAGTACACAGAGGCCTGTCCGGCCGGCTCTTGCCCTCGGCCGGCTGGGGAAGGGAGCGGGCTGGGGAGACGGCATCTTTCCTCCTCTGCAGCTGGCAGGGCCCCTTGGGAGCGCCCAGGCTCGGCAGTCGAGGCGTTCCAAGCCGAAGCCCTGGGGTTGGCCTCACCCCACAGCTGCAGCCCCCAAGTCCTTTGCTTAGCAGGGGGGATGGCTCCGGGCCAGGGACGGGCTCAGCGAAGCCTTTGCCAACCGTCTGTATCTGCCCTCTCCGGGGCGCAAGGGGTTACAGTGCATGGCCCGGCTTGTGCAATACGCCGAGTGCGTTCCTGGGTTGGGAAACGTCTGGGCTCTCCCTGTATAAGAGGCCGGGCACCAAGGCTAGGCTGGCAGTGCAGCACCATGGGTGGCCTGTCCGTGGCTCTCTGCCTTGGCTGGAGCCTGGCGCTGGTGGGCACCCACCCCTTGTGAGTTGCTGTGGGAAGGGGACCGGGAAGGCCACCTGTGGGGGAAGGAAGGGCGTTGTGTTCGGGGAGGGGACCGGCCGGGTCTTTGGAAGGGCCCGCGGCTGGGCTTTCTGCCTTGGCACTTCGGTGGCCACCCTCCTTTTCTTTGGATGGGGGATTTGCAGTGGGGGGGCTGTGAGCCGGGAGTGGACCAGGGATCCCTTCTGGCTCCTGGGCTGTGGGAGGCACCCTCCTTGCTGCAGGAAGGGGGTCAACACGTGGGTGCCCTGCAAGGCCAAACACTGGGGGGGGGGATTTCTCTGGCAGGGGACACGGTGGCGATGGCAACAAGACGGTCAGCAGCTGGCATCACCTGGGCCCGGAGCCTCCAGCCAACAACACTGGTGGGTGCGCTGCCCTTCCTCCGGGCTGCTGCGGCTTGGCGGAAGCCCTTCTGGGACGGCCAGTTTGGGACAGCCTTCCCCACCCCAAATCTCTGTCTCCTTCCCTGGGGGGCAGGGCAGAACTCTTTCCTGGGGAGCCCAATGCACCCCGCCCTGTGTGTGCGTGGCCCATGACGCCTGGGGCCCACCTCAGGGAGGGAGCAAGGAGCACTAAGGGAGGGGTCTAGAAAGACCAGGAGAACCTGGGGCTGGCGGGGGGCGCCTCCACCTGACCTTGGCCCTCAGCCAGGGGGTTCTTCCAGGCCGGCAGGAGAGGCGGGGGAGTGGCCCCCTGCAAACAAGGGGCTGTGGAAATGAGCCTCCTGTGCAGAACAGGTGGGGGGGTCTCCGGCTCAGGGGCCATCACTGCGGGGGGGTCGCTCAATAACCCTTCCGCTCCTCCCAGAGTTACTGCGGCGCTGTGAGGACGAGGAGGGGTTTGATGCCATCACGCTGGACGCAGCAGGCACCATGCTCTTCTTCAAAGGTACGGGGGGGTTATCTCTCCCCCACCCCAGGGGACACGGGCAGGGTGGGGAAATGGTCAGCGTGGGCTTGTTAGCAGGGGGTGGCACGGTGATCGGGACAAGGCCTCCCGGCGAAAGGCAGCCGGGCACCATGCTGCTCCTCCGGCAGCGGCTCCCGTCGCCCAGAGGGCCCAAGCGGTGCAGGTGGGGGATGGTGGGGCGGCAGAGTGCCCTCCTCAGCCGTGCTCTCCGGGGCCTCCTCGCAGGCCCCTCTGTCTGGAAGGGGTTCACGGGCGCCGCTGAGCCCATCGAGGCCTCCTGGCCCGAGATCCGAGGCCCCGTCGACGCCGCCCTCCGGCTCCACTACCGCGACCACCCGGACCGTCTCCACGACAACGTTCTCCTCTTCCAGGTGCGCGATCTGCGGCAGGCTTGGGGCCAGGGCTGTGAGGGTGGGAAGGCCAGTCCCCCAGCACTGTGGTGGGGAGGCGGGCTCCGGCAGACTGGTGCCCCGGGGATGGAGGGGCGGTCAGGAAGGCTGTGCGAAAAGCGGGTCTAGCCTTGCTGCGTCTCCGCTCGCAGGGCAAGCAACTCTGGGCGTACGGCGAGGGGCAGCTGCGGCCTGGCTACCCCCGGCTGATCGAGGAAGAGTTCCCCGGGGTGCCGGCCGACCTGGACGCAGCGGTGGAGTGCCACCCAAAGGAATGCCCCTCTGAGACGGTCCTGTTCTTCAAGGGTGAGAGAGAGGGCACTCCGCTGTCGGGCGCCTCGGGTCGGGAAGCCTTTGTGCCTCGCCCAGGGGACGCCTCCCACTCGCCGCCCAACCCCCGGGCTCCCGCTCTCGGGCTCCTACCGCACTGACCACCGCCGCCCTCCCTTCCACACAGGCCCGACGGTCTTCGCCTTCGACCTGCGGACGAAGGCCCTGAAGCGGCGCGCGTGGCCGGCCGTCTCCGGGTGCTCGGCGGCCGTGCGCTGGATCGAGCGCTACTACTGCTTCCAAGGCATCCGCTTCCTGCGCTTCGATCCGGTGCGGGGCGACGTGGCCGCCCACTATCCGCGGGACGCCAGGGACTACTTCATGCGCTGCCCCGGGAGAGGTGGGCCCCCTTCGGACCGCGGCTGCTGGGAGAGGCGCTGCCGAGCCCCGGGACGGGGGTCCGGGCTGCGAAAGCTCGGCCCGGAAGCGCGAGGGGGCGCGAGGAAATCCTGGGTGCGGGAGGAAGCGAGGCCGCGGGCTCAACTTGGCGCACTAGAGGCGGCGAGGCGAGGGGAGGGGCGCCTCGTGGCCGGGAGCGGCCTCTCCCTTCACCCCTTGCCCTGCACCCCGGCAGGCCATGGGAAGGATACGCGGAAGAACGCCACGCTCTGGGGCATCGCCCACGCCTGCAGCGGACGCCCTTTCCAGGCGTTCTCCTCCGACGACACTGGGCGGATATACGCCTTTCGCGGTCAGTAAGCGGGCCTGCGCGTCGCGGGGGGGAGGTCGGAGGGGTCTGGCGAAAGGGTCGTGCGCTGGGAGTGCACTCAGCGGACCCACAGTCGGGGAGCGTAGCGTGGGTTACGTACCTCGCGCTGCTCCCGAGGGCTGAATTCACACCTGTTGCACCCCAGCCCTGAGTCGGCCGGCCACACCTCCCATCTCCTAGGGGGCGAGGAGTTAGCGGGCGGTTTCCCGAACGGCCACCGGAGCCTGGCCCTGGTCCAGCCGCTGCGCAGTCCAGCCAGAGGGGGCGGGGCTGCCAGGAGGCGGGGCTCAGGCGCCTTGTCCTCGCGGCCGTTCAGCGGCGGCTGGCGGGGCTCCCACAGCGGCCGCTCTCCTCCACTCAGGCGGCCAGTACTTCCGCGTCGACTCCGGCTCCGTGCGAGACGGCCTGCACGCCTGGCCCCTGAACCACACCTGGCCGGCGCTGGAGGGGGAGGTGGGCGCGGCGTTCAGCTGGGCGGACAAGCTCTACTTTATCCAGGTGCGACTGCCGCGGGAGGCGGGGCTGTTGCGCTCTTCAGAGGTGCAGGGCTGCGGCCGCCACTGCCCCATCGCAGGTGCTCCCTCTGGGTTAGACCCCCTGGGTGGCCCCCCCGCCCCCGCGCCTCGGCCGGCGCGGAGCAGCCCCTCCTCGTTCCGGCGCGGGAAGCCGGCGGCGCGGGGATTGTTCCGGGAAGGGAGCCGCTGAGGCGCACGCTCCTCGAGGGCGCGGGGCGTCCTGCGCCCGGCTGCTGCTGCGCTGGCCCTCGGGGAAAAGAGAAGCGCCCGCCGGAGCTTTGTCTGCCCTCTCAATGAACCTCTGCCCGGCCCCAAGGCCTCCGGACCCCTCTCCCCGCCCGCCCGGCCGGTCCCGGCTCCTCCCCAGCACATCCGTGCCCTTGGCTGCCTGTCTTCACCCCCGGCTGCCCAGGTCGGAGGGCGGGCCAGCCCCCGAGCGAGGAGGAGCGGGACCGAGATGCGTTTCTTTTCAACCCGGGCAGCAAGCGGGGGCAGCCTTGGGGGGCAGCCTCGGAGCTCCACTGGGGCGCCGTGGGGCATCTGAGCCCCAGCGGCTGACCTTTCCCCCTCCCCTCTCCCTCCCCGCAGGGCTCCCAGGTCACGATCTATAGGTCCGGCCACGGCTACAGCCGCGTGGAGGGCTACCCCCGGCCCCTGTCGGAGGAGCTGGGTGTGTCCCAAGCGGACGCTGCCTTCACTTGCCCTCACTCCGGGGAGCTGTACGTCATCCAAGGTGCGCAACCCAAGCGTGGGGTGGATGGTTGCTTTTCTCAAGGGGGGGCTCGGAGGGCAAGCCTACCCAAGGACATCCTTTCTTCGCCTAGCTAGCCCCCCCCCCCGCTGAGATTCCAAAGCAAATCAGAGATTTGGGGGGGTGCTTTTGCAGGCGTGTTGCAAGTGGTTTAGGCTCTGGGGGGCTAGAGGAGGAAAAATGCTACCCGGAAAGCAGATCGAAACGCTCAGCCAGCCCTTCCAGGGATGCCCCCCTGTGGTCTTGCCCCGAAATAACGCCTCTCACCCTAACCCGGGGGAAGACGGGACCTGATGGGGAGGCGCTCAGGGTGAGGCCCCGCCCTGGAAATCCCTCCAGGGCTGAGCTGCAGCCCGACCAAGCCAGGAAGACCCCGACCACTTTTTAGGTGTCGGAGGGCAGGTGAGTTGCGACAGGAAGCGGTGGGAGAGAGAATGAGGGGGCTTGGAGGGAGACCAAGGTTGCTCTTCAGAGGGAGGGGGCTGTGGAAAGTAGGCGAGGACAGGGCAACCGCTTCTGCTTGTGGCCAGCCCCCGCCCAATCTGGCGTCCCAGATCAGGTTGCCCAGGGTTAGGCGAGCCCCTCTGACCAGATCGCTCCCCTCCCAGGACGCCATCTCCGGCAGATTGACCTGCAGCAGAGTCCTCGCCGCCCAGGGCCAGCGCGGCTCCTTCCTCATCCCCACGTGGACAGCGCCATGTGTACCACCAAGGGGGTGTACCTTTTCATCGGAGCGGAGTTCTACCAGTACACAGACGCGGCCCAGCTCAGTGCTGCCACTGCCGCCCCCCCAGCGCAGAGCACCGCGGCCGCCTTCTTCCGGTGCCCTCCGCCAGGGGCGCCCCAGCAGCCTCCACCCCAAGGGGGGCACCTCCCCCAAGACGACCCCCAATAAACCGCTTGCCTCAGCGCTGGTGTGAATGCTTTGCTGGGGGGGGGGGGCGCTGCGGACCGGCGCCGAGGAGCCTTGACCAAGACAGCGCTGAAGCCCGGCCGGAGCCAGGCCGGCGTTGTCTCGGGTGGGAGTGGGGGGAGGGGGCGCGCAGGGAGGGGCTGAGACGGATTGGGCTTGGCAGACAAGCTTTTATTCGCAGCCTCTTCGCTCAGCTGCTAGCAAGCAGGAGGGCGGCCGCGGGGCACCGGTGGCTTCGTGATGCTCAGCCAAAGATGCAGACGGTGCCCGATGCCAGGCGGTGGTGGTATTCGTGCAGCAGGCTGGCGGCCGGCGGGAAGCTGCTCTTCATCTCCAGCCTTCCCGGCACCACGAGGACGGTGACGCCGGGCCCCAGCCCTTCTCCGAGCTTCTGCAGCATGCGGCGGGCGAGGTAGCCGCGCGCGCGGGCCGGCTCGGCCTCCAAGCTGGCGTAGACCTCGGGCGGCGGGTTGGGCAGCTTCCACTCCAGCTCGCCGATCAGCTGGTTGGTGCGAGCTCTGTCCAGCGCGGAGGGGCTCTCTCGGTAGCAGGCCAGCAGGCGGAGCCCCGCGGCGGACCGCGCGGTCACGAAGCTGCCCTGGGCCAGCACCTCCCCGCCCTCGCCCTCGCCCTCCGCCTGCCAGGCCATCACGGCCCAGCACAGCCAGTCGTAGCTCTGCTCCAGCTTCCTCAGGACCGCGGCCGCCAGCTCCGGCAGGTCGGGGGGCGCCGCCTGGCCCGCCGCCTGCTCCACGTCCTCCTGGGCTTGCTCGCGGAAGTAGCCGGCGCACTGGCCCAGGGCCTCCTTCACGCGCGCGTGCAGCGCGGCCACGCGCGGGTCCCACACGCCCAGCAGCAGGGCCGGGTCGCGCTTGGTCAGCCCCGCCTGGCTGAGCAGGCACAGCAGCCCGGCGCCCAGCACGGCGTTCAGCTTCTGGCAGAGCCGCGCCATCTGCGGGCGGCGCGGGCGGTGGCGCTGCACGGCCTGCTCCAGCAGGGGGCGCTGCAGGGCCACCACGGCGTTGCCCTGCAGGCGGCGCCACAGGCCCAGCAGGCGGCGCTCCAGCTTGTCCCGCGAGCAGGCCTGCAGGAAGAGCTCCGTCTCCAGGGGGGCGTGGGGGGGCGCGGCGCGCACCGCCAGGCACAGCTGCCCGAAGGCGGCGGCCACGCAGTCCTCGCAGGCGTCCAGCCCGCCGTCCTCCAGCAGCCCCGGCCCCGCGGCCAGCTCGCGCTCCAGCAGCTCCAGTTCCCTGCGCACGAAGGCCAGCTCCTCGGCGGTGGCCGACCCTCGCAGGTGGGACACGGCCCCCAGGGCCAGCGACCGCAGCGACTGCAGGAAGCCCACCGGCTCCAGGCACTGGGAGAAGAGCGCCATGCTGCCTCCTGCCACGAGAGGGGGGGAGGGAGGGAGGGCGGGCTCAGGGTGCTTTGCCCGCCGGGGGGCCAGGGGGCCGGACCCCGGGACCCCGCAGTCTTCCCAAGGCGGCGATGCCGGGCCCGCCCGCCCTGCGTGCCTGGCTCCTTCCCGGGCGGGCGGGCGGGCTGGCATTGACGAGCGGAGCTCCCTGAACCTTGGGGCCACTTTCCTCCGCGCCAGGGGGAGGGTGCCCCAGCTTCGGAGCAGCCTTGTGCGGGCAGCCAGGTGGCCTGTTCCCGTGGAAGCGGGAGGAATTTCAGTGGCAGCCTTTTGGATCTACCTCGCAGCGATGGCGAAGGGCATAACCCGCCCAGAGTCCCTTGCAAGGGAGATGGTCGGGGAATAAATTGAAATAATAAATAAATAAATAAATAAATAAATAAATTTGGGGGCAGATTGGTTTTAGCCCCGGACCCTCCCCTGTCCCGGTCCACCGCTTAAGACAAGAGGGCTGATTGGACAAGAGGCCTGACCCCGGGTTGAACTTCCGGGGGGCTGCAAAAGACCCCATTAGGAACACAGTGGCTGAGTGTGTGGGAGGCTTGACCCCAGGGCCCCATCCGGGATGGGGTGGGGGTGGAAAAGGGGCAGAAAGGGAAGAGTCCCCCCACGACACGGCCTCCAGGGGGCCTCGGGGGATCTTGGGTTTTCTCCCCCCCCCCACGCGAGGGGAAGCGCCCCAGCAGTCCCCCTTGGGTGCCCAAGAGCTTCAGGGAGTTGCTCGTGCCCAGTCCGCCACTGGCGCAAACAAAGGTGGCCACGAATTGTTACCAGGCCGGACCGATCAGCTGCAACGCCGTGGAGAAGCACAAGCCACAGGCAGATCTAGTCGAAGCGAGGTGACGGGCAGGGTCCCCCACAGGCTGCGATGGGGCTGTCGGGGAGCTCTACGGCCGCTCTGCCTGCTCCTGTGCCACCTCCAGGAGGACTGGGGAGGCCCAGCTGCCCCTTGTCTGGCCGGGCCGCAGCTCCTCTTACGGCCGCCTGGAGGCTGGGCAGACTCGTCCTCCAGGCTCCCTGCCCTTGCGCTGCCCTCCAGGGTGAGGTGGGCAGGCAGCCCCAGGAGGAGGGGCCGCCCGGCCTTCCCAGCTTGTGCTGCTCTGATCCCCAAGGGCATCAAGAGGGCCTGGCACACCTTGAGTCCTTGGCCAGGGAGTGCCAGGAGGGCAGCTCGGGACAGGCGATGGCTGGAGGCCGGCCGGCCAGCTTGTTCCTCGGGGATGATCAAACCTTTGTCAAGATGGCTCAGGAGAACTCCTTCGCCAGGCTCCCCCAAACCAGGCAGTCCCGTGGCACGGTGGGTGAGCCCCGCCATTCCGCAGCTTCCGCTTGAGTGGGGCACAAACAGCTTGCTCGTAACCCAAAGCCCGTCTCCCCCTTGCTCAAGGGCAGGGGAAGCCCAAGGACTGAGTGCTGGTTGCCCCCCGTTGCAGCAGGCGCCCTCGCCTTTCTGACCTCCCCTCGCCCCCGACGCCTGCCCGCGCGTGCCCTCCCTGGGGATTCTGCCTCAGAGATGCCCCGGCGCTCCTGCCCCAGCCGGGGGTGGGGGTGGGGGTGTCTGGCCCTGCCTTACCTGACTGCCCGTGTCTTGCAAGGCTTCCACCCGGACTGGGCACCCGCTGGTACCTGCTGCGTCCCTGATAAATCCCCAACTTATCTCTGCCCCGCCCGAGCCACGTGCTCAGGAGTTTCGCCTTGGGCACGGCAGCTGGGCCTCCTCCTGATGGTGTGTGTGTGTGTGTGTGTGTGTGGGGGGAAACGCCACATTAGTCCCCCTCCTGCGGATAGGTGCCATTCCCTGGATAGGATGCAGAGGTGACGTTCGTGCCTCCTGTTAGGTTTTTCCTGCCTGTTTTGGGGCCTGCTGATGGTTTTGCAGGCCCAGGGAAGGTCGGGCACCGCTTCCATGCGAAGGAACCAGCAGCTCGAGGGCGTCCAGGGCTTCGGACAGCCCTCGCTCGCTCGGGGCCTCAGTCCCGCCTGGCAGCCCTCCTTTACCTGGGAGCGAGGGTCGTATTTATTTGCCTAAGCCTCCAACTCTTTTAATGCTGGCCTTTTTGTGGCCCCCTTCTAAGCAGTGCCCGACCTCCCCACCGTTGGGGGATGCCAGTTTTCTGAGGTCATGGAGTTCGCACTGCTTTGCTGCCAGTGCCCATCCGCTCTATCTGTGTGCCCCGCCCTGCCATGCGGGCTTGGCATCGGCCTCAGCGGGACCCAGCAGGTGCCCACGGCTGAGCAGCCCGTCTACTCTGGGGCGGGCAGGTGGCTTCCCTACTTCCCTGCCATCCCTTGGCAGCTTCAGCGCAGTCCTGTTTGCCCGGGCTCCCCCACGGGACGGGCGGCTCAGCCAGAAGGGGCAGGAATAGGGGACGTGTGCAGGGCTGCCCTGCCCGTGGGCTCAAGAGCCCATCACCTTCTGGAGAAGACTTGGCAAGAGCCCCAGGTAGCTGCACGGAGGTCTGGGCCCGTTTGGGGGGAAGGGGGCACACTGCAGGCTGGTGTAGCCCGCCTCCCGGCCTTCGGGGGGCCCGTCTCCCCCTTAAATGCTCTCCTGCACGTATCATCATGCTTACGCGTTCTTGGGGAGAGGTGTGGAAAACGGATGTGCAAAGTGGGAAAAGGTGGGGGCTGCTGCATTGCCGCTCTGGCTGGCGCCCTGTCCCTGCCTGCCACTTGGCCCCCAGCGCGGGGCGTGATTATGCTTGCCCTGGCAGTCCAGCATAGCTTCACAACATCATGGCTGCCGTGGCTAGAAAGAATTCTCCTTGACTGGCACAGAGAGCGGCCTTCTCATGCTGGCCCAGGATTCTGAGGCAAACCAGCCAGTTGCCCTGCCTGGCACGCAGGCACCCAAGATGTGTCATGCCTGAGCACCCGCCCCCCAGACCAGCCATCCTGGCATCTGAGGCAGGAACCCCGATCTGCTGCTTCTCTCGAGCCTTTTCGCCTTTCCCTCGCAAGAATAAATAGTAATAAAAATAAAGAATAAGGACCAACTTCACTGGCGTTTTATGTATTTTTAATTCAAATGTGTGTTTTTTCTAAGTATATAAAACACTACAGTTTCTAATAATCTTATTGTTTTATAATTTGCAATATCCCCTCGGCAACAGACTCCCACCTTTCTCTGTTGAACGTGTTTCTTCTCCCTCTGTGAGGCTGCCCATTTTAACCCAAAGGTGTGGATTCATCATTTGCTCCAAACTAGCTGCTGTAGGCGCCCACCACCCTTTACCGAGGGGTGCCCCTCTATCTACCGGCAGCGTGGCCCCAGGGGAGCCCCCTGGCTATTGTGGCAATAGGCCTCTGGGGACCCCGGTTGGTGGGCTGCCCATCGTCAGCAGCAGCAGCTACAGTGCCACAGGCCAGGGCCCCCCAGAGCCTGGAGGAGCGGGGCCAGTCCTGTGCCTTGCCCCTGTGGACACCAGGAGCATAACTTGCTTTCCCAAACCGTGTGTGTGTGTGTGGGGGGGGGGGGGGGTGAACAAAAGCCCAGAAGATGTCTCCACGGCTCCCCCTCCAGCACTTTCCTGCCTTCTGCTCCCCCAGAGTTGCTGCGGTAGCCCCATTTTGATATTCATGTCACCCCCCAAAGCAGTTCCTAACCTCCTGGAGTTGGGGGCCCCTGGCATCCTGGCCCTCTGATTTGCAGGGCTGCCTTTGGAAGGACACCCGGGATCACCGCCGGCCTGCTCGCCCCCTCGCTGAGCCGGCCGGCGGTGCTTGCTCCCGGAGAACCGCCTCAGAGGCGGCGCTCGCAGCCCCGGGGAACGAGGGCCGTGGCTTCGGGTGTGTGGAGGTTGATTTGTGCAGGCAAAAACGTCCGTGCCGCCTCGGCGCGTTTGGCCTCCGGGCGGTTGTCAAGGGGGCTTCTCCTGGCCCGGGTCACAGCGGCGTACCGCGGCCGGGGCCGGTGGTGGGGGGCGCGTGCCTCCCTGCCCCGTGGAGGAGCTGCCCGGGACTGCCGGCGTTCCCACCGCCCGGGGAGCTGGAGACCCGCCTTCGTGCCTGGGGCTGCCTCGGCGCGCTTCTGGAGCGGCGCCCCACCTCCAAGGCCGCTCGAGCTCCCGGCGGCGCCGTCCTGGGCGGGGGTCCCTGGCGCGGGCGGGCGAGGGGCGCGGCAGAGGCTGCCTTCCCCCGGGGCGGGGGAGAGACGCAGACCCGCGCCGCCGGCTGAAGGTGCTCGCGGGGAGCAGAGCAGAGCAGAGCAGAGCAGAGCAGCAGCGCCTCTCCGGAGGCGCGTCCGGCGCTCCCCGCCCGGCCGGCCGGCCTTCCCTCGCCCCCTTCGGGAGGGGCCTGCCGGTCTCGGAAGCGGAAACGACGCCTCCCCCCGACCCCCCCGCCCATCTCCATCCTTACGAAAGCGTCGCTGCGGCTGCAGGTACCCAGCGCGGCGACGCGTGGAAGGAGGTGAGGGCTGCCTGCGTAACGGAGCGTCCCGGGAGGCCGGAGCCGGACCTGCCTAGCGCCCGAGCCTCGCGCCCGTCGGGGGCGCGGGGGGTGGCCGATCGTCGGCAAAGTCCTCCTGGCTGGACGAGGCGAGCTGGCGGCCGGATTCTCCTCGGTACCGCCCAGCCACCTTCCCCCCCCGCAGAAGGATGGGCCTGGCAGGGAGGGGCCTTTGGGCGCGCTGGGCCTGGGAGGGGCGCCTGCCCGACGCGATGTCCCGCGGCCGGGGTCGGGCGGTGGTCAGGAAGGACGGCCGGGCCGTCCCACCGGGCGGCTGCGCTCTCGGCGACGCTGTCATCGGGGCGGGCGGAAGGCTTGGGGGCTTCGTGGCTACCCTCCAAGGCTGGCGTGCGGGGTGAAGGAAAGGAGGCCCGTGAGGCCCCTGGTGGGGCGGGGTGAACTCCCCAGGCCCCCAGACCGCCTTTCTGACCACCGGGTCTGCTGGAGAAAAGGCCTGGTGCTGGGCCTTCCTTCCTTCCAGGAAGGAACGGAGGAGCCCTCCTTGGGTGAGGGCGTTGCAGGGCTCCCCAAGGAATCAGGGAAGTGGCTGGCTGGATATGACCAGAGACAGCCTGTCCAGTTCCAGGGCCAAGGGGCAGACCGGGGTCCTTGCGTCCGGGTGTCCACCTCTGGAGTCCGATTGTGTGTGGTTCGGGTTGGCACGTTTGGAAAAGGATATGAGGGAGCTGGAAAAAGGCAGAAGAGGCAACCCACACAATCAAAGAGGATTAGAGCCATCCGTGGGGACTGACGGTCAAGGGCTGTCAGTCTTGAGGACACCATGTTATCTCTGGGTTGGAGCAGGGAAGCAGGTGTGGGAGAGGGACATGCCGCCGTCTCCTGCTTGCAGACACCCCGAAGCTTCTGCCTGGCCACTGGGAAGAGGAAAAGGCTGGGCCAGGATGGGCCATGGCCTCACCCCGCAGGGCTGTTCTTGCATCCTTAAGGGGCGGTCGGGCCCACTCTACAAAGGGAACTGGATGAATCCATGGAGGACTTGGACGCTCCATGTTCCTTCCAGCTGGTAGCATGGTGCCTCCTGATCCCCGCTGAAGGGAAGAAGGACGAGGCAGAGATTTGTCTTCTGTGTCCTGCTGGAAAGCACCCCTGGCCTCTGGCTGGCCACTGCAAGAAGCAAGGATGGGCCTCAATCTTAATCCAGCAGGGCAGTCCTTGTGGTCTTAAGATGCGGGGATGACCACTAACGCAGATGGCCTTCAGGGGGGACGGGATGGGATCCATCCCTGGAGGCCGGTCCATCGATGGCTGCAGGTCTTGAACAGGTTGCCTCCAAGGGCCAGTGGCGGGGGAACAAGCGGGGAGAAGAGATGCCTCCCTCTCCTGCTTGGAGCCCCCAGAGCAAGGAGCGCCATGCCGTCCACTGGCCTCCGCCCGCCCCCGTGCTGCCTGGGTGGACTGACCCTCCCGTCTCTTCCCTGTTGCCCCAGGAGCCGAATGCTGCCCTGGCCTGCCTTGGTTTCCCCCAGAGCATGTAGCTGCTGCTGCTCTCCTCCGGGCCCAGGATAGGTAAGCGCCTGCGAGGTCCTGGGGAGCCTGGTCCCGGCCTGGGGGCGGCAGGCCCAGGGGGCTTCCAGGAAGGTCGGCAGTGCGGAGCAATTCAGCTCACCCGGCACCGCTGACCCGGTGGGGATGGGCGGGGGAGGTCTTCTGGGCCCTGGACCACTGGCCTGGAAGGCAGGGTTCCTGCCCCTTCCCAGAATCCGCCTTCCGGCTTTCGTTCCCAAAGCCTCTCTGGCCAGGCCCACACAACGTGTTTGATCTGGCAACTGATCCAACTCCGTTCTTTACACAACAGGCCAGGCTTTATGAAACCGATCAAGGCGAACCCTAACCAAACTAAGGATGCTGTGCGAAGGGACCCACCGGGGCTGTAACCGACCTGTTTAAACACGTCGTCTGAACGCAGCCATTTCTGTCCATCAAGGTGGAGTCACCCCCAGCCAGCCTGCAGGGGAACATCTGGCCCTGCTGGCACCTGGGGCCTCTCCTGCCCCGAGGAGCAGCCGCAAGGGAGCGCGTCGGGCAGGTCCAGAAGGTCTGCCGCCTGGCGCTCCGGGGCGGGCGTGGGCGCGGCATCAGGGCTGCTCACGTGGAGTTGTGACCCGTCACCTCCTCTCCCTCCACCTGCGCCCTCCAGTCTCCCTGTGCCCCAGCGCCCAGCGCCATGTCGGGCGCCCTGAGCAAGCGGAACAGCCTGGCCAACGACAACAGCTGCCTGGGCCTCGGCCTCGCCCTGGGGCCCCCGCCGGGGGGCCAGATCCTGCCCCACAAGGGGCGCTGCGCCTACAGCTGCGGGGAGCTGCAGAGCGTCCTGGGGCTGCCGCCCTCCGAGGAGGAGCCGTCCAACAGCAAGTGGGTGAAGGAGGGGCAGAACCAGCTGCGGCAGGCGGTGGAGCGTGGCCGCGACCAGAACCGCAATGAACTGGGCCTGCCCAGCAAGGAGCTGAGCACGCTGCTCCTCCCACCGCCCGGCCAGGGGGGCAAGGACCGAGCGGAGGAGCAAGAGGACGAGGAGGAGGACGAGGAGGAGGACGAGGAGGACGAGGAGGAGGAAGGCTCCACCCCGGTCCAGAGCGAGCCGGTGACCGAGTCGGAGCAGAGCTCAGAGCGGGCGCTGCCCCGGGGGGACCAGGGCCGCAGCGCCAGCCTCCTCTTTGCCACCCGCAGCAGTGCTACCAGCGATGAAGACTCCAGCTGGGCCACTCTCAGCCAGGGCAGCCCAACGGGCAGCTCACCGGACGAAGCTGGTAGGGGCCGCTCGGGGGGGGGGGGCAGAAGAGGGCAGAAGGGACCTGCCCCTGGGAGTGACCCGCGGCACGCCTGCCCATCAGTGGCTCGCTGGGGTGGGGGGGAAGCTAATTGTGGGGGGAGGAAGCCTGAAGGCAGGCCGTTGCACCTCCACGTGCCTCTGCCGAGCAGAGCCAGGGGGCTTGGGCAAGTGAGCCAAGCTGCATACTGACGAGGGAGGGGGGGAAGGCCTCCCCAGGGCAGCAACAGAGGGATCACTGGTCCCCCCTCCCCTGCACATTAAAGCTGGTCTTTCCTTTGGAAAGTTTTAAGGGGGCAGCAGCAGAGGTCCAGGTTTTATTTATTTATTTAATTTGTTTTCTATCCCACCTTTATTATTTTCATAAATAACTCAAGGCGGTGAACATACCAAATACTCCTTCCTCCTCTTTTCCCCACAACAACAACCCTGTGAGGTGGGTTGGCCTGAGAGAGAATGACTGGCCCAAGGTCACCCAGCTGGCTTTCATGCCTGAGGTGGGACTAGAACTCATAGCCTCCTGGTTTGCCATTGGCTCCTTCCTAGGGCTGAGAGAGAGGGACTGGCCCAAGGTCACCCAGCTGGCTTTCATGCCTAAGGCGGGACTAGAACTCTCGGTCTCCTGCT
This sequence comes from Charina bottae, assembly GCA_023362775.1. NCBI lineage: Eukaryota > Metazoa > Chordata > Lepidosauria > Squamata > Charinaidae > Charina > Charina bottae. Next base: position 4,982,249 of record JALMGJ010000045.1, on the reverse strand, counting down.
TTGCCATTGGCTCCTTCCTAGGGCTGAGAGAGAGGGACTGGCCCAAGGTCACCCAGCCGGCTTTCGTGCCTAAGGCGGGACTAGAACTCTTGGTCTCCTGCTTTGCCATTGGCTCCTTCCTAGGGCTGAGAGAGAGGGACTGGCCCAAGGTCACCCAGCCGGCTTTCATGCCTAAGGTGGGACTAGAACTCACAGCCTCCTGGTTTGCCATTGGCTCCTTCCCAGGGCTGAGAGAGAGCGACTGGCCCAACGTCATCGAGCCGGCTTTCGTGCCTAAGGCGGGACTAGAACTCTCGGTCTCCTGGTTTCTAGGCCGGTGCCTCAACCACTAGGCCAGGAGAGCCTGGGGCTGCTTCCTGGCACAGCCCTCCTCTGTTGGCAACACTGCCCTTGCGGCTGGCTCGGCTGGCTCCGAAGGGCCCCTGGGGAGCACTGATGTCAGCGGGTGCCTGGCACAGCCGCCCGGGGACTGCCGAGTGCTGAGCAACCAGCCTTGGGCATGCTCCTCTCTGGTCCAGCCCCCTGCAGCTGTGGCTGTCTCCCGCAGGCGGCAGCGTCCCTGTGGGCAGGGGAGTCTTGCCACCCCCGCTCGGTTCCTCTCGGCCTGGGGAGCCGTTGCGTGCTGCTCCTTGCCGTGCGAGATGCACGTCGCCTGGGAAGAGGAAGGGGTTTCCGGGTGGACGGGGGGTGGGCCGAGCGACGCGGAGGCCTGGGATGAAGCTGGTGGGCCCCGGGGCTGCGGGGGGTGGGGGAGGGCCAGGGCTGGGGGGGCGTATTTATGTCGCAGCAGCCTCCATGACTGGGGAGGGATTGCTGGCTGTGCTGCCAGCTGGGCCTTACTTCTGGGGGCCCTGCTGCCTGGGGGAGCAGCCGCCGAGTGGGGGTGTTTGCTCCCCCCTCCCTGGGCTGCCCCAGTCTTCAAGCAGGGGGGGCCTGCAGAAGGAGGCAGGGGTCACCAAAGAGAAAGAAAGCGGTTAAGGGCATCTTAACGTAAGGATTGTACGTTTAATCTCTCTCTCTCTCCCTCTCTCACCATGAGTGCACATGGGAGAGAGCTGGGGGAGGCAGGGGGTGGCAAAGGGAGGTCCCCATCAGCAACAGAATGGGGGGGGCCTTAGGGGGCAGAATCCCTCCCTCCCTCCCTCCTTCCTTCATTCTTTCGACCCCACTGCAATCCAGCGACTCTTGGCTTGGCTTTGCCCTCCCTGAGAAGAAATGGCCCGCAGGTTGCCCTCACTTGTGGGGGGAGGAGATAATGGTTTTGCTGCTTGGTGGAGGAGAGGTGCGGACTGGGGGGCCGGCGAGCGTGGCTGAAGGGGACGCAGCTGTGCAGCAGCCCTGCGGGTTGAGTTGGGGGCAAGGGAGAGACCGGCGGGCTCTTGGGCCGCTGGACGTCTGCACAGGGCAGCACTTCGGTTCGGGGAGACCTGGCAGGATTTCCAGCAAGAACGAGGGGTCTGTCTGCGGGCCTGTCAAGGGCTCGCAGGGGGCACTGATAGGATCTGTGACCTCCCCGTGGTGGTTCCTGCCTAGCCCCCCCCAGCCGCTGTGGCTGACGGGAGGCTCCCGGTCAGCAACCGGCCCATCCGGTCCGGCTCAGAGCTGGGGCCGAACGTGACCCCAAGTCTGGGAGGTTTAGGATTGGGGCACTGAGCCCTGAGCTCCATGGACCCTCCGGGCTGGACTGTGGGGGGGGGGGGCAGCAGTGTTGACAGCATACTGCAACCGTGCCGACGTGATGACATCCTCGTGCAAATGCTGCCATTACGTAATTATGCCCCGACCTCTGACCCGTGTGCGCAGACGTCTGCACGAGGGCGTTACTGTGTGCCAGGCGGTAGCAAGAACCACACAGGTTTCGGGAAGGCCTCCTTCAGGCTAGTCCTGGGGCAGGCGCCGAATCTTGGAACCTGCCAGAGGAATTTCCAGCCCCTTGATGGCGGTCTCCTGAAGGCTGAGCCGCTCGGGGGGCCTCGAAGCGCTTCTTCCCGGCTCCTCCCCACCTGGGCCGAGTCGCCGCTTGTGAGCCCAGCTGCCAACAGGCTCGCCTCCCGTCCCTCGCTCGTCGCTACCTGCTCTCCCTTCCTTTCCTTCGCCAGCCTCCCCACAATCCTGGATTGTGCAAGACCCATCCGTGCCCCCTTCCCCCACGGAGGGCCATGATGAGGGCTGGCAGCCGTGGATGGAGACGGGCGGTTCGCCTGCCCGCCCAGCACTGCCCGGTCTGCGGCTGCTGGACGGTCAAGGGGCCGGCTTCAAGGCAGCCGGACGCCCGCTCTAGGCCACCCGCCTCGCTGACCTCCCTCTTCCTTTCGGCAGACTCTTTCTGGCTGTGCAACTCCCTGGAGACGGACTCTGACCTCCCAGCAGGATGGATGCGGGTTCAAGACACATCCGGCACCTACTACTGGCACATTCCAACAGGCACCACTCAGTGGGAGCCTCCTGTGCGCAGTGGAAGTGGCGACTCGGCAGGAAACACCCCTCCCAGGGAGGCTCAGGTGAGGGGTGGGGGGGTGCCCCACCCCACACGACAGAAGCCCCCAGGGAGGCCCGATCCCTGCCTGCCAGCAGGGCCACCTTTGGATGATGCCAGAAGCCGGACAGATGGTCCGCACAGGAGCCACAGGCGGGGGCCGGGTCTCCCGCAAGGCAGGGTCGTCCTGCTGAGGCCCCCTCGAGGTCAGAGGGAGCATCTGGAGGCCTGGAAGGGCCTCCAGCTTGGAGCAAGGGAGCCTCTCGGGCCACGCCAGCCCCCTCACAGAGCTGACCCAGAGAGCGGGGCTGGCGTGGCTCCAGAGGGCAGGCCCAGAACCGGGCTTTAGTCACGGGATGGCAGACGCCGACTGCGCTAGAGAGAAAAGCGGGCGAATCCTGAAGCCGCCGGGCAGAGGGACGCGTCAGCCGCGGGTGGGGGCTCCCCCCGTCGAGCAGAGCTACTGTCAGCACTCCTGCCCCGAGGAAGGGGCCTCGCTTGGCAGCTGCCGTGAAGACTGGCGGTTGTGTGAACCCAGCCGAGGGGAGCCTGAGTTTCCGTTCCAGCTGCTGTGCTTCGCAAGAGCGGACGCCTCGTTCCGCCTCGTTCCGAGGAGCCCGTGTTGGCTGACCCCTCCGCAGGGGGAGCCCCTAGGGGGTGGAGGGGGGGCGGTTGGGAGACCTCCGGGGCTGCTCTCCCAAGGCACCCAGCAGCTGTCGGGAGGAGCAGGGCGACAGTGGGGGGTGGGGGCAGGGTGTCCGTGGGGGAGGCGCTCTCTGTTCATTTCCTCCTCCTCTCCCTGTAGCTCATCTGGATGGATTTTGGGCAGGCGGACCCTGCCACCAATCCAGACTTCTGGAAGGTGAGTGGCTGCCTGGGCCACGGGGACGCCGGGGGGCACGAGGAGCGGGGCTGCAGCTGCCCCCACTGGCTTTTTCTCCCCCCCCCAGGAGGTTCCGCCGGAGGGGGCGACCCCTGAGCCTCAGTCCGAAGAGGGCCAGTCCAGCTTATCCTTGGGATCCTCCGGCATCCGGTGAGGGGGCTAATCTGGTGGCTGTGGTACTGGAGGAGGGCCCAAGAACTCGGGAGAGGGGTCTCCTCATGGATCCAACCGTTGCTGCAGAGGCCCTGGGTGGGGGCCCCGAGCTCGTCTGTCACCAGCCCACAAACCTCAGGGCTGGCACGTTGGTGCCCAGATACCGCCTGGAGCCTGTCTCCTGAAGAAAGGAAAGGTGTTTCCTTCCTGCCAACTCGTGGCAGCCTCAGAGGGATGGAAAAAAAGGATGTTGTCAACCCCCCCCCCCAAAAAAAAACACCAGTGACCCACCTAGCAAGAAAAATAGGCCCTGCTGCGCTTTGAGTGCAAATTGGCATCCGATCCGACACTGCAGCCTCGGCCCTGGACCTTTTGCCCCTGCCCAGACCAAGCCTTCCGTATCCTCAGGGGTTCTATCCAGCGCCTGGCATTTCTGCCCGGGTCTGCGATCTTTGGGGAAGAGAGAATCGGCTCCACGATCAGGGAAAAGGGGGCCGCCGGGGTGGGGAGGGGCGGAGGCTGAGCAGTTGGAAGGCCCCTCCGTTGAAAGCATTTCCAGCGTGCTTTTAAGGGAAGACTCTTCCCACAGCAAGTTTCCCGTTTAAGCGGGATAAGAAATTAATCACAGCAGCATCAAATCAGAGTTAGGAGCTGGCAGACTTTTAGGTCTCTTAGGAAAAAGCCAGCAAGTCCTAAATTCATGCAAACAGGATTCGGAGCACGGCATGGCTGCTGGTGGAAGGAGGGCCCAGGGGCCGCCTTGGGAGGTGCAGGGGCCCTCCCCGGGGCCGTGGGGGTGCAGAGAGCTGGCCTGCTCCAAGCTGCTCCTTTGAGGGGGCGTCTGGTCTAGGGCGTGGGTCCGCAAAACAGCAGCTTGTGGGTGTGGCTTTCCTCGGGGGGGGGATGAGTGGGCCGTGGTTGGTCCACAGTGCTGGTGGTACACTTTGGAGATGCCCCGGGCAGCCCGCGGGGGGACCCAACTGACCGCCGTGGGCCGTTTATCTTCCCAGGTCTTCCCTGGAAGGAGGAGGGGAGCAAGCAGACCGGCTCCTGGGCATTTCCCCGGGGTCGAAGGTAAAGTTGCCCCGGTGCCACGAGGGTGGCAGGCCTGCAAAGGAAGTCTCAGTTGGACGACGGGCAGGCTGGCTCTCTGGCCCAGGAGACCCCCTCCCAGGAAGAATCCCCCTCAGCCCACTCCTCGGCGACGGGGAGGGGTCACCAGCCTCCGGGAACAGGAACTGGGCCAGGAAGGGGCAAGGCCTGGAGCGCTCTGGGGAGGCTGCCCTGGGGCAAATCCCGCCCTTGGGGCCCGGCGGAGAGTCCTGGGAGGGGAGGATCCAGAGAGCAGGCAGTTTGCCGGGGCCCTCAGCCCCCCTTCTGCTGCCCCAGGGCTCCTCCACAGCCCCTTCCACCAGGGAGGGAGGGAGGGAGGAGATTTTCAGCCCCCATCTCTGGACACCCCGTCTCTGCTTCCGCAGCACTTCTCCGTCCACTCGCTGGGCTGGGTGGAGATGTCAGAGGAGGAGCTGGCGCTGGGCAGGAGCGGCGTGGCTGTCGACAACTGCATCCGGCAGCTGGCTGGGCAGCCGCTTGCTCTTCGGGGCTCCTGGTCGGAGGTGAGCGCAGAAGGGCCTGCTCCTCCAGCAGGTGGACGGCGGGGGGCCGGCTGCTCGGGACTCTGGGCCGGCCGAGGGAGCCTGCCTGGGCGCCTCTGGAGGGGCCAAGTGGCAGCTGTCCCCCGCTATGCTCCCCACAGGGCAAAGCGATGCTCCTGGTCTTGGAGAACGAGATGCTGAAGCTGCTGGATCCAGAGGAGCGGACGGTGCTGCACTGCCTGCCCGTCGCGGCCATCCGGGTCTGGGGCGTTGGGCAGGACAGCGGGAGGTAGGTGGCATGGGCGCGTGAAGGGAGGTGGCTGTGGTGCCAAGGGACGGACTCCCGCCAGAGCAACCGGCGGGGGGGGGGCTTCCCTGGAAGAGGCAGGGCTAGATCCCAACCCTCGCCAGATCCCTTCGCCCTGGCCAGCGAGGCAGGCAAGATGCGCTCCCGGGCTGGCCCTCCTCCTGGCTACGGCTGCTCCCCAGGGATCGGTGGCAGCTGAGCCGGTCAGAAAGTGTGCCTTTGTACCCTTACTTTCTCTGGGCACGCAGGAGAAGCATCCCCCTTGTGGGGCCACTTGGGAAGCCGTGCCCACATCGGGCGGCTGGGCTGGTGGTTGTCCCGGGCCTGGCGCCATCCTCCGTACCTCGATGGTCTCTCTCAATCCCAAGCCGGTCGAGCAACGCTGCTGGGGTCTGGTCCCAGTCCCCGCAGAGCTGGATGGGGAGGAACAGGCACCATGTGAAGACTGGATATTTGGCCCTCCGTTGAGGGAAAGTCCTTTCCACCTTCAGTCTTGGGCGGGGTAGAACTTCCCCACGTAAGGCTGGTGGGCAATCTGGGTAGAGCAGGTGGCAGTGGGGCCAGGCGGGTCTCTGCAGAATCACCTTGTGTGCTGGTTGCAGCCCTTCTTGGACCGGGAGGCCCTTCTTACAGTCTCTTGTGCTTTGATCCCCACACGGATGGACTACTGCAACGCTGTCCCTGGGGCTGCCCTTGAAGACCCCTCGGAAGCTGCTGCTGGATGACAATGCAGTGGCCTCAGCCATGATGGGCAATGCCCATGTAACACCCATCCGTTGTGAGCTGTGTGGGTTACCAATTGGCTTCCAGGCGCAATCCAAGGAGCTGGTTGCCCTACACGGCTTGGGCCTGTTCATTCCAGGGACCCCCCGTCTCCTGTGGTGGCTGCCTGCCCTGTAAGGTTGGCAGAGCTTGCTCTCCTGGTCCCGTCAATTACTGTAACCAGTGCCATCTAGCAGGACCCAGGAGACGGCCTTCTCGGTCATAGCACCCACCCCACCCTTTGGAAGCGCATAAAACACGGCTCTTCCCCCAGGCCTCCGGGTTGGGGTGATGGGGGTGCGGTTGGTCTGTTCTTATCTCCGTGGGTGCAGAGAGAGTTGGCTGATGCGCCTTCTGGATGATCTTGTCTTTTGGAGGGGGGGGGGTTATTTCAATTATTTAGTGCTTTAATGTTAAGCCACCCAGCGTCATTGGAGTTGGGCGGTCTAGAAATCTGACACACAAGCAAGCAGGCCTGGACTGAGGGGGTGTCAAGAAACCTGGTGCCATCTTTGCCCCCGATGAGAAAGAGAAACAGGACCAGTCCCAAGGAAATGCCTCTTCTGCCTGTTCTGAGAGTCCCTTCTGCACAGGGGTGGGGGTGGGGGGTGGCAGCAGGGCTGGTCTTCAGGGCTGCTCAGTTCCTCCCAAAGGGTCTTGCAAGGAGCAGGGCAGCTCTGATCACCGGGCGCTCTTCTGACTGGGCCAGTCCAGGTCTGGGAGGGTGGAGTTGGCCACTGTTTTGGGGCTTGCTGCTGCTACTGGCCACCTGGTGCCCCCCCCCCCGTGCCAGAGGCAGGCCTGAGCGACTTCGGGTTATGGGTCCCTCCCTTGGGGCTTCTGGCAGCACACAGGAAGGTCTGCGGTCTCTATTTGGGAAAGGGGGTGGGTGGGAGAGGCTGCCATAGTCTGACTAGCGGCCCGGAGAGTGGAGTCTGGAGCGGAGCGAGGCTTTCCTGCCCCTGCGAACGCTGTGGTGCCCACCCTTCTCCTCCTTGTGCTTCGCTTTGGGATCCAGGGAACAGTAAGCCCCTGTGCCAGCACCCCCTGCCCCGCTTTCTGTTCAGCAGAAGGAACCGTTCAAAATGGCTCACACCCACCGCCTCCTTGCCTGACGGAGGGGCTTTGCTGGGGGTCCGCCTCTGACCTGGCATCCTGCTGCCATCGTTCTCAACCCAGCGTCTCTCCTCCAGGGAATTTGCGTACGTGGCACAAGACCAGTTGGCTCAGATGCTGAAATGCCACGTCTTCCGGTGTGACGCACCCGCCAAGAATATTGCCACCAGCCTCCATGAGATCTGCTCCAAGGTCGTGACCTGCCCCCCCCTCGCATTTCCTCTTCCGTGGGGCTCTGCTGGCTCCCAGCCCCCCATCCCATTTCTGCTGGCAGAGTCCCACGCAGCTCCTGGGGAGGCTGGCCTCCCTCTGGGGCCGGGCGCCCCCTCAGACCCACTGCCCCCCAGTTCTGACGCCATCTGGGGCAGAACCCGTGGGGTGGTGGGAACCAGCTTGGTCTCTCCCGGGGGCGGGAGGGCCTGATCCGCTTCTCTCCTCCAGATCGTGACGGAGCGGCGGAGTGCACAGACCACGCTCAATGGGCTCTTGCTGGACCCGTCCAAGATGGTGGAAATCCCCTTCCAAGGTAGCTGGTGGGGAGCAGAGGAGGCCGGGGGGGGGGGGGGGCGCTCAGGTGCTCCTTGCCTCGGATCAGAGCTCTGCACACCAGCCCTCCCCTCAGGTGCAGGAGGGGTGCGAAGCTTGCGTCCCCCATTCCCCGTGTGCAGGAGGGGCACCAGAGGGGCCACATAGTGCCCGCATCAGCCCTGGGTCTGCTGGCGGGTGGGTGGCCCTGCAGGTAGACTGCTACTGCCCTACACCCTCTCTCTCTTTTTCCCCAGTTGAGTTTCCGGCACCCAAAAGCGAATCGGTCCAGAAATTCCAGGTTTACTATCTGGGGAGCGTTTCCGTGGCCAAGCCTGTGGGTAAGAGAAGTGTGGGAAGGGGGTGGCAGATTGCTTCTGGAAGAGGTCCCAGGGAGGCCGGATGTAGGTTCAGGTGAAGAGGCCGGAGGATCCGGGCAACGTGCAGCAGAAAAGAAAGCGGCAAAGCTAACCCTGACCACCTCAACCCTGGTCACCTCTAGTGGACCTGCCCTTTCTGCAGGGTCGTCCTGCCCCCAGCATGGCCAGAGAAGCCCTTCCCCGCACCCTCCTCCTGTGTCTCCCCCCCAGTTGCGCGTCCCTCCCTCCCATCGCCCGTGGAGGCCAGCAGCTGGGCAGGCAGGCCGGCCGCCTCCTTCAGAGGGTCTCCTACGGGTCTCTGCTCTGCTGATGCCGTGTCCATCTTCAAGACCTTTGGCCCTCTTCCCCTTTTCTCTTAAAGTCCGCATTTAGCCTTTCCAGGGCTGGCCCCTCTGCTTGCACGACTCCGAAAGGGGAGGCCCTTCCTCCCTGTTGGGGGTCAGGTCCAGGAGATCAGATCTCACCAGTCTTTCATCCCCCCCTTGAGTGTGGAGTTTGCCCACGGGGCAAGTAGGAAACTTGATGAACGTTATGTTTTTAGCAGCAGATACCATGATACAGGGGCGTGGTGGCTCAGCGGGTAAGACGCCAGGCTTGTCGATCGGAAGATCGCAAGTTCGGAGGTTCGAATCCCTAGCCCCGCGTGACGGAGTGATCTCCCGCACTTGCCCCAGCTCTTGCCAACCTAGCAATTCGAAAGCATGCCAATGAAAGTAGATGAATAGGTACCACTTCGGTGGGAAGGTAACAGCGTTCCACGCGCATCATGCTGGCCACGTGACCGCGAAAGCGTCTTCAGACAATGCTGGCTCTTCGGCTACGAAACAGAGATGAGCACCGGCCCCGAGAGTCGGACACGACTGCACAACTGTGTGGGGGGAACCTTTACCTTTTTACCATGATAAGGATACCCCCTCCTGTCCCCCAGAATGGTGGCCTCTCCGCGGTGGGAATTCTGCCCTGCGTACCGGGAAAGTGCGCGTGCCACCTTCAGCCCGGGGCATGTGTGCACTCTGTATTGTGGTCCTCCTCGGATCCCAGGACACGCGGCAGTCAGAGCCACCTTCCTGGCTTGGCTGCTCTTGACGGGGCCCCGCGAGGCACTGTGCTTAATCGTGAGCTTTGGCCCTCCCCTGCTCCCGCGAGACCTTCCCTGCCTTTCCTTCCCCAGGCATGGAGGTCATCAACACCGCCCTCGAGGCGGCCCTGGCATCCGGCAGCAAAGAGCAGTGGGCACCCGCTCAAGTCAGCGTGGCACCGGCCACCCTCACCCTCACCCGTCAGCAGGTAACAATGGCACAGGCTGTTTGGGCAAGAGCAGCCGGGGAGGAGCTCCGGATGCTGGCGGGTGGGGGAGCCGTCGGGAGCGCGGTGCCCCTCGATCCCGCGTGGGTCTGCCCAGCTCTCTCCTTTCCCTCCAGACCGACACCGTGCTGTGTGAGTGCCGCGTGCGCTTCCTCTCCTTCATGGGCATCGGGAGGGACGCCAGGTCCTTCGCCTTCATCATGGCCGCCACCGCCGGCAGCTTCCGCTGCCACATGGTCTGGTGCGAGCCCAACGCCGCCGGGCTGAGCGAAGCCGTGCAGGCCGCTTGCATGGTGAGTGGCTCCTGCCCCCCCGCCACCGCGGCTGGCCACGGTTCTGCCACGTTGCCAGTGGGAAAAGGGCAGCGGGTTCCCGACTTTGCCAGGCCCACAGTCTGCCGGTGGCGCGGCTGGCAACCCGTGCGCCCCCTGCTGAGCAGTTGTGTTTCTGCTCTCCTCCATCCACCAAGGACCAGCTGGAGTCCAACCTTGCCCTGAGCAGCCCTGTTGCTGTGGAAACAGGGATGGCAGGGTGTGGCCGAGGGCCGCGTGCCAACAGCAGCATGGGCGCCACCTTCACCGCCCTGTCCCTCCTTTTCAGCTTCGCTACCAGAAGTGCTTGGATGCTCGGCCCCAAAGCACCAGCAGCTCCTGCCTCCCGGCACCCCCTGCCGACTCCGTGGCTCGCCGGGTGGGCTCCACGGTTAGGAAGGGCCTCCAGGCCCTGCTGGGGACCCTCCAACCCAAGCGCCAGGGGGCCCAGACGCCGTGAGCGCCAAGCGGGAGAGGGGAATCTGCCCACCAACCCCGGAACGACACGATCGGTGCCACCGGCCTCTGCGGATCAGCCTTGCAGCTCTCTGCCTGCCCCGGTGCGTGTGTGTTCTGCATGACAGTGAGTGCAAGGTGTGTATTTATGAGGTACGCGTGTCTGCACAAATGAGAAGTGTGTGACCTTCACACCAGCGGGAGGAAGGGGTTCCCGTCGAGGGCAGCTGGGCCGTGGCCGCTGGACCTGATCCTTGTCCCGGGAAGGCGCTGGCATCGACTTGCCGCTTCTACTGGAGCTGCTGCAGGACCTCGCTGGTTTCCGACCACGCGCTGGGGAGGCGGGCAGGGTCCCAGCGCCCCCCCGCCCAGGAGCACAGCGGGGGTGGGGGGAGAGCTGCTGCCTCTGCTATTGCGAGAACTCTGTCTTGTACTAACCCACAAATAAACTGTTCCAACGACCTCCGTACATCTCTGGCGTGGTGCTGTGGCGGGAGAGGGAGGGAGCTGGCCCGTGGGCAGTTGTGGCTCTGGCCAAAGGGGAACCTCGCCTCCTTTCCCGGATTTTGAATGGAGCTGCCAAAACCCTCGCCCCGCCCCACCCCACCCCACCCAAGAATCTGCTGGGGTCCAGCTCCTGGGCTGGGTGCATGGCAGGGCCGGCGGGACACAGGACCACCCCGCCACCCGCTGGGGATCAGAGCTTGGCTTCTCCTTGTGAGCTGCAACCAGGGCAGAAAGAGGGTTAGCCCTTTCTCCTCCCTCCTGCCCTGCCCGCAGCGGGGTGGATGCTCCTGGGTGCTAGAGCAGAAAGGAAGTTGCATCTGGGGCGCTGCATGCCCTGCTAGGGTTATGTCCTTGTCTCGGTCTGTCCCCTGGGCTTGGGGGCAGCCAGCTGGTCACCTAGAAGGCGTGGAAGAGACGGCCAAGGGCCACGAGGCGAGGGACTGGCCACGGCTCAGTGGGGACTTGGGCAAAAAAGGAGACCCTCTTCCAGTGGAGGAGAAACAGAAGCCGTTTATTGCCTGGGGAGGGGGGAACAAGAGAGAAGGGAGTGGTACTAACTAACGGGGGCCCCTCCCCTGCAGAAGAATCCCCTGCTGGCAGAGGCTGGGCAGGGGGGGCCGGCGTTGCAGGCAGAAGAGGCGGCTAGAGAAGTGCAAAGAATTCCTGAGAGCGAGCCGAGCTTGGTTTTGCCCCGGCGCAGAGTCCTAGCAGCGGGTCCCCAATGCCACTGGCCATAAACTCCATTCAGGCCTCTGCCCCTCTCTTGTGGAAGGCGCTTCAAAGATGGTGGGAGCGGGGCAGGTATATCTGACAGCTGGCAGGCAAACATGCCCACAAAAAAGGGGTGTGTGTGGAAGAGGAGAAGCTGCCAAGCAGCCGAGGGGAGCCATGGAGGCAGAGATAAAGCGTGGCCGCCACACCCCACCTCCTCCAAGAGTCTTGGGGCCACCACGCAAGCATTTCCGCGCCTCGGGGGGCGATTTGGAGGGCAGTCCGGGGAGCTTGGCTGGCACTCCAGCCCCGTGGGGTGCCTGAGAGAGGGGGCTTCAGCGGGAGCCCGGAGTTGCGCCCACGCCCACAGAGCAGTCCTCTGCTGGAGGGCAGGACCCCTTCGCCCTTGGCGTTCCGTTGAGTCTTCCTGGCCCAGAAGCCTAGCACAGCCGGCGCTGCCGCCACCAGGCCTGGATCTCCGGGAAGGGCAGCTTAAAGGTCTGGCAGAGTTTGGGATCGTCCGCACGGCCGGTCCGGAGGGCGCACAGCACGGCCGCCTTGCAGCTGTCGTCGCACGGCTGGGCGGGCGGATGGCCCTTGTACCTCAGGTACCAGAAGCGCCGGAAGAGCTGCTCATCCGTCTGCAAACGGTACAGGAGCAGGTCCCAATCCGCCGGGAAGCCCACGGGAAGCCCATAAGTCTCCCGGGCGCTGTAGAGACGCCGCCACTGAGCCACAGCACCCGGGACATTTGCCTCCGTCAGGTTCAAGATGAATGTCTCGTGGTCCAGGACCATGGAAGAGCTGCTGGGGCGGATCCCATCCACGTGGTAGATCCGGTACCCTGGAAGGCACGACGGAGGTTAACGGCTCGGTTAAGGAGGGACCCTCCTACCAGGAGCGCGGGCGGCACCTCACCTGGGTTGAGCCTGATGTAAGTGGTGACGCTCGGAGCCAGGAAGGCGATGCCCACGGGTCGCGAGAGTGTCTCCTCGTCGTAGAACATCTCGAATTCGTCCAGGTGGGTGTGGCCAAAGAACTGCCCGGCCACCGTGCCCTCAAACCTGCAGGGAGAGCCGGACCTGAGCAGGGACGGGCAGGCTGGGTTTCCCCAGAATGCTGCCTGGCTTGGGGGCCAAAACGGGGTGAGCAGCACCTGGCCCTGGGCGGAGTGGCCTGAAGGGGGTGGGGAGAGAAGGGGTGCCCCCAGGAACCCAAGCAGCACAGCCCGGCCCCCGTGAGTCAGGGCCACAAGGGTGGCAAGCAGGCACCCAAATCTTGGGCATGGGCCACCGAGGGGAAGCCCATCAGCCTTCGGGCACCAAGGGGTCACGAGGGGGGTGTCCAACTGCCGCGTGCCCGTCCCATTCAACGGTGGAACAGGTTTAATGGCCAGCGAACCGATCTCTTCCCGCAGCAGCCGCGCTCGGGGGAGAGGTGTGCAGGCGTGCCATGCTGTCCGAACCCGGAGCTGAACTGGCCTGGTTTAAGGGCTTACCGAGGGCGGAACGTAAAAGAGGTGGCCGGCAGAGCCGGCCTTGGCCGACCTCGGAGGTCTAAGCAGGGCTGGACCTGGTTATGGCCAGACTGGAGGCCTGCCAGGAACCCCCAAGTCTGTAGATTAGACTACCGAAAGCCCTCCCCGGAGGCGGCCACGAGGTCCCAATTTCCAGGTGCTCAGGAAGTGACCAGGAGCCGGTCTGGGACCGGAAAGCGGAAGGACGTCCAGCAGCCGCCCCCCCCCCCCTGCACATGGCAGGAGTGGGACAGGGTGGCTCGTCATCCAGGATGGTGGTACGCCTGCCCCAAGGGAGTAAGGGGCCTTCAATTCCCCCAAGCCAATTTGGCGTTCACACAACATGCTGAACTACGTCTAACCACAGGGACCCCCTTCACACAAAACACCGAACCTGGTTAGTGAATTAACCTGTTTTCTGGATGGGCTGGGTCTGCAGAACCCCTGAGCCATGAGAAATCTAACCAGGGCTGATGTTAATTACGCTTCCCTGGTGCAAAAGCAGCAGCCTAGCCTTTACCTGACCTGGCCGAGTACGTTGCGATTCTACCCACCAAAAGAATTCTCCAGAAACAAAATGTTGAGGTTTTCTTGCCAGCTTTGGGAATGGGGGTGGGATGTTGTTGTTGTTTTAACTATCTGTTGTGGACCCCCACCCTGGCTGGACCCCCCCTTCAGGAGCCATCTAGGAAATCTTCTGGGGAAGTGGTGGGGTTGCTCCCCCCTCAATTAGAGCAGAACAACTGTAACCCCATAGCTGAGCCTGGGGCAGCTAATCAAAGTCACTGATGGGGGGGGGGGACTGTAGACAACTGGGGGGCGCCTCAGTGATGGGGTGAAGGGAGAGATGCCTTTCGCCCCTCCTCCCACAGCGCCTCCCCAAAGCTGGCCTGCCTTCGGAGAAGAGGAAGGAGGACCTGTTTGCAGCTCCGGACTCCGGAGAGACCCTGGGACGGCTGCTTGCTGGGGACGCCGCTTCCTTGGGCACAAGAGGGGCACCAGGCCTGGGCAGCTGCCAGGCTGAGCACAGCAGGGGAAGCGGCTGGCGCTTTGTACCTGTTGATGATGCGATAGTAGTTCCACCCCCAGCTTCGCAGGCAGTGGGAGGGAGGGATGTGGCCAATGATGTGGACCTGCAGGAGAGAGGAAGGGTCGGTGGGCCCCCCATCCTGGGACAGGTGTGCTTGTCTGAACGGGCAAGTTCCCCGCCAGCAACCCGAGAGGGACCTGCCCTTTCCCCTGCTTCTGAGTAGGCGACCTCCTGCTCCCGGCCCGCCCCGTGGCTGCCCAGTACCGTCTCTGCCCCCACCCCGCCCTCCTGGCTCACCTTTTCCCCACTTTCCTCTGCCCTCTGCAGGACGCCCACCAGCCACTGCAGCTGCCCGGCCGGGTCTGTGGAGTTGATCAGGAGCCAGAAATTGCCCTCGGAGCAGAAATTCATGTTGAGGGACACCAGGCGGAGGCCTGGCCAGATGGGGAGGGAGTAGAAGCCGCCCAGCCTGCGAGGGGGGAGGCAGGAGACTGTCAGGGCAGGAGCCCCCAGGTGACCCCCGCCTCCTGCTCCCCTCCCAGGAGAATCCGAGGGTCGCCGGGCCCCACGGAGATCTTCTCACCGCCACAGATAAGTGAGGTCCACCTCTCTGGAGGCTTTGAAGCAGAGACAGACCCCGTAACTCCAGGGGAATCGACTCTACGCTGGCTCGGAGGCGGAGGGTGCCCTGACCGAGCCCTGGGGGCTTTGCTACCCACCCACGGCCAAGCAAAAGGAGGCTGCCCTTTCCTTCCGGGGAGGGAGGGGCTCCCCTTCCCTCCTGCTGGGCAGGAGCCACTTCCCCCCCCACCCCCCCCCATGGAAACAATGGCAGAATTGAACACCTTTTTGGCCCCCTCCCAAAACAAAGGCTGCTCTGCACGCAGAGAAGCTTGTCGTAACTTCAACAGAATTGTCACAAAAGCTTTCCGTATGCTGCAATTCAGGGGCTGTGGGGAGGGGGAGAAAACGGCCTCCGGTGCATACGAGAAGGAATATTATCACCCGCGATGCCAACAGGAGACCTCTGGCCTCCAATCTCACGTTCCTACAGCACTCCAGATTGTTTTCAAAAGTCCCCTGAGCCTGGCACGGGAGGTCCTGCATATAAAGGGTAGTAGCTGTGCAGTTCTGCCCGGTGAACATGGGAGCTTAATTCTCCCGCGCGGCAAAGCCCACACGCGTTGCGAAGCACAAAGGGGCGCCACTGCAAGAGCAGCCAGCGGTTTCGCCTACCACAGCAAGCGAGGCAGCGAAGGAAGGAAGGAAGGAGGAACCAGGAGAGCAGGTTGCGCCCGTCCCAGCCAGAACTGCAGCAGAAGCAAAACCTGCTTGCCGTGAGAACCCCAGAGCTGCTCCCGGAGACGGCCTGCGACGCACGCCTCTGCCGCCCTCCCTTCCGACGGTTACGTGCAGCAGCAGCCCAGGGAAAGCAAGGCGGGCCGCTCCCTGGGCAGCTTGGGCACGCGCCCCCGGGTGTGTGCGAGGGGCCGGTCCTTCTGGAGACCCGCTTTGGTCTGCCGGCCCCCGGTGGGCAAAGGGCCCTGCTTGGCTTGAGGCTGGCAGAGACGGAACGCCCCCGAAGAGCCTCGGAAAGCGGGCCTGGGGAGGTCCCTCCCCCTGGCCAGGAATTCGGGGCAGACCTGCCAGGGAAAGGGCAAGACGCTACCGCGGGGGAGCCGGTGCCGTAGGGCGGCAGAGAAATCTAATTTGTTGTTGTTGGGAGATGCGTCGTCAAGCCAGGCAGGTCCCTCCCAAGGCCACCTGGGAGTGGGCGAGGATCTGGCACCTTGGAAGGGTGGGGGGGGGGAAGGGCCCGGCGTGGACCTCTGCCCAGGCCCCGACTTCCATGCCCCACGCGGGCCCATCAACGGGGTCCGCAGGGCGGTGGCCACTACGGCCCAGCCTGCTCGGCCACCTGCAGGGGTGCCTCCTCCTGACGGCCAGCAGGCAGCCTTCCCTGCCTTCCCCGCCCCTGCCCTCCAGGCCCCCGCTCCTACCTCAGCGTCTGCAGGGCCTGCGGGGGCAGCCACTGCTGCCAGGCGTCGGCCATGGCATCGTACAGCCAGGTGGAGGACTGGTTCCCATGGACGTAAGGCGGGGGGAAGGCGTTCACGGGCACCGACTCGTGGTTGCCCACCGCAGGGTAGACGGGCAGCGGCCCCAGGTGCTTCTGGATGAGGCTGGTGATGGTGGTGAGTGCGTGCAGCTGGTCCTGGCGGGTCTGCTGCCAGATGTTGTGAGCCGGGATGTCGCCCGTCCAGTAAGCGGCATCGTACGGCCCTGCTGACGCCAGGTGCTGCAGCAGGCTCTCCAGGGTGTGGAGGGGCAGGTCGCACTTGCTGTAGGAGCCCCAGTAGCCGGCCCCGGGCCCCCGCGGCCGCCCCCCCCGGCAGCAGAGCGGGTCCTTGCAGGCGGGGTCGCTCCCCGGAGTGTACTGCTGATCCCAGTGCAGGTCCGTCAGGAACAGCACGCGGGCGGTGGGGGCGCCGGGCGGAGGGGGGGCCGGAGGGCGCACGGGGGGCTTGGGGGTCTCGGGCAACGTGACGTTCCAGCCGGACAAGATGTCCCAGTGGCCGCAGCGGGTGCCCAGCAGGAGGCCGCAGATCTCGGCCGGGCGCAGGAAGGAGCGGATCCAGATGGTCACCATGTCCTGCCCAAAGAGGCACATGAGCTCCTGACACACTCGGGGCGGGGCCAGGTGCAGCTTCACACAGATCTCGGTAGCCAGCTGCTGGATGTGCTTCAGGCCGGTCTCCATCTGCAAAGCAGGGGGGTGACATTAGTACGGGGGGGGGCGGCTAGAGAAGCATCCCTCAAATGTTCCAGCAGAAAGGAGGGGGCTGGAAGGAACAGGCAGAATTTCCCCCGCCTGCCTTCTGAGCAGAGTCGGGCCCTCGCCTCTTAGGTTTCTGACAAGGAGCCTTCTGGGGGGGGGGGGGCTCTGCTGGGAGGAGGGCTCCCCCTTATTTGGTGAGAAAAGCAGCGGACAGGCCAGCCCGCTCTTCCCTGCCCCCCGCCACATGCTCTCCCCCACAAGTCCTGCACCTCCAGGGGCCAGAAGGTGTAGAGCCCACCGCAAGGCCTCAGCGGAGCCCTTGGGCTGCCCAGGCTTCCTCCTCGGCCCTCCCAAGGGAAGGAGGGGCCCTTAGAGCAGGCGCACACGGGGGCCGCTCTTCTCCAGCCCCCCCCCCCCGGAACAACCAGCCGGCCCCTGGCAGCTGCTGCTCGCCTCGGCCCGGGAGAGCCAGCTGGGCTGTCGGAGGCCGGCTGGAACGGGTGGGAGGGAGCCCGGGAGGGGAGGTGCCCCAAAGCCTGCCGGGTGGGAAGGAAGGCGCCGCCTGGCCTGTCATGACTTGCCCTGGAGCCCACAGCCGGCACCGTGCACCCGGCTGGCCCCTCGTGCAAAGGCTGCTGCCTCCACAAAGGGGAGGCTGCTCGGAGGCAGCACAGCCGCCGCCCCCGAGAGCACCCCAGCCCCTGCGCCCCCAGGCGGGTCCTCTGGGTCTCCTCTCCCTGCGGCAGAGGGAGGGGGAACCGGCCCGGTCAGAAGCAGCCCCCTCCCCACCCCCAACCACCTCGCTGGGTCCCCCTCCCAACTGTCGACTGCTGACTTTTCTTTCTGTCAAAACCATCCCTTGAGATTTCTCTCTCGCCTTCCTGCCGAGGGGGCCCTCCCTCACCAGAGGGGCAGACTGGCCTGCCAGCCTGTGATCCAAAGGTCGAGGGGCCACGAGGAGCCGCACCCCACGAAGCGAGGCCTCTCCGGGGCCTGGTCCAACTCCCACCCTTTGCCCACCGGGGCCCTCCAGGCCTCTGGCTGCCCTGCAAGCAGAGGGCCAGCCCCGAGAAGGCCCCCCCCTAACCCTAACCCTAACCCTAACCAGCGTCTCAGCCCGGGAGTCAGACCCCACGACCCTCGAGACGGAGGGGGAAGGCCCCCTGCGACCAGGTCCTTCTCTGTGGGACGAGGAGCGCAGCTCCCGGGGGGAGCCCCTGGGATGGTGCATCTTCCTCTGCCCCCCCCCCCCCCCGCCTGATGAGGAGACTTCTCGGAGCCCCACCCTTCTGGACTCAGAAGCCTCCTGGCTGTGCCCGGCTGCCAGGCAGACTCGGCTGCTTCAGGATCACCCAGCCCGCCTGGTTCCGAGCTCAGGCCTCGTGCCCGGCTCAAGGCCGGGAGTTAGGCAGCCTCCACCAAAGGGAGGGGTGCGGTCCCGGGGAGTGACCCTCACAGCTGGCCGGAGAGGCTGCTCTTGCTGACCACAGGGAGGAATAAGACAAGCCAGGGGCCCCGCGGGGTGGGCCCAGGCTCTGCGGCAGCTGCCCCCAAGGCCTGAGAAGGGCTCCCTTGGCAAAGGCGGCGGGGGTCTCGCAAGGGGCGGGAGAGAAATTCAGCGCTGTCATTCCTCTGATTTGTTCAAGAGGACGGAGGGGCGGCGGTAAAGGCCGAGCCGGTATCTGCCAACCTTCGGACTCTCTGAACCTCCTGGGAATGGGGGACCTTTTCGGTCCAAGGGCTGCGTGTCTGGGCACCCGAACCCTGGTTGTCCCTGGGTCTCCCCCCTCCCGCCTTCACCCTGCCCTCCCCACCCCTTCAGCAGCTGGGGAAGCGCCAAAGCCAACCCAGGGAGGCTCCCTTTGCCTCTGGGCGGGGCTGCTGCATCTGGGGCAGAAGAGCCAACGCTGCAAGGCAGGCAGGCAGCGGAGGCGATCCTGGCTGCCCGCAGAGGAGGTGGTTTCGGCCTGGGAAGATCGGAGGAAGCCGAACGAACCTGACGGGGCCGCAGCCCACGCCAAGCTCAACCCAGCGCCCAGAGAGCGGGGGCAGGAGGCGCTTCCTCCCCAGCACGGCCGGGGTTCTGGGCACGGCTGCCCTGGGCACAGCGCTCCCCGCTCGGGGCTCCCGGGAGAGCTGGCTCTGGGGCTTCAGGCAGGGAGCGGGGAGGGGGCCGAGGGCAGCAAGCGGGCCGCCAGCTTCTTTGGGAACCCCGTGCCCAGGACGGGCCGTCCCTGGGGAAGCTTCTAAATCTAGAGGGTGCCTCCCGGGGGCCTTCTCCAACCTGGCAAGGGAGGGCGCCCCTGGCTGCTCTCTGAGCTGGGCTGCGGGTTTGCAAGCGGCTCGTCGCCCAACCAGGTAACGCGCAGCCAAGGCCGCTTCCGGATGGGGGGAGGGCTCCTCGGAAGCCGCCAAGGACCGGCGCCTGCGTCAGAGAAGCCGCGGGGAGGCTGGGCGAGAGGGGCCCGCTTGGCCGGGCAGGAAGGAAGCACGCGCCTGCCCCCCACTCCCGCCCGCTTGCAGCCGCACGAGCCGGGGGGCGGTCTGGCCACCTGGCTGCCCCGGCTTAGCGTGCCAGGGGCCCAGAGAAAGCGGGGAGCCCCGTTGGCCCGGGGCCGCTGTAGCCAGGAGGGGGAGGGCGACGGCGCGCCGGGCCTGGCCGGGGCCGGGCAGCGGCTCTGCCGGGCAGCCGCTCACCTGCATGCCGGCGTCGAGGGCCGTGAAGAGCACCCTGCAGGCGGGGCAGCTGAGATTCTGCCACCCGAAGCGCGCGCCGGCCGCCGGCAGCAGCTCCTCCAGCGGCGGCGCCCCCAGCTCCGGCCGGCTGTCCCGGGGCACGGCCAGGCCCGCCGCCAGCGACAGCCACAGCGCCCCGGCCAGCGCCAGGCGGATCGCCGCCGCCCGCATCGCCCGGCTCGGCTCGGCTCGGCTCGGCTGCGCAGGACACGAAAGCAGGGCGCCGCCAGCCGCCGCCGCCCAGCGCCCACTGCCCACTTCCCGGGCGCCCAGCCGGAGAAGCCGGGCAGGCGGGGCGGAGCGCGGAGCGCGGAGCGGAGCCGGGAGGAGCGCTCGGAGCCCCCGCCCCCCAAGATGGCCGCCCTGTTGCGGGCGGGGCGGGGCGGGGCGCGGGGGCCCCGTCCGTCTCGCGCGGGGCGAAGTAGCGCTTCTTCCGCACCGGAAGGGAGGGGCGCCAGCGGGGCCAAGCTCTTTCTGCCGCGCAGGGTTGTGCAACCGGTCAAGAGACGCGGGGACGGTCGGGTCAGGCCCAGGTCGAAAAACAAGTCCGGGCCGCCCTGACCCGCCCCGCTTGGGCCGAACAGCCGGGCGCGGCAGCAATCTTGCAAAGGAGGCAGGGCCAGAGCACAGACCTGTCATCCCCCCATCTCCGCCCCCCATGCAGAGAGGTTCCCCCCCCCGCCACCAAACCAGCCATCGAGGAGGGCGCCCCCTTCCCGGGGGCCCCGGGGCCCTGGCACTCCAAACCCGGGGCCCATCGCGCAGGGGTTCGGCCGCGGCCCCGCGGGAGAGGACTGGCCCCGCGGCTTCCGCGTTCACCTGCAGCCCCCCCCCCCACTCTGGGGGCCGCGAGAGGAGGGCTGGCTGGCGCCGTGGGCAAACGAGGCCGAGCGACAGCCAGCTTCCCGGGAAGAGCCCCCTGCCCCCCAGCGAAGGCATCTTGCGCAGGGAGACCCGCAGGCATCTCGACCAGTCCGTTGAGGGACTGGCCCCCGGCGGTGAGGCCGTCCCCCCCCCCCCGCCCTGTTGGATTTCATTGCCTCAGACACCCCCGCCCAGCCTAGCACTAGTTGGGGTGGAGGACCACCAAGCTACCTGAGCGGTTCCTGCCCCTCCTTCACTGGCCTTTTGGAATACTGCCATTTAGATAAAAGCAGTCATAGTCGGTCTGGGCCCTGGAAGCAGCAGCAACACATCGTCGGCAGGGTTAACCCCAAAAAAGGGTGCCCAGTGCAAGTGGTCCAGAATGTGGCCGTTTCTATGCTGCATGGACCCCCCACCCCCAGTGAAGGAAGATTTTCTAGAGCTTGAAGAGTGGGCTGGACTGTTTGAAGGTCCGTTTCCCACCCACCACTAAGTAATGCTACACATTTTTTTAATTTTAATTTTTTAATTTTAGATTTTTTATCCTGCCTTTATTATTTTTATAAATAACTCACGGCAGAGAGCATACCTAATACTCCTTCCTCCTCCTGTTTTCCCCACAACAACCACCCTGTGAGGTGAGTTGGGCTGAGTGGGAGTGACTGGCCCAAGGTCACCCAGCCGGCTTTCGTGCCTAAGGAGGGACTAGAACTCTCAGTCTCCTGGTTTGCCATTGGCTCCTTCCTAGGGCTGAGTGGGAGTGACTGGCCCAAGGTCACCCAGCCGGCTTTCGTGCCTAAGGCGGGACTAGACTAGAACAGAACTGGACTAGAACTCTCAGTCTCCTGGTTTCTAGCCCAGAGCCTTAACCGCTAGATGAAACTGCATAATGAGCCCAAATACTCTCTGGCTTTGTTGACACAGAGACTGTAATCTTTCCTATCTCTCTTTTCTGCTGCCCCACCAAGAACTATATACCCTTTGTCCATCCCAGGAAACCGGCTGCTGCTGCGGATCATGTGCCATCAATTTGGTGTTGGCTCTTAGGGACCACATAGACTGACTTCCTCCAGGATGCTATGTCCCCAGCCTGGTCCTGCAGGCCTTCCAACGGTGCCCCATCACCGCTGTGACTGAGTCCATCCCCCTTGCTGCTGGTCATCCTCTTCTCTTTCCTTCCACCTTCGCCGGCATTAGTGCCGCCTCCAGAGAGCCGGGTCTGTGCACCGATTGACCGATTATGTTCCATCAAGTCAGTTTTGGCTTTCAGCAGCCACAGAGAGGAACCTTCTCCGGGATGATTTGTGTCCAGCCTGGTCTGCCAGCGGTGCATCTTTTCCAGCATCAGAGCCTTCTTCGGAGAGCCGGGTCTTTGCGTCACGTGTCCAAAGTCGGATAATTTGAGCCTGGTCATTTGTGCCTCGAGGGAGAACTCTGGGCTGATGTGTTCGATGATCCATTGGTTTGTTTCCTTGGCTGTCCACGGAATTCCCAGGTGTCTTCTCCAACACCAAAGTTTGAAAGCGTCGATACTCTTCCTTCTTCAGAGTCCAACTTTTGCTTCCATGGAGTGTCTCAGAATACTTGCACGGCTCTGTTCTTTGTAGGTACAGACACATCCTGGCATCTTAATATCTTGTCCAAGGCCTTTGGGACTAGCTGTCATCCCTATCAGGTAGACCAGAAACAGACACCGTGCAGACCTAAAGCTACTTTTATTAGAACAGCTAGAGCAGTGTTTCTCAACCTTGGGAACTTTAAGATGTGTGGAGGAAGCAGTTGGCCATTAGATGCGATTAACAGCCAACCTGATCCCCGAGTTAATGCCCATTCAAAGTCACACACAGGACGGGCGGCTGTAACTTGCAGCTCAGCGGTTGCCCTTTCTTGCTTCCTCTTCCCCTTCCTGCTTTTTGTAACACCCTGCATCTGGCGGATGACTCAAAAGCTACACACTCTCTGAGCAGCCCTAATAAAGGCATCATCCAATTTTTGATGTTGATCTTATTCGTAATCCCTTTTTGCTTCTTCTGGAAATCCAAAAGTCATTCGAAGTAGAGCTACTGGATCTGGGCTGTGAAGAGTCAAGAGGGCCACCAAACAGAAACCAGGAGTTATTGGTATCAGCTGCTGCCGTTTAGTGGTGGACCAGATCTGACGATGCAAGGTTGCTTCTCTGAAGCTATTAAGATACCAGATAACGTGTCTCCCTTAGATACTATTTATGCATTGCTTTTTGTTTCTGTTTCTATCCTGCTGCAATCCAAACTGCTATCGGTTTGGGAACCGACGGCCTGAGATTCTGCCCAGTCCTGCTTGCCCGATGGCATTTACATCCCTCCCTCTCCGCATCGGTCCGGGGACTGTGCTGCTGGTGCTGTAGTTCGCAGGGAGAGTCGGGCCTCCCTCCTCCTCACCCCCTTTGTATTCTCGGCCACCAGCGCGGAGAGTACAAACCACAGCCCAACAACCCCAACCTGGCTGTGAACCGGCTTCCTGGTTTCACGCTGAATCAAACGGCCTGAACTGAAGCGGTGGCTGGGAGCACACGGCTCGCCAAGCCACACCAACACCCAGGCTTAATCGGTCCATGTTCGGGTTCCAGGAAACTCCCTGAAACGAACACTGTGTTTGTAGTTAAACATTCAGATATTTAATCAAGCATGGCCTGGACTTGGGGGATGGGGGGTGGGGAGAGAAGAAGTTTAAATGTGAGTGTAAACTAAAAGAGAGAGATTAATTTAAAAATTATATCGGTGTCTCTTGCAGATGTTTATGATGAATAATAAGCTCACTCTGAGTGAGATGGGCGGTGGCTGAATTTGAAAAACAAAGAAATAAATAAGGTGCAGAGACAAACTGTGTCAGATAGAGTCTCAGCGTGGGTGGCCATTAAAACAAATAAATCATAAAATGATTTTAAGTTTAAGTTTCTATCTGTGTGAGGTAAACAAGCCGGGACAGGGGCAAGCAAATGTGTGTCAAAGACACAGGAAATAGCTGCAGTTAACATGTTTATAACATGTATAACGACCAAGTAGCAACGGTAAGAACAGAGCACGGAACAACGGACTGGTTTAAGATTGGGAAAGGAGTACGGCAGGGCTGTATACTCTCACCCTACCTATTCAACCTGTACGCAGAACACATTATGCGACGTGCTGGGCTTGATGAATCCAAGGCTGGAGTTAAAATCGCTGGAAGAAACATTAACAATCTCAGATATGCAGATGATACCACTTTGATGGCTGAAAGCGAGGAGGAGCTGAGGAGCCTTATGACGAAGGTGAAAGAAGAAAGTGCAAAAGCTGGGTTGCAGTTAAACCTCAAAAGAACCAAGATTATGGCAACCAGCTTGATTGATAACTGGCAAATAGAGGGAGAAAAAGTGGAGGCAGTGACAGTCTTTGTATTTCTAGGCGCAAAGATTACTGCAGACGCTGACTGCAGCCAGGAAATCAGAAGACGTCTACTTCTTGGGAGGAGAGCAATGGCAAATCTTGATAAAATAGTTAAGAGCAGAGACATCACACTGACAATAAAGGTCCGCATAGTTGAAGCAATGGTATTCCCCGTAGTAACCTATGGCTGCGAGAGCTGGACCATAAGGCAGGCTGAGCGAAGGAAGATAGATGCTTTTGAACTGTGGTGTTGGAGGAAAATTCTGAGAGTGCCTTGGACTGCAAGAAGATCAAACCAGTCCATACTCCAGGAAATAAAGCCAGACTGCTCACTTGAGGGAATGATATTAAAGGCAAAACTGAAGCACTTTGGCCACATAATGAGAAGGCAGGATACCCTGGAGAAGAAGCTGATGCTAGGAAAAGTGGAAGGCAAAAGGAAGAGGGGCCGACCAAGGGCAAGATGGATGGATGATATTCTGGAGGTGACGGACTCGACCGTGGGGGAGCTGGGGGTGGCGACGGCCGACAGGAAGCTCTGGCGTGGGCTGGTCCATGAAGTCATGAAGAGTCGGAAACGACTGAACGAATAAACAACAACAAACACGTTTGGTGCGGTGGAAAAACAATACCCCAAGAAATGCCAAACGACTGCAGAGGTGCCGACGACTGCATTAATTCCAGAGCCAGGGAGTCACTGGTCTCTGGAGACTGGATGGGCAGGAGCAAGGCCACTGGGCGCCAAAGGGCTCGCGCAGGACCTTGATCAAGGGCTGCCTGGGTGCCTGCCTACATTGCTGGGAGGCCCCAGCAGGGAGGAGTCCGTTACGGCCGATAGGAAAACAGGATAACCGCAACAGGCGTGAAAAAGTTACAGACACATTTCTTGAAAGGCAGAATAGTAGCTTTGATACAGGTCTTTCGTTATTATTCCAACAACCTGTACTTTGCTGCAAAGAGAGATGAAGACATTACTGTATAGCAGTACACATGCTGCCTTTTTCTCAAGGTATAAACTCTGTAACCAATTAGTTCCTCACAGGCACACATTAGCACAGTCCAAAAAATTCCGTTCTTAAGGGTACCCTATGAGATACGACACACGTAAAATCTATGTAATGCTAAGAGGCTGGGGAGCAACAGGCTTCAACTCAACCCTAGCAATTGGATTGGTTTTATACGTTTTTTAAAATATGCTTTGATTTTGTAGTTTTTAAACTGTAGACTCATGCCGTTGAGAGGAGTGGCCATGTAAATCAAATAAATAAATAAAATTAAGCACAAGTAAAGAAACATCGTTACACAAAAGATTCAACCCAAGTTCTTGTTCCAATTCCCCACATTCAGTGATGCTCAGGTGGGGTTAGCATGCTCTGCGTGGAGTAGAACCACCTCCTTGCAGCAGCTGACCATGCGTTGGCCGCTCCGCTTCCCCAATCAAGCGGTCAACGTTGAGGTCCCACCTTCAGCACAGGGAAGCTTTTACTGGTTCTGCATCTGACCATGCATGCATGGACCGTCCCACTCGACTATGCAGAGAGGGCATGCTTCGGACCCCGTCGTCAAGGGAGTTTCACTTGGCGGGGTCCAGAAGGTGGGCCTTCTCGGCAGTGGCCCCCGCCCTTTGGAACATTCTGCCCCCAGAGATGAGGCAGGCCCCGTCGCTCCTGTCCTTCCGGAAGAACTTAAAGACCTGGTTTTGCCGCCTCGCCTGGGATGGGAACGGGAATAGTTCCTCTTGGGGATGGCTGGTGCCATAGAGCCCTTTTAAAATACCATCTTATCGCCTATTGGATTTTATATTTAACTTATTAGTAATCTTGATGATTGTAGAGTTGTATGATTTTATATTTAGTTATATTTATAAATTTTAATTGAGTTTGTAAACCACCCAGAGTCCCCTTTGGGGGAGATGGTGCGGTGATAGAAGTTGAAATATAATAAAATAAAATAAAATAAAATAAGATCTGACCCTGAGGTTGAGCCTCCCTGCCGCTTTGTGTCATGGCCAGCTCCGACTCTGACCACCGGTTGGAGAGTGGCCGGACGAACCGCTGCCTGAGAAGCAGCAGGCGCAGCTGCTACCGCCGGTCTCGGAAGATGAGGCATCTGAGCAAGTGGAGGGTTTGGGGAGAGGAGAGCAGAGCAAAGGCGCTCTGCAAGACTCCTCGCCAGAAAGGACCCCGCCCTTCCACGGGGCTGCTTCGATTGAAGAAGAGCAGCGGGGTCAGTCAAGCCTCTCCGTTCACTGACCCAGACTCCTGACTTGAAACCTCGTGACTTTGACTCTGGACCTGGACCGGCTGACGACCCCGTTTCGACGTTTGGACCCTTGGGCTTTGCCTGACCACTCCTGTGCACGGACACTCCTGTTTTGGATTTGGACTCTCTCTCTCGAGGCAAGCTTGCTGGACTTTTGAGGACTTGATTTCTCTGGTGTGTGTGTGAGGGCATTTGCACACACATTTCCTCTGCCACTTGTTTATTTGCTTAAAATCTTTCTAGTAAAGTTTGCCAACCCCTCTGCATGTTGTGGGTGCGTGGCCTGAGACAGGACACCTTGCTTGCGGGGGCAGAGTCATGGAAGCAGACGCCGTAGTGTCCAGATAATCCACTTTCCTCAGGGCAGCTGCAGGTCCACCATCTTCACAGCAACCTGAATAGGGGGTTGCAGACCAGCCCACGTCCAAACTAGCTGGGTGGAACAATGGCTTCTGGAGGTGGTGGGGGAGGGAGGAGCCACTGCTCCCTTCCAGACAGGGAAGTACCACTTCCTCTTTCGGGTCTGCATTCACCGCCACGCTTACCCAGCCTCCCGTCAGGAGGTCCCACGAACTGAGGAACAAAGAAAGCCTTCTCAGGTACAATCCGATCAAGAACATGTTTCAGAGGGCGACCAAGATCTCAATAGGACGGTCTACTAGGGGGTTGGGGAAGTCCCCAAAGGTCCTCCGGTGTTCAGGGCAGAGGCACTGGCCTCAAGGGACAGGAGGAAGAGCCGCTCCCAAGGCAATGGTTGGATAAGCAGGCTTGAGTCTGGGCCAAGAAAATAAGGTGGGAAGGTCTCTCAGAGAAGCCCCTCCCTCGTTCACAAAGGTTCAGTAAAGCGAGGGAGGGGAAGCCCATTCAGATTGCAAGATTCTGTTATTGCAGCTGTTACAATAAAAGTAGTCCTGACCTACAGCATTGGTCTACCTTGCTGGGCTGACATCTGGAAACTGGGTAGATCCATTAGGCCAATTAACAAGGTCCATCCTCCCTGTGGAAGTTGGTGGTATCATATGGCTCCCCTTCCCTGAGTGTGCCCGTCTCTGCCTTCTGCCATATTTCCCTCTGCCCATCACCGCCTTGATCTTCCTGCCTTGCTCTCTTTCCCCTTCAGAGTTCTAGGCTCCAAACATCCACCTACCCCGAATATTCTCCTCCTTTGCTCTCTGCTCACTCTCCACTAGGTGCAAGTTTCCCACAATCCCCCAGCTCCCTCAGTCACATCCCCAAAGGGCTGTACTCGACACTGTCACTTGGCAGCCACCTTGGCCACGGCCACGCCCTCCACCCACCCTAGCCACCCCAACAGACTTCCACTCACCCCATATTCTGCACCAAACTCTGCTCTCACCTGGGTCTACTCACTCTTGATTTCTCTCCCCAGGAAGTCCATTCAGCCGCCATTGCATCCTTCCCAGGGCTGAGAGGGAGTGACTGGCCCAGAATCACCCAGCCGGCTTTCATGCCTAAGGCAGGACTAGAACTCACCGTCTCCCGGTTTCTAGCCGGTGCCTTAACCACACACCAAACTGGCTCTCATATAAATATAAATAATATAAATATAAATATAAATATAAATATAAATATAAATATAAATATAAATATAAATATAAATATAAATATAAATAAT
The DNA here is from genome assembly GCA_023362775.1 of Charina bottae. Taxonomy (NCBI): domain Eukaryota; kingdom Metazoa; phylum Chordata; class Lepidosauria; order Squamata; family Charinaidae; genus Charina; species Charina bottae. Next base: position 4,954,538 of record JALMGJ010000045.1, on the reverse strand, counting down.
ATAAATATAAATATAAATAATATAAATATAAATAATATAAATATAAATAAATATAGTATGTATAGTACCATCTGAAGAGAATAATTGTAGTGCAGGGTTGAACTGTGGAGTCCTTGGTGCTCTCTGAGCCTGGTTGTTTTCTTGCAGACGTTTCATTGCCAGGCTAGGCAACATCTTCAGTGCCTAGTATGTATAGTATTTATAAGGCCACCCAACCCAAACAATATGACTCTGGGTGGTGTACAACAAAAATAAATAATTCAGCAAAAAAGCCAAGTATTTATTTATTTGTTTGTTTGTTTGTTTCTATTTGGACACCGCCCAACTCCAATTGACTCTGGGCAGCTCACAACAGAAAAAACAAACAGCGACGTGTAGTGCAGATGGAATAAACAATGGACAAGGTGGGAGAGTGGGTGCGCTCCAGGTCCCCTCAATTAAGTGATGTCATCTTGGGGGATGATGTGCCTTCTCTGCCACTGCCCCCTGGAACGCCGTCGCCTGAGAGATTCGTGCGGCACCCGCTCTCCAGAGGGCCGTGAGACGTGGCTCTGTGCCCAGGCCTGGGGTTGGTGAGTTGGTGAGCCCTTGTCATATTTTTTGTTTGGGTTGCTTTTGAGTCCAGCATTTATTTATTTATTTATTTATTTATTTATTTATTTATTTATTTATTTATTTATTTATTTATTATTTGATTTATATCACCGCTCCATCGGCAAGCAGGCTTGTCCTGCTTGTGTTGGTGGGGGTGTTGTTCTCTCCTTAGGAGTTCCTTGATTGGGCTGTTAAATACACTGCAGACTAGCACTCAGCCCTGATAAAAGATAATGTTGTGTTTCTCAGAAGAAGGCCAAGCTGATGAAAACGGTAGTTCAGCGACCAAGGAACGGAACCTACGCGTGCAGTAACAGACCAGCTGCCTCCATGCTCCAAACCCTTTGAGGGAGGACTTGGACTTGACCAGGGCTTCAGCCTCAAGAGCACACGGAGCGAAGTTGGAGACCCTGAAGCTACCCAGAATTAGGGGTGGCTGCTGGCGGGGGAATCCTGAGGAGAGCTTCCAGGCCCCTGAGCTGCAGCTGCACTTCAGGGGGGCAATTTAAGGCTGCTTCAGAATGTGGTCCTGGGTGGAGAACTCCAGTGACTCTCCTGCGTATCTCACGCCTGCCTAGGCAGGTTTCCGGATTGAACCCCGGGGACTTTGATTCTGGGCGTGGGCTGCTGGCTGGCATCTTGACACTTGGTCTGACTTGGGCAGTGCCACTGCCCTTGTGGCTCTGAGGAGAGGCTGGGAGTTATCGGTGGCTTTATGGCCAGTGGTCAAGGATGGTACGCTCAGGGTCTCTGGCTGCTGCCTAAAACAGAAGGTGCGTCTTTCCGAGTCTTTCCAATTCTCACCGTTCCGGGGCGAAGGCGACTTCGTTTTCTAAGAGCCTCCTGTGGTCTTTGCACTGCGGCGGGCTGCGTACAGAATGGCCACCTGAATCTGGATCCACCTGGGAGCCTATTCTCACAGGTAGAAAGTGGGCCTGGCTTATGAATACTCTGCCGACAGTGAGCATCTTGCTAGCAACTTGACAATAACGTCTTCTGCAGTTTGCGAAAGTGCTTTACATACAATGAATTTGTAAAACTTTTGATAAATGGGCTGGGCAGCATGGCGGTTGAGTGGGTATATTGCTGATGCAAAAGTTGTCCCCAGGCAAAGCTTAACCATGGCTCCTGAGCAGGCGGTCCGTGCCTCTGGGATTCTGTGCCCCTGTCCCCACCTGCGCCCTAACATGGCAGAACTCAAGCCTTTCCTGCACAGCATTGACCTCCTTTGGAAGGGCAGGGAGATGGGTCCCTCCCCTCTGTCGGCAGCCATTTCCCTCCCGGCCACCACCCTGTCCTCAGCGCCCGGTGGCCTGAGTGCTGCTGGGGCCCTTCATCCACCCGCCGCCTTCGCCAGGCTTCCGGGGGGGGGGGGAGGGAGGCCCCCTTCCTCCTGGGGAACAAGAAGGGGGCTTGGTCTGGCATGCCGGCTGGCTGCACAACCTCCCTCTTCTCTAGGGCGTTCCTGCCCTGTGCCTTCTCAGATGTTCCTTTATTTCACATAGTTTTAGCCTGGGAGATTCCCAAACAGGCGAGGGGGCAGTGGCAGACACCCCACCCCCAAGGAGCCCAGGCAGAGGTGCTCCCTGCCCCTAAGGCACCACCCGCCCGATGGCGGGTGTTTTCCCCATTGTCTGAAAGGGGTGGCAGGAAAGCCAAATCCTGCGCTCTTTGTGGGAACTGTGGAGGGTCTTCCCACCCAGGAGGAGCCGGGGGGGGGGGGGGGCAGGCCAAGCAGCCGGAGCTGCTCATGAGAGAGGGCGCCTCCTTATGGCTGCCCTTCTAGCTCAGGCCGAGGTCCCAAGGGGCCGATGCGTACAGGTCCAGGTGCAGGTGGCAGGCAAAGGTGACGGCCCCAGGAAGCAGCCCATCTTCAGCCAGAACTGTGGCTGGGAGGAGCACAGTTGGGGCGCCCCGCCCCCTGCTTCTGAGGGCCACCGGGAGGGAAGCAAGCTGGAGGCTGCCGGTGGAAACCACCGGATTCTTGGATATCGTGATCGGCTTCTGAGATACGAGATGGGCGGCACCTCCTGAGGAGGATGTGTTGGGAGGCGCCCGGCTGACCTGATCCAGAGGGCTTTAAGCTGAATCCTGTGGGGGAGGCAGAAGGCGCCCAGGGAAAGAGTGTGCTGCCAAGCCCAGCACCGGAATGAGGAGGCACCCACTCACGAGCACCTCGGTGCAGGAAACCAGGTGAGCCAAGGATCCCAAGGCCGGCCTCTGTGCACACGCCGAGTGGGGGCAGAAGCCAGAAGAACCAGATGTCTTGACGCAGGGAGGCCAGGAGGGGGAGGTGTGGCCGGACCCTGGTGAGATGAACGGGGAGCGGAGCCCAGTGGTTGGAGGGCGGAACTTACTCCAGGGAGGGAGGTGGTCTTATATGTGGAGGGAAGGCGCCCCGGGTGGAATCTGAACCTCAGGGTCCCGTTGAGAGCCGTGGGGTAAGAAGCCAAGCAAAGGGACCGGACTAGAATTTAAGCAGGAGAGACGCAGTATTCATGGGAGACGCCAACCAGCCGGGCATCTGTTGGAAAATAGCGAGATCCTCCCGCTTCCTCGGGGGCCTCGCTGACTGACTGTCTCCCTTCCTTCCTGGAGACGGAAGAGAAGGCAAAAGGACCGGCCCTCCTAACCAGGTCTGCGTGCACAGCGGGGGGCTGCAGAGGGAAGCGCCCCGACCTCGCCGTTCCCCACCATCCTACAGGCAGCCCACGCCGGGCCTAACGTTCGCTGTCCCCACTAGAGTGGGGCTGGGCCCCCAGGAGGACGAGAGGGCGGCTCTCGTTGTGCACGCCTCGGCTGTGATCCCCAGGCCAGCAAAAGACCCAGAGCCGCCGCCTGTGAGAAGCTGGCGAGGGGGTCCTGCTGGTTCGCTGCTCTGCCACGCCAAGGGGGTGAGGTGGGCCGTCTCGGCCTTCTCCAGCGGGGCTTGGCGCTTCTGCAAAGGGCAGAGGAGGCTGTACTGTCCCCGAGCCAGCACCTTCCCCCGGCATAGCGCTGGTCTCCATTCCTGACCAGACCCCCGCTCTCCCAGGGTGATGAGACGGGGCCGCAGAGACGCTTGAGAGGCGCTAGTAGCGCGTGAGCAGCTGCTCCGAGGAGGACTCCGGACTGGAGCTGTTGCCCCTGGCGTTCCCGCTGCACGACCTTGGCCGTGTGGTCGCTCTGCTCTTTCTCTCCCCTCTTTGCCTCTGACGCGTAGGCAGACGCGACAGGCGGGGCTGGGTTCACACGACGCGCCGACTCTGCCCATATTGTGTAAGCAAGACCAGAGTGTGTTACAGAGCTCATCTTCCCGTTGCCTGAGCTGCTGCTCAGGATGAAGACCAGAACCCATCACGCTGGACTGAAGCCACGTGGACTGGACAGGACTGGGGGGGGGGGGGGGCGGGGGGGGGTTACCATACCTGGGCTGCAAAGTGTTACAGGTTTCTGTTTCTCTGTGGTGCCATCTAGTGGTTACCCAGAGTCTTACAGCCAGATCCGGTGGCCCTAAGACCAGACGCAGCCATATTAGCTAAGGCTTCACCCCGTGGAAGACGGGAAGGGACTCTTGGCACCTGTAACCCAGAGTGATTTAGTCTCTAACGGAAGGATTGCCAAGGCTCTCCCCGAGGCTGCCTCACCCGTAGGGCCACAGGCATGGAAGGGCGGGATCCGGGACAGCGTCCGGCCGGCAGGAACAGTTTTGCCTTTCCGGGAAGGGCTCCCGCCCCCCCGCGCTGCTTCGGACCTGAGCTGCGAATGCGCCGGAATCCCTGGCGTCTCCACTAGAGGGCAGGCCAGGACCAGGGTCCGCTGCTTCAGGAGGGTGGCGCAGGGCCGCCTCTTGGCCTAGCTAGCTGAACGGCCGCCTGCGTGTGTGCAAGAGTGTGTTTGCACACCAAAGGGGAGGGGAGGGGAGGGGAGGGAGCATATTCCTTGCAGCAGTACTTTAGAAGAGCGGGAAGACCCGGCTGTCCGCCCAGGCCTTTGGCGAGAGGGAGCGAGGCTCCTGGCTTCCTTCTGCCGCACTTGCCATCTTTACCTTTCTTCCTTTTATTGGAATTTCCTTGTTTGGGCGGCTCTGAGCCACCCAGAGTCGTTGGGAGGCGGGCGGCAAACAAGTTTAGTAAGTTATTACTAATTGTTATTAGAAGTAGCAAGAGATGGGGAAGAAGGTTTCCATTCCGTCAGTCACTGATGCTGGTGTTCCGTCTGAAGATCATTGTCAAGAATCAAAACACATTTGGAAAATTTGGGGAGAACCAAATTAAACACAGCAACGAAATGATCAAGTGCTTGCGATGAGGAAAGTCTGCAGAGCAGGCTAGCTGAGGCAGGAAGGCCCGAGGAGGACTACGAAGGAGCTCGATGACTCTTCATGCTTGCCAAACGAACCTCAAGAGCAGGGAAGCGATGGGGCCTCTGCTCTTCTCTGCTTCAGCGAGACACGAGGCACGCAGGCAACCTGCGGGGCCTTTGAAGGCTCTGTCGTAAACGGCTGGATGCGGCCAGCATAGCTCCATCCAAGAGACCCAGCCTGAGGAGCAGGCGAAGGAGCCACTGCACACGTTCCCCCTCCTCCCTCCACTTTCCGCACTGTCGGTGGGGGCAGCGACAGGGTGCCTGGGCTGCTGCTGATCCGGGTTCACATGCACGTTGTTGGAAGACATCTGTCCCTTGACGGCCCCAGGCAATCGGGGATCCTGTAGTCACGGCGTCACCCCTGGAGCGAGGTCAAGACCCCCCAGTCCGCCTCCCTCCGTCCGATGTAAGAGTCCAGCCGGGGTGCCTCTCAACGGGTCCTGGGATTCTTCGGAGCTGCTGATTGGGGACCAGCCGGTGAAAGGTCCCCACAACAGCCACACGTGAGGCTCCAGAGCCTCAGGAGGAGCAAGAGAACCACGCTGCAGTTGGAAGGGCTCCTGAGGCCTCGAGTCCAGCCGCCACTCAGGGCAGGGAGGCTGGTCAACGTGTCCCAGAGAGACAGCTGTCCAGCGCAAGGGAGCCACCACCGCATTCTGCTCCTACAAACCTTCATCCAGTCGGCGCCACCCGCTTGGTCCCCAATCAGCAGCTCCGAAGAATCCCAGGGTTGTCGCTGCCCCCACCGACAATGGGGAAAGTGGAGGGAGGAGGGGGAACGCGTGCTGTGGCTCCTTCGCCTGCTCCTCAGGGCTGGGTCTCTCTTCTCCAGGCGTGAGAAGACTCCCAGCCCAGTCAGGGGATATTTGCTTAGGGGTCATAAAATAGTGAGCAAGATTTGAGGTTCTCCAGAATTCCTCACCAGACTGAATATTAAGGATGCGTGTGTGTGTGTGATTGTGGGGAGGGGAAAGTGTTGGGTTGACAGTGTACATCAGTGTTTCTCAACCTTGGCAGCTTTAAGATGGGTGGACTTCAACTCCCAGAATTCCCCAGCCGGCTGGGGAATTCTGGGAGTTGAAGTCCACCCACCTTAAAGCTGCCAAGGTTGAGAAACACTGGTGTACATTATAGATTTAGGGCCCACCATAATGCAGCTCAGCCCCAACCTGCACGCCCCTTTTTACTCTCCTGGGGCGTGGTGGCTCAGCGGGTAAGACGCCAGGCTTGTCGATCGGAAGATCGCAAGTTTGGAGGTTCGAATCCCTAGCCCCGCGTGCGGAGTGAGCTCCCACACTAGCTCCAGCTCTTGTCAACCTAGGAATTCGAAAGCATGCAAATGCAAGTAGTTTAATAGGTACCACTTCGGTAGGAAGGTAACAGCGTTCCGCGCGCGTCATGCGGCCACATGACCGTGGAAGCGTCTTCGGGCAACGCTGGCTCTTCGGCTAACAAACGGAGATGAGCACCGGCCCCTAGAGTCGGACACGACTGCACAAATGTGCGGGGGGAACCTTTACCTTTACCATCCACCCCCCCCTCCTCAATATGTGTCTGTCTGTGTTCACACAAGATGCTTAATCTGATTACTGAATATACTGATTTTCTGGGCCTCCATGTTCTAGTCTGAAGTGGGCTGGGCTGATAGAACAGAATTATCCCAGCCAAACCTGCTCTGCGAGTGCAGCAACAGCGCCTGCAACTGACCTGGGTGTTGGGGCAACGCAGAAACGGCAGAGGGTCTGCAGTCTATCCCAGGGGAATAAATTATCTAGCCAGATAAAGGACACCACAGCCAGGCCTTCTCCAGGAGCACTCCCCTCCTGGCCCGTAACGGGGATCCCGGCCCGCACCTCCTCTTTGCAGCTGGGTGGGTGGCAGCTGACACCTGGGCCTGGGTTCTGAAGGGTGGGGGAAGGGCTCCTCCTCCTCCTCCTCCTCCTCCTCCGCAGCCAGGACGGATCGCTTATTCAGACCCCAAGGTCAGTGCACGATGACACCATGGATACCGTTCTGGCACCATGGCAACCGGTGGCCAAATAAAGACAACCTTAGGAACAAGGGATAAAGGCAGCCACACAGTTGATCCGGTCCTGCTCCAGTTGAGTGTCAGGCCTGGGTTTGGTACTGACAGACAATCTGTGTGTGTGTGGGGGGGGAACACAGGGGGTGCAAGGACTGGACTTCACGGCCACGGCCTTCTGGGGAGCAGACATCTGGGGCTGGAATAGGAGGTGCTATTCTTCAGTGGTTCCACACCTGCTCCAGGATCAGTGGCGGAGCTGGCTTTCGGGACCCTTTGCTTCACCCTGGGTCTGCTAGGGCAGGGGTCCCCAACCTTTTGGGCGCCAAGGACTGGTTTCAAAAGACAATTTTTCCACTGACCAGGGGGGCGGGGTTTCTGGGATTTCTGCGGACCGGGGGTGGGGTTTGCGGGCGGGAGCCAATCGCACGCACTGGGAGGCGGGGTTTGCGGGCGGGAGCCAATCACAAGCACCGGGGGCGGGGTTTGCCGGCGGGAGCCAATCACGTGGAAGGGGGTGGGGTTTGCAGGCAGGAGCCCTGAATTCCCACAGGTTGGGGACCCCTGTGCTAGGGTATGGTCTTCCCAAGTGTCTGTTATCAAGCCGTTGGTTGAGGTCAGCAGGGCTTGAGATGGGGTGCGACCATGGTGTGAACAACACCAGCTGCGTTTGCCGATCACCAGAGTCAGGTGAGGCACTGCAGGTCTTGGATGGATGGGCTGTATGAGGACCAATGAATTGAAGCCTGGGGTGCATCGGCCAGCTGTGCCAGGTCCACGCGCTGGGACTGTTCCTGGGCAGAGGCGGCCTGGTCCACAGTAAATCAAGGCAGGAGATATTGGGCATCAGGAGCTCCACATGGACATTCTGTATCAAACCACTCACGACAGCTCATAATTGTCAGCCTCACTAGATGGTTTGTTGTTGTTGTTCAGTCGTTTAGTCGTGTCCGACTCTTCGTGACCCCATGAACCGTAGCACGCCAGGCCTTCCTGTCCTCCACTGTCACCCGGAGTTTACTCAAATGCATGTTCGTTACATCGGTGATGCTATCTAACCATCTCATCCTCTGCCGTCCCCTTCTCCTTTTGCCTTCAGTCTTTCCCAGCATCAGGGTCTTTTCCAGGGAGTCCTCTCTTCGCATTAGGTGGCCAAAGTATTTGAGCTTCAGCTTCAGCATCTGTCCTTCCAATGAGCAGTCAGGGTTGATTTCCTTTAGGATTGACTGGTTTGACCTCCTTGCAGTCCAAGGGACTCTCAAGAGTCTTCTCCAGCACCACAGCTCGAAAGCATCAATTCTTCGGCGCTCAGCCTTCCTTATGGTCCAACTCTCACAGCCATACATTACTACTGGAAAAACCATAGCTTTAACTATACAGACCTTTGTCGGGAAGGTGATGTCTCTGCTTTTTAATATGCTGTCTAGGTTTGCCATAGCTTTCCTCCCAAGGAGCAAGCATCTTTTAATTTCATGGCTGCAGTCACCGTCTGCGGTGATCTTGGAGCCCAAGAAAATAAAATCTGTCACTGCTTCCATTTCTTCCCCTTCTATTTGCCAGGAGTAGTAGATCACTAGATGGACCAGACCAGGAAATCAACTCCACAGGGAGGCTAAAACGCCTTTTATTGAGATGGGCTCTCATAACAGAATCTTGCACGTCTGATTGTACTGGACCTCCTTCTCCTTCTTATACTTCAGTGAATCAGGGAGGTGTCTCTCTGAGCCACTTCCGAATGTTATCTGGACCTTCTGGACTTAAAAAATGCTTCAGCCCCCTTGACTGGTCAATGGTGCCTGCGTGTCTTGGTCAAGGCCATCTTCCTTACTGTGAGGTTTAAAAGGTTGAATTTTTTTCTTAGCATGGCAAAGAAAACAAGACATCGATCCTTTCTATGCTGATGTTAATATTAATATTCACCCATGTAACCCAAGTAACAAGTAAGGAATGCAGAATGTTTTCTGACACTGCAGTTATCACAGGTGACCATGAGACAAGAAGCGAATGTAAGATATGAAACCAAATCTGCAAAGCAAGGGGGAGCGTGAAGCAGGGCCACCGTCTTGCAATAAACAGATTGTCCAGCCGGGAACAAGCAGAAGGCCAGCTTCCCTGCTCAGCGGGGCGCATCAGGGAAACAAAAACCACGCGTCAGCCTCGCGGTTTGGGTCCAAGTATTTGCCTCCTTGAATGATGCAAGGTTGGGGGCTATGCTATGTAATTAATTTTGCACTGTGGGTTAGCACATTTTCTCTCTGTTTCTATATCATCCTCACTGACCTAAGCTCGGGGCTCTGAATTCACTTTGGCTGGGGCCTGGTGACCACTGCATAGTTAATCAGGAAAATCAGACTCAGATCTTCGTTGCTCCAATTCTCATTTTAGTGGAGCCGCCTTTCCCCATGACATCACTCTCTATATCAATGTTCTTCAACCTTGGCAACTTTAAGATGTGTGGACTTCAACTCCCAGAATTCCCCAGCTAGCATGCTGCTCTGAAACACTCACCTCCTGGCTGGGGAATTCTGGGAGTTGAAGTCCACACATCTTAAAGTTGCCAAGGTTGAAAAACCTTGTTCTACATAATCAAGAAAGCAAGATTCTTACTGATTCAGAGTAGATTGGACTATGGGAAGGAAAAAGGGGTTAAGTTACAGAATCTTGGAAACTGGGAATGCATCCCTTGGCCCTCATTTATCAGTGAGGTGATGGGGCCTCCCTATTGCCTTTGATCTTCTTTCCCAGTGTCATTTAATGGGGGGATTCTGATTACTTATTTGATACCACAAACATGTCATTGCAATATTTTGGAAACATCCATTTTCATTCCTAGGCTCATAGAATTTACTCATTCATTCATTCATTCATTCATTCATTCATTCATTTATTCATTTATTCATTTATTCATTTATTCATTTATTCATTTATTCAAACAGTCTATGTAGCCACCCATCTCATGACAGTGACTCTGGTTGGAGCACGGAGAACTGAAGCCAACTACATGGAAAAAACCTACATTAATAATAATGCATAATTCTATCACAAAGGGTTTTGGAGAAGAGAGTTGCAGGGTATGCTGTCCTTGAGCGTCCAGCGATCCTGTTCCTCTGGAGATCCCAGGCATCTGAGGAATCCTTGCTTATGCCAGTCCTCCAATAACTCCTCTGACATGTCAACAGACAACACCAGAGTTTCTCCTCCTGGTAAAAGTCTTACAGAAACCTGCTCTGCTGCCCTTTGAAAGTTATGGAGAGAAGGGCGCAGAAAGAAGAAGCAGGGCCTGGGCTCTGGCGCTGTCTTGGACCAGAACTGGACAGGAGCTTCTTTCTGGGTACCCTCTGTAGGAAGCGGACCTTCCTGGCAGCTCAAGGCTCCATCCCGGGGCAGGGGCTGGGCAACTGGCTTTGGGCCCATTTCGTTCCTGACTCTGGCCGGCTCTGGGTTGGGAAGCAGTCTCGCTTACCCTGGGAGATGATTTGCGTCGGGGAACGGGCGGGAGAAGCGTAAGGCTTTTTGGACCTCTCGGCTGCTTCTGAAACGGCCGAATGTGGCGCCTTCTGGATTGTTTTTTCAGATCGGGGAAGGAGCCTCTGACGTCCCAACGGCTCTGTCCCTTCCTGGGTGAACCGTTTTGGAAGAGGTGCCCTTCGTGCCTTCTGCTCCCCTCTACAGAGATTCTGCTTGGTCCCCTCTGCCCTTTAGGGTTCCCTGGAAGCTGCCGGGCGCCATCAGTACGAGGCGCTGCTCCGCCTGGGCTTCTCGTTTCCACCCAAGGGGCGAGGGTGGCTGCAGGCAGGTGGGGATGGGCTGGAGAGCCAAGGGCCTGGAACTTGTCCAGACAAGGTGGGGGCCCTGCGGGCAAGGAACGCAGCCAACCTGCCTGCCTGGAGAAATCCGGTGGCGGTGGCACTTCCCCGTGGACCCAGGGCTCCGGTGCATCTAGGCCGGACTCTTGTAACGCGCTCTCGGTGTTGCTGGCTGCCAAGGCAGGGTGGGAGTTAAGCGGGTGTCAAACGGTGGCCCTGATCACCCACACGTGGCAAACCTCTTGAGAGGATGATGGATGGTGTAGCACAAGGGCCCCCAGAGCCGCTGGCGAGTTCAGTGGTCCTGCACACGGAAGGATCCTGCACACTGCATTTTGCAGCTCCACTGGAAATGGTGGATTTAGCTTTAAACAACCTTCTCCAAACAAATGCTCCATATGCTGGGACTACAAGCTGACCCCTGGGCAGGCAAGTGAGGCCGTTGCGGTCCTGCCCCCGTGCCTGAAGGCTGGGTGGGCCTGGACGGAGAGCAATTGACTCAATCGACCCAACCAGGACTGGGTGGCTGTAGATATTGGGGCCCCCGTGATCCAAGGATATTCCATGTATACTCCTGGGTGGGGCGGCACTTCCCAATCCATCGAGGGTCCTCTTGGATTCACAGCTCCTGCTCGAAGAAGGGGTGGCAGCTGTGGCCAAGGGGGCCTCTGCACAGCTCCATCTGGTGAACCAGTTGTGCCCCTTCTTGGGTTGAGAGGCCCTTCAGTCACGCTTGCTGTAGTCATCTCAAGGTTTGACTACTGCAATGCACTGTACATGGGGCTGCCCTTGAAAACTGCCCAGGAGCTTCAACCGGTGCAGGATACAGGGATGCAAACAGTGATGGGCATGCCTTGATATAACCACATGACGCACCTCTGCTCCGTGAGCTCGCTGGATGCTTCTGGGTGTGATTCAAGGTGCCGGTCATTCCAGCCGTACATTGCACAGGGCCACGTTATTTGAGGGGCCACCTATCCCATGGCTTCTGCCAATACATGCTGACATTGTTGGTGTGCTCTGGGTCGCTTCAATTAAGTGCCATTTGTCAGGACTGCCGTCTCTCAGGAAGTGTGCCTTCCCTGTCATGTGTCTATGAAGGTTCTCAGTCATCCAGGTGGAACAGTCTGTAGCTTGAATCATGTCAACTGGATTTCTGTTTTCTCAGTGGAAACGTTTCGCTCCTTATCCAAGGAGCTTCTTCAGTCTGAGCTAAGTTAGTAAGGGAATCCTAAATATGTTTCTAGGTAGCTGTGTGTCCTTACACCTGGGGCTAGGTCATGGTTATATTGAGATGTTATTTTAAGTCCCTTTATCATCTAAAGGAGGATCGTTAAGATCACCATGCTGCTGTAAGGATTCCCTTACCAACTTTGCTCAGACTGAAGAAGCTCCTTGGATAAGGAGCGAAACGTTTCCACTGAGAAAATAGAAATCCAGTTGACATGATTCAAGCTACAGACTTCCCTGTCATGGCACCTGCCCGCTGGAATGAAATCTCCCCTGAAATTCATGGGGCCCCTTCCCCGTTGGCATCCTGTGAAGCCTTGAAGATCTGGTTGTTCTCCCAGGCCACAGGTTGAGATGAAGGGCCTTTCCTGGATGTGCCTTCATTTATTTTTGTTTATGGTTGTATACAGAGAATGGATCCCATCTATTTTATACGGTGTTTTTTTAAATGGTGCATTATATTGTATAAGGAAGACAGATGCTTTTGAACTGTGGTGTTGGAGGAAAATTCTGAGAGTGCCTTGGACTGCAAGAAGATCAAACCAGTCCATCCTCCAGGAAATAAAGCCAGACTGCTCACTTGAGGGGATGATATTAAAGGCAAAACTGAAGTACTTTGGCCACATAATGAGAAGACAGGATACCCTGGAGAAGATGCTGATGCTGGGGAAAGTGGAAGGCAAAAGGAAGAGGGGCCGACCAAGGGCAAGATGGATGGATGATATTCTGGAGGTGATGGACTCGACCGTGGGGGAGCAGGGGATGGCGACGGCTGACAGGAAGCTCTGGCGTGGGCTGGTCCATGAAGTCACGAAGAGTTGGAAGCGACTGAACAAATAAACAACAATTATATTGTGAGATGGGTCAGTTGGAGTTGGGCAGCACCTAAACTGAAACAAACAAACGAACAAATTTGCCAGAACTCCAGGCCACCATGGCTCCATTAGGTGGGGATTCTGGGAGCTGTAGCCACCACCAATCCATCCCCCTTCTCCAGTCCAGAAAAACAATCCAGACAAGGCCACATTCAACAATTCAGAAGCAGCCGAGAAATTCAAGAAAATTTACACTTTCCCCTCTTTCCCAATGCAACTCATCTATAGCAGTGTTTCTCAACCTTGGCCACTTTAAGATGGGTGGACTTCAACTCCCAGAATTCCCCAGCCGGCTTGATGGCTGGGGAATTCTGGGAGTTGAAGTCCACACCTCTTAAAATGGCCAAGGTTGAGAAACACTGATCTATAGGGTAATCAAGGCAATTTCCCGTCCCTAGACTAAGCCTGAATTAGGACCAGAAAGGGCCAAGCCTTGCACTGCTCAACACCTGCCCAGGGATGGACCTTTGACCTGCCAGGAAGGTCTCTATTCTACAGAGGTGTTCAGGAAGAAATCCCTGCCCCATTAGGAGGGGTGGCCGACTTTTTAGAAGAGGATAGTCAACAATGTCTGGAAATTGTTTCCCTCTGCCTGGTCATATCCCATTTGGAGTCCTGCCTCCAGTTCTGGGCACCACCGTTCAGAAGAACTCAGGGGGTTAAAACTACAAGGAAGGACGTTCAGGCTAAGCATCAGGAGGAACCGGCTGCTACACGACCTCACGGCATCTTATTTGGCAGAAGCCTTCAAACTGGAGAGATGGATGCAATAGCAAGGAGCCTGAAACTTATCCAGACAAGATGGAGGCCCTATGGGCAAGAAACCCACCCAGACTGGACAGAGAATTGTATATCCCATATATAACCTAAGCACACATTTATCCATGAACGAGAGAGAGAGAGGAGAGAGGAGAGAGGAGACAGAGAGAGGAGAGAGGAGAGAGGAGAGGAGAGGAGAGGGGAGAGAGGAGAGAGGAGAGAGAGAGGAGAGAGGAGAGAGGGAGAGGAGAGAGGAGAGAGGAGAGAGGAGAGAGGAGAGAGGAGAGAGGAGAGAGGAGAGAGGGAGCTTTCCAAACTTTACATGTTGGTGACACACTTTTTAGATATGCATCATTTCATGACACACTCTTACAGCAGGGCACAAGGTAGGCACTAGGACCTGCGCAGAATCACAGCAGGTTTGGAGGCAGGCACAAGGCAGGCACTAGGACCTCCGTGGAAGCCAGGAGGCAGCAGCAGCCACGACACACCCAGACACTGCAGCCGACACACTAACGTGTCCTGACACACAGTTTGGAAAGCTCTGGTGTAGACGTTTGTCCCCCAGTCGTGGTCTGGGGTCCTGCTCAGTCCTCTGCTCTTGGTACCCTCCAGGTCTGACTCATCAGGCCGGTCGGAAGAGGGGGAAATTCCTCCCGCTTTCCCCCCTATTTCCTGAAAGTCGACCGGGGCAGAGGAGAAAGCGACCCTGTCCGCAGTGGTGAATTTGGGGCGGGGAGGCGGGAAGACCCCTGTCCGTGGTGCTGAACGCTGAAGCATTGATCTCGCTTCTCTCTTCTTCGGTTCTGCCTACGGAACAGGGAGGACAAACGCCCTGGTGGAGATCTTGGAAACCATGGGTTTTTTTTAAAATGGAAGATGGTAAATAAAATATGCTTGATCAGTATTTCATTATCTGTCCAGCCTCCCTCCCTCCTTCTTTCTCTTCTTTCTCTTCTTTCTTCTCCACCCGTTTCAAATACATGATGGCTTGATGTGCCCTATATTGGCAGGGCAAGGAACTAGCGTGTAACTAGCTTTTGGTCAGGCTCACCGATTCCTTCTTGGGCACTCAGGGAAAGAAACTTAATCCTGCTTGGGGAGATTGAATCATTCTCTTCGATTGGAAACTTAATCATGCTTGGGGAGGGGGTTGGTGGGAGAGGTTGAGCAGTTTTGCAGCAAAAATATAGAGTGCCTTGTTGTTGTTTATTCGTTCAGTCGTTTCCGACTCTTCGTGACCTCATGGACCAGCCCACGCCAGAGCTTTCTGTCGGCCGTCACCATCCCCAGCTCCCCAATGGTTGAGTCCGTCACCTCCAGAATACCATCCATCCATCTTGCCCTTGGTCGGCCCCTCTTCCTTTTGCCTTCCACTTTCCCTAGCATCAGCTTCTTCTCCAGGGTATCCTGTCTTCTCATTATGTGGCCAAAGTACTTCAGTTTTGCCTTTAATATCATTCCCTCAAGTGAGCAGTCTGGCTTGATTTCCTGGAGTATGGACTGGTTTGATCTTCTTGCAGTCCAAGGCACTCTCAGAATTTTCCTCCAACACCACAGTTCAAAAGCATCTATCTTCCTTCGCTCAGCCTTCCTTATGGTCCAGCTCTCGCAGCCATAGGTTACTACAGGGAATACCATTGCTTTAACTATGCGGACCTTTGTTGTCAGTGTGATGTCTCTGCTCTTAACTATTTTATCAAGATTTGCCATTGCTCTCCTCCCAAGAAGTAGACGTCTTCTGATTTCCTGGCTGCAGTCAGCGTCTGCAGTAATCTTTGCGCCTAGAAATACAAAGTCTGTCACTGCCTCCACTTTTTCTCCCTCTATTTGCCAGTCATCAATCAAGCTCGTTGCCATAATCTTGGTTTTTTTGAGGTTTAACTGCAACCCAGCTTTTGCACTTTCTTCTTTCACCTTCGTCATAAGGCTCCTCAGCTCCTCCTCGCTTTCAGCCATCAAAGTGGTATCATCTGCATATCTGAGATTGTTAATGTTTCTTCCAGCGATTTTAACTCCAGCCTTGGATTCCTCAAGCCCAGCATGTCGCATGATGTGTTCTGCGTACAGGTTGAATAGGTAGGGTGAGAGTATACAACCCTGCCGTACTCCTTTCCCAATCTTAAACCAGTCCGTTGTTCCGTGCTCTGTTCTTACCGTTGCTACTTGGTCGTTATACAGATTCCTCAGGAGCCAGACAAGATGACTTGGTATCCCCATACCACCAAGAACTTGCCACAATTTGTTATGATCCACACAGTCAAAGGCTTTAGAATAGTCAATAAAACAGAAATAGATGTTTTTCTGAAATTCCCTGGATTTCTCCATTATCCAGCGGATATTGGCAATTTGGTCTCTAGTTCCTCTGCCTTTTCTAAACCCAGCTTGTACATCTGGCAATTCTCGCTCCATGAATTGCTGGAGTCTACCTTGCAAGATCTTGAGCATTACCTTACTGGCATGTGAAATAAGTGCCACTGTTCGATAGTTTGAACATTCTTTAGTGCTTCCCTTTTTTGGTATGGGGATATAAGTTGATTTTTTCCAATCTGATGGCCATTCTTGTGTTTTCCAAATTTGCTGGCATATGGCATGCATCACCTTGACAGCATCATCTTGCAAGATTTTAAACAGTTGAGCTGGGATACCATCGTCTCCTGCTGCCTTGTTATTAGCAATGCTTCTTAAGGCCCATTCAACCTCACTCTTCAGGATGTCTGGCTCTAACTCACTGACCACACCGTCAAAGCTATCTCCAATATTATTATCCTTCCTATACAGATCTTCCGTATATTCTTGCCACCTTTTCTTGATCTCTTCTGCTTATGTTAGGTCCTTACCATCTTTGTTTTTGATCATACCCATTTTTGCCTGGAATTTACCTCCAATGTTTCTAATTTTCTGGAAGAGGTCTCTTGTCCTTCCTATTCTATTGTCTTCTTCCACTTCCGCACATTGCTTGTTTAAAAATAATTCCTTATCTCTTCTGGCTAACCTCTGGAATTTTGCATTTAATTGGGCATATCTCCCCCTATCACTGTTGCCTTTTGCTTTCCTTCTTTCTTGGGCTACTTCCAGTGTTTCAGCAGACAGCCATCTTGCCTTCTTGGTTTTCTTTTTCTTTGGGACGTTTTTTGTTGCCGCCTCCTGAACAATGTTGCGAACTTCTGTCCATAGTTCTTCTCATAGAGTGCCTTAAAGATGGACAAATATATAAGCACAAATGTAATGCTTTAATGGCAGAATACATTGGAAGATTCTCATGCACCAGTTACAACTATTATTGTCTTCCTTGGAAATTAAGAATGGTCCCACTATTGACAGCCCAATCTTGCTTGCTGGGGGTATGTCCATGCAGGTTTAGGTCATTTCATTTCATTTCATTTCATTTCAATTTCATTTCTTTAAAAGATTTGTATCTTAGAGCACAGCTCTGGGCATTTCACGCTAGTTTTACATTATTAATCAAGAAAAATCTTCCATCCCCGTCAGTATCCTTTCCTGAAACCCACCTTCGGAGCCGGAATCCTTGCAGGTTCTCCATGCTGCAAGGATGTGAGTCAGGCATTAATCTTGGTCAAGAGCAAGGGAGTTGGAATGTAACTCTCTTTGTTCCCATTCTGTGTCACTGGAATGCGGGCTCTGTGTCTCCAAGGAGAAGATAAGAGATCTGCCCGTCATGATCAGCGACGTTTCCCCAAATGCATTTTAATTGAGGGTCCCATGGTAACCAGAGGGTGTGATGGGAATTGGTTTATTGCTTCCTGATCCATTCCTGTGGTGCTCTTCCACCTATTCACAGTAATTGGTATGGGTTCTGTTCACTAAAGCAGCCCGGTCTACAAGCCCCTGCAGCCTCTGAGCCATCTCCCCCACCGAAGGCCCCTTCCTCAGGGCCTTTTCTTACAGTCCTCAGCTCCAGTGAGCCCCTGAAGAATCCCCCTGCCCTAGAAGGATGAATTGACTGGTGAAGAGTCTGCTTCCAATGCCTCTCACTTGGACGCTCTGCAGAGACGATTTTATTTCAGACCAATTTCTCATCATCTACATTTCTACCTTCCTCTTCCACCTTGCTTGCTTCGCCATAAAAATGCACCGACCTGCAGAAGGGCTGCAGTTTATGTCACAGATGCAAAACTCACACAATTGCTGTTGGGCAGGACTTTTAATAGGCTGGCTGAGGTGAAAAAACACAATTGCTGGGTTCACATAACTTGCAGTGTCAACATATAACAATGTATATGGCTGCCATATACATATAATACAGCCATATACGTATACAGCCATATACATATAATAATGTATATGGCTGCCCATCTTGTTACTGCTACTCTGAGCAGCTAACAAGAAATTAAAACCAAAAAACAACAAAGCAACTCAATTAATTGAAAAAGGAATTACAACCGCAACCAATCAATCATGTGCCAGAGGTCCAAATAGATCATCCATCGTACAGTCAGTAAGCAACAACAGCAAACCACCCAACCACCCAACACCACAACCCAAAGGCCTGATGACGCCTTACGAAAAGCCAGCGCGGCCAGGCCCCCCCAGGTCTCCGAGGTGTTTGGGGAAAGGCTTCAAGGTTCATCTGCACAGGAAGCCACAGTGGCGTCAGAGACCCGGAGAGACGTGGAGCTCTGCAAGCGTTCCGGCAAAGGCTGGGCGGTCCCCGATCGAGAAGATTTGATTCGGACCCCCGTCCCGAGCAGGGACGAGCGTGAGGGCCCTGCCAGTTCTGAGATGCTGTGAGCCTATAAAAGGTGTTCAGTAAATGAAGAATAGAAGCACCGCCAGGTGCTCAACGTGGCCCGTGCGCCTTCAGGAGAGTTGCTGTTGTTGCTTGCTGGCAGTACGATGAATGATCTGTTTGGACCTCTGGCACATGATGGATGGATGGATGGATGGATTGTAATTCCTTTTTCAATTGAGTTGCTTTGTTGTGTTTTGGTTTTAATTTCTTTTCTTTAGTTTCTTAGCAGGTTGCCCGGGGCACACGGTGCCGGAGGCCTCGGTCTGCTCCTGGGCAGTCCACCCACCCTTCTTCATTGTGGTGCCTGTGAACAGGCAGGCGAGGATCCACAGACGCAGGGGGATGGGCTGGCACACTGCGGGTTCAGCAGCCCCTGGGGGTAGGGGAGAGGAATGCCTGGCAGCCAGACCTCTGGGTGCTTGTGGGGCCGAGCCAGCAGCGGCTGTCTCTCCAGGGCACAGGAGAGTCGGCTGCCCCCAGGCTGCAGCCCCTTCCTACAGAGCCTGCGCCTGCGCCCTCTTCCAAGAGGGAGTGGGGGCAGGAGTGTCCTCCTTGCTGGAGGGATTCCAGGCCCAGCTGTGTCTTTGTTTTTGTTTTCTCTCTCTCTCTCTCTCTCTCTCTCTTTCCTTCCTTCCTTCCTTCCTTCCTTCCTTCCTTCCTTCCTTCCTTCCTTCCTTCCTTTCTTTCTTTCTTTCTTTCTTTCTTTCTTTCTTTCTTTCTTTCTTCTTTTTTCTTTTTTCTTTTTTCTTTCTTGCTATCACCGCCCCATCTCCCCCGAAAGGGGCCTTGCTTATTTGCAGCTGGATCCCTGGGTGAAAGGGCCCTCTCGGGAGCCCCTCGCTTCTCCCCTTTCCCTTTACACACCCCAGCAGCTTTGAGTCTCTGGCGGTTGCTTTGGCAGCAGCGGCGGCAGCAGCAACAGCTCTCAGCACTGCTGGCAGAGCGAGGGGAGCCTTCCTAGTGGAAGGCTGGACAGGCAAAGCCGCATCTTCTTCCCCCCTGGCCTGCGCCCTCCACCTGTGGGTGGATGCCAGTTGGAGGACAGGGAAGGCGAAGGAAAGGAGCAGCTTCTGCCAGGGACTTCGGCCTCCAGGCCGTGGAGGCCGTGCAGCAGCCTTCATCCTGAGCCTCAAGCTGCTGCTCAAGGGGAACCAGGGTCTTGCCTGGCAGAGGGAGGGCTGCCGCTGCCAGGGTGCCCAGACATGGCGGGAGGCCTTCAGACAGCAGGCCTTGGCTGACCGAGTCCCGTTTGCCAGCTCGGAGCGCCGTATCTGCTTGGGGCAGATACGGTGTCTGCTGGCAGCATCTCTCAACAGAGGAGCACCCTCCCCATCTCTCGTGAGCCGCAGAGTCAGGGCATCCCTGGCAGATAGACGTTCAGCCTGTGCGTGAGCACATCCAGCAAAGGGGAGCCAACCCCCCCCCCCCCCCGAGTTCTCGCTTCCACGGTCAAACTGCTCTTAGTGTGAGATCGGCTTTCCCACAGCTCAATTACTCCATGCCCCTTTTCCCTTCTCAGGAAGCAGAAAAAGTTTCGACCTGCTTCTCTGTGGCGGGACCTCAGTGGTCTGTCCGGCGGCCTTGAAAATTAATTAATCTTCTGGGACCCGGAGGTCCTTTCAATCTATAGACCCTAGGCAGCTCACGCTACGGTACAATACACAATCCATTCCACAAAACAAAATATTCTATTGCAGCACAAATGAACCAATGTATGTATGTGTGTGTGTGTGTGTGTGTGTGTGTGTGTATGTATGTATGTATGTATGTATGTATGTATATATAAGACGTGCTGGGTCAGCCGTCTTCCTGACTCTTAGTAAGGAGGGAGCCATCCTGGCCTTGGGAGGAAGCCAAGTTCCAAAGGCTGCTTTCTGAGGCCCCCTCCCCAGGGGCCCTTACAGTGGGGGCCCACAGCATGCCGCCTCTCCCTGACTGCCTTGGCAGACAGATTCTATTTGGAACGGATGGGCCTGGAGATGTCCCGTACCCAAGCCACATGAGCTTTATACAGGTGGTCCTCGGTTAACGACCAACAAACTTGCGATGGCACTGAACAAGTGGTACTTCTGCCCAGTCCTCAGAGTTCCAGCCGCTGCAGCGTCCCTGCGGTCACATGGTCGCCCTCTGCGACCTTCTTTCCCAGCTTCTGACAAGCAAAGTCAATGGGGAATGCTGGAAATGCCCTCTAAGGGCACGGTCACGTGATGTTGCACTTTACGACCACCTAGCTTAGTGACTGCAATTCCGTTCCCAATTGCCGTCGTTAACCAAGGACTGCCTGTACCTACTGCCAGCACCTTGAATTGCACGGGAAGCAAACCGGTAACAGGCAGCTCCCACGACAAAAGTGGTGGGTGTCTGCGCTGCCTTCCACCAGCCAGCAGGGGGAGCACCTGCATTTTCCACCAGTCACAGCTGCCTCTGGGTGATGTTCAGGGCCAGCCCCAGGTGGGGCGAATCGCAGCAGTCCAAAAGTGGGGTGACAAGAGTCCGAGGAGCCAGCATGACTCCTTCCAGCAAAGCTAGCCAAATGCCCTCCTTGCTTTGGCAGGAGCTGTGAGTTCAGGAGAGTTCCCGGACGATGCTGTGGTGACGCTGCTTCTGCACAGAGAGCGCAACCCCCTCCAGAGCCAGAGATGGAGCTTCAGGATTAGCAGCCACCTCGTTGGGGCACCGAGTCAAAGTTTCCACCCCATCTCCTGCTTGGCCCGGGGCGAGACATGTAACGAGGGACCATCAACCTACGGATGGGCCTCAACCCATGCCAACAAGCGACCTTTCCTAGCAGCTTCATGCAATGGTAAAGAGATACTGGGGGGGGGGGGGGGGGGAGCCAGGAGCACCCCGCATTGGAACTGCCAAGGGCTCATACTCTTCTCCCCCCGGCTGGGACTAAGTAGTGCTCCTGGCCCCTAACTCTTGCAGGCAGTCCAGAAGGACACCATGACCGATTGCATTGAGGGCGGCTGCCATGATATCTGCAGGTCTCCCACCAGTGCCTTGTGTGCTTTTGTGGGCCCCTGTCTTGCCTCCTTCCCCCCCTTTTCCCCAAGCTATAGAACCCCAGGGGGGCTGCTTCAAACCCCCCCCCCCCAATTTGGGTTGCCCCTCTGAAGGGGCAGTGCCAGCAGAGGGTAGGAGGGCACTCCCAGTGTAGCTTTGCTCATTTTTATTTTCATTTGGTCATTTTCAGCTTTGCATAATAAGGGCAATTCCATCTTCACTTTCCTTCTTGATGACTCCAAGTGTGGAACTTGCCTTTTTATTTTATTTTAACAAGAGCCGAACACTGAAGATCACTTTTGTAGGCAGGAGCAGTGGGGCCCTGCTTCCTCCCTTCCTCCTGAGGATCTGGTGCAGAACACCCCACTCTGCCCAAGTAGTTAGGAATACCAATCGAAGGGAATATTTGTAGCTCAGGGTTGAACTGTGGAGTCCTTGGTGCTCTCTGAGCCTGGTTGTTTTCTTGCAGATGTTTCATTGCCAGGCTAGGCAACATCTTCAGTGCGAAAAGGGAGTGGGACTTGCTCTCTGTTTATATACCTTGGCTTGTCCTGCCTGTGTTGGTGGGGGTGTTCTTCTCTCCTTAGGAGTTCCTTGATTGGGCTGTCTTGGTTGATTGACTGAGTTGGCAAGGAGGTGGTATGTAAATGTTGTTTACCTCTGTGTGCCTGTTGATGGCTGACTTTGAGAATTCCTGGAAGCTTGGCACTCAGACAAGTCAGCCATCAACAGGCACATAGAGGTAAACAATATTTACATACCATTCAAAAGGGACAACAGAAAAGCTAAAAAGGAAACAAAAAGACCAGCAATCAGCACCCAGATATGTAAAGATTAACACCAGAGGAACAATCAAATAGTACACTAATCAAGGAAGTATCAACTCAGTCAATCAACCAAGCAGCAAACAACCGCCCAATCAAGGAACCACCAAGGGGAGAACAACACCCCCACCAACACAGGCAGGACAAACCAGGGTATATAAACTGAGAGCAAGTCCCACTCCCTTTTCGCACTGAAGATGTTGCCTAGTCTGGCAATGAAACGTCTGCAAGAAAACAACAAGGCTCAGAGAGCGCCAAGGACTCCACAGTTAGCAATAGCTCCTCCCCTGTTTGGAGGAGTAGAGAGATGGGAAGGCCAGCTCTGTCAAACGCCAGCTGGGTACCTAGGAAGGCACGCACCTCACCTGATAGACTGCCAGGAGGGAGCCTCCAATCCCCGCCACCCCCAGCACCTGTCCTTCTTTCCTCCCTGTGCACAAAGTTTTGCCTCTCAGCCCTTCACCTCCTCTTTGGCAGGAGTGGGGTGGGCTGTCAGCCTGCCTTTGTGCCATCTGTGCATAATTCTTCTCATCTCCAGAATGGTGAAAATAAACCTGGCGTATCCCCTGCAGGCCCCAGGAGTATTCTCTCCATCTCCATGTTTCTCTGCTGAAATCATACAAGCAAAAGAGCGCCCCCCCCTTCACCTTCTCCACTGAACTGCTCTCCCTGGCGAACCTGTAGGAAAGGCCTCCTAAGGAAAGGCGGGGGGAGGGGGGAGAGGCGGGGGCCTCCCAGCTCAGCATTATCTTGGCCTCACTGCTTTGGACAGTCAGCAGACTGTGGACAAAAGCAAACAGTAGCATATCAGCATAAAAAGGGCAACACAAACCAACAGAAACTTTTAAAAGGACAAAGAAGAAAAGAGGACGAACCCCGGACATGGGGTTCACAAGGGAAGCAGGGAAGGGACGCGATGTCTTGGAGAAGGCCCGATCTGTGCTGGGGGCAGTTCTGAGTCCTGGCCCTGGACTGATGGTGGGAAGCCAGGGTGTGGGCTGAAAAGAGGAGGCCCCAGCGCGCCCCTGGGCACTCCAAAATAGCCCCGTGGATCCTTCCCCAGGCGGGGCAGCAGCTGGGCCGGTCCTGCAGGGCTCTCGGCGGCCGCCGCAGCCGCTCGGGCCTTCTTCTGCAGAGTCACGGCAGAGCCGGGCTGCCGGAGCAGAGCGGACCCCGCCCGCCATCAGCCTCCGGCTCAGCCGTGCACCCGGGGCGCTGCGCCCTCAGGCAGAGCCCCTCTCTCCAAGGGCCCAGAGGAGAAGGCTCCGTGAACAACCTCCCTTGCCCCGGTTCCATGCTGCCGAGAGGAGCTGGTCCCCGGCTGCTCACAAGCCCAGGAGACGGGGGCCGCAGGGTCTGGCCTTCCCAAGCGTGGCTCCTCCCGAATTCAGAGATGAAGGGACGCCCAGCGCTCGAGAACAAGGGGACAGGGAGCCCTGTGGGCAGGAGGGGCGGCTCCTGAGGAGCCCCTCAGCCTCAGCAGCGCCAAGGTCTGTGGACTTCTGGCGGGGGAACGGAAGTCCACACACCTGAGTTGCTGAGGTGGAGAAACGCGTCCGAAGGTAGCCCCCCCTGCCCTTTGAGTGGCGTCCTTGGCTGGGCGGGGGAGCGACAGGAGGAGGGGCGACTCTCTGTGGTCCGGAGCGCGGCTGGGGCTCCAGTGAACGTGAAGGGGTTTCTTGACTGGTGGAGGAGATGGGCTGCTCTCCCAGCACCGCGCGGGGGGTCTCCCAACGTTCCCTCCATCTTTATTCATGATCACTGGGTCCTTCTAACGCACAGCAGGAGACGTGCGGCCCTTATCTCTGGGGTTTGCGGTTTGCTCCAGGCCTGCTTTTCAGGGGGAGTTCCACTGGCGTGGGCTGGAACCGTCGATCACTCGCCCGACACGGGGAAGCAAACCAGGTGCTCTGGGCTGCAGCTCCCACCCTCCTGAACGCGGCCCTCCGAGGAGAGGCTCTGGGGCTTGCAGACCTTGCACATCTGGGGGGCGCCCGGCAGGAAGAGCCTGGCCTGGCAGCCCGACAGTATTTAGCAAGGGTGACGGGACGTGCGGGGGGAAGCGAGGCACACATTTTTGTGTGCTGCATTTATGGCTTCCAGAGGTGAAACACCAGGTGGGCCTTAATCAAAGGCAGGCTGAACCTGATTACTGCTTGGACGGCAGACCAGCAGAGATCCAGGCCAGCAGGCGGGGCGGAGAGTGACGTCCTGCCTACGGCAAACTGCCTCCAGGCCACAAAAGCTCCACGAACACACCCGCGAAGTCAGAGGCTGAGTGAATGAAGAGCCCAAGACAAGTTCTGGGACTGGAAAATATGAGGCACCTGTTTGAATTGTACCCGGTTTTAAGGCAATCCTGAAGTGATTTTCTCCACGTAGCTTTCAAAACCCCAAACTGGCGACCTTTAGAAAACACACTGGCTGGGCCGCATCGTGCACTAAACCCGGAACAGGCGCTGTGTTTCCCAGGCAACCCAAACCGATGCATCGGATTCTGGATTCACGGGGTGCCCTTGTCCCCACCCCACGTGGAGCCACAAACTGGCCCGCCCCGCCCCACCCTGAGCTAGTCCAGCGGCTTGGGGGAACCCGGCCACTGAGTCATGGCGGAGGGGAAGGTTAGCCGTGCCGCCTGGCGACCACCTGGCATCAGGGGCCTCTCCAGCCAGCCGCTAAGGGAGGGAAGAGGAACAGCTTCCCGGCCCCTCCCCGGGGGTCGAAAAGTGCCAGCGAACGGGAGACTGCAAGGCCCCCTCGGGTCCCCTCGCTTGCCTATCGCACCATGGATGCCCTACAGCCCTTGTGACGGCTTCAACGTGGTGGAGACGCCCCGCTCGCCCAGGAAGCACCAGCCGTGCGCCAGACGCCCAGGGACTTTGCTGTCCCCCGCACGTCCGATTCAGCGAGGGACCGGCCGAGAGGGGCGGGCGAGGGGGCCCCCTGCCCCTTGGCTGGCCACAGGGCTCCCCTGGCCTTGGGCCAGCAGGCTGCGGGCACCCCAGCAGCCTCCCGCCCGCTCTGGCTGAGCCGGCCCTGTTCTGCCACCGGCGTCTCCGGGGCTTCTTCCGAAGGGAGGCGGGGGCCTTCGCTGTGCTGGCCTGGCCTTGGGAAATGCGCCATGAGCAGCCCCGGGCGGGCAGGCTTTGTGGCCGAGGCCGGGCATCGACAGGGCCTTTGCCTTGCCTGTGAGGAGCGGGTCGTCTTCCGGGCTTGATGACTCTGGGATAGGACTGAGTCAGTCAGCAGCAGTGGGTGTTCGCAAGCAACGGCACAGAAGTGGGGGAGGAAGGAGAGGGAGGGGCAGGACAGAAGGCACCCCCCCCCCTCAGTCTGTGCCAGGGACTGAGATCAGCCTGTTCCATCTGCGTCAGCAGGAGCAGGAAGCAGCACGCCGTTCCGAGAACTTTATTTGACAGAAAGCTACAGAAAAGCCCCCCCCCCTTTGCCCCCAGCACCTGGCCCAACCGGAGATGGGGGGGGTCTTCCACTGGTGAAAAGAGGGGCCCACAAAACCCGCTCCCATACTCTCGGGGTGTGGGGGGGAGGCAGTGGCATACAGCCATCCAAACCGGGTGGAAATGGGACTCTTTCCTCACTCGAGTGAGCTCACCTGACTGTTGCATGTTTGCATAATGGCCATCTCCGGCTGGGCAGCGGAAGAGGGCTGCCAGGAACTGGAGCTGGGGTCTCGGAAATAACGGAAATTTGTGAGGCCAAGACAGCATCGCCACTCGTTATCTGGACTCGCCACAGCCCGTAAGGCCAGCCAGTAGCAATGGGGCTGTTAACTGCCCCAACCTGTTGAACTCCTGGCTGAGTCAGCTTCACCTCTTGACCTCAGGCAGCCCGAGGCTTTGCTGGACTCCCCAGGCCTGACCCCTTTGCGCTGCACTGCACATGCCCCCTCCCAATTTTACAGTCCCGCCCATCAGTTGCTTTTCATCCAGAGCAGATCAAGGAAACGGGAAAGGGGGGAGGACACTGCAGCAATTAAGGCTTCAGAGCAGGAGGGGGTCCCATTCTGTCTAGGGAAGAGGAGGGACATTCGTGATGGGGGGGGCCAAAGGCCTCCAGGCTGATGGTGTCTTTTATGGCCCTTGCAAAGGGGGTTGGGCAAGAAGACAGCTTTGCCCACCCATCCCCCCCACTTTGGGTCACAAGAAATCTCCTCCTTACCCTGAAGGGTCAGCAAGGGGCAGGGGGAAGGCAGGGGAGGAAAGGCCTTGGGGTCCCCAGATAATGAACTTGAGGGCAGGCTGGGCACGGGTGATGGGTGACGGGGCAGGGGAGCCTCAGTGCTCAGGGGGGGCCACACTGCTGACTGTGGTGTAGCTGAACTTGGAGAAGGAGGCCCCGGTGGCAGTGGCCTCCTCCTCCGGGGGACGACGGCGACGGTGGCAGCAGGGCGTGGCACAGCAGGCAAACGTGGTGGCGAAGGCCTTCCGGAAACGCTTGTTCATGAAGCAGTAGACGAAGGGGTTGACGCAGGTGGAGCAGTAGGCGACCAGGTGGATGAAGGAGATGGGGGTCCCGGAGAGGGCGCGCTGGGCGGCCAGGGGGTTGAAGGCCCGCCAGGTGTTGGCCACGTAGATGGGCAGCCAGCACACAAAGAACAGCACCACAATCACCACCAGCATCCGGATGACCCGCTTCTTGGCCAGCAGCTTGGCCTCCGAGCTGTTGATGCGGGCCCGCTCCTGCTTGGTGCCATCCCCCGGGGTCAGGGCCGGCAGCTCCATCGCGCTCTCCGCGGGCCGGGGCACCTGGACGTAGCAGCCATCGCCTTCATCGTCGCGGGGGGCCAGGAGCTCCGTGACCCCGTTCTGCTGGTCTGAGAGAGGCAAAGACACAGAAGGCGCCTTGCGGAGGGTGTCCAGCCCAGGCAGCCCGGGGTGCCCGTGGGGGGGGGGGTGGGCGAGCCAAAGACAGGCTCCTCCCAGCCTTCCCAGGAGACAGGTAGATCGAGGGCAGCAGGGCAGCCCCAGAATGTTTCCTCGGCTGCACTCCAAACAGGAGCAACAGACCCACCACATCCTTCTGACACTGTTATGGACAGGGACACTTTCCCCCTCGCCCGCCATTTTCCCTCTTGTTGCTCCCCTTGGCTTCAGGGTATGGCAGAAATTCAAGCTGTGTGTGTGCATACACCAGCCTGTTCACTCTCCCTCTTTCCCCGGAGCACTTCCTCATCCTCAAGGCAGAGCAAATTGCTCCTTGTTATCTAATACCACATTTCTGTTAATGCAGTCTAACCCTCCATTAGCTGTTTTAAACGGTTGCACTACACCACCAATTGACACGCCATTTGTGACCCACTTAACAGTCATCTCGCATTTACTGCTGCCAAGGCAAGCCTACCGTTCTGCTTTTGATTTTTTTTTTGCTTAAACCTGAATGCAAGCATTTACTTTATCTATGCTGAATTTTATCTTCTTGGTTTGGGTCCAGCATTCGAACCTGCCAAGAATGGCTTAAATATTGATTCCTTCCTTTATAAGGCTTTGGTCCCACTGCAGCTTCAGATTTGACAAGCGTCAGTTTATGGAGTCATCTGAGCCATTTATAAAAAGGCTGCGTCGTAGGACAGGGCCCAGGATGTTCCACTTGAAAACAATGACTGCATGTTGGCTGGGTGCAATTTTTCAGCTAGCTGTGGATCCAGCTTACAATGTTCCCTTGGACCCTATTTTTTTTTTTGCTCGTCTACAAGAATGAGAAGCTTGGCCGAAAGCTTTCTTAAAATAAAGATATATTACATCTACTATATACCCATGGTCAACTAAACTAGTATCTGTCCCAAACCCAGTTGGACATTTCCTGCTGCTTTCCCCAATAAAATGCCTCCTTGACCTCAGCTTGCTTTTTCATGATGCCCAGAGATCACCCCAAGGGGCTCTTGTGTCCAGCCTCCTTCCCCTTATACGTACCTTTGGCCTCACGGGAGAGATCCATCTCAAACTGGATGCCCCTGTAGAGCTCACGGGAAATCAGTCCATAAGCAATGATCATGACCAGCCCCGGGACAAAGAAGAGTGTGATGAGGAGCAGCACATACCTAGCAGGGAGGAAAGGAGAGGGCCGCAAAGGCCACTTAATCTGCACGGACTGAATAAAGGCAAAGCCTTTTGCACAGCACACTGAACCCTGACCCAACGGAGAAGGTTGGTTGGCACATGTTAGATCACACACTCAACCCGGGTTAAAGGCCATCAGGCTGAGCAAGTTGAGCGAACGGACCTGCTGGCCTTGGCCTAAGATTTGGGAGCCCTTAAAGCAGGCAAGGCCTTTCCTCTCTCCCCCCAACAGCCTTGTCTTCTGGGGAACCCTGGAGGGACGCCTCCATTTTCTGGGCTCACATGCAACCCCACCCTTCTTGGGGAAATCCTCTGCCAGCGGGTCTCGCACTTCACCCGTCTTGGGACAAGCCCTGAACCAGCAGCAGCTCTGCCAGCTTTCAGGGGGGCTCGTCTGAAGCAGAGAGAAGGCGGCTGTGAAGGGCAGAGCGGAGAAGGGCTTCGGGACTTGGACCGGCGGTGGGTGAGTGGGGAGCCTGAGGCCAAGCCCCCTCCCTGCCCACGCTGTCTCTTGCAGGCAGTCCCAGGCGAGCACCAACGGTGCCCCCTCGCGGGGTCGCCCCCTCCAGACCCACGGGGGCCGATCCTCAGGTGTGGAATGAGATATCTGAACGGGAAACCGTTCAAGGCATGGAGAGATGAAGAAGTTAGACCTTCTCCAATAACTTCATCCTGTCGCAGCTGTGCATTGCTACAGGGCCCTTGACTCATCGGAAAGGAGGACGCTTCCTTATGAATCTTTAAATCCTATTTCTGAGGCTGTTGACATTTGTCTGGTTTGTTTATGCTTTGTTCTCCTCGTTCTGTGATTCCCCCTTGTCATCCAGGTGGAGAGAAGGGCAGGGCGTAAATCAAAACAACAGACTAGAACCAGGAGACAAACAAGGGGCCCCACAGCCACCAAAGGGGTTTGTGCTCAGCGGAGGGCGAGATTCCAACCTGATCGGTCCCTTTCCCCTGACAAACCCTTCTGTGCCAACTGCCCCTTCCCTCCTCTTCCGTGCCAACTGCCCCTTCCCGCTCCTCCACCGCTGCCACGGAAATTCCCGAGTGTTGACACTTAAGACAACCGGGCACAGAGCTCCAAACAGCCAGTCTCACGGGTTCCTTGTGTGGCAAGAGAGCCAAGGCGGGTGGCCGTTGCTCAACTCCACGGATAACCCGCTCTCTGTCTGTCGGGCCAACTTGCTTGTCGGCCTAAAGACAATTAAAAGCAGGCTTGTGGGGCGGGGCGGGGCCGCCCTGGCCGTGCAGAAGTTGGGGCATCAGCCCCCTCCAGGCCAGAGCTGCGCAGGAGAGGAGGGGGAGGCAGGTGCACCGTTCGCCCCCCCCCCTTACTCGTGGAGCAGTTCATCCTGGGGGCTCTCAGGGAGACCCAGCTGGCCGCAGATACTCAGTATTCCTGACCCCCGGTCGTCCGTGGGTGGGTGGGTGGGACCAGCATTTGGGTCACAGCCTGAAACCAAGTGGGCCGTAGGGGATAAAATTAGGAATCACCTAATGTGTGTTTGGAAAAGGGTGGGCATTGTGCTACTTGCGCATGACCTCTGTGGTCCTAAGTGTTGCCTCTCCTTTGCCCCCAGCCCCATTTTCCAAGGGAAGGTGAACAGGAAGCCCGTCTGAGCCTCATCGAGAACGCACAGATCCTGCGCCCCGCCACTGGCCCGTTCCTCTGGCTTCTGGGTTGTTCATTGCTCGTGATCCGGTGCAGAGCTAAGACCGGTCCTCGGGCCAACACAGAGACATCTAATTTCGTATTAAGTTGCAGCTGGTCCATTTAAGGCAGAGGCTTCCAAATCTCCTAAAAAACGCCAGCAGTGGGGCTTCCTATCTGCAGAATCGATGCAGGGCGTTTGACATTTGCCACAAAATACAAGGCACTAAGACCAAACGGTGGCAGATGAGTTCCAGCATAAAACACAGACTTGCTTCATCATTCTGACATCAGGAAAAAGATGCAGCTTGTGATATGCTTCCAACCTAAATGTCGCCCCAGGTGCTCGATCTGCATGCAAAGCAAATTACGGGCCAGGACCACAGCAGAACAAGAGACAGCTTCACCCGCAACGGGCAGAGGCCGCGGCGGGCCACTGCTGTCTTCCCCACCGGTTGTAAACAGGGCTTGGCCAGAGAAGAGAGCCTGGCAAAGGCTGGGCCTCACCCTTCGGCCCTGGCAGCTCTCCTCTGGGCCCGTGCCCTCCTGCGCAGCTCGTGGCCCGCCAGCCCTGGAGGTCAATCAGACGGGGCCTCCAAGCGCCCGCCTCCGCTCCCGCCTGCTCTCCTAATGCCGGCAGGTGCTCAATAGGCAGATCAGTCCCCCTGGCCAGGCAGGCCGGGCTATGGAACGGAGAGGGCTGCACCAGGAGCGCTTTGGGGACAGAGGTTGCCCCACGTAATCCACTGCCAGAGGGACCCTCCTCTCTGGCGCACCCCCAAGCCGCCCAGTCCAGCCCCCCGACTTACCAGGCCTGCTTGATGTGGTGCCCCGGCCAGTTGTGGCTGCAGAGGGTGATATGGGGGTGGGCGGGCACAGCCTGGGTGGTGGTGTAAACCGGGTACGGCAGCATGAGCAGGGCCGAGAGCACCCAGGTGGCGGCGATGACCCGGTAGGCGTGGGAGCGGGTCTGCCACGCGCGGGACTGCAATGGCCTGCAGATGGCGCTGTAGCGCTCGATGGCGATGGCCACCAGGCTGAAGGTGGAGACGCTGACCGACACCCCTGCAGAGGAAGGGGAGGGGGGCAGGTCAGGCCAGGCAGCGCCCGCTGTCCTGCCCTTTCCCGGGAAGAGGGGGAGGTGGGAGCGGCCCCGCAGCCTTGGGCGCAGCTGGCGAGGAGGCAAGGGAGCCGCTGCCTTCCCTCTGGCCACGCTGGAGGCGACCCCCCCCCCCGCACTTCTGCCAGCAAGGCAGCTGGACTCGGGGCCCGCAGGGCTCTGCTCACCCATCAGGTAGGCCACGGCCTTGCAGACGACCTCCCCAAAGACGAAGGAGCGCATCAGGTTGGGGAGGAAGGTGAAGGGCAGGCAGAAGAGGGCCACCATGAGGTCGCTGAGTGCCAGCGAGAGCAGGAAGGAGTTGGTGACGGTGCGGAGCCGCTTGCTGACCACCAGCACCGCGATGACCAGGGCGTTCCCACACAGGGCCAGCAGGAAGATGGCCGAGTAGAGCAGCACCCGCACCGCCAGGTCCAGCTCTGGAGGGGAGGAGCAGAGCAGCCCCCCAGTGGGTCAGAGGTGCGGCAGCGGAGCCCCTCCCCCGTTTGAACTTGGACCGGGACCTTCACCTCAAGGGGCATCTGGCCTGTGCCCCCCCCAGGGAGCTGGGAGTTGTGCCCGGCCTTGCCCTCATGCCCACCTGCGGCCCCAGGCCTTTCTCCGGGTGCTGCTCAGAGGGCGGCCGGGCCCCATGGAAAGCAGAGCAGCAGTCCCGGACAGGGCTCTGGAGATGTGCCCAACAGGAGGGTCCGAAATGTCGCTCCCCCCGCCCAACCTGGGCAAGGCTCTGGGGAGGTCCCGAAAGGTCCCAGACTGGAGAGTCGCTCTGCTGGCAAGAAAGAGGCCGGCTGGCGGCAGGCAGCCCGGCTTTCTCTGCGGCCTTTGTTCGGCTCGGGGCGTGGGAGGGCCCACCACGCGGCTCAGTCCAGCAAGAGCCCCGGGCAGGAGCTGGGGAAGTCCGAAGCTGTGCGTCTCCCCCCCGCCGCCGCCCCCGGAGCCGAGAGGACCCGGCCGACGAGCCCGGGATTCCCGAGGTGGGGGTGGGGGACAGAGGGGGCGGGAGTATGCACTCTTCATACGCGCAGAGGACTGGGGAAAGCAGAAAGAGAGCGGCCAAGAGCTGGGGCCCTCGGAGAGACCTTCCCCACCGCGGAAGCCTTGCCGGTGGGTCCCGGGGCCTTTCGGGGCCGCCCAGCCGCAAGAGGAGGCGGGCAAGGGGCCGCGGAGTGCCGGCGCTCCCTCGAGGGCTGCCGGCAGGAGCCAGACTCGCCGGCGGGGATCCGCGCCCAGGGCTTCGTGCCGGGGTGGCCGCGGGGGATGCGGGGGGGGGGGGGTGTCGCTGGAGGCTGCTCCTCACCCGGGCTCCGGGACGGGCTCGGGGGCCTCACCTCGGGACCTGCGCGAAGCCTCGCATCCGCCACCGGTGCCGTTCCAGGAGCTATTGGATGAGCCGTTCGCGGGCCGGCAGAGGAGCGACCCGTTGAGCAGCCGCGGCGCCTCCATCGCGGGCGAGCCTCCGTATGGCAGTCCCCGGTGCTCAGCGCCCTCCGCCCGGCTCGCCTCCGCGCCAGGCGTCCATCCCCGCAGGGTCGCCCCCAGCGCAGCCCCGGACGAGAGCCGCCACCGCCGCCGCCGCCGCCGCCGCGCTCTGCTCCGCTTCCTGCGGCCGCTCTCGGAGTCTGGCAGCCGCCGCGGTTTCTGGGCAGCGCCGACACCGAGCCCCGCGCAGAGCGCCCCCTGACGGCAGCACGAGGGCTCTGCCACGCCCGCGAGCGGGGCCCCGACGACCCCGGCGCTCCGTGTCCGGGCGCTCCGGGGAGCCGTCCGGCCCGTGGGTGCTTAGCTCGGCCGGAGGCGTGGCGGACGGAGCCTGTTACCCACGTCCAAGCTCGTCGCGGCAGGACTGGCGCGGGGTAAAGGGCCTTGCATGCGGATTCCAGGGAGCATGTGCAGAGTGCTGGGGGCTGAGCAAACGCTCGAGGCCGGAAGGCAACTTGGCGCACCCACGGGCCCGGACCCGACCCCTCGCAGGACTCGCGCAGAGGCGCGGCTTCCTCCCTTTCGCGGGAGGGGGCGAGGAGCAGACCCGCAGCTGCCGGGCCGGGGCCTCCTGGGAGGCAGGACGGTCTCCCAGCAGCGCCCGGTCCGCGAGGCACGTCCTGTTTGCTCGGGGCACCGGAGGCGCCCGGCCGGTGTTGACACAGGTGCTGTTTACCTGGGGAAGGCAGGAGCTGCACTCGGAGCGTCGCGGTGCGCGGGGGGGGGGGGGGCGGGG
Organism: Charina bottae; assembly: GCA_023362775.1. Taxonomy (NCBI): domain Eukaryota; kingdom Metazoa; phylum Chordata; class Lepidosauria; order Squamata; family Charinaidae; genus Charina; species Charina bottae. The sequence continues at coordinate 4,921,255 of JALMGJ010000045.1, read as the reverse complement.
GGAGGGCGGCTCTGGGCCTGGCCCGCGGCTGCAGCGGTGCCTCGAAGTTAATTCTGGGGCTGTTCTTGTCCTGCCCGGGGACTCCCTCGAGGCTCAGCCCCCCCCCCACCTCAATGGGGAGCTCTGCACCCTCCCGCCTGGCCTGCTCTGGCTCTGTGGAACGTGGGAGGCGGTCCCGGAGGTGGTGGAACTTGCGCAGGTTGGGGGGTGGCAGAGCGCACTTCACGCCTCCCCCAGCACCTGAGCGCAGAGGGCTCCCGGTGGGGGCAGGAGCTGCCTCCCTGTGGCTTTTCCTGGGGGCTATTCTGGGTGCCTCCAAAGTGGTCCGTCCTGAGCGATGGCCAGCCCAAAGCCGAGGGCTCAGCGGGACGAGGCGGCTTGGCTTTCACTGTCGATGTCAGGCCTGTGGCTCAGCTGCCCCCCCCGCCCCCCCCCCCGTCCTCAGCTTCTCCCAGTTCTCAGCTGCCTCCCTGCAGTGGTCCCTTCTAGTGCCTGTGGCAGCAGCGGGTCTGGGGGAGGCAGCCCTGCGGGGGCTTTGCTGGGAATCCCCCTGTGAACTCCTGGTGGCCGGATGGACTGGGCAGCCCTGCAGGCACCGCCGGGCAAGCCGCAGGGTAGAAGCTGCACCCACGGAGCAGGCAGGAGCTCACTGCCTGCCTGCCTGCCTGCCTGCCTGCCTGCCGGGAAGAGGGACCACCTTCTTTCCACGCTTGCGGGGGACCCTGTGGCTGGAGGCCACTCCGTCCCAGAGCACCAGCTGGTTTGCCAGCTGAGGAGTGTGGCTGGCATGCCCCCTTGCCTTCCCCCGGTGGTGCCCACCCGGGGCCTGGTCTCAGGGCTTGGGGCCTGTCTGACCCGGAAGGGTCCAGCTGGGACAGTCTGCCTGGCAGGCACGAGGCGAAGACGAAGACACGAGGCTCTTCCTGCTGTTTGGGAAACCAAACCGAGCATCGCGTTCCGCTGCTTTTTCCTGGCGCTGTTGAGGGAGGAGAGAAGTTTTTGGATTCTGCGGGGGAATCAGCGGACCCCTTACCAATTCAGAAGCTATCCCGCGTGGGGCTGTTTCACGCACTGCGTGCTCTGTTCGCTCACAGCTTGCCAAGGGGGAGGGTGGCCCAGCTGACGGGCTGTTCCAGGAGCCTAGGCTGTTGGGCACCCAGCGTGAGGGTGCCGGGCCCCACCCAGTCCTCGGATCAGACCCGTGCTCCGGGAGGGGGAGAGGCGGCGGCCTGGGGCAGGGCCTGAGGAGCTTCGGAACAGATCTCTCTCGGGACCTCCCTCCCTGCTGCGATGCTTCTGAAGGGGGGAGGACAGGCAGCGGCGGCCAGAGAAAGGCCCTCAGATTGCGCCGACCATGTCAAGCTGTGGAACCCCCTTAGGAAAATGAGAGTGCTCGGACGCCTCATTGTCTTCAGGCATCCTATACACAGGACAGGAAGCCGCTGTCTGGGTGAAAAGGGCCGGCTCCCAGCCAGCAAAGGAGGGGTCAAGGCCCTACCCTCTCCCCTTACTTATCCAGCCTCTGAGCTTCTTGCTGTCCCCAGCTCCAGGCCTTGGGGGGGGGGAGCGGACCCCACCCTCTGCAATCTGCTTTCTCTTCCCTCATCCCTGTGGAAGTCTGAAGGTCTTAGACTTAGGACCCCCTACGGGGACCCACCAAGCCAACCGAAAGGTCCGACTCGATTCATGGGCTTGTGTGGGGTTTGGTTACCCCATCTCACGCTCATTAGCCTGGATAGTTCCTTAATTTAATTACGTGACGTGCTCCTCGTATCACAGGGTGCTGTATTAGCATGAACTACACAGTCACGTGAAAAGCCACCAGATGATGAGTTTGGGTGAGCATCTCCTTGAAGCAAGGGGCCCAGCCCTTCCATTCTCTTCCTCTTTCTACTGACATGGCCAAAAAGCCCCTTTTGTTGGTAAGCTTTCCTGGTGAACTGAGGCGGCTTCTGCGCCTTGGGGCATCTCGTCTTTGGCATCCCTGGTAACCCTTCTCGGCGATTACACCATCTTCCCTCTTTTGCTGCCGCTTGCTTGCTTTCCTTTGGGTTTCAAATCCTTTTATGTGTTGATTTGATTTGATTATGTGCCATCGAGTCAGGATCAACTCTTAGCAACCACACAGATGGATCTTCCCCCGGAGGACCTGACCCTAACCTGGCCCTTCGTTGTCTTCCTTATCCACTTGGCTGCTGGTCCTCCTTCCGCCTTCCCCAGCCTTAGAGCCTTCTCCAGGGAGCTGGGTCTTCTTCGCATCGTGTGTCCGGGGGAGGATAATTTGAGCCTGCTCACTTGTGCCTCGAGGGAGCACTCTGGCCTGATTTGTTCAATGATCCATTGTGGAGTCCGTGGTGCCCTCTGAGCCTTGTTGTTTCTTGCAGACGTTTCATTGCCAGGCTAGGCAGCATCTTCAGTGCGAAAAGGGAGTGGGACTTGCTCTCTGTTTATATGTTGTGGCTTGTCCTGCTTGTGTTGGTGGAGGTGCAGGAGTTCCTTGATTGGGCTGTTATTTGCTACTTGGTTGATTGACTAAGTTAATAGTTCCTTGATTAAGGTATAATGTACACTTTGATTGTTCCTCTGGTGCTAATCCTGGTGTTTGCATATCTTTGGATATCAAACTAAACTACTAAATGGCTGTTGTGGGTCTTCTGGGCTGTGTGGCCGTGTTCTGGAAGTCTTCCAGAACACGGCCACACAGCCCGGAAGACCCACAACAGCCATCGAACTCCGGCCGTGAAAGTCTTCGACAATACATTTAACTACTAAAGTTAAACCCCAGAAACAAAGGAGTACCACAGCACTGAAAACTACAGGGCTTACTACAGAAACCCAAGAGAACGTAAGACAGATAATCATACCACAAACCAGAAGGACATGGAAACAGAACCAACTGAAAGCAGAGGACGGAGCAGCCCTCAAAAACCTAAAGATGGACCAAACTATCATCATCCTCCCAGATGACTGCGGAAGCGTCTTCAGACAACGCTGGCTCTTCGGCTAACAAACGGAGATGAGCACCGGCCCCTAGAGTCGGACAGGACTGCACATTTACCTTTTACCTGACCTTTACCTTTCACCCACATCTGATGATTCCAAATAGGATGAAAGTGGCCGGTGGCGCCTTCTGGTGGTCAGTGTAACTGAAAACACCTGGTGAAGGGTTCCTTAGAAACAATGGGTTTTCAACCCATTACAGTGGTTCATTGATAAGGTACTTGTAATCTGTCTCACGTGGAATAACCAACCTGTCTTCCCCCTTTTTCTCCCCACCCCTGCCTCGTCCCAGTTCAAACCCTACATCAGTCCAGCCACTCTGTGCAACTGATGAAGGGAGTTGCAGCTCATGCCTTAAATAAAAGGTATTGGTTGGAAAGGGTGCTCCCAGACTCCTGATTTTTAGAAGCAAAGCGTAAAATGGCAGTTTGCGGGACTGTCTGTCTCCCATAGCATCTGCCTGTCCTGTGGTATCGGACAGACCCAGCTTGTTTCCCTTCCTTCACCTGAGCAACGTCCCCTAGCAGGACCCCAGAAGCAGAACCCTTCTTGGTTGGTCGGTCCTCAGGGCTGCCCCCTGGAGCAGCGGTCCCCAGAGGTCCATATGGCTCCCACCATACCTACAATGGCCATATTTTCTTGGAAAAAATAAGGGACAAACCCGAAATAGGGGCAAATCTGAAAGAGGTTCATAAGGATAAAAAACAATGTTTATAACTTTGCTTTACAAAAGACAATTCAAGAGCAAAACCAATTATTTATAATAAAAAATTAAATAAATCTAAAGGACAGCTTTCTGAAATAAAGGACTGTCCTTCATAATAGAGGGCTGTAACCGGCTTTGCAGAAGCTCTAGAAACTTGTCTGCTTCTGCGGGCCTTGGGTGGGGGTGTGTGACCGGCCCCCCTAGGCTGGGGATGATGCGGGGAGAAGGTGGTGTTCATTTCCTTGGCAACTGCAGCTCTTTCGACATCATGTTTTCTCTTTCGCTTTTCTGATTTATGAAATTGCCCAGAGTCACTTTGGAGCTGGGTGGCCTAGGAGTTCCATAGCTAATTCAGCAAGGACTTTGAGATAAGAGGACACCTGAGGAATTTGGGTGGAAGGGGAAAAAACCCGATTTATTCTTCTGAGTCCTTGAAGAATCGGAAGAGCGGCTTAGGAAGACAGAAGGGTTTTATATCATAAACTCCCTGTAAATAACGATCTGTGTAATTGTTGCCTTATTTTGTGATGCCCCCCCCTGCTTTACGGGTGCTGCCTGAGTGTCCTCTCGTGCGAGTTGCAGGGATGCCAAGGATCAACTCCCTTCCCAGCCCTTTTCCCCTTCTGCTCCAGGAGTGGTCAGGAAAGAAGTGGGAGAACCTGGAGTGGGACGCCTTTCGCTCTGCTGCCTCGGCCTCCCGCTCCTCCTCTCCGGGTGGGGGGGGGGGGAGTTCCTAAGTGCAGCGACTGAGTCATCGGAGTTAATTTAGGCGTCTTGAAAAGGCTGCGTGTGCCTGAATGCCTCGCAGACCGGTGGGCTCGGGAGGAGGCGATCGGGAGCGGCCCCTTCTCGGCTCTGGATTGGGCCGGGGTTGACCGCTGACGCGGGAGGGGCCGGGGGCTCCGGCTGGAATCAGTGGCCTGCCTGACGCTGCCCTGACGCTGAGATGGAGACGGTGGAGGCGGCTGGTGCAGCTTCTCCCCTCGCGGGGCCACAGGAGCCTTGAAGATCCCTGCGTGTCAACCACCCGGCTTTGGCTAGGTATGTACAACTCGCTTCGCCGCATTTGTGCAGTGCAGCAAACCCTTCGGCACACCCAGGGCTGGAAAACTGCTCTTGCACACTCTGCTGGGGAACGGCACATAAAAGCACACGTGCTCTGCAACTGTTGTTGTTCGCTCTCTGGACTAAAAGCTCAACTGGTTCACACACCCACCCACGCACCGGTGCATCCCTTCCAGCTGGCCGGGCTTTCGTTCCGCAAGAGCGGAGGCTGGACGCCCACATTTTGTTCTGCGTGACGGCGCCCAAGGACTACAGTTCCCATACGCTTGTATGCCTTCCGCCGAGGCTTGGCCGGTCCCCCCCTGGCCCTTTGCCGCCTCTGCAGGGACTCTTCCGCATCCGGTTCTTGGGCCTTCTTTGCGTCTTTCCAGGGGCTGCACAAGCCGGGATCGTCTCGACTGAACCTTCCTGCCTCGGAGGCTGGTCTGGCTGGGTCTCACGTGCGCCATCTTGGACCCCCATCCATTCACACGCAGCTGGCCATTATCACTGGACCGTAACATCCCACAGTGCTTGGTGTTACATGCTGGTGACATATTCTGGCATCAGTCAAATGATGCAGGAGTCATGAATTCATGGGATTATCCATGGTTAGCTAGCTATCTATCTATCTATCTATCTATCTATCTATCTATCTATCTCTCTCTCTCTATCTATCTATCTATCTATCTATCTATCTATCTATCATCTCTATCTATCTATCTATCTATCTATCTATCTATCTATCTATCTATCTATCTATCTATCTATCATCTATCTATCATCATCTATCTATCTATCTATCTATCTATCTATCTATCTATCTATCTATCTATCTATCTATCATCTATCTATCATCATCTATCTATCTATCTATCTATCTATCTATCTATCTATCTATCTATCATCTATCTATCCCACCTTTATTATTATTTTTATAAATAACTCAAGGCGGTGAACATACCTAGTACTCCTTCCTCTTCCTATTTTCCCCACAACAACCTTGTGAGATGAGTTGGGCTGAGAGAGAGTGACTGGCCCAAGGTCACCCAGCTGGCTTTCATGCCTAAGGTGGGACTAGAACTCTCAGTCTCCTGGTTTGCCATTGGCTCCTTCCTAGGGCTGAGAGAGAGGGACCGGCCCAAGGTCACCCAGCCGGTTTTCAGACCTCAGGCGGGACTAGAACTCTCAGTCTCCTGGTTTGCCATTGGCTCCTTCCTAGGGCTGAGAGAGAGGGACCGGCCCAAGGTCACCCAGCTGGCTTTCGTGCGTAAGGCGGGACTAGAACTCATAGCCTCCTGGTTTGCCATTGGCTCCTTCCTAGGGCTGAGAGAGAGGGACCGGCCCAAGGTCCCCCAGCCGGCTTTCATGCCTGAGGCGGGACTAGAACTCTCAGTCTCCTGGTTTCTAGCCCAGCACCTTAACCACTAGACCAAACTGGCTCCTGGTTAACAGACTCTAACACCCTAAAGCAGTGCTTTCCAAACTGCCGCTGTTGGCGACAGACCAACGGCGGCAGCGGCGGCCTCTGCTAAAATGCGGAAGCGCTGATGGTGCGCCCCCACCGCTGCTTCTGGGTTGTGTTGCGACACACCAAACTGTGTGTTGCGACACACTAAAGTGTCACGACATACAGTTTGGAAAGCTATTTCTCTAAATCAGAGCTTTCCAAACTGTGTGTCGCGACACAAAAGTGTGTCGCCACACACAGTCTGGTGTGTCGCCACACAACCTGGAAGCGCTGATCATCATCAGCGCTTCCGGGATTTCCTGCGGCGACATCGCTGCTGAAAAACTTTGGAAAGCCCTGCTCTACACAAAAGATCATCTGTTGGAGTTTAGTTTTATCGCTTGGAAGCTCATTCTACAATAGCGCTACAGGCCTATAAAGGGCCAGTTAGTTTCATGAACATAGCAACTGAGTTTATTCCCAGGTATAAGGACCCCATGGGAGGATAGGGTGCTTGTGACTTTATAGCAGAGCTTTCCAAACTGTGTGTCGGGACACGTTAGTGTGTCGGCTGCAGTGTCTGGGTGTGTCGCAGCTGCTGCTGCCTCCGAGCCTTGCCAGGATTCCGCACAGGTCCTAGTGCCTGCCTTGTGCCTGGCTGCCTCCAAACCTGCTCTGATTCCGCGCAGGTCCTAGTGCCTGCCTCGTGCCCTGCTGTAAGAGTGTGTCGCAAAATGATGCCCTGCTGTAAGAGTGTGTCGCGAAATGATGCATGTCTAAAAAGTGTGTCACCAACATGAAGAGTTTGGAAAGCTCTGCTCTAAAGTAACCAAGCAGGCCAGGTTTCCACAACAAGCTTAGCCATAAGAACCAACCAAGATTAACCCAGCTGAGTATGTTAAAGGAATGGGGCCACTACACCTTTCCTTGACCTGGTTACACATGCTGTGTGAATGTGACCAGTAACTGCATCTGTGCTTGTCCTGCTCCCTGGCACAGACGTCCAGCGGCATCACGGACTTGCCCAAAGACCTCTTGGATCCTTCCCCCTCCCCTCCCCCTTCATCCTCCCCCCCTCCTCCATGGCAGGGAGATGCCAGGCGATGCACCGGTGGAAAGGGAGCTTGGCAACAGCAGGTCAAGGGGCACCCTGGCAGAGGAAGGAGAAGCCCGGCTTCAGCCTCTGGGTGGAATCCCACAAGTGTGTGTGTGTGTGTGGGGGGGGGGGGGGGCTTAACTGAACACGTTCTTCTGTGCCCCAGCAAATAACCCACACGAGGTCTCAACGTGTTGGCTGGATGCACAGAAAGCCCCCACGAGAAGGGTGGGGCTGCATGCATCGGCTTTCTGGCAGGGAGGGGCGAGGCTCATGGTTGGCAGGTTGGGTGGCACCTTCTCCATCATTCCCTGCTGCCCCTGCCAGCTTATGGTGCAATGGCTCTTTCGGCAAGCCTCCCCACCCCATGTTCTGCCCCAGCCCGGACTATTTTTAGCCTCCCAACTGTCACCACAGTTGCTGCAGGAGGATCAGGTGTCTTTTTCTGATCTGGGTGTGATCGCATTCCCAAGCAGCACCGAAGCGGCCGGGCATTTCCCTGGACCCAGGGAAGCCTCGGATACCCTGCTTTTCTCTGGTCGCCCCCGTGCGTTGATGGACTCCACATGACTGTTGCATGTTTGCATAATGGCCATCTCCGGCTGGGCACCGCTGGCTCCTGCCTTGCCCACCTCACTCTTACAATGAGGAATCTGAGGCGGGGAGGGGCGTGGACCATGGACCCCGGGCAGTTCATCATCTTTTGGGGCCCCTTTGGGGCCCCTTGCGAGAGGTCACGGCTCCACCATTAGGAGCTGCACTCCAGATCTGCTCACAATGCCAGTTTTGTGAGTTTGACGACTCCTCTGTGGCCTGCCCTGTCACTGAGCCAATTTCAATAAGGAGCTTTGCTGGCTGGTGAAGCAGAGACCGTCGGGAGGCGGGACAGAGGCAGGGAGCAGGCTCTGGCGGACCCTCCGTGGGAGCGCTGCGGGGAGGAGGGCAGCACAAAGCCCACCGGAGGGGTGCAGCCAAGGCCGTGGAGGAATCCAGCCCCCGCGTGCAGCGGAGTCGGCCCTCCGCTGCAAGAAAGGCCTTTGGCTGCAGAACAAAGGGAGCGCGTGTGTGCTTGGACCCCACCGGAGCTGTGGGTGCGTGCCTCCGGGATTCCAACTGCCGTTCCCCCCCCCCCCCACGTTGGATGGAAGACGGTCGTCTCAAAGCAGTTGAGGAGGCGGCAGGCGTGGTGCTCCTTTCAGCTTAAGTATGTATGTATGGGGAAATGAGCCCCAGTTCTTCGCAGTGTGGGCCAGCTCCCTCTTCCCCTCAGCACAGCCAACGCCTGCCTCCCCCCCGCCCCCACTCTGGGTGGGCCCAGAGAAAGCTGGGGGGATCAACCGAGCCCCCAATGCTGCCTCTTTAATTCATTCATGACTCCCTTTGGCTCTAAATGTGGGGCACCTCGAGGACTTGCGAGCAACTGTGCAAGCAAACCAAAAAGAACAAAACTGCCAGCCCCACGAGGTAGACCAGACCAAGAAATCAACTCCGCGGGAAGGCTCAAACTACTTTTGCAATAACAGAATCTTGCAAGGCTGATTATGCTGTACCCCCCCTCCCCCCTCCTTTCCAGTTCAGTGAATTGGGGGGTGCCTGTCTGAGCCCCTTCTGGATGTTATCTGGATGTAAAGAAATGCCCAGAACATCTAGATAACAGCCTCTGCAAGGGCAGTCACATATCTCCGTCAAGGTCATCTTCCTGACTCTCTACGTAAACAGACAATGGAGAGAAATGCCAGGGGGGCTTCATCAGGACAACCTGCATTCAATTTGCAGAAGCACCAACTTCCAGAAGCCATCAACCGAATGACAGGATTGGGGGGGGGGAGCTTTCGTCTTAACAATTCAATTTTATTGCAGGTGGCCGATGCCATCCGTGGCCAAAATAATGAATTACATACTTGTTTGTTTATACAATTTAGAGGCTGCCTGGCTGCAGATGACTCCTGGTGACTTGCACTTTAAAAAGCAAGGAACAGCAAACCAGAAAAACAAGCCAAATCCATCCAGAGGAAAAACCAGGCCTATCAAGCAAAGCATGTCTCTGTGTCCCCCAAGACTAGAGGCCGGAGGCCGGGCCCCCCAAAAGCTCCTGCCTCGGGTCTCCCAGAGTTCATCCAAGGCTCCTTAAATCCCCAGGCCGGGGGAGTTCACAAGCGAGGGGAATTTGCCGCCCGGCAACAGGCCAGGAACCTGAAGCTCCACCTTTCCTGCTTCTCGTTCAGGCTGGAGCCCTGCAGCGTGGCAGACCTTTGCGGCAACTCAGGCGCTTGCTGAATGCCAAGTGGAAGCAGCCCAGGGAGCGTGCGGAGAGGGGGGGCATGCAGGCCTCCTTTCCCCCCGTGGATGGACTGGGGAGAAAAGCCCCACGCAGACCTTCCAGCCCCACTTCCGGGGAGACCCCCCCTTTGTCCCGCTCTGAAGCAGGAGCAGCAGCAAGCAGGCTCCGGAGAGCAGCAGAGGCTGAGGCCGGCCGGCCGGCTGGCTGGGCTGCGTGGCCAGGCCAGGCCACCCCCCCCTCGCAGGCTGCTGAGGTGCAGGGCAGGCAGGTGGCCCTCTGGGGCGCCGAGGTCGGTCTCCCTCCGCCCAGGGCCACAGGGAGGCGCAGCAGCGAAGGTGACCAGGGCCCGGAAGGGTGGGAGGGCTCTCCAAGGGCGAATGGCAGAATTCTTCAGCGCTGGTCCAGAAGACAAGAATCAGAACAATGGGCTTAAATTACAAGGCAACAGATCTGAGTTTCCCACCAGCAGGAGCGTTGGGCCAAACTGCCCCTGGGGGCGACAGACTCCCCTTGGAAGAGAGGCTGGATGGCCTTCTGTCGGGAATGTCACACGGTGCCTGAGGCTGGACTAGGTGACCTCCAAGGTCCCTTCCAAGCCTTGCCTTACATGAGTCCACGATGGCCCCGAAGGCTGCGGGTACGGCTCTGCTGGGACCGCTGGAATCACGCTGAGGGCGGGGTGGGCAGAGCCGGTCTGCCAGGCGGAAACCTCAGCCCTCAGCCGGGGCTGGCACAAACCGGGCCGCGAACCAGCTCCCTCCCTCCCTCCCTGCCTTCCTGCCAGCCAGCCAGCCACCCCCCCCCCGCCTCAGACTCTTGACCCCCCCAGGGCCATCTTCCACCCTGTGGATTTCCGTAAGAGCCCAGTGGCTGCTAATATTGCAAGCAGCTCAGCCTCACCTGAGGAGGGAGGGAGGGAAGGGAACTCAGGAGACGGCGTTGCCTGCGGCCTCCGTGCAAGACAGCCACGTTAAATGTCATGATTTGCCTTAGCTGAATACCACCACCACGTTTTAGACCTAGGATTATATTATATTGCTACACGTGGTGTGTGGTACCAATAGTTATCTGTTGATCTACCCCCCCCCAAGTGTTTAATCCCCCCCTGCTGGGCAAGCAGCCGCTTCTGGCCTTCCCCTCCACCCCAAACGTCCCAGAGATTGATGCCCCCCCCCCCGCAAGCAGCCCCTCCTTTCCCTGACCTGCCCTCCTCCCTCCCCAGGACCAGAGAGCAAGATTGAAGCCCACCCTCTTGCCGCCTCCCCCCTCCCAGAGAGGCTTGCATGGGGCGCTGGGGAAGGCGGCTGGCAGCCCGCAGCAAAGCCCCACCCCATGGACTTCTCTCCCTCTGAGCGACCCCGACCCCCAGCAGGTGGTTGCCGGAAGGAGGGGACCAATGCGGCGTGCGATTGCGAGCGCGCCTTCTTCCTTTCCCTCCGGACTGGGCCTCACCCGCCGTCTGGAGGATGGACTGGGGGAGCTGCAGGGCACCCCATTTCCTGCCTGCTGTGGGAGGCCTCCCTCAGCCTAATGGCCCTGTAGCGCAGCGGACGAGGCCCCACGGGGATGCCATCAATGCCAAGGGGTTCCTTTGTTCCCCTAGAGCAGAGCTTTCCAAACTTTTCATGTTGGTGACACACTTTTTAGACATGCATCATTTCGCGACACCCTCTTACAGCAGGGCACAAGGCAGGCACTAGGACCTGCGCGGAATCACAGCAGGTTTGGAGGCAGCCAGGCACAAGGCAGGCACTAGGACCTGTGCGGAATCCTGGCAGGGCTCGGAGGCAGCAAGGCAGGCACTAGGACCTGCGCGGAATCACAGCAGGTTTAGAGGCAGCAGGGCACAAGGCAGGCACTAGGACCTGCGCGGAATCCTGGCAGGGCTTGGAGGCAGCAAGGCAGGCACTAGGACCTGTGCAGAATCCTGGCAGGGGAGGTTTGGAGGCAGCCAGGCACAAGGCAGGCACTAGGACCTGCGCTGAATCCTGGCAGGGCAGGTTTGGAGGCAGCAAGGCACAAGGCAGGCACTAGGGCCTGTGTGGAATCCTGGCAGGGCAGGTTTGGAGGCAGCCAGGCACAAGGCAGGCACCAGGAACTGCGCGGAATCCTGGCAGGGCTCGGAGGCAGCAGCAGCCGTGACACACCCAGACACTGCAGCCGACACACGAATGTGTCCCGACACACAGTTTGGAAAGGTCTGCCCTAGAGCAGTGTTTCTCACCCTTGGCAGCTGGAAGAATTCTGGGAGTTGAAGTCCACATGTCTTCCAGCTGCCAGGGTTGAGAAACACTGTCCTAGAGGCACCCCTCTGCCACCCCCTCGCTTGGGGGGCTATTCCGCTCCTAGGAGTCTGACCCTTCGTCGGCTGCCCCCAAAGCCCATACGGGAGCCCCGTGGGCGACCGTGGGCCATCCGTCTGCACCGCACTCAGGAAGACCAGGCAGCGAGGCATGCAGGGAATGTTGCTGTGGGTTCTGTTCCTTTCCAACTGGCCTCTCTTCCTCCCCCCCAGTCTGAAGTGGAAGACCCCAGACCCAGGAGGACTGCTTCCCTAAAAAAGCCCCCCGGCAGGCACTGGGCAAGCGGAAGCTGCAGGGGACGGGGAGCCGGGGGACAGCTAAGGCTCGACCCCCTGCTCCGTGCCCCCCCACCGCCCCTCCCCCTCCCCCCAGTCCTGCATCTGCCACTCCAGGCGCTCCAGGCGCAGGGCCATCTTGAAGGCGCTGGACTCCAGCCCGGCCAGGACACGGGCCAGCTTCGTCTGCAGGATGTCCAGCCCCTCCTCCAGGGCTGCCGTCCGCCGCTCCTCCTCCTGCTGCTGGGCGATCTCGGCCGCCTCGGCGTTGACGTCCAGCTTGTTCATCTTGAGCAGGATCTCCCGGCCCTTGGCCTCCATCACCGCCTTGGCGTCGGGGAATTCGGCCAGCACCTCCTTCAGGTCCTCCTTGGAGAGGCAGAAGAGGTCCGAGTAGCCGATGCTTTTGATGTTGGCCGTACGGCGGTTCCCGGACTTGTTCCCTGTAGCGAGTGGGAAGGGGGGCTGTGACCGGCTCCTGCCTGTGCTGAAATCATGGGATTTGGGGGGACATTTCTCTCAAGTCCTCATCAAAGTGCTCCTCACAGATCTGCATAGCCCTAGTTAGTACTAGGGGTAGGGTTAGGGTTCGTTTAACGACGGTCCGAAGTTACGACAGCCTTGGAAAAAGTGCTTCACAACCTGTACTCACACCTACAACTGTTGCAAAACGCCACACCACCCCCGCAGTTATGTGATCGCAATTCAGGCACTTGGCAGCCAGCTCACATTTATGACCAGTTGCAGCGTCCTGCAGTCACGTGATTGAGATTTGCGACCTTTTTTGCCAGTTTCCGGCAAAAATACGTCCATTGGGGAAGCTGGACTTGCTTAACAACAGTTGTAAAAATGGTCGTAAAATTGGGTCCGGTCACATGGTGACTCACTTAACAACCGCACCGCTTAACAACCAGTTTTTCGGTCCCTATTGTGGTCGTTAAGTGAGGACTACCTGTATCCCTCTCCAGCCATATTGCCCAGGGACAACCCTTCCACCGGTCTTCCACGGACCTCGCATTTCTCCCACGAACCTGGAACGGAGGTCAGGTCTGTTTCTCATTTCTGGCCTATCTTAGGGATTCATTGTCAGCCCTTCAAGGTAGACCAGATCAGGCAACAGACTCCACAGGAAGACTGGAACTATACTTTGAGATAGGCAATAACAACAGAATCTTGCAAGCCTGATTGTGCTACACTCCCCTCCCTCTTATACCCCAGTGAATCAGGAAGGTTTCTGTCTGAGCTGCTGCTGAAAATTATCTTGTTTCTCAGGACTCAAGGAATGTTTCAGCCCTCTTTGCTTCTAAGGGCTCTTGCATATTTCCCTCAAGGTCATCTCCCTGATCCTCAGCTGTCATCTCCTCAGTAGGTGGCTCCCAATCTAGTCAATGAAAAGCAGCATGTGGGCCCCTGAACTGCTCCGGAATGTGAACAAGGAGATGCCACAGGCACGATCTGATCTTCAACCACCAGAGGAAGGAACCCTGGCGTTCTGAACTGGGGAGTCTGCTGCCCTGCTGCCCTGCAACTCAGGTGGCCCCCAGGGGGTCCCCTTACCTCCCCTCCCCCCCTCACCTTTGATGCTGATGATGCTGATCTCTCCGAAGTACAGCCCCTCCCCCAGCACGGCATACTGGGTCACACCGTCATCGGCCACCACGGCCAGCTGCCCTTCGCGGATGAAGTACATCTCCCGCCCGATGTCTCCCTTCCGGCACACGTACTCGCCAGGGCTGTACACCTGGGGCTTCAGCTTCAGCACCAGCTCCTCCAGCAGGCTCTGCTCACAGTTCTGGAAGATCTGGACTTTGCGGAGGGTGGGCAAGTGGACGCTGATGGCCACCTCGGCTCGCAGGCGTTCTGGGAGGTGCTGGAGGATCTGCAGCTCGTTCGTCATCTTTTTATTCATCTGCAGATGCTGCTGCCAATCAATCACCCGGTGCTGGAGCCCCCAGCCGACACGGCGTGTGTGCAGGTAGTCCTTCACCAGGTCGTAGTTGGGGTAGAAGGCCGCGTCGGCGTGGTTCATGTTGGAGATGACCGAAGTCATGCTTCCCATGATGGTGGCGAAGCCCATGACGGCAAGCAGGAAGTCAATGGCCATGAAGAGGAATTCCTCTTCACGTTGGGGCATGGGGGTGTCACCCACCGTGGTCAAGATGAGTGTGGAGAAGTAGAAACTGTAGAGGTACTGGCGAAGGAGCCGGTCAAATCCGGGCAAGCTGCTGTTGGGGTAGACCCACTCGTCCGTCCCAAAGCCAATGAAGTCCGACAGTGCAAAGTAAATGCAGCTGTTCCAGTGGATGGTGATGAAGACGTACAGCATCAGTTTGGAGATGCGAAAGGAGTTGGGGTGTGCCGTACGGGTCTCGATCCGGTCAAAGGCCTCGAACAGCCGGGGGCTCCGCAGGAAGCGATTGGCCCGGACTGCGGGTCTGCACAGCCCCACCTGCAGGTAGAGGAGGTCTGTGGGCAGCAGAGAGAGGAAGTCCCACAGGAAGGCAGAGGAGCGTCGGTACCGCCGAGAGATCTGGGAGCGGTCTTGAATGAGGAAGCCTTCTTCCAGGAAGCCTGGCAGAGGAATGGGGGCCCATCAGCTCGGGGGGAACAGGAGGAGGAGGGGAGGTGCTTGGCCAAGGGGCCTTTGGCCAGCTCCTACCAGCTGGAGCAAGCCCTCTGCTGCCCCACCTCAAGACCCTAATTGAATTGCCGCCCTCCACAGCCATGGCTGCTGCTGGTGGTAGAGCAGGCAGGCGTCTGCTAACCACGAGAGCGTCCCTCAGAAGAGCGAGGTGGTCCCCCCCTCAGGGCGAGGAAGGCCACTGAGCATCTGTTCTGCAACGGGGCTGCATCTGGCAAGACTGAACAAGGTGTTTTCCACTTGGAGGAGCCAAGGAAGTGCTCAGGGAGCCCCGCCACCCGTGGGTCGGACCCCGCTGGCTCCTCTAGGCAGCTGTGTGCATGCGGCTGGACTAGGAAAGCGGTCCCTCCCTCTGAGGAGGGAGAGTCACCGCCTGCCTTGAAGGAGACGTCTCTTGATCCAGCCGACTGGAGAGCTCTCCCCAACCCCTGATCTAGCCTTCTGGGGAAGGATCCTGGAGAAGGTGGTGGCACTTCAGCTAAAGGGAACGGAAAAGCTGGACCCCTTTCAGTCGAAGTGAAGTCATGGGATGGAAACTGCCTTGGTCCCCTGGCTGAAGACCTGTGCTGGCAGCGCCGAGCTCCTGGTCCCTTGTGATGGCACAGAACACCACCGCCAGTGCCTGGGAGGGGAGGCCCTGTGGGACGGCGTTCTGCTCCTCCAGAGTGGGCAGTTCCAGCCAGAGGACCTGGGGGAAGAGCGGTCAGTGTGGGGTGCCGCGAGGCCAGGCTCCCTTCCCCAGGCCCAGTAGGAGCTATATGAAACTGTTGGAAAGATCATCTGTTGGTATCGCCAGGATGCTGACGACATTGAACTCTGCACTCTGCTGGGGATGTAAATTAAATCTCATCAGGAAGACCTGCGGCTGGCGGGCAATCAGTTCCAATCTCTGGGCTGGCTGCGGATGAGGGGCCGCTGCCCCCGCAGAGGCTAACTGTGCCCTGGGGTCCTCTTGGTCTCACGTTCCTGCTGCGTCACCCGTGGCCGAGAGCTCAGCTTTGGCTGGTGTGCCAGCTGTGGGCCTCTTTTATATTTATATTATTTATATTATCACCGCCCATCTCCCCCAAAAGGGGACTCTGGGCGGAATTTTGGATCAGGATGCCGCGGCAAAGTGTCTTGTGCCGCTATGACCGCATGGTTAGACGACTGCGAGACGCTTAGACGGGGCTGCTCCCAAGGATGGCCCGGAGGCTGCAGCTGGCCCACAGTGCAGTGTCTGCCGGCGGACTGGAGGGGGGAGGCCCGGCAGCACGACAGCTGTGGCGGGGTCCCTTCGCTGGTAACCGGTTGGGATCCGGGCCCAATCCAGCCCGGTCCCTTTGTACAATGTCACCTACTGGGACCCAGGAAGCGCACCTTCTCTGGAACATCATCCCACCAGAGATCCCTTTGGCGCTCACACTCCCGAAAGCCCTTGAAGACTTCTCTGTTCTGCCGGGCCTGGAGCCAGGGTGGCTGTGGAGCCTCTGTTGAGTTGGGGCGGAGGTGGGGATTTCGTATGTTTTCTAGACAGGCATGGTTCTTTTCCTGCTGGCTTTGTGTTCCTTTCGTAGGTTCCATTGCTGTCTGGAGCTGAGCGGCCTCTAAACTGAACCAACCGTTTCTGACCGCCTTGCCTGCTAAAGGGAGCCCTCTCCTGGCTGACATTTTGCGAAGCAGCTGGAATCTAAGAAGCTTTGGGGGCCTGGATTGCTTTTGTAACTTCTAAGGGTATTCATTTTGGACGCAAATCTCCCAGAGTCTTGAGGGCTGTCAGTATGTGCAGCCAAAAGTGCTCAGCGCTCCTGCGCAAGACAGACAGGTTGTGATACATAAATCCGTGCAAAAATTCTGAAGCTTTCCAAACTCTGCGGCCCAGTCGCCCTCTTCAGGGTCAGGAAGTCTAGCAAGAGGGTTCTCTCTCCCCTCCCACTGTTTGAGTTGGAGGGCCTTCTACATCTAGCAAACAAATAAATGAATAGTCCTCCACTGCCAACTCCCTGCTGGTTCAGCTGCTGGTCTGGCCACTGTTTAGCGAGGGCCCTTCCAGGAACCGCTTCCCCTTCGGGGTCCCAGGCAGAGTCTGCCTCCCTCTGGAACCCGTGTCCCCTCCCACAGGGGTTGCGCTGCTGACCCACGCCACTCCCCTCCCTCCTGGCACCCAAGGGGCTCAGAGCCGAGTTGGGGGTGTTTGCAAACACTTCAGGGGGAGGAATCACAACCCGGCTTTCGGATGCGTGGTGCACGGGTTTCAGCTGGCCTGGGAGCCCGGGATTCCCCGAGATCTCCCTGCATTGGGCGTGGAGGTCTGCGCAGGGGAGCTGAGCACTGTTGGCTGCACCCACTGGCAACCCTATCCTGATTGGGGGACCTGAGCATGCTCAGAGTTGCCAAATGCCGCTGCGAGATCTTTGGGGAGGGAGGGCGGAGAAGGCCCAGCCCACTTTGTGGGGAGACAAGCGACAACGTGAGGAGACCCTGCCTCATCTCGCGTTGGGGGGGGGCACGGGGCAGGAGCCCGTGGCGGGGGTGGACAGGTCTCCTCCCTCTGCAGGGCTTCCCTCCCCTCCCGGGCTTCTTCAGGGCCCCCAGCTGGGCAGCTGCTGCCCCCGGGTGGGGAGGGACCTCTTTCTGCAGGTGAGGGTGGGATGGCTAACCGGTATGGAAATGCACCACGATGTCCACCAGGTAGAGCAGGTCGCAGAGGTAGTCCAGGGCCAGCCACAGCAGCAGGTACCTCTGCTGCAGTTCGGGAAAGCAGAACCTGCGGAGGACAGGAGACGCCTGAGGGCCCTGCGCCTTCTGCTCCGGCCCAGCCCCCAAACGCGCGGTGCGGGAACTGGGCACCTGCCCTGCTCCGTCCCTGGCAGAGCTGCCCTCTTTCCTCTCCCTTCTGCAGCCTTCTTCTCCCCCGGAACCCCTCAGAGGCCTCCCCCCTGCTCTGCCTCTCACGCAGGGCCCCCTGCCCCGGCCTGGCCACACCTTCCTTCCTCCTCCGCTATCAGGCGGAGGGCTCCTATGCGGCGGCTTTTTCCGGCTGCAACGTGCTTGGCTTATGAAACGCATCCCTTCAACAGGCATGGATTCCACTGGGCTTTTCTCTTCCCCTACGCTGACTGCCTGGTGCAGCTGGCAAGCTCCTTCGTGCGCTGCGCATTGTGGTGGGACAGACCCCGTGCCCCTGCAGTCCCTCACCTGCAGATGAGGATGACCCAGTTGTAGAGGATGGGAGGCACCATGAGAACCAGCCAGTAGTAATATTGGTCTCCGGAGGGGTCCAGGACGTAGCTCCTCCTGCCCGCATCCTTGCTGCGGAGGAGAAAGCCCAGAGAACAACCCTTAGCACCCACCAGGGAGCACGTGTGCCTGTGAAAGTGGACCACGGTGGGCAGTACTCTGGGACGGGCCCCGGGCCGGTCGCCCTCAAAGGGGAGCGGCCGCTCTCCGGCTGCCCCGGGATACGGCCATTGCCGCTGACCAGCCTTTCCTCGCTCGCACTGCATCGCCAGTGAGTGCCGTGTCCTTAGGTGGCCACCATCCGATCCTCACCCCAAGCCAGAGGCAGCCTTAGCGGGGCCAGATTTAAAGACGCTCTCTTGCTTGGTACAACGTGGCGTGCTTCCCCCCAGCATTCTGCGGTTGACCCGCTCTGGGGGTTCTTGGGAACAGGGGCCACCCCAGCTCCTTCCGGTTGCTGGGCGCGGTCCTCAGGGCCATTCTGGCCTGGGCACCCAGACCCTCTGGGCCAGGCAGGCTTCCGAGGGGATCCCGCTTGGGGATGGATCGGTCTGCAGGAAAGGCTGCAGCGGACCGACCAGCGGGGGCACTCAGAGTAGGAAGGGGGGGCTCCCTCTGCTGCCTCACGGTGTAACTCTCTTTGCCCCTGCCAGCTGCTCCTGGGGATTGGTGCTTTTCTGGAATAGCACCAAGCCAGCATCCAACTCCTTTGGCACAGAGGGAGGGAGGGAGAGAGAGAGAAAGTGCTTTTGTTGCTAAAGCTAGTCTCAAAGGAGCCCAGCAGTCAGTTGACGGCACCCTCCCTCCCTCCCTCCCTCCCTCCCTCTGAAGGCAACCGGGCACAACCCTTGCCAGGTTCTGGCAGGTCTAGCCATCTCCTCTCCAGGCCCCTGCCCCGCTTGGTGGAGGTTTTCCTGCCAGCTGGTGTGGTTTGGTGGGAGGGGAGGGAAACAAGGCTGGGGAACCCGCCACTCCCTCTTTAACGTATGCCATAAATTAGGACGGCACCACCTGCTCGCTTGCGTTGGTGGCAAGAGAGGCATTGCTGGGGGCAGCAAGTCCTATCAGCACAGGCCCTTCTCCGCCTATAGGCTTCTTTGAGGCGGAGAGGGTCAGGGGCCTTGGCCAGCGCCAGGAGGCGAAGAAAGAAGGGATGCCCGGGAAGCTTCTGGGGACGCCACACCGTAAGGGGGGCCCTGCGGCACTGCTCTGCGGGCCAGACTGCCCAGATGCATCTGAGGTTCCTGCAAGGAGGGGTGTTTGCCCAGTGCGAAACCCGGGCAGCTTCTCGCCGACCTTGCAATCTTCCCCAGAAGAAGGGAAGGCCTTCAGGAGGGCTGGCAGGATCCGAAGCCCTGCTTCCAGGGAGTAACCAGATGCCAGCCTGCACACCACCGCACCCCAAAATGGCCAAAGTAGCCCATTGGCGGCTCAGGCACTCCTCTTAAGCTGGCCCAACAGCTAAGCCACAAATCCGAAGAAGGAATAACCAGGGTGACAACCTGCCACGCCGGGGAGTGGGGAGAATGCCCGGCCTCTCACTGACCCGGTGCCACGGATGTTGTGGGAATGCCACCGTTAGGGACTAAGGAAAGCACCGGGGCTCCCTCCCGGAATGGCTTTCCCTGCGTATTTTGGGGCCAGCAGCGGCGGCCGGTGCTGTCGCGCTCTAGGCACGGCAGGGTCGAAGGGTCGAAGCTGGTGCCCGCCGCAAATGCGCCTGCGCCCCCTCTCCCTGGGGAGCCCCCCCCCCGCGGGCTGCGAAGCCTCAGGACCCGCCAGCGACCCCGCGCTTCCCTCTCGTCCTCCGGCCCCTTCTTGCGCCCTGATCCCAGTCGCGCTCCCCGGGGCGGCAGAGCCCCCGCGCCCCCACCCTCGCGAGCCCCCTTTACCGTGGCGCCTGTGGGTCGGCTGTCTCGGGGAGCGCGGCCTTGGCCCCCCTCCTGGGGGCGCCCCGGGCCACCCCGTTCATGGCGGGATGCGGGCGGCTTCTGGAGCAAAGCGCCCCCCTCCGCCGCGCGCCTGGGCCGCTCGTAGCAACGCGGCTCCCCCGGGTCCGAGCCGGCAGGTGAGACTCTAAACGGCCCAATCAGGGACGCCGCGCCGTCGGGGCGGGGCGGCGGGGTCTGGGGAGACCTGGGGCGCGGAGGCGCCTCTGGGCCGAGCCAAGCGCCCCCTCCCGCCCCGGACAGAAACCCTGCCGGGCGGTCGGCACTGAGCTCGCCCAACGCCCCGCGCGCCTCAGCCGGGTTTCCGTGCAGCGGCGGCCGCGCGGAATCCCTGCTGCGTCCTAAGGGTTGGTTCGTCAAGTTCGGTCGTGGTGCGGGTAATTGCTTTGGACTTCGCCTGTGTGGGCCCGCGCAGCAAAACCGGGGAGGTTCGGCTGCTGCTCGGGCCTCCAGACCTGCTCTCGAGCCCCCCCCCCGGCCCCATTTATGTGGCCACTCGCCTTCAGCGGGGACCCAGTGGGGAGTCGGGGGTGGGGCTTGGTGGGGCCGGGCCCAGGTTCGCGCAGGAGGGCCTTCTCCGTTTCCTGCCTCCAGGGAGCGCCGCGGAAGAGCTGAGGGACAGTCTCTGGAGAAATTGCGTTCTATGGCATATTTTGGGCAGCACATAATAAAGCTGCCTGTCACATTGTGGGACCAGGATTTTCTGCCACGCTGTCCCCTCACGTCTGAATCTGTCCCCGCCTACAGGCTCTCCTGCGTGTCCTGCCAACCAGGGATTGGAGATGCCCCCAGGCCCCTCCTGGAAGCCTCAGTGCTCCAGCAGACTCCTCCACAGTGGCTGGCAAGACCTGGGGGTGGGGACGTCCTCCTGTCCCACGGAGGTGTTCTGTGGGATCAGAGACCTGCCAGGAAGGGATGTGGGGCGAAGCAGCCGCCACCTGTGGGTAGAGCTGCCCACCCAGCCCTGGCAGATCGGTCACAGCAGCCCCCGAGCAGTGGGGCTGGGTGGGTGCCACTGTTGATGCTGTCCTGCAGCCTTTGGAAGACCGCTGGGCGTGGTGGACCCCCCTCCCCACTGTGTGTGGGTGTGGGTGTACAGCAGTGTCCACCCCATTTCCTTCCTCCAGGGAAGAGGAAAGGTCAGGTTGGAAGCGCCTCTGGTCACCCCTCTCAGGCGGCAGAGCCTGGAGGGAAGGGGCGGCCCAAAGACTATCTCTGGGGGGAGGGTCCTGTGCCAGTCCTCTGGCCCTTCCTCTTCTCATAGGGGCAGAATCCCTGTGGTGAAGCCTTGTGACCAGGAGGGGCCGCTGGGATCTGGAATTGCGGGTGGCCAGATCTGCCTTAATAACCCCCAATTTATTTAGGATACTTAAAGCAAACGGATAGAGCTAAGGGAATATCCTCAAACTGGAGTAAGTAAAGTAGCTTTTTCCCCTTCCAGTCGTGCCCAGCTCTAGGGGGCGGCGCTCATCTCCGATTCCCGGAGGCCGAGGGAGCCAGCGCTGTCCATAGACGCTTCCGTGGTCATGTGGCCAGCATGACTGAACGCCAAGGCGCACGGAACGCTGTTACCTTCCCACCGGAGTGGTACCTATTTATCTACTTGCATTTTTACGTTCTTTCGAACTGCTCACCCCGTCACGTGGTGGTTCCGGGTCCCGAAGCACCAACCTGTCGTCCTTCCGTTCGACAGTCAGTCTTAACTGTTACGCCACCGCGCCACCTTTTTAATGCCTGGAGGAATGGGCATTAAAATGCAAAAGTGGACCTTTGTGACCCCTGCTGGGCAGTTAGCTGGTCCTCGGTGTTGCCCAAGCTCATAACATTGGTTAACGGGGTACATAATGCTTCCCCCTGGGCAGGGGCATCATGCCAACACAGTCACACTCAGGCCCCGAGCCCTGCCTTGACCAGGAGGGAGATCATGGGGTGCAATGGATGTGGCTGCTCAGGTTTCTGGGCACCTCTGACCCTGGGTGACCTGATGGGCAGTGGCCAGGAGGGCCTGCCAGGGCCTGCTTCTTGCAAGCTCCTGCTCGTGTCGTCAGTGGTCAGACTCAGCCCCCTTGTCTTTGGCCAGCCTCTGGTTCAACTGCCTTGGACTTCTCCAGGCACCTGGGTCTTCTCCAGAGACTCCTGGTTTCATGGAAACTGCCTAATAAAATCTTCCAGTGAACAGCCTGCTCTGACTTCTTCTACTGTTGAATTATTTGCTCTTCGTGTGGTCCAAGGTCTTCTTGACCATTGTCTTCGGTCCAAGACACTGACTTTTCTCTGCCACCTTTCTGACCATCCACCTTTCCTGGGTTACAGCTGCGAAGACCACGGCCTTGGCGAGGCACGCTTCTGTTGACCATAGGTGTGACGTCTCTGCCCTTTGGTATGTTGCCTAGAGTTCCCCCCACTTCCCCCCAAGGGGCAGCCGCCTCCTGCTTTACTTCACCTCACTTCCCCACCCCTGTGGATTAGGGGCCCAGGGCCGTGGCGTCGTCCAAGGGTGGCTGCACCCCAGATTTCTAGAGCAGGGCCTTGATGTTGGCATCCCTTTCGTAAGGAAGCCCAGCGTAGAACACGTGGATGTTTTCATGGAGGTATAAAAGTAAACGGGATTGAAACGGCTTCCTGGAAACGAGGAAGGCTGGAGGAGGAATCTCTTGAAGAAGGTGAAAGAGGAAAGAACAAAAGCTCCCCATTCAGCGGAGCAGAACACCGAGGAACCAAGGCCAAGGAACTGTGGAACCACAGGCCGCGTCTTCCCCGGGCGCCTCCGCGAGACCAGCGCGCCCATCCCGGGGACCAGAGGAGCTTTGCCCTCTCCCAGCACAAGCCTGCCCCTTTTGTCTGTGGCGCTTGCATCAGAATGGCGTAACGCCGCCGCTTTCGTCATTTGGCCATGCTGGGTGCGATGACGTCATTGCGTGGGTGCTTGCGTTAGGCCTCAGGGTGCACGTGAAAGTTTAACGTGTGGACTTCAACTCCCAGAATTCCCCAGCCGTCACCCGACTGTCTCCTCCTCCCACAGCATCGCTGGCTGGGGAATTCTGGGAGTTGTAGTCCACACATCTTAAACTTGCCGAAGTTGAGAAACACTGGCTTAGCTGTGGTGTAGATCCAGCCGCTTTGCGTTGCTCAAGAAACATGGTCAAAGTGGGCCCGCGAACGGGACTGAATTAACTGACGTGGCCACCCAGCTCCCACCAGGGTGGCTCTGGGCGGCGCGCAATCCGTGGGCAGGAATTAACAGTACTCGGAAAAGCAGCCGCAAAAACAGGCAGGTGGGACCCAGGCGGAACGGCCATCAACTCCGCCGAGAAAAGGACCCGGTTTTTGGCCGCTTTCGAAGGCTCCACGCGTTTGAGGCCAGCCGTGCATGGGGGCGCGGGGGTGCCTTCCACAAGGGCAGGGGAGAAGCGAAGGGGGTCCGCGGCGCGCCCACCCAGCAGTGGGAGGGAGGGGCGCGGGCAAGACGGAGGAACCCGGGCAAGATGCTCGGAGCCCCGGAGCCTCTCCGGGCAAGGGGGTCGGGTCGGGCCGGGCGGGCTTTTCCCGAGCCGACTCCGCGCCGCCGCAAAGCCATTCGAGGCCGCGCTGGGTCGCGGGAACGCCCGGCGGCGCGGGCCGCGAGAAGAGGCGCCCGGCACGGCCCCTGGGCGCGTGCAGAGAGCCTCCGCCGCGGGCGGGGCGGAGCCTGCAGGTGGGGGCGGGGCCGAGGCGGAGACTGCGGCGGGAGGGCTCCTCCCGGCGGGCGGGGCTTGCGCGGGCGGCGGCGCGGGGAAAATGGCGGCGGCGGCGGCGGCGCCCAGGTAAGGCCGCCGGGGAGGGGCTTCGAGCCCCCGGCGCGCCTCCCTCCCCTCCCCTCCCCTGGCCCGGGCCTTCCCGCGGGCGGTGGGAGGCAGACGGGCCGCCCCCGCCCCCCGCTGCGCTGACCGGCCCGTCTCTCCTCCTCCTCCCCAGTTGCAGCGCGTGCGGGACGGGAGCTCCGCCGGCCGCCCCCCCGGACGGGTAAGCGGGAACCTGGACCGGGGGCGCCCCTGCTCCTGCCGGAGCCCGCCGGGGGGGCGGGGGCCTGCAAGCCGGGGCGGCGCTGCCCTCGCCCCTCCCGTTGCGCCAGGCTGGGCTGGAGGGGCGCGGGGTGGGTAACCGGGCGCCCGCGGGCGGCGTCCGGGTCCCCTCTCCTGGGGGGCCCTCCGGTCCCTCGGTCCGGTCCTTCCGTGGCCCGCCCGCGGCCTCCTCGCCGCCGGTCCAGGCGGGGCCGCGAAGGAGCCCCGCGCCGCAGCTGGGCAGGAAGGGCGAGGGCGAAGCTGGTGCCGGGTGGGTTGGCGGCGTCTTGCGGGCGGTGCGGGATGTCC
Source organism: Charina bottae (assembly GCA_023362775.1). NCBI lineage: Eukaryota > Metazoa > Chordata > Lepidosauria > Squamata > Charinaidae > Charina > Charina bottae. The sequence goes on along the minus strand of JALMGJ010000045.1, from coordinate 4,896,942 downwards.
GCTTTGGGGGACGGAGCTGCCCGGAAGGGGGGTGCTGCAAGATCGGCTGCAGAGAGAGGCCTGGCATGGGGGGGCGACAGAGCTCCGGGGCGGCGGGGGGGAGCTTCTGTGCCGCCTAACCCCGCCCGGTAGACTTTCGGGGGGGGCCTTCCGCGATGGGCCCTTCTGGGTGAGGGCAGGGCCCCCGTCCCCGCGGGGCTCTGCGGCTCTTGCCCCCGGCGCCGCTTCTGCCGGGGCTGCGGCCTCTGTTCTCCCGCGCCGCTTGCAGGGGTCCCGGGGGCGTCTCTGAGACCCAGCGGGCCCTCGGCTGCCCCGCGGGGCTGTTCTGGGCCCACGCAGCAGCCGCGGGCACAGCTGCGCCTCCCGGTTGCTTGGCTGGCAGGGCGGCGGCGCTCCTGCCGAGCGGCTCCCACGGGCCTCCCCTCCCTGGGGGTGCTGGGGCTGGTGCCGCAGCTGCAGTCGGGCGCCCTGCTGCCAAGCAACAGCCCCGTTGGTTGCGCCCATTCCGGCAGGCAGATCCTCCCCAGCGTCGCGCTGGGCATCGCCTTCTGGGTGGGCAGCGAGGGCTGGTCCTCCTCCGCCTTGGGGAGGCCTCTGGTGGGGCTGTCCTGCTTCTGCGGAGGGGGAGGGGGGCCCTGCCAGGGCCTGGGGTGGCAGGCCGGCCTGCCTGGATGCGCCCTTGGGGCCTGTCTGGCCGGCTCAGGCGAGGCCTCCTTGGATCCCCCCCACCCCGTGGGTGGCGACCTTTGGGGGAGGGGCAGGGAGCCCTCGCTTTGCCCCGTCTTCCTCCCACTCCCCCCACATCAGGGGCTCCTGTTCAGCCCGGCTCTGAAGGGCTGGGGGTCGAGGAGAAAGATGGCCTGGAGGTTGGAAGAGAGGCTCCCCAAATGAATGCTCAGAACAGGGTGGGGCTCGCGGCTGAGGTCACGGGAGGGAGGCAAGCCAAGTGGCCGAGGTGTTTGCTGCAGGGCAGTCCTGCTTGCAGGCCAGGGCCCCGGGCCCCGGGCTTCCTTTCGGTCCCTCCCTTTCTCTGGAGGGGTTCCCTGCTTCTGCCCCCCATGGACCCCAGCAGTGCTCATGCCTCTGTTCCCCTGGGCTGTTGCTGTTTCCAAGGTCGGCAGGCGCCTTGCTGAAGAAACTAAATTTAGCCCAGAGGCGCTGAAAATGCAGCTCCTCCGCCCCCGCCCCCCCCCCCCCTCGGTGGATGGAGTTGGGAGTCCTCTGTGAAACTCGAGGAGTTGCCCGGCTGCCCTTGTCCTATGTCCGGCCCAAGGAGGGCCTGGCCTGGCCTCTGCCCAGCTGGCCCAAGGGAAGCAGGGAGCAGGTGGGGGCTGCCCCAGAAGGGGCCTGTGTGGAGTCCCAGGAAGGATCTCTCCTGGCGGCTGAGGACCTTCCTTGCCCCCCCACTCTTGCGGGGTTCCTCTTGGTGCGCAAACTTTCTTGAACTCCTTGTGTCCGTTGGTCAGTGCCGAGGCCTTGGCAGCCTCCCTTCCCTTCCCTTCCACCCTGCCCCCCCCCCCCCGCAAAGGGCAATTTCTGGGCTTCTTTGGTTCTTCCCCCCTCTTCTTCCTAATATCTGCCTGGGTAGGGACTCTGTGAGGCAGCAGCTGCCCCCTCTCCTAGGAACGCGGGCAAGACTGGCGCACGTGGGGTTACTGGTTGGCAAGTGAGGAAAAGTGGGGGGCAGATTGCCTCTAGGCAGAGGAGGCAGCTGTCTCTTCCCTCCCACCCAGGAAACGGGGCTCCCCTCGTCTTGGGGTGGGCTGGACCACCCGCGCCTTCAGTGGTCAGAGTCTGTTGGGAGCCTGTATGCTGCCGTGCGCGGTGGGCTTCCCCAAGGGGGGCTGGGGGATCCCTATCGGCAGTTTCTGCCTCAGGAGCACAAGGGGGCGCCCTACTCGGAGGGGCTGCTGCCACAGTTGAGTTGCAAGGGGGGATCTTTTAGAAAGCCCCTCCTCTTCCTGCCCCATAATACTCAGCTTCTGCCTGCAGGGGACTTTCAGGTGACTTGCACTGAAGGGGGAACCCCCACGGTTTGGGGGGAAGGAGCCGCCGCTGGGAGGAAAGGTCCCGAACGCGCAGCTGGGGAAGTGGGACGGTGGGCCGTGGGGGCCGGGCCTGCTTACCGTCTGCTGGATCGGGTTCCCCAGACAGCTGCCCTGCTGCCTCTGGGGTGGGCCTTCTGCCGGCGGATTTGGCAGTGGGTGCTGCCTGCGCGTGGGCCGGAGGGGAGCTCCGGTCTCCTGGCACTCCCTCCGTCCTGGCTCTCACGCAGCTGGGCAAAGTGATTCTCTGCTGCCGCCTTCCAAAAATAAAATGGCCCACGTGATGCCATCTTGGGGGGAGGGTGTTGCTGCAGCCGCTCCTGGAACCCCCCGCTTGCTCTTCTCTGACCCTCCCCGGCAGAACGGGGGGGGGGGCAGCCTCCAGACGGGGCCTGCCTGTCAGTGGGCCCCGCAGAGCAGCACCTGCTGCAGGAGCCCATCGTGTGGTCCCTGGGATCGGCCCCCGGAGGGTCTGGGCCGCCCCGAAGAACAGCTGCCAGCCAGTGAGATGAAGCTGACCTGGAGGCACAGACGGCGTGGGCCGGGGGGGGGGCTGCGTCTTCTGTGTCCCAGAATTTGGCTGCTTCCTGCAGAGGAAATCGCCTGCTGGTGATGACTCGCCCTCCTGGGAATTAATGGGAAGCCAACAGACGCAAGTCCTGGCACAGCTCTGGGTGCCACAGCCCCTGTTGGCCAGCCACCTTCCCGCAAACCCCAGTTTGGGAGACTGGTGGGGGTTGCAACTCCCTCAAAAGACAGGGGGAGTATCGGGGTGCCCTTGTACACCTCCTTCCCTGCCCCACCTCGCTTTGCACAGGGAAAGCCGCCTAGCCTTGAATGGAAGGGATCCTGGAGACCATCTAGACCGATCCTTGCAGTCCCCATCGAACAGCACCGCCAACCGATGCCCACCCAGCCTCTGTTTAGATGCTGGCAGGCCAGGCCAGGCCAGGCCAGGCCAACGCCTCCCGCGACAGGCAGTTCCCTGTGGAACGGCTCTTCAAGCGAAGTCTGTTTTCTTGAAGCTCCTGCTGGAACACCTTGGAACAGTCCTGCCCCATCTTCTACACAACAGCCCTTTTTGAGGACAGCCGGAGTGTCTCCCCACAGCCTTCTCCAGCCCAGGGCCTCCAACTGACCTCCTAATTTTCAGCCACGGCCCTCATCGCCTTGGCTGCTCTCCTCCAGATGTGCTCCGGTTTGCTAGTGTCCTTCCCCACGTGCAGCGCGCGCAAGGTTCTAGGTGTGGTCTGACCGGCGTAGAAGAGAAAGGAACATGGCTTGTCTTGATGCAGCGTAGGATTGCATTGGCTTTTTTTGCTGCTGCATCACGCTATTGGCTTAGTTCAGCTGGTGATTCACCAAGACGCCCAAATCCTTTTCAGATGAGCAGCTGCCCAGTACAGTGTATCTCATCCCTTGAAAAATCATTCACACCTTTGATTTTTTCCTACGTAAACGTAGGGCTTTGTTGAAAATCATCCAGCTCATTTATACATACGTTGAATGGCAAAGGGCCACGCGATGCTTCCTTCCGGGCCCAAGTGATCGGCTGAGATCTGAGCATGCTGAGAGAGAGGCCGCCATTTGTCGGCTTGTTTCAGATTCCTCTTTCCCGTAGGACCGCAAGGCACTGTCCGTGGCGTTCCCTCTTCCAGTGCGATCTGCACGACAGCCCTGTGGAGTAGACTGGGCAGAGGTCGAGGGATCTGTCCGACATCGCCCGTGAACTTTTCCAGTCTGGGAGCCTGGCCACCGGACTGCGGGGACCTGCTTCCTTAGCCCGTTTGGGGGATGAGCACGTTGTGTGAATTCCAGTGCCCGGCTAGTTTAGTTTTAACCCCAGACGGTGCATTTCTTGGGCAAACTCCCTCGCTTGCTCCGATGCCTGGGATCGAGGGACGGTCTAGAGAGGCCCGGTGAAATTTGGCCTCTCCAGACACGTTATAACCTCCCCCTGACCGTGATGAGTGGGTGGGAATAACTGCGGCCCCCCAGCCCTGTCCGTGGGGGCGCAGACTCCGTTACGCCCCCGTGTGTTTTTCCCAGCGCTGCTGCAGGGCCGGCTGCCTTTTGATGCCCGGGAGGCTGAAGCGGTGGCAGCGGGATCGGGTCATTTCGGATTGTGCACAGGGAGAGCAGGCGGGGAGGGGGTGGCCGGGCCAGCCTTGCGGGTCTTCGTCCTGATCCCAGTGGGTCTCTGGAGCGGCTCCAGACGAGGAGGGAGTGGTTGTCCTCGGCCCTCCCTTCTGACCCAGACGGCACTTCCCGACTGAGCAGGAATCACGGAATTGGAAGGAGCTTCAGAGGTCATCTAATCCAGTCCCCTGTTCAGGGGAGGATCCAGAACAGCATCTCTGACAGATGACCATCCGGCCTCCGTCTGAAGGCCTCCAGCGCAGGAGGACCCGCCGTATCACGCAGCAGCCTGTTTCCCTGGCCGGAGCACCTGCAGCCTGGACGTTCCTCCGGAAGTCCGGCTTGAGCCTCCTTCCCTGGCGTTCTCGCCCATTCGCCCTGGCCCCGCCCTTTGGGGCAACAGAATGAGTCCACCCCTCCTCTGCGCGATGCTCGAAGGCTGCTCCCCATCTCCCCTCGGTCTCTTCTGCTCCTCCAGGGCTCACCACCTGGGGAGCTCTCTTCCGAGCGCCCTCCAATTTGTCGCTGCTCTTTCTGAGCTGTCTCGGGTGCAGCCGTTCAGCCGTGCAACCGTGGCGTCATCTTGCCTGTATTTTGCCATCCTACAGAGGAGGACATTGCAAGGCACTCTGTGGAAGCTTTGTTGAGGTCCAGGTCCATTATGTCTGCGGCGTCCCCTGGTCTAAGCTAGTAAGTTTGTCAGGGTAGGCTTGTTGTTGTTCAGTCGTTTAGTCGTGTCCCGACTCTTCATGACCTCATGGACCATAGCACGCCAGGTCTTCCTGTCCTCCACCGTCTCCCGGAGTTTACTCAAATTCATGTTCATTACATCAGTGATGCTATCTAACCATCTCACCCTCTGCCGTCCCCTTCTCCTTTTGCCTTCAGTCTTTCCCAGCATCAGGGTCTTTTCCAGGGAGTCCTCTCTTCGCTTTAGGTGGCCAAAGTATTTGAGCTTCAGCTTCAGCATCTGTCCTTCCAATGAGCAGTCAGGGTTGATTTCCTTTAGGATTGACTGGTTTGACCTCCTTGCAGTCCAACAAACCAGGTTGCCTCCTCTTGGTCGTAGCTTGTGCTCACAGGCTGCTTGATGACCGGTGGGAAGACCCTGCCTGGCACGGAGGTCCGATGGAAGGCGGGGGGTTCCCTGGGCCGTCGCCTTCTTTCTGAGGGTGGGGCGAGCTTGGCCGCCCTCTGGGCTTCTGGGACCCCGCCAGTTGCCCAGGACTTCTGAGCGATGACCAAGAGTGGTTCTTTCTTTGGATCACTTCTCCTCATTTCCTGGGGTTATTAATCTGTCTGGTTTTGGAGACCGGAATTTGTTAACATTTGCTAAGATGTCTTTTTCTGTCTCAAAAGTTCTCCTTTTTCCCCAGAGGCAAAACAATGGCCACACACATCAATGAGGAAAAGGACAACTTAAATCAAGTTTCTCCTGAAAACTAAATTAAGATGTGGTTTGTCTGTAGCTTAATGTGGCATGTGAAGTAGCCATCATGGTTTGTGCTTTGGTTTTGTCTGTGAACCTGTTGAATTGTGGCTTATTCAGTAAAGCCTGGTTAAGCAAATCCATGAGCAAACCCCACATGTTCTACGTCCCAAGCAACGGTGTAAATCTGGCCACTAAACTCGATAATGGCGCATTTCCATTTTTACTATATTTATATTCAGCCTGCTTTTGTTTTGTTTTTTTAATTTTGCAGGGCGGAAATGCCTCATAACATCCCCACGGGCAGCTGGGAGGGTTGGGGGCCTGGGAACTGGGGTGGGCTGGTTGTGATGGGGTTGAAGAGGCATCAGGCTGGGGGGCTCTCTGTTATTGCCCCCCAATTCCAAAGGGGAGAAGCCCCTAGGAGCTTTTCCATCGGGTGCAGGTGAAAAGCCTCGGTTTGCGGAGCACGCGAAGGTACGTGTCGAGGCCGAGGGCCACCGGATCGACCCGGGAAGCCGCCTTGCGCTCAGAGATGCCCCTCCAGGGGCGGGCTCGTTTTAGAGTTTCGCTGCCAGGGAACCTTCAGCCTTGTGATGTTTAATGTTCACCTTGAGTGGAGGTAAACATCGCTAACTAGAAGCCACAGCCTAATCGAAAGCCCCCCCCCCATCTGGTTCAGGACAAGACTAGGCTGGTGGGCTTCGGTGCCCGGGGGAGGGCCGTTCCCCCTGCTTCGGCCAGGAAGGCCTGGAGGCAGGCGGGGCCGCCCTGCGCTTGGGCGGGTTGCCGCAGACGTGGGCTGCACGCTTCAGGGGCTGCTCTGGGGGGGGGGGGCTGCTGCTGAGAGTCTGGCCACTGTTGGGGAGCTGATGGTTCTCGCGTGGGAGCCCGATTCCTCCTCCGACCAGCTCCGGTTTGGCTGGGGCGCCTCTGCAGGGCCCGAAAGCATGCGCCTCCGCCCCCAGGTCCTGGGTAGGGGTTTGGGTGGCTTTGCCTCCAGGCAAGGAGAGGTGGGGAGGGCTGTTCCTCCTCCTCAGCAGCGCCCACGAGGCTCCAGGAGGGGCAGAGTCCAAAGAGGCGGCCTGCAGCTGCTTCCGCCTTCTTGTCCTGGCCGCGGTGAGTGTGCCTGGAGGAAGCCTTCCCCATGTTGAGGACGGGGAGGTGACCTTGGTGGGCGGCAGGGGGTGCCGGTCGGCCCCTGAGCAGGCTCCTGCTGGGGCGGGATGGGGCATGCCCTCCGGTGTCTGCCTAGCCTGGGAAGATGGATCGTAACCCATCTCTGAGCGCTCCTGGGGCTGGCCTATCCGGGCCCCACTGAGAAGGCCCTGAGTTACTGCTTGCTATTTGCTGCTGCCCAGTGATTGACTTCTTGCTGTGGAGCAAGAGCCCCCCACCCCACCCCACCCCACCCCACCCCCTGGTCGTTCAATCCTCTGTTTGCATCCAGGATTGCAGTAGAACCTGCCCTTAATGCGTGGGGTGGCTTGTAAGTCAGGAGGTGTTGCCAAGCCCCCTCTCTCCCCCTTGCATTGTTATGGGGTGTGTTTGGGTCTGGCTCTTTGGGGTAATAGTTGTTTCAAAAAGAAGTGTCCCTTTAAGGTAGTATATGTGGCCCTTTCAGTACACGTGAGCAGCTTTCATGGTCCAGCCCACGAATGTGGATGAGGGTTATTGCTGGCGGTCTCCTCCTAATGAAGGACAACAGAGACCCAAGACGGGGGTCCCTTTGAGCTCCCCTCGGCTGGGGGTCCTGTTCTGCGTAGGGGGGCACCTGCGAAAGGGGGAGATGCCGGAATGGGAACTCCATGAGCAGCATTCGGGTCCCGCGTCCATTTCGAGCTTGCATTCCTACGGGTGTCCTTGAATGCTGCACTGCACATAAAAAATACATCGGTACAAACTTTAAAAGTTAGAATACCTAATCAGATATTTCAAGAATTGTGAAAAACGTTTGCAACAGGGACGTTTTTTAAGGTCAGGCTAAGCTGAAATAATCCATTTTCCTGCTTCTCTTGGCCAGAGCTGAGAGCGGCAGCCAGGTGGGTCTCGGTTCAAAGGGCACCCCACTGCTGGCACCCGGGCGCCAGCCGCTCCTCTCCCCCGATTTCTGGAGGGCGGCTGCGGAGCTGCTCCCGACACCTGGGCAGGTCAAAGTACTGGGATGTAAACGGGCGTGGACTCTTGGATCAGGACCCACAGGACAGAGGGCAGCTTCTCCCATGAACTGGCAGGAGGGGCCTGCTGGGTGTTGGGAAAGTCAGGGAATCCCAAGCCGGCGGGGAGGTGCCAGGCTACAGTCCCTTGCTTTGAAGCCCTCTTCTGGGCACGCTTGAGGATGCCCGCCTGGTGAGATCTGGAACGTGGGCCTGTGCTGCTGCCACCCGTCCGTGTCCGCTGTGTGTGCCCTGGCCTAGGCTGGCGGACACGGACCACGCCTCTTGCAGTGCCCGCTTGGTGGCATTGCCTCGGCTGTTGGGAGGCTCCATCCGCCCTGGGCCCTGGGCGGTGGCAGAGCTGACGGGCTTCTCCTGCAGCGCCCCCAGGCCTGTGATGCCGGTCTGATCTGGTGAATGTAGGACCGGATCTTCTCCCCATGCCCTCCGGCTGCCCAGAACCTTGTGGGGAGAAGCCTCAGCTGGCCTGCTCGCTTCCCCACTGTAGCAGCTCGGGCCAGGGAGCTGGGCCCATGTTGGTTGGCTGTGGCTGCTGGGTCCTTGTGTTCTTGAGGCTTCCGCGGAATTTTCTTGCCAACGGAGCACGCCCGGCAGTCGCTCTGGTGAAGCAGCCGGGATCCTCGTCCGGAACAGCCACGGCAGAACCGGGCTGGGAGATCAGGCCGTCCCCCTTGGCTCACGTAAACTCGGCTGTCCACGAGCTTGGAGGCATTCCAGCTCCTGGAAATGCAGAGACCGATTTCTGTAACTCTTGGTGCGCAGGGTCCATTTCGGATCTCGGGGAGCAAATCTCTTTTGCTTCTCCAGGGTGGTTTTGTGGGCATGGGGGAGATCTTCCGTTCCCTGCAGGGAGGGGCCGGCCCGTGGCCGTGCCCTGAATGAGGAGACCGCGGTAGCCGTTCCAGCTGGGGCGAGCGAGGGGCTGATTCAGAACTTGGCACCCGGCTGCCCGTAAACCGTCGCACTGCCCATTTGTAGAATGATGTTCATGAAGGCATTTCTGAGCCCCAGGTGAGCTTGCAGGAGCACGACGCTACAAAGGTGTTGAGCGAGGGCCTTCTGGTGCAAGGACGGTACCTGCCCATCACGCGGCTTTTGCCTCCCCTTCTTCTTGGCGTCCAGAGCGGACCCCCGGCCTTCCCGGGTTTCGGGCCTGCATCTCCTGGGTGCTTGGGATCCGTGTGCTGCAAGCGCCTGAATCCGAGCGGTTCTTTCCGTGTAGCCTGCCAGTGATTGGCAAGGGGCTTCCCAGGCACGGACCCGGCGTCTCCGTTTGCTTACTCACGTTGAGCGTGGCAGGTGCGGCTCCTGTTCTGGGGCTGGGCTGTCGGCCCTGCTCCTTAATCCCACCGAGTCACTTGGGAGAGCCCTCTTCTTCCTGGGAAGCTGGTTTCCCCTCCTTCCCACTGAGGAGGGTCCGGGCTCCCGGAAGGGAGGGCCGGGGCCACGTGCCACCTGCTTCTAACCCCAGCCCAGAGGGCCTCCTTTTACTCTCCTGAAGGGTCTGCAGCAAGTGTGTTGCGGGGCTCCCTCCGCGCCGGGGGCAGCTTGTCCCCATGTGCAAAAGGCTCCGAATTGTTTGCCGGCCTGCCCCTTTCCTTTGCTGGTTCTCCAGCCCTGGAGGCTCTGGGCAGAGGCAACTCGGCTCCCGCTCACGGCCCGGCCCACGTTCTGTCTCTCCTGTCTGCAGCTTGGCGCCGCCTCTGTAGCAGTATGGATGCTCCAGCCGGTGGACCGGCGGCTTCTCACCTGCTCTGCCTCGCTCAGCGACGGCCGGTGGAGAAGAGAGGCGACCTTTAACCCGCCGCAGCCCCCTCCCCTCCCTGCCATTCTGGTGTGGGAAGCCCCTCTCCATGGAGAAGATGAGCTGGCTGAGCAAACTGAACCCACGGGCGGGGCCTGGGCCTCGGGCGAGCCGGGGCGCCAGCCTGCAGGGGCCGGTGACGGCGGACCCCGAAACCTGCCTGATGGTCTTCAAGAACCACTGGGCTCAGGTGAGTGGCTCAGGTGAGTGGCTCAGGTCGGTGGCTTTGGGTAGCCGGGTGAGTGCAGGGGGCAGGCAGAGCGCGTGAGACCAAAGCTGGTGTGCGTGCGTGCATGCAGGGGGCTGAGCAGGGTGTGCAGGAGACCCTCCCCAAGCCAGCGCCCCCCCGTGACGGCTCTGGCCCAGCAGGGGGGGGGACCGAGCCCAGCCCTGCCTCCTCTCCTTGCAGGTGCTGAGGATCCTGGAGAAGCGCGGGCCACGGGTGGCCACGGGGGCCGCCGACGACCTGAGTGCCGTGCGCAACAACACCTACCAGATGGTGACCCTGCTGGCGGAGGAACACCCGCGCGCCGAGGCGGCCATGGGGCCCATCCTGGAGTTTGCGGTGTCGGAGGACGTGCTGGAGCACCTGCTGGGCTGGCACCTGCAGCGGGACGTCCCCGAGGAGCGCAAGGTGGAGCTGCTGAAGCTGTTCGAGATGCTGATCAGCCAGGCGCATCAGCCGCTGCTGCACCACAAGGCCGTCCTGGCGCCGCTGCTGCGGCTGCTGGGCCTGTGCGCCGAGCCGGCCTCGCCCTTCCTGGAGAGCAACCTGGTGCTGCTGCTGAACCAGCTCTGCGTCTCCGTGGCCCGGGACCCCCCGCTGCTGGAGCTCTTCTTCCACAGCCCCGCCGAGCAGGCTCCCCCCAACCTGCTGCTCTTCTCCCTCCTCATCCCCTTCATCCACCACGAGGGGGTCGTGGGCCAGCAGGCGCGCGACGCGCTGCTGCTCCTCATGGCTATGTCGGCCGGCAGCCACACCGTCGCCCGGTACATTACGGAGCACTCCTACTTCTGCCCGGTAAGGCACGCGGCGGTCCTCCTCCTGACTCCCCAGTCACCGGCGGGTTTTTCCTCGGCCAGCCGTGGGGCGGCATTGGTGCCCTTCGCCCCGCTGGTTTGGTTGGCATCCAGGTGCCTTTCGGAGCCTCTCTTGGTTTTTATAAACTAGGCCTTCAGCGTTCGTGTTTGCACTGCGTATGATCTTTTAATTGTTATTTAACAGCTGTCCTAGAGCGATTATGTTAATTCTGGGTTTTTTTTAATGCTTCTGTATGTATTTTGAGCTGAGGTTTTGGTTATATTTCTTACCCCGAGAGTTGTTGCTATAGAGCGATTAACCAGTTTTAGAAATGAAGATAAACGTTGGGAACGAGAATTGTAGGCTGTGCAGGAGAAGAGATTTAAAAAGCCAGGCCAGAAATAGCAAAGAACGTTGCTCATTCAGCAGTCCCTGGGCTGCTGTTCCTTCGCGTGGGTAGCGCGCTCAGGCGTTTGGCAGACCCCAGTCCAGCGCCGAGGGCCGATCGGCGGGGTTGGTGTGCTATTGCCGCTCCGCGACAGGAGGCTCGGTTCTGCGCTGGCGGGGCTGAGCCCGCCTGTCCAGAGCCGGGGGTCGGCCGGGGGTCCGGACTGAGCAGCCGCGGGAGGTGCTGCTTGCGAGGGGAGGCCCAGCTGGATCCAGCGGTCAGCCCACGCGGGCATTTGCAGGGGGCATTTCTGTGGTGCACGCAGAGCCAAGGTGGTGGCTGGAAGAAGATGAGCCCACCCACAACTAGGTGGGCCGCGTCCCCCTCCCCCTCCTCCAGACGAGTGCAAAGGAGCTTGGCGTGCCCTGGTCTGCACGGGTCCGAGGCACCAGGCTCTTCTAGGCTGAGCTTTCGGGGAGTGGGGGGAGCTCCCAGCAGTATCCCAGCTGGAAGAAGAGAGTCTCTCACTGCTGGCTGGGGAATTCTGGGAGCTGGAAGTCCACACATCTTCAAGTTGCTGACGATGAGAAACACTACTCAATAAAGGCAGGGTAGAAATCAAATAAATAAAAATAAAACTGCTTCCCAGAGCGATTGGGCGGTTGTCTGCACCGAGGTGCAGTCCCGCCCCGCCCTCCTCCCACATGCCGGAGGGATGCAGGCGCTGCAGCTGGTCTGGCCCCGTCAGTCCTTGCGCAGCAGGGCCGGCGCGCTCGCAGCGTCCTTCCCTGTCCCTGGAACTCAAAGGTCTGGCCAGTTTTGGAGCTCTGGCCTGGTTTAGGGCAGCCCCCCATGCTGACAGGAGCTTAAATCCCCGCCCAGGTCCTGGCCACGGGGCTGACCGCCCTGTACTCCTCGCTGCCCCGCAAACTTGAAGTCCGAGGGGACGACTGGCACTTCTTGCGTCGGGAGGACTGGATCGGGGTCCCTTCGCTCGTCCTCTTCATGAACTCGCTGGAATTCTGCAATGCGGTCATCCAGGTAAGGCTGCCGTCGAGCAGGGAGAGCGGGGGGCGGGTTGGGGAAGAGGGGGATCCAGGAGCCCCTCCAAATCCCAAGCGCCCAGAGCAGTCCTCCCTGGGTCCAAGGGCCAAGCCCAAAATCCTGGGTTTCGGCTCTCGCAGGCTCCAAGCGAGCGTGAGGGAAGCCGCCTGGTGCCGAGAGCAATCCGAGACCATCTCCGGGGCGGGGTCTCTCTGCTGCTGGCCACGCCCGAACGGGGCTAGACCCCTCTCTGGGGCGGCTTTCGCTCGGATGTAGGTCTCTGTGGTCCGTCCTCCTCTGGGAGTTTACAGAGAGGCCCTGCTCACCTCCCCTGCTGGAGGGCGCCCGTGGGGCAGAACCATGAGCTGAGGGTCCCCCTGGGGGCAGAATATCAGGGCGCCTGGAGCTGTTCTTCCGGTGAAGGCCTGCAGACGGGATATTGAGTTCCCCCCCCCCCCGATGTATTTGGGGGATGGCTTGTGGGAGAGGCGGCTGCCCTTTCTGGTGAGGCCCAGGGTGACTGAGCTGGACCTGTTGGGTGCAGGCCTTCCCCGGGCCGCTTCCCCTCTCGGCCCAGGCCGGGCACCACTTCTGACCCTTGCCCCTTTCCCTTGGCAGGTGGCCCACCCGCTGGTCCAGAAGCAGCTGGTGGATTACATCCACAACGGGTTCCTGGTGCCAGTGATGGGCCCAGCTTTGCACAAGGTGAGAGCTCGGGCAGTTTCTCCCGGAAAGGCTGGGCCTCCCTCCCTCCCTCCCTCCCTCCCTCCCAGAAGAGGGGCAGAACTCCACCTGGGCACATCGCCTTCCGTGGGCTTCGTCTTCTGGCCGCAGGAGGTCAGCAGGTTGGGTTGGCCACCTGCAGCTTCGGCGCTTGTGCTTGGAATGGTGGCTGCTGGTTGACGGGGCGCCCAGCGCTTCCATCACCACCAAGGGTGCAACCCGTGAGCTGCAATAGGGTGGTGGGGGGCGGGGGGGCTGCTCTTGAGTGGAGATGACGTCATCTTCTCGCTGGGCCAGCGGACGTCAGCAGCATGGGAGGTGGGCGGCAGGTTGCAGCCGTGGCTGAGGCCCCTCTGTCCACCAGACGTCCATCGAAGAAATGATAGCCAGCACGGCGTACCTGGACCTCTTCCTGCGCAGCATCAGCGAGACGGCCCTGCTGAAGACTTTCCTGCGTTTCCTGCTGCTCCACCACCACGACAACAGCACCATCCTGGACACGCTGGTGGCACGGATCGCCAGCAATTCTCGGGTGAGGCAGCCAGGCTGGCATGGGCACGAGGGGGTGGCCGCCGCAGCTTCTGCCCTAGGGGGCGGGGGCATGAGGCTGTGAGGAATGCGTGACTTGGGGTCTCCCCTGGAGTCCCTCACAAGCACGGGAGGGTGGCAAGAGACATTCCCCCCAAGTCAGTCTCCAGAGGGGGTGCTCCCTCCGCCTCCCCCCAAGGGGCAGCAGCTCGACTTGCCCGGACTGCTTTGTAGGTCAGGGATACAGGAAGGCCCACCCTGAAGGGACGGGGCCACTGGCCTTCTTTGCCAGGTTGGGGGGGGTCTGCTTCCCCTCATTCTGCGGCTTCTCGTTTCCCCAGCTCTGCATGGTCTCCCTCAGCCTCTTCCGGACTTTGATCAGCCTCCACTGCGAGGACGTCTTGCTGCAGCTGGTGCTGAGGTACGGGGTGGGGGGGCTGCAGGGTAGACGGATTGCTTGTTTGCCCAGGAGGCAGTGCCAGCCAGAACTTGGGGGCTCGCAGCTGGGAGGGCCTGTAGCCCTGTCCCAAAGCGGGTGGGTGCAGAGAGCACTTCCTTGTGGGGAAAGGGGTGGGGGGGTAGGCCTCCCGTAGTGCTGAAGCTGGGAGATGAAGGTCTGCAGGGCAATCCTTCAAGGGGAGGGGCGGGAAAGTCCCAGGCCTGCCTTCTGTGCAGTTCATCTGCTTGGCATCTCTGAGTGAGGAGCTCCCCCTGGTGGGGCCTCTGGCACCCTGCAGACGGTGCCCATGCGCTCCTGTCCTCCCCACCAGGTACCTGATCCCCTGCAGCCACGTCATGCTGAGCCAGAAGAGGGCGGTCAAGGAACTGGACCTGTACGGCAAGGCCGCTGCCAAGTTCCTCTCGCTGATCCCCCGCTGCTGCTGCCCAGAGAGCCTGCCCGCACCTGAGCGGGAGGAGGAACGTGCCGCCTGGTCCAAGGGTGAGGGGTCTGCTGGGGTTGTGTCCTGGAGTGGGGCTGGGGGGTGCTCCCCAACAGGACTTCCTGTTGAGGAGGGGCGCGCTCTCCTGAGCTGCTTTGTGCTGGGGTCCCAGCAGAGGTGACCCTCGCCGACCCTCGTCTCCTCTGTGCCCCCAGGCCAGGGCAGCCCCAGCGTGGACTCCTCCTCCGTGGTGACCCTCCCCAGGCCCTCCACGCCGTCTCGCATCTCCTTCTTCACCCGCCAGTCCAGCTTCAGCACCGAGTCCCCGAGTCCCACGCCCCGGTCTCCAGGGACGCCCACCGGGAGCCCCGGTCACCGTCCTGGCAGATGGGAGGAGGTCTCGGAACTGGAAGGGAACTACCTGGAATACCTGAGGGATGCGCGGCTCAACATCGACCACTGCGTCTGGGCCTGCCGCGTCTGGTCGGCCCCCTACGACGGGGAGGAGCCAAGTGCCGGCAGCTTAGCTCCGCCTCCGGACGCCCCCTTGGCCGCCAATGTGTCCGTCCCTCCCAGGGGGGGCCCATCGGACCCTGCGCCCGCCTCCCCCCGGACTAAAAAGCGGGGAGCAAGCCTAGAATGGGCCCCCATCAGCCTGCCGCCCAGCACTCCCCCACCCCCGGACACCAGAGACAAGAGCGCCCTGCTTAACGGGGCCCACGTGGACGCTGGCATCAAGAAGGTCCGTTGGTGCTCCCAGGAGAATGGTTCGGTGCCTGCCCCCAGCCCTTGGGAGAGCACGTCCTGTCTGGACCTGCTCGTGGACGAGGTGCTGAGCCAGGCCCCCCTGGAGAACGGAGGGCCGTTAACGGTTGAGAAGTTCCACCTGGAACTGTGTCAGCTGGAAGACGAGATGGCGAACGGGGGCCGAGCCGAGGAAGCCCTGGTGTCGGGCCCCCCACCCGAGCCCGACCCGCTCTCCCGGGAGGAAGAGGAGGCCTACCACCGCTTTTCCTCCTGCCCCGAGGGCACGGCACCAGCCCGGCCAGCCGACCCCCTGGCCCAGATCATCAGCAGCCCCGCCCGGACCTCGGGGCAGCCTCCCTGCCAGCCGTCCACCGGTGCGTTTCTCCAGGCCCAGGCGCGGATCTTTTCCTTCCGCAAGCTGGCCTCGTGCTGTGGACCCAGCCTGTCCATCTGTTGGCATCCTGGGGAAAACTCTCGTAAACTATTGGGCCGTTTAGGTTTTTTTTTATTGTTCTTACTTTTTTAATGTAAGTGCTACCCATGGTCATCTGGAGTTGGGTGGCCTCTAGATTGTAATAAACAAGCAAACTGGTTGCGATGGTCCCTGGCCAGCGCAGTGGAGTGAAGCGGAGGGGAGAGGGTCCTCCCCATCTCAGGCTGCCTCTCCAAGTCCAGCGGGGCCCTCTGAGAGCCAGGATCGCTACCTCTCCTGCCCCTGGGCCCTTCCGTTAACCTAGAGAGACTGGGGCTGCCCACCCCACCTTGCCCTCCGATCTCCTGGGCGCTGCCATTTGGCTGTCTGTGCCGGAGGCTTCCTGCAGCTATTGGGGGGTGGGATCCCGGTGCTCCTCCTCTCCCCTGATTCATGGTGGGGTGCTGCTGCTGCTGCTGCTGCAGCAGCCGCCCAGAGCCTTGGGTGGGCCTGGGGGCTCGGCCCGCCTGCCTGACCGCAGGCTTTGTCCACAGGCCCCTTCCTGGGCATCCTCTTGGCCAAGCTGGAGAACATGCTGCAGAATTCCCTCTACGTGAACTTCCTGCTCACAGGGCTCCTCGCTCAGCTGGCCTGCTACCCACAGCCCCTGCTGCGCTCCTTCCTGCTCAACACCAACATGGTCTTCCAGCCCAGCATCAAATCTCTCCTCCAGGTAGCCCCGCAGCTGGTGGGGCTGGGAGGGCGCCGCCCGAGGCCCCTCTGGCAGAAGATGGCTGAGGGGTCCCGCTTCTCCCCTGCAGGTCCTGGGCTCCGTGAAGAACAAAATTGAGGGGTTCGCGGCCAGCCAGGAGGACTTCCCGTCCCTGCTTTTCAAGGCCAAGAAGTACCTGATTGCGCGCAGCAGGCCGGACTGCTCTGAGGCCCCAAACGCCGGGCCCTCCCTGCGCCGCCCCGAGGCCCTTGGTGAGCAACGGGCGTGGCCGGGAGAGGGAGGCACCAGAGGCAATGGGTAGGGCCGGCCGATGGTGTGAAACTTTTGCGGGGGGAAGCGTAGCCCGGGGGTCAGCCATGGCTCCGTTTTAGCCCCTGCTGCGGGTGGGCGGGAGGTGCTCCTTTGGGCTTCTCTGGAACGGCTGCCACTGGTTGCTGAAGGGCCAGGGGCCATGGCACCTTGGTGGCCGTGGCGAGGAGGTGGCACCCCGGGGGCCCAGCCCTCGGCCGTAAAGCTGCCTGGGACCTGGTGCCCCCGCCGGTCTTGACCCGGGCCCACTCTCCTGCCAGTGAAGAGCCGGAAGCCGACCATCGGGGAGCTGATCATGCGCCACACCAACAGCCCGACGCGGGCGCGCCAGGCCGCCCAGCTGGCCCTCCAGCACGTGCGCGAGGGGCAGGTGCTGCAGGCCCTGTCGGGGGGCACCCTTTTCCGCGGCTCCGCAGAGAAGGAGAGCGAGGCCCTGCGGGTGAAGAATGCCGTCTACTGCGCCGTCATCTTCAGCGAGTTCCTCAAGGAGCTGGCCGCCATTGCCCAGGCTCACGCCGTCACCTCGCCCTTCCTGCTGGAGCCCCCCATGGAGTGACAGTCCAGGGCGCCCCCCCGGAGCCTCTCCTCCCCCGGCTTGGCCCATCAGGCCCGCGGGGTCGGGGCGTGGACCCTGCAGGGCAGCCCCCCCTTTTAAAACTCCGTACCAGGACATGGACCTTTTTAATTTATTGGGAATGAATGTTTTTTTTCTGGAGAATTTATTTGTCGCAATATATATCCATAAGGAGCTGTCTCCGTCTCTCCACCGCGGTGTGTCCGGGCGCTGGGAGGGACCGCCCCCGCTCTGCCCACCCAGATGTGGACTCCTCGGGCAGTGAGGTCCTGATGCCTGGCGCTGCTCTTTGCCCTCCTCCCCCTCTGCCCCTGGGGCTCTTGCAGAGGTGTCTGTTCTTAAGCAAAGCCGGGGAGCTTCTTGCTCTTTGTGGGCGCTCTCCTTTCCCTGCGGGGGCGGGCACCTCAAACTCCCCATGCGAGGTAGGCCAAACAGGCCTTTGGGCAGCCTGTGGCGTGGAGGGTACCCCCTGGTGCCGCGTTGCCCAGGACTCGAGGCCGGGACCTTGTGGGGTGGGCTCGCCTGTCACCTGGGGAGGTCCCTGCTGCCTGCCTGCCCCATTTAAGGAAAAGCCACTGCAGGGCCCTCGCCTGCAGAACAGCCCCCCGCCCCCAGCCAGGCCGGAGTCTCTGCAGTGCTGCATGCGAAACAAGGTGATTTATTGCTCTGGCAGCTGCTGGTGCCCCCACCGGCATCACTCTTCTGTGTCGCTCTCGGCTGCGATGCTCTGCAGGAGCGGCAGGGACATGGAATGCCTCTCGGGGTCAGCCAGGCTGCTGCCGCAGGAAAGCCCCAGCCTGGGCCGTCGCTGCTTGAAGGGCCATTTCCCTGATGGAGACGCAGAACAGGGGGGGTCGTTGCGGGAGTACCCCAAGCCCCCCGAGCGTTGCCCCTGCCAAGAATCCTCGAATCCCCCTCCTCCCTGAACGTGCTGGAGCAAGGCGGCATGGGGTGGGTCTCTCCCTGCTGGCAACGGGTGGAGGGCAGGGAGGGAGGGAGGGAGCCCAGCAGGCAGGCCTGCCCTCCGGCCCCGTCGCCTACCCCGCCTGCCCGGCCATGCTGGGAAAGGCCCCTGTTGGCCCCCAGGATGGAAGGGGTGGTTTGGCCGTGCGGGTAGCCTCGCCAGCTCAGCCGAGAGGGCAGTGCCCTTGTGCCCCTGGGATCGCGGAGGAGGACAGCGTCCCGGGCAAGCCAACTGAAGCGTGTCTGGGAGGCTTCGGGGGCCCTCGGGTTTTCAGGTCTGGGGAGAAACCAACCCTCCTGGGTTCAATGTTTGGTGGTCAAAAAGCCCGGCGCCGCCATCTCTTGGGGAGAAGCAGGGGGCAGCGTCCTCCCGTCTCCTCACCTGCCACTGTCCGCAGGGGCCTGCCCAGGGCCCTCCACCGCTTGCGAAGGGCCGTGCTGTCTCTCGGCAAGGGGAGCTCCAGAGGCCTGGTGGGGGGAGAGGCCTCCGGCGCTGCCATCCGCACCCACGCGGCCCGGGCGGGCAGGGTGCGGCCCACGGGCTTCTGGGAGCCCAGCATGCCTTTGTGGCCGAGGGCAAACTTGAGGCAGGAGAAGGCCACGGGGAGGGGCTGCTCCCGGAGGAAGCGGCGGTGCTCGGCCCCCTGGGTGACAGCCAGCGACAGGCTGCTGGCATAGAAGACCTCATGGACCACGTAGACGCTGCTCTGGGAGCGGAGCCACGGCAGGTCGGGGCGCAGGGCCACCGCCCCGGGGCGCAGCACCAGGAAGGCCACTTTCTTGTGGACGCCAGCCATGCTGAGGCGGATGTGCCGCAAGGTCCCGTCCACCAGCCGCGTCTCCTCGTAGCGGGATTCGCCCCTCACCCGGGCACTGTACTCGCGGGTGCAGTGGGTCAGCTCCCGCGGGGCCGTGCCTCCGGGCAGCAGGCTCTCCAGGGGCCCGATGGGCACCAGGCAGCGCTGCCTGCGCAGGGGGTTCTGCCCCAGCTGCGGCTTCTTGATCAGCACCGTCAGGAGGTCGTAGGAGGCGGCGTCTTCCAGGAAGGGGACTGGCACGACGGTGGGCCCAAAGCGCTCCTCAATGACCTGCCAAGGAGACCAAAGGGAGAGGCTGTCAGGGGAAGGTGGCCCTTTCCATCCTTTTGGGTCTGGGGAGCTGAAACGGCGCTTGTGCTCCGAGGGAGTTCCCCCCTTCTGCCCGCGGGCTGAAGAGAGGCCCTGCCCCCGGATAGGTGGACGGGGCAGGAAGGGGCGGGGGTGGGTGGCGAGGGCCAGCTCCATCCCGACAAGGGCCTCGGGAAAGATGCCACTGCTCGGCTCTGTCCCTGTCAAGAGCAGTCGCCGTCTCTGAACTGGGTGGAAAGAGCAGAGTGGGCCCCAACAGGCGCTTTCCAAATGGGTCCCGTCAGCAGCGGGGCGGGTTAGAGAAGGGAAGGGAAGAACTGCCTCCACTCGATATTATACTTCCCCAAACCCCTTCGTTATCCTGATGCCTATCCTGGTGCCGACGGGGAAAGGGTGGAAGAGCTTGCAACGGTAACGAAAAAGTGAGTCAATCCTCCTCGTGGGGCACCCAAACCAACCCCATTCCCCGTTCACACGCAGCTACGGAGAACTGGTGTGTATGAAAGGAATTACCAGCAAAACTTGCGTTTTCAAAAACGGCTTGGAGTTCTATTGCACCCGTTAGGGGGAACTAAAAAGCCATGATGGAAGATGCTTGTGGTCTTCCTGAAGAAAAAGTATTTTGGCATCCTTTCTAGAGAAAGGTCTGTAGCTCCATTTTCTGAGATGGTTGCCTTTGCCTAGAACCGAGCACAGAATGTGGCTCCTTGAATGATGCGCCTCTTGCAGCATCGCGCACCCTCAGTCCTGTGTGACAGAACATGGTTTCCTGCCTCAGAAGTGGCCTGCCCGGTAATTTTCCAAAATGCAGAGGTTTCCCTGGAATGCGTAGCAGAACATAATTTACGTGGAAGATCAGCGGCCATTGTTCAAAGGTGGCTCGCCCTGCAGGACTCCAGGTTTGGATTCCTTGCAAGCAGGCATTCTGGGCTATTTGGCCTCTTCTGCTGGCTTCTGGAGTAAATATGGCATTAAAAGTATTGAAAAGAGAGGAGTACTGAAGTACCGCTTCTTGCCCATCTCTAACACATGCCGCTCTTTTATTTTAAAAGTGGTCCTTGTGTTCCAGATTTTACACCCCCAGGCCGAGCAGAAACGGCTTTGGGTTACCAATAGTTTGGAGCCAGCGGGTCAAGCCCAGCTCCAGCTCCAGCTCCAGCTCCAGCTCCAGGTCACTAAATGGGAAAATGCCCGCCCTCTTGGCCTGTCTCCAGCCCTATTTCTTCCTTTCTTCTTCTCTTTGGTCTTCCCTTCTTGGCTTCCCCCAGTCTTGAATGACAGCAGCATTTTGCCTGGTCCTTCGTCTGCACCATCCGCCCAACGCGTGCAAGTTTCTGCTGCTTGTCCTCTCAGGAGGGGGCCAGCCTTGTCCTGTCCTCTTCAGCTTTACTTTCGGCTCACAAAGCGGTGCGCGTCTCCCGTTTGGCCTTTACGTTGGATTCCAGCTCTGAAGCCATGGAAGAGCTGCGGGGGCTCCATCCCTGGAGGTGTTCAAAACAAGCATTTCCCCAGGATGGCCCAAGGATTCCTGCCCTGGGCAGCAGGTTGGACTGAAGACCTTCCAACTTGGAGGTTCTAAGATCCTTCCTGCCATTCTTAGGAAGTATTCTCTGAGGCTAAGCAGATTTGGGGCCAGGATGTGTTCTCTAGGCCAGTGTTTCTCAACCTTGGCAACTGTGATGCTCCGATTTTTCGACTCGCAAACAAGGCTCCGACACATACTCCGTAGAATATGTAAAAGCTTTATTTACAGTGAGCAATTTGGGTTCACGTCAATGAACCAAGTGAATCATAGATACAAAACCTTACAGTTAAATAGGTTCCAGTTTCCCTCCCATAGAATGCGTTATCAGTGCCGTCTCGCACCCTCTCGTCCGCGCTCGGAGCTGTCCGGTCAAGGTGCTGATTGTATTCGTCTAATCCACACTGCGTGCTGCTTGTCTGTCTGGCGGTTTGCTGTTACATTTTTCCTATTGATTGCTTTCGGCGCCCTGGCTGGGGAATGTGTTAAGTGGCTTCTATTTATGTCAGGGTGGTACAAATACCGCCATGACATTCCGCCACCCCAAGATCATTCCTCCCCTCTCATTTTGGTTTATTTGGGAATTTAGTGTGAAACTTTTTCTTTAACCTGGGTGCGTGTACATGTCTTTCTGCCACCCACTCTCTGTGAATTACCAAATTGTTTCCATTGTATTAAATATTGTAATTTTCCCCTATGCCAGCAAATTTGGAAAACACAAGAATGGCCTGATGGCCATTTATTTATTTATTTATTGATTGATTGATTGGAAAAAATCAACTTATATCCCCATACCAACAAAGGGAAGCACTAAAGAATGTTCAAACTATCGAACAGTGGCACTTATTTCACATACCAGTAAGGTAATGCTCAAGATCTTGCAAGGTAGACTCCAGCAATTCATGCAGCAAGAATTGCCAGATGTACAAGCTGGGTTTAGAAAAGGCAGAGGAACTAGAGACCAAATTGTCAATATCCGCTGGATAATGGAGAAAGCCAGGGAGTTTCAGAAAAACATCTATTTCTGTTTTATTGACTATTCTAAAGCCTTTGACTGTGTGGATCATAACAAATTGTGGCAAGTTCTTGGTGGTATGGGGATACCAAGTCATCTTGTCTGCCTCCTGAGGAATCTGTATAATGACCAAGTTGCAACAGTAAGAACAGAGCACGGAACAACAGACTGGTTTAAGATTGGGAAAGGAGTACGGCAGGGTTGTATACTCTCACCCTACCTATTCAACCTGTACGCAGAACACATCATGCGACATGCTGGGCTTGAGGAATCCAAGGCTGGAGTTAAAATCGCTGGAAGAAACTTTAACAATCTCAGATATGCAGATGATACCACTTTGATGGCTGAAAGCGAGGAGGAGTTGAGGAGCCTTATGACGAAGGTGAAAGAAGAAAGTGCAAAAGCTGGGTTGCAGTTAAACCTAAAAAAAACCAAGATTATGGCAACCAGCTTGATTGATAACTGGCAAATAGAGGGAGAAAACGTGGAGGCAGTGACAGACTTTGTATTTCTAGGCGCAAAGATTACTGCAGACGCTGACTGCAGCCAGGAAATCAGAAGACGTCTACTTCTTGGGAGGAGAGCAATGGCAAATCTTGATAAAATAGTTAAGAGCAGAGACATCACACTGACAACAAAGGTCCGCATAGTCAAAGCAATGGTATTCCCCGTAGTAACCTATGGCTGTGAGAGCTGGACCATAAGGAAGGCTGAGCGAAGGAAGATAGATGCTTTTGAACTGTGGTGTTGGAGGAAAATTCTGAGAGTGCCTTGGACTGCAAGAAGATCAAACCAGTCCATACTCCAGGAAATAAAGCCAGACTGCTCACTTGAGGGAATGATATTAAAGGCAAAACTGAAGTACTTTGGCCACATAATGAGAAGACAGGATACACTGGAGAAGATGCTGATGCTGGGGAAAGTGGAAGGCCAAAGGAAGAGGGGCCGACCAAGGGCAAGATGGATGGATGATATTCTGGAGGTGATGCACTCCACCATGGGGGAGCTGGGGATGGTGACGGCCGACAGGAAGCTCTGGCGTGGGCTGGTCCATGAAGTCACGAAGAGTCGGAAGCGACTGAACGAATAAACAAAAAAATCTGGAATCTAAGATATCTTGCACTTTGAAGTGTTGTTCCCCATCTATTATCATTGGTATTGGTGCCACTTCCTCTGGGTGCCAACGGTTTGAGGTTTTAATAGGTTTCAATAGGCTACAATGAAACACTGGGTGAACTCTCCTTAAGTTTTTTGGAAGTTGTAACTGCACTGTCACTTTATTTATAATTTTCGTAATTGGAAAAAGGCCAATCTATTTTGGTCCCAATTTTTTGCATGGTTGCATTGATTTTAAAAATTTGGTGGATAAGTAAACTTTGTCTCCCACCTTGAATGGCCATTCAGGTGCCCTTTTCCTATCTGCAAATTTGTTGTAAGTTTCCTTGGCTTTTGTTAAGGCTTTCTCTCTTATTGGCCATCCCTCTGCTATGTGTTGTATCCAATTATCTAAGGGGACAATTTCAGTTCTGTAACTTGGTAATTCTGGGAAGGCTAGGAACTCCTGTCCGTTTACCACTTGGAACGGCGAGAACCCCGTGCTCTGATGCACTGAATTGTTGTATGCTACTTCCGCAAATGGCAGTAGCTCCACCCAATCGTCTTGTTGGTAATTAATGTAACATCTAAGACAGGGCTTTCCAAAGTTTTCCTGCGGTGACACACCAACGGTGGCATGTGAGAAAACCCAGAAGCACTGCTGCTGAGGCGGCATGCAAAACCCCAGAAGCGCCGCTGTGGTGGTGGCACGCAAAAACCCGGAAGCGCCACCACTGCTGCTTTCGGTTTTTGTGTGCCGCCACCGCTGCGGCGCTTTCGGATTTTCACGCGCCACAGTGGTGGCAGTGTCCTTGTGTGCCATGCAAAAACCCGGAAGCACTGATGGCCCGCCGCTGCCATGCACGTGGCCGCGCCATCAGCGCTTCCGGGTTTTGACGGGACACACCTGGGCCCCGCAGGCGACACACTTTTGTGTCACGACACACAGTTTGGAAAGCTGTGATCTAAGATATTGTTCTAATAATTGGTTAGCCCGTTCACAGCCACCATCTGTCTGCGGATGGAATCCAGAGCTTAGTCCTTGTCCCACTCCAATTATTTTTAAAAATGCCCTCCAAAATTTGGATGTAAATTGGATGCCATGGTCGCTGATTATTCATTCCGGACATCCGTGTATTCTGTACACATGTTGTACAAACAGTTTTGCCAATTGCCCTGCATTTGGGATGCTTGCACAAGGGATAAAGTGAGCTTGTTTAGAAAATAAATCTGTTACTACCCAAATGACTGTTTTCTTATGACTTTCTGGTAAGTCTACTATGAAATCCATGCCTATTTGTTTCCATGGTGGGGCTAGTTACGTTTTGTAACAATCCTCTGGGTTTGCCTCCCACTCTTTTTGCCATTGCACACGTGGGGCAGCTAGCTATGTATTCCTCCACATCTTTGCGATGGGAGGGCCACCAGAATTGCCGCCTGAGTAGGTGTAAAGTTTTAACAAATCCAAAATGCCCAGCTGACTTTGCATCATGGCTTCTTTTCAAAATTGCTTTTTTAAGGGTTTCCAGTATGTATAACCACTCCCCGTGCCACCAAAGTTCTTGTTTCTCTGTCAATTTAATTTTGTTGTCCTGCAACCATTTGTCAGTTTCCAATTGTGATTGCAACTCGTTGAGCAAATCCCCTTCCACTGGCAATTCTACTTGTTTGCCCCAGCTCCTAGTGACTGCTACTAATCCCGTTTGTGCTTGTGGGATGATTGAATCTACTATCTCCTCTCTCTGACTGTTGTGTTGTGGTAACCGGGATAAGGCATCCACCAAGAAGTTCTTTTTTCCGGTTATGTACTTCAATGTGAAATTGAATCTTTGAAAGAATTGTGCCCATCTAACGTGTTTGGGGTTTAGTTTTCGTGGGGTGTTTAAAGCTTCTAAATTTTTGTGATCTGTCCAAACTTCGAATTTGTGAGGGACACCTTCTAAAAGGTTCTCCAAGTGGTTAATGCATATTTTACAGCATATGCTTCCTTCTCCCACATGTGCCACCGACGTTCCGTTTCGGTGAATTTGTGGGAGAGGTACGCACATGGCCTCAGTTTCCCCTGGTCGTCTCTCTGGAGTGAAATTCCACCTAAGGCAGTATCTGATGCATCCACTTGTATGACTAGTGGTTTTGTATGATCAGGATGTTGGAGTATGGGTTTAGAAGTTAAAAGTTTCTTTAACTGGTTGAATGCTTCCTCGCATTCCTTTGACCATTGTATTTTTGTCCCCTGTTTGGGTGTTTTGGCGTTCCCTTTCCCTTTCGTTTTGAGGAGTTCTGTGAGTGGTAGTGTTACTTCTGTGAAGTTGTTTATGAATTGCCTATAGAAATCCGCGAACCCTAAGAAGCTCTGCAACTGTTTTCTGGTTTTTGGGGTTTCCCAAGCTGCTACTGCCCGTACTTTCTCTGGGTCCATTTTGATCCCACTGCTCGATATTTTATACCCCAAGTAGTCTAATTGTTCCTTCATAATTTCACATTTAGACAATTTTACATATAACTGGTTATCTAGTAAGTGTTTTAACACTTCCCGCACCAACCGTGTGTTTTCCTCTAAAGTTTCCGTATAAATTAAAATATCAAGATATACCTGTACCCCTAATATAAAATTCATGTAATACCTCATTAATTAAGCTCATGAAGACACCAGGGCCGCCCCTTAATCCGAACGGCTTCACGGCATATTGAAAGCAACCACATTGACAATTAAATGCTGTTTGCCATTCATCCCCCTCCCTAATTCGTACCTGAAAATATGCCTCCCTCAGGTCTAGTTTGGTGAATATTTTGCCTTTCGATAGGTGTGCAAGCATGTCCATCATTAGAGGCAGGGGATATTTATTTGATGTGCTAATGGCATCCAGTCCCTGATAGTCAGTACATAATCACAGTGAGCCATCTTTCTTCTTCCTGAACATAACTGGTGCTGCCATAGGTGAGGTTGCTGGCTGGATGAAGCCTCGTTCCAAGTTTTTGTCTATGAACTCACTAAGTGCTTCTAGTTCCTTATGAATCATAGGATACAACTTGGAGTTTGGTAAGACCGCCCCCGGTTCTAATTCAATAGCACAGTCAGTTTTTCGGTGGGGGGGGTAGTTGATTAGATTCGCTTTCCCCAAACACTTCTTTTAGGTCGCAAAACTGGGTTGGTATGATTTCAACTGCCTCCCCCCGTGTGTCTTCCCCAGGTTCCATTGCTGCTCCTATTAAGTCAATTCTTCCCCCAAGTTCATTGGGTTCAAATCCCTCGTATTTTCCATCCTTGAAGGTGATTTGGCCGGTTGACCAATGGGTATCTCGTTTGTTCGCCCCCTGGTCCGAGTACCGTTCCACACCTCCCCCAATTTCGGTCTCCCAGTCATACTTATTCCTTTTTGAAGTATTGGTTCGAGGTGTGCTCTCGTAGTCGGTGGAGGTTCTCGACTGGTTTCATCGTCCCTCCCCCCGTTTCTGGTGCTTTCATTTGCTTGAGTTCGCTGGTGCTTGCCGTCCACCATCTGTCAGCTGGCTGGCTTTCTGCTTTGTGCGCTTTGCTTTGCTTAGGCCAGAGCCCTTTCCCTTGGTCCCTCTGCTCTCACCTCCCGATGTTGGAAGGATATTCACGGAGTTCGAAGTTCCTGGTTGTGGATCTTCCTCAATAAACTGGTCGTTTACAGGTAATTTATCCATGTTGACTTGGTTCGTTCTGTGATGCTCCGATCCTTCGACTGGCAAACAAGGCTCCGACACACACCCCATAGAATATGTAAAAGCTTTATTTACAGTGAGCCATCTGGGTTCACCTCAATGAACCAAGTAAAACATAGATACAAGACCTTACAGTTAAATAGGTTCCAGTCCCCCTCCCATAGACTGCGTTATCAGTTCCGTCTCGCACCCTCTCGTCTGCGCTCGGAGCTGTCCAGCCAAGGTGCTGATTGCATTCTCCTAATCCACACTGCGTGCTGCTTGTCTGTCTGGCGGTTTGCTGTCACATTCTTCCTATTGATTGCTTTCGGTGCCCTGGCTGGGGAATGTGTTAAGTGGCTTCTATTTATGTCAGGGTGGTATAGATGCCATCATGACAGCAAGTTTAAGGTGTGTGGAGTTCAACTCCCAGAATTCCCCAGCCAGCTGTCCTCTTCTCTTGTATCTTATCCCAAAGCTCTTGACTGGACCCATATGCTCAAAGGCACACGTAGGTGTTGGATACTCTGTGCACCAATCCCTTCCTGTATTTACATGCTCGCTTCCTGGCACCTCCGCACCTGCCCTACCCCTCGAAGCGCAGTCCCTGCCTTTGGTGTCCTCCTATCCTCCAGGCTCTCTTCTCCCTCTGCGACGGGATTCAGCTTAGAGCCTTCCCGGTTCCCACGATGCGCAACCCATTCCTTGCCAGGCACTGCCCCCCCCCTGCTCTTCATTTTCAGGATTCTTCCCCCTCTTCCTGGGTCAGGATCGAGAGGAAGGGATCTCGGTCTTCCGTCAAATGCCAGCTGGGTACCCAGGGAGGTGCGCCTCTCACCTGCCAGGAGGGAGCCTCAATCCCCGCCGTGCCCAGCATCTGTCCCTCCTTCCTCCCTGGCAGCTGCTCTTCTTTCAGGGGCCCAGAAACTTCACGGCAGGGAGGGAGGACCCGGAATCTGCCCTGAAGCTCCAGAGTGTCATGGCCCTTCTCTTGAGGCCTTCTCCCTCCCCATCTCTTCACGCCCTGCTCCTGGCTGCCCTCCCTCTTCTGGGAGGCTTCTTGGCGGTGTTCCCTCTGCAAGTCCTCCCTGCGCACAGTTCAAGCACTTCCCGTCTTCCTTGATGGTTGGGAGCTGACAGTTCTGCCTCTTGGCCCTCCACCTTCTCTTTGGCAGGGGTGGAATGGGCGGAGAGCTTGCACATGATTCTTCTTGTCTTCAGACTGGAAAACATGGCACACCCCCTGCAGGACACGAGAGTGGTTCCCTTGGTTTCCAGGTTCTTCTGAGCCACAACAACAATGGCGTGCACCTTGGTCCCCTGCCAAATTCCTGTTTGCTCTTCCTGTTCACTTGCTCACATCCACAAGATCTACTTGTGGAAATCCCATGCTCCAGTAAGTGACCCGGGGGTGTGTGTTTCTCAACATCTCTTACCCAAACTGGTTTTAATGGTGCAACCATATCTACCCAGTTTTCTCAGCAACAGCTACAATTTGGAGGTGGCTTCCCACTGTCTTATTCCAGGTTGGGTTTGGATTTTTTCCTCTCAGGTGGGTCATCTTTCCTCACCTCTGCAGAGTCCACCTGAGTTATGGTTAGGGCTGAGTTATGGACCACTTTCCAGTGGTGGGGGGGTGGGGGGCTCAGGGTCCCTCCTTGGGCTGGAAGGTCATCATCTATTGACCAGGGACCCTGACTGGTGGTCAGGCAGGAACAGCAGCCAGAAGATCAGCTTGACCCCAACTGGATATTCGTTTGGCCTGGAGAAATGGTCTTTCTCTCCACCCCAGGATCCGCCATCATTTTAGATTACAAACACACTTTTCTCTCTCTCTGAATTGATGGGAGACCCTTTGATAGAGAACAGATGTCCAACAATCAAGATAGCAACACCATAAACGCATTTAGACTGCAAGCTAGCTCAAATATGGCCAAATGACCCCAAGGGTCCAGGGCCGTCCTGCCCAAGGGAGCCCACCTGGATGAGGCTGCCCCTCGGAACCTCCCCCTGCAGCTGATGACCCCCCTCCCCAGTCAGGCCAAGAGGTTGCTGGGGGCCCACTTGGCCCCTGATGCTGCGCCTGCCCCTGCAGTCGGGGCTGGCCACAGAGCCCTCGGGGGCACTGCCCTTCCAAATGCCCGCTCTGCCCTCTCACCTTGTCCCGGATCAGTTCCCAATTGGCATCTGCCTCGCTGATCTCGAGACACGGGGCCCCTCCGCTGTCCATCTTGCCTGCTGCAGGACAGGGCCTTAAGGGATCCGGGTGGTGGTGGTGGTGGTGGGGCATCAGTGAAGCGAGAGAGAGGCGGAGCCAGTCGGGGAGGGAGGAGGGGTCTTCCCCAGCACCTTAGAGGCAGCAGCGCCAGGAGCAGCAGCAGCAGAAGGCAAGGCCAGCTGGTGAGGTCACAAACAGTGGTCTGCCTCCATCATCATCGGGGGGGGGGGAGGAGGAGGAGAGAGCAGCGCCCTTCTTCTGCCTGGGTTGGGGCTGCAGCCACAAAGTCGGGGAGTTGATGGGGAGGGAGAGGCAGCCCTTCGAGGTAGGCCAGATCAGGAAAGATCCACAAGAATGGACCGGCTCCAGTAACAGAATCTTGGAAGGCTGGCTGTGTTCGCCTCTTAGGGTGGGGTGGGGTGGAAGGTTGCTTTGTAGGGCTCCTACGCTGCTGCAGCTGCCAAATGACGTCTTACCACTAATAAGCAAGATTTAACAAGCCCCAAGTACCCAAACAGTAAACAATATTATATAATAAATACTGCTATGCCAAGAGTTAGGAATATTGGCACAGCAGTATTCATAGGAATATAAATATTTAGAGGAATCTGAAAACTGCATCATACACTCCTTTGCAGAAGGAATCCCTTTCAATTCATCGCAGCTAGAAGTTCTGGCTGCCTTCCTAAATGACAATAACATCAGGGCCCGTTGAGTCGTCCAGGGGGATGCTTGTCCAGGGGGTGGGTGGGGGGAAATGACAGCAGTCTGGAAAGCTGGCCTCTGAAAATCCTGTGGACGGGTCTCTTTAAGGTGGGGAAGCCAGAGGGAGTCCACTTTTCCCCTCGCGGTGGGTGGTCGGAAATTGTTGAGAGCAGGCCATCCCATAGATATGCAGCTGCCAGCTTAAAGGGGTTTTAAAGGTAGCAACCGGTTGGCACCCAGCGTCAATGGAGAACCATTGCAGCTTTTCCGGTAGCGGTGCCACATCGGGGAACTGAGGCGCGCCCACAGCTGCTTGAGCTGCTCCATTCTGGGCCAGCTGCAGCTTCTGAGCAAGGGCAGCCCCACGTCGAGGGCATCGCGCTAGTCTGAATGGGAGGCGAGCAAGGCATGAGGGTGTCTGGCCTGGGCAAGCTTGCCGGGTGAATTGCACCTGTCTATGCCAGCTTGTAGGGGGCATGGTGGCTCAGCGGGTAAGACACCAGGCTTGTCAATTGGAAGATCACAAGTTCGGAGGTTCGAATCCCTGGCCCTGCATGACGGAGTGAGCTCCCACACTCGCCCCAGCTCTTGCCAACCTAGCAATTTGAAAGCATGCAAATGCAAGTAGATGAATAGGTACCACTTCGGTGGGTAGGTAACAGCGTTCTGCGTGCGTCATGCCGGCCACATGAATGTGGAAGCGTCTTCGGACAGCGCTGGCTCTTCGGCTAACAAACGGAGATGAGCACCGGCCCCTAGAGTCGGACAGGACTGCACAAATGTGCGGGGGAACCTTTACCTTTTTAAATGCCAGCTGAGCTGCCCTGTCCTCTCAGGCGGGGGCACTCTGGACTAGTTGCCCCATTCCCTGGCGCACACGGTGCCACTCTCTGTGGCTGGCACTTGGCTGTGCCTGGGATTGGCTGAAGGCCCAGCAGGAGCAGTGCTGTGGGCTTGTCAGAGCCCAGCCTGCCCTGGGACACACCCTTGCGGTGCCACTGCTGCCGAGGCGGAGCGGCTGTGGGCACACGTGTGGGAGCGGCAGGTGCAGCTGCAGCAAGGCTGGCCACCATCCAGCAGGCCGAGTGGGCGGTGCGAGGGGACAGCGCTGCAATTCCTCTCCTGCGGCGCCAGCTGGCAGCCTTGACACCCACCTTTCGGCTGCCTCGGAGGCCCCACGGCTGACAGGGCTGGCTCTGGAAACGGCCGATCTGCTCGCCCGTGCCTTGCACTTCACCCTCTGGCTGGCGTGGGCTTACCCTGTGCCCCTCAGTGGGCATCAGCCCTGGGAAGGCTTTAGCTGAAGGAACGGCCCCTACCCTCCTACCCCATAAAAGCCCAGCCCAGGGCCGAGAGGGCCAGAGGGAGGCCGTTTGGGTAGGCCTTGCTCTGCTCTCCAGAATGACCTCATCGAGTCCTTTGGGCTGTTGCGGGGGAGGGTCTGACCAGGCCGGCCAAAGGGAGAAGAGCAGCCCAGGGACGGGCACGGTGCCCCTCCGCGGAGGCCGTGGGCATCGCAGGGAGCAGGACGGAGCCAACCCAGCTGGAATCTAGCCTTGGAAGGTGGTCCCTCCCCTCCGCAGCAGGGCACAGCCTTCCCCCAGGGAACCGAAAGCTGCCGGCCGTGTTCCCGGCCTGGCCTGGCCTGGCCTGGCCTGGGAAGGGCGGTGGGGGCCGTGGGGCAGCTCTTTCTCTTCCCCGGGCCCCACGCTGCCCCATCCAGCTCTGTGGGGCTTCCCCAGGCCCTGCACGGGGGGTTCCTTCAAGCGCCCCCCACAGAGGATTCCTAGTGGCTGGTCAGGGTGGAATTTATCCCCTGGTGCCATTATCGGGAGGCCTGCCGAGAACACCCCCAAGTAAGGGGGCAGGCGGCAGGCCTTCCCTGTGGTAGCCCCACTTTGTGGTATTCTCTCACCCACCGTCCTGAGCTCACGGTAGGCACCATCACAGGACAATTGTAGGAAATCCTGCAAATTGCTTGTAAGGCACGAGGGAATTCCTCCTGGTTTTGCACACCCCGTGTTAATTTTTATCCCTGTTGGGTCACTCAGGGCTGGAGAGGACCGAGGCAGGCCGATACATATATTTATGCCTTTGCTCAGTCTACGCTCACAAAAACAACCCCCCTCTGCACCGGAAAGGGGTCCCACCGACTCAGAACGGGCTGGAAGCAATTTATGGGAACCGCAAATGTGAGGGGAAGGAAAGGGACTCCCACAGGAGGACTCAGCCCCACTTGGCAAGCCGCTCCCAAGGCGCTAGACCCCACCAAGGTGGATGAGTTGTCAGCTCATCTGTGGTGTAGTGGAATAGCGCAAAGCAAGGTTTATTCATTTATTTTGGCCCTGCTGTTTTGTCTCTCGGGACAAAACAGGAAACTCCACATCCCAGGGGGTTAAAAAGCTTTCAAATGCAATGCATTACATTCTGGCAGGGTGTGAAAGTGCAGGAAAGCTGGGTCTTTACCTGTTCTGCTCCCCGCCCAGGGCTGAAAATTTCAGTGGCAGATGGGGATGATGGGAAACAGAGTCCTAGGATCCGAGAGTTGGGAGGGACCTTGGAGGTCATCTAGCCTGACCCCTAGTCCAGTCAAGGGTAGGATCCACTGCAGCATTTCTGACAGACGACCATCCCTCTAGCAAAGAGGTAGACACCGCTTCCCGTAGCAGCCGGTTCCATCCTATGGTCAGGAAGCTCCTCCTGATGTCTAGTCCGAACCACCTTCCTCATATCTTTCACCCCCGGCTCTTTCTGAGCTGCAGTGCCCAGAGCTGGACGCTGGA
This sequence comes from Charina bottae, assembly GCA_023362775.1. Taxonomy (NCBI): domain Eukaryota; kingdom Metazoa; phylum Chordata; class Lepidosauria; order Squamata; family Charinaidae; genus Charina; species Charina bottae. The sequence continues at coordinate 4,864,891 of JALMGJ010000045.1, read as the reverse complement.
CTCTGGCCAGGGCAGAGGAGAGAGGTCTGGATCCTGTGCTCCTTTTATTGGACCCCCAGGGTAGCATTGGCCTTTCTGGCAGCTGCATCATGCTACTCGGTCACTGACTCCCAGACTTGTGCCTTGGTGCTTTCCCTTCCCAGGCACACACCTCCGCATTTCCCCGTCAGTTCCATCCTGTTCACTCCAGCCCATCACTCGGGCCTGGGCACATGCTGTGGACCTTCTGTCTCTCCTCTGAAGACCCACCCAGTTTCACGCCCCCTCAACTCCCTGGTCCAAGTCACTGCTTAAAGGTCAGCCGGCCCCTTCAAGTGAGCAAAGCTCTCTCCCCTCTGCCCTTCTGCAGCCCCACTAAGGCTCTGTTCCCCTGCTGGGGGAAGACAGAGGCAAACTAGGAGCCAAGGTCTTCCTTGATCTTGACGGGGTCTTCCGGATCTTGTTCCAGAGGGAGAGGGTTTCTCGTCCTTCCTAGGCACTTTTCCCCGTATGGATAACGTCGCTTTCCTCAAAGTCAGGTCCCCTTCTTCCCTTTTGGTCAGGCTAGCAGGTCCTCTTGCTCTCTCTTCCACCTTCTGACAAAATTGTTAGCTGCTGAAGACAATTTGTTGGACTTCTGACTTTGGGTAGTTAGATTCCCAGCAATTGTCAGGAAACACCCCCACACACCCCCGTTATCACTACAGCACGCCTGTTGGGGAGACTGGTCATCCGATAAAGAAACTTGCATCTTCTGCTTGTCCAGGCTGTTAATTGACTTCCTGAGTTAGAAACTCTTAATTCTCCTTGTTTACTGTCCACAACCTGTGCCCCGGTGCAGAAGCAGCTGAGGGTTTGAGTGGCATCACTCGGGGCCTCTTCGCTGCAGCCTCCTGTTTCTTCCTTTGCGTTCCGCTTTCCTGGTCCCAACCCTCAGCTGCATTTTCAGCTCTGGCTTTTGCCCCCCCCGCCCCTTGTTCTACTTTCATGCCACCCCAGGGACATGAGGCTCCTGCAAGCCAACCGCCCGCAGGCCGTTCCAGGGTGGCATGGGCAGGAAAGGAGGTTCGAGTCCCAGGCAGTGGGAAGGCCTGCTAGGTCCTGGAGAAGAGGGAGGACATCCTGGCACGGAGGACAACCGGGCCCAGCTTGCCAGGTCAGATTGCCCCCACCCCCAGGCTGACTCCAGCAGAGGGAGTCAAGCCACCTTCAGAAACTCAAGAAACCGGGAGCGCGCCACCTCAAGATGGCTGGACACACCAAACGGCCACTGGGCTGATCACAAAGAACCATCTCCTTGGCTCCTTCCAAAATGCTGCGTGGCATATTTGACCTTGCAGAAGAAACCGTTCCCTTTCAGGACACCCTCCAGGACTGCTGCCTGCTCCGCTGCACGCCCATCAGCTGCCCTACGGCCCCCCTTGCTCAGGTGCCACTGGGGAGGGAACACCCTTTCCCCACCTTCGCCAAGGTGGCTGGTCGTACTGCAAAGTGAAACCCCGAGGCGCTCCAGAGGTTTGGGGTCTGAGGAGGATTCTGTGTCCCTGGGAAAATCAATGGGGTGGAAATGAGGGGATGCTCAGGGCCCGTCTAAAGCGCCTAGCAGGCATGCAGGACCGGTTTTCAGGTTGTAGGATTCAGTTCAGGAAGTCAAGTCAATTTGACTCAACAAGTGATTTGAGCCAGGATGGCCCATCAGGAAAACCCATTTCATTTGAATGAAAAACTCCTGCATTGGCGGATTTGGTTTGAAAGCTTTCATCTGATTTACATTTATTCTGAATTGTTAATCTAAGGCCGGAGTGAGTTCCTGCCCACAGGCCTCCCAGTGGGCCTTTGCACTGGGGTGGGTGCCTGTGCGTGCGCATAGGGGTTGTGTCCCCCCAACCTCCTCCAGACCATTCAGGGATTCCGGTCTGTCCGTGGCTCTTTCTCTTTCTTCCCTCCAAAACGCCCCAACAGACAGTAAGCGGGAACACCAGAGTTGAACCTTTATTGAAGCCCGCTTTTCCACATCAGTGCAGTACAATTGCTGCCCCCCCCAGCAAGGTAGAGGGAGGGTGGCCTCGTCTGGAGCAGCAGGGCAGGGGGGGCACTGTCTCACAGGGCAGCTGTCTGAAAGCGCCCAAGGGCAGCCCCCCCAACAGCTTTGGCATCAGGTTGCTCCAAAGTCACTTGGGCGACCGATCCAAAGCAGACGTGGAGGGCCACGGCTCACTCCGAAGGCAGAGGGCGAACCAGGGGTGGGTGGCTGGGACTACCCAGAGCAGAGAATGCCGCAGGGGCTCCCCGGCTGTGTCGTGGGCTGCCAGGCGTGCCCGCGTGCAAGGGAGGACCTGGTGTCCAGCCCTTTCTTCCCTTGTACACCCAATTCCCAGCCAGCAGAGCCCGGGTGACTGGCTGGAGCTCTTGTGGGGGCTGCTTCACCACCGCTGGAGGCTGCTTGGCAGAAAAGCGTTAAGCGGAAGGAGCCAGTGTCCTTTCCGATCACAGTTGGAGGTAGTAAAGTTTCAGGGGGCTTGGGGTCGGAGGGACAAGGGTGGCCCGCCTGGTCTGGGCCCTGCTGCTTTCTGCCAGGTGGAGATCGGCCACAGTGCTGGGAAGGACGCCCTTCCCATCCTGGAACCCAAAGCGGGGGATCTCTCTTCTCCAGTCCCCCTTCAGGTTCAGCAGCGCTTTGTCCATAGACCTAAGGGCTGAAAGGGATCAACACGGAGACCATCTAGCTGAACTCTTGCCCCATGCAGGGGCCCTTCACCCCTGACAGACGGCTGCCCCAGCGCCAGCCTGTCCGCCCTTGAATAGCTTCCCGATGCCAAGCCAAGCCCAGCCCCTTGCGATCTAAACCCATCTTCTGCAACAGCTCTGAGCCGCCCCCCGCACAGCCACCCTTTGGACACCCGCGGATGCTTCCCTTCCGGCATCTGCCACGTGTGCAGACACAGCAGCTGGCTTCACGTGAGGCAATAGACTAGCGCGATGTGTGGTCCAGCACACTGTGTGAACAAGGCCGTCCGGTTAACCCGTAATGTTTTTCTCTTTTTTGCATAGCAGGTTTTGTGCGCATGCAGGCAGTGTGTGTGGCTAACTAGCTTTAGGCTTGGCGTGTTGCGCAAAGCCAGCCAGAACATGGGTTGCCTTTTCTTAGCTGGCAGCGGTGTGGCAAGTCGTTGGCAGCTGGGGGTCACCGGCTCCCTTTCCTGTGGGGGGGCTCCCAGCTGCTTGGAAGAACAGTGCCTCCACGCTGCCAGGCTTCAGCAGGCCGGGAAGAACGGGGTACGCGATGCCCCTCGGACACCATTGTGGCACCCCCGATCCCCCCTCCTTGGAGGGGGCCCATCTTTCCAATTCTGTGCACCTGGAGCGGGTCCAGTGGAGGAGGCCCTAAAGTGTCCCAGGAAGCCCCCTTAGCATTCCATGCCTGCCAGAGCGGCAGCCATGAGTGCCAAGGAGGCACCCGGCAGACCTGCCGCGCTGGCATCGCGATGGTACCTGCAGAGACCGGCCCCCACCGGTCAAAGGGGAGTTTCCTGCTTATACTGGTAACCACAAGTGGGGCCCTCAAACTGCAGCTTGATGGCTGCCTTAAGGTGCAGGTGGGGGGCCAGGGTGTCGATGGCCACCAGGGGCCTCCCCAATTCCCTGCTACGCCGGTCCTGAGCTACGGAGGGCGGAAGCGCCAAGAGGTCTGGCTGGTGCAGGTGGGTTGGGGAGCGTTGCTGTGCCTGCTGTGCCCCGGCGAGCGTGTCAGTCGGGACTGCCTGGAGGGTGGATGTGGTGGCTGCAGAGCCACGGGACGCCAGCGACTTGCAGGGCTCGCCGGTGGAACCCAGCGAGGCCGAGGGAGAGTCGCCCTGCCGGCCTGGGGCGGCAGGGCTGCTGGCCGAGCCCGGCTGGGGGGAGGTGGGCACGGGCAAAGCCCCGTAGCCCTCCATCAGCCGAAGCACCGCCTGGTGGCCCTGCTTGGCGGCCATCCGCCTGGGAGTGCGCCCCGCCTTGTCCCGGGCATCGGGGCTGGCACCGTGCTCCAGCAAGACCCTCACCAAATCAGCTCGGCCTTCCTGCGCTGCCACACCCAGAGCCGTGGCCCCTTGGTTGCAGCTGTGGTTGGGCTGTGCTCCACGCTCCAACAGCAGGCGTGCGATCCTCCTGTGGCCCTGCCAGGCAGCCAGGTGCAAGGCTGAGCGGCGCTCCTCGTCGAGGGCATCCACATCGGCCCCGTAGCTCAGCAGCAGCCGAGTGGCCTCTACCTGCCCCAGCCAGCACGTGACGTGCAACGCAGTGCGGCCCTGCGCGTCGCACCCCTCCAAGCCGGCCCCGTTCTCCAGCAACAATTCGGCCATCTCCACGCAGCCCTCCAGCATCAGGAGGTAGAGCATGGGGCGACCCTCGGAGTCAGAGAGGTTGACATCCGCCCCCTTGCGCAGAAGCAGCTCGGCAGTGCTGCGGTGCCCGCCCAGCATAGCCAAAGCCAAGGCAGAGAGCCCATCGTACCCCTGGTGGTCGATGGGGGAGCCGTGCGCCAGCAACAGCTGCACAGCATCAGCGTGCCCCTCCTGGGCCGCCAGCATCAGCGGGACCCGCCCGTCCCGGTTTGGCTCGCCTACGTGGGCTCCGGCCTCCAGGAGGGCCGCACAAGTCCTCTGGTGGCCCTGCCAGGCAGCCAGGTGCAGCGGGGTCCAGCCCATCCCGTCCCGGTGATTTTCATCCAAGCCCCGCTTTAGCAGAGCCCGGACGACGGCTTCGCTGCCCTGTCCGGCTGCAACGCCCAGAGCAGTCCGGCCCTCGCTGTCCAGCGCGCCCGTGGCTGCGCCCCAAAGCAGCAAGGTCTCTACGACCGCCCTGTGGCCCATGGAAGCAGCAGCCAAGAGTGGGGTGCAGCCCCTGGAATCGGCCTCATCCACTTCAGCCCCGGCCTCCAACAAGAGCTCAACAACATCCGCGTGGCCTTCGTAGGCAGCTACCAGCAAGGGGGTCATGTTGTCCCGGTCGGCGTGCCCCGGAGAAGCACCATAATTCAAGAGCAGCTCTACCACCTTGGCATAGCTGTGGCTCGCTGGAATGCATAAGGCTGCCACAGAGAGGGCTGTACGCCCGTCCACATCTGCGTGGTCGACATGAGCCCCGTGGGCCAGCAGCACAGCCGCAATCCCTCCGTGTCCCATGTAGGCAGCAGCGATGAGCGGAGTGCGCCCCTCGGAGTCAGCCAGGTTGACATCCGCCCCGTGCTCCAACAGGGTGGCCACGATGTCCTCATGGCCACCCCAGGCAGCTGCCCTCAGTGCCGTTCTCCCCTCGGTGTCGGCGCAATCCACGCTGGCCCCGGCTCGCAGCAGCACATCAACAGCCTCGCTGTGCCCCCCCCAGGCAGCTGCCCGCAGAGCGGTCCAACCTTTGTGGTCTGAGCAATCAACGTTGGCCCCGTGGGCCAGCAGGCAAAGCAGGACCTTTGTGTGTCCCTGGCGGGCAGCCAAGGTCATGGGCGTCTGTCCGTGTTGATCAGGGGCCTCAGGCTGTGCCCCGTGAGTCAAGAGCAATCCCACCACTTCATGGTTGCCGCTGTGGGCGGCACTGGCCAGCAAAGTGCGCCCGTTCCCGTCCCGCTGGTTGACACTGGTGCCGTTTTCTAGCAACAGCCGCACAGAGTCTTCGCGCTCCAGGGCGTACCGCAGGGGGGGAGCTGGCCCTTGGTCCCCCAGGCGAGCCCCTGCCAGCACCAGGAGCTCCACCACGGCTGGCTCCAACGGCGTCAACAGCTCCGACTCCAAGCAGCGCTCCACAGGCACTCCGCACCACACCAGCCACAGCGCCAGCTGCCAGCCCTCCAGGCCGAGCTCGGCCGCCAGCAAGTGTTGGGCCAGTTCAATCACCTCCTCTGGGCTCAGTTCTGGGGCCCGGCAGGAGGCACTCATGGCGAGCAGGGCGTGCCCACGGGCCGGGCAGCAGAAGTACTTCCGCGTACAATGCTTGATGTAGCACAGCCACTCGGCAAAGCTGGCGTGGAAGAAGACACAAGTGTCCCCTGGGCCCTTTTGAAGGAGCCCTGCCAAGGCTGCCATACGGTCCTCAAAGCCCTCCCAGGGCACCGGACGGCACGTCCAGACGGCAGCGTGAAGCTCACGGGGCCTCAGCGGGCGAGGCGCTGCTAGCAGGGCCTCCAGCAGAGGGCGGATCAGGACGAACTGGTTGTGGGGGAAGAGGCGCTGGCAGAGCCAAAGGTAGAGTCCGCAGAGCGTCCCTGGGATGTGGCGGGCCTCGCGCAGGGTGACCAACTCTTCTGCCACCCCGTCTAACACCCGTTCCAGGTACAGTAGGCACCCGTTGCTCTTAATGTGCAGCTGGCTCAGGGCTCCATTTGTGTCCGGGGCGAAGCGCCGCCGGAGCGCCTCCTCCTGATCCAGCCGGGCGAGGATGTATTGCTGCACGTCGCAGACGACGGGTTCCCTCCGGAGGTCATCGAGGCACAGCTGCCGGAACCCTGCGCAGGAAGAGGCAGGAGGGGAGAATGGCCTGAGACAAACCCTCTCCCTCGGCAGTGGCCGAGGAGGAGGGCAACATGCCCCAGCAAGGAAATAGCGTCCGGCCGCCGAATGCCCACCCCCCCCACCCAAAGAGGAAGCAAAATGCATTGGGCACCTGTCCTCAAGGGAGGGATGGCTTGCCCCCGTATCGCAGGCAAGCAGCTCCCAAAATGTACCAGGGGTAGCTCGACCATGCGTTGCGTCTGGGTAGAGGCCTCTCCCGTTTGCTCTTCTGGCCCCCCCCAGCACTGAAAGGTCCAAGGACCCCCTCCTTGGAAAGCTCTGCTCAGAACCCACTCCAGGGTAGCTGCGGCACACAGCCGGCAGCTGCCAGAGCCTTAAGCCCCTCCCCTCCCCCAGGGATGGAACTAGGGTCTGTGTCACCTGGGGTAAACATGGATCCCACGCCGCCCCATGGGTTATTTTGTCATTTTGGCAACCCCCGCTTGCCCCCCTAGTTGCAGCCCTGCCCTCCCCCACCCCAGGGGCCCTCCTCACCAGGAAAGAGGCGCAGCACCCCCTTGCTGTGAGAGCGGGCGCTGCAGACCAGGAGCAGCCAGGGGGGCAGCAGCCGCAGGTGGCTCCCCAGAAGTTGGGCAATGGACTGGCTGGGCCCTGGAGCGGGCCCCCTCTCCTCCTCGTCCTCCTGCTCCTCACGGTCTCTCTTGCCCGCATCCAGCGCGTCCACCACCATCAGCAGAGGCTTTGCGGGGGGTGGCAGGTCCAGCAGGGGCAGCAGCACCGCTCTGGGGGGAGAAGGGGGAACGTTGACAGCCTCCCACAGACCCTCGCAGCATGCATGGGGGGGGCAGGCAGCAGCACCGCCAAATGCCCGGCGCAGGGGAGCCCATGAGTGCTCTGCAGCGGGAGCCAGCTGGTCTGGGCCAGGCACAACCTGCACCCCGGCCACGAGCCTCAGGGCCTCGTAGGTTCCTTGCTCTCTTCGCTCTATAGATTTCTGGCCTATTTTGGGGGAAAGGAATTGGCATTCGGACATACTGTAGGGAACAATGAGAGAAAGCCTAAAACCAGCCAGTGAATTAAAACGCAATTAAAAGCAAACAGAGCGGACTGGGTAAAACCAGTAAAACACCCATCATTTAATACAACCATTGCGTGAACAGATGCGCTCCAATCTCCTTTCTGAGAAAGCCCTGCCAACAGAACAACTGTAGAACTTTGGGAGCCAGAGGGGGGGCCCTGGATGCCGCCCCCACCGGACAGGCTGGTTCTGCAGACCTGCGTGCCTGGGCAGCTTCCTTAAAGGGACAGGCAGCCTTCAGCGCCGGGGCTGAGGATGGGGACTTGGACTGCGCACGGCTGTCCCATGACGGAGGGCCCTAGCCCTTGCCCTGGCCAGCGGTCCACCAACAGAGGCTTCCAGCACGCCGGGCAGAGCAGAGCCGGCTCAGGAATGTGGGTGGAAATGGATGCAGGAAACGCTCCTGCATCGCCTGTGCTCCTCCAGGAAATCCGGCACCAGCATTGATCAGGCAACCCCCGAAGCATCGAAGCATCCGGGTGGGGTCTTTGGAGGCTGGCGGCACCGGTGCCGTTTCTGTTGCTGGGGATCGCCACTGGCACTCGCTGGCCTTGCTGGGCCAGGAAGAACCCCACTCCCTGCAACTGCCCCCCCCCCCCCGGCAGCCGTCCCTAGACTTCCAGCGCTGCAGGGCAAGCAACAAAGGAAAGCGCCTGGGATCCCAAGCGGCCAAAAAGTTTGGATGGCCAGAGGTGGGCGGGGTCGCCCTCCCTGCTCCACAAAACACCCCGTTAGATCAACTTCTACCGCCTGTCTCTCGGCCGGTGGGGGCCATGCCCGGCTTCCACCCCAAGGAGGCCCAGGAAGGGCAGCCAGGCTCCCTCCGGCGGCGCAGCTGCCCGTCTCTCTGGGGACAGCAGCCCGTGGGCTCCGAGGCCGGCAAAGGCTGCACGGTCGTCCCCGGGCAGGGGCGGGGGCAGGCAAGGGGAGCTGGGGGGCTCCTTACCTGCGGAAGACGTCGTCCGGGTCCTTGCACGTGGCCGGCTCCAGGGCTTGGGGGCCCCTGACCCGGCGGAGGCGCTCAGCGTAGCCCGGCAGCAGAGGGCAGCGCTCGATCTGTGCCACTAGCCGGAGCAGAAAGCCCTGGGGAGTGCGGGTGGTGGCATCGTGCGCCTGGCAGAAGTGCCAAGCCAGGGCGGAGTCGCCCAGCCCCACGCGAAGGCCCGGCTCCGAGGTGGGCCACAGGGCTTCGGTGCACAGCGCCGTCTTGCCGCTGCCGGGCCCGCCGGTGACCAGCACCCCGCCGCCCCCCTCCAGGCTGAGCGCCAGCCGGCCCAGCGCCCACTCCCGGCAGTAGAAAGGCTTGCCCCGCAGGAGGCTCCCGGCAGGCTCCATGCTGGGCCGGGCGCATGGTGGGCTCTGGGCGGCGGTCCGAGGCCGGTCGGTTCCCGGGCAGCAGCGCGGGGCCTGCGGGCGGAGAAGCGGGGAGCGCGTGAGAGCGCCACCCGCGGCGGCCCCGCCCTCCGCCCGGCCCCTCCCTGCGCCAACCTGCGGCCCCCGGGCGGCCCTCGACGTCCCTCTTCCGACCCGACCCGACGCGGCTCAGGGAGGCGGCCAGGTGTGCTCCTGCAGTAGGAGCGCCGAGCGCGCGCCAGCGGATGCTGATTCATCCGCTCACACCCCGAGCGGGGCCAGCCCCCTGGCGGGCCTGTAACCCCCTCCTGCCCGCAGGCCTCCCGCCGGAGCCGCCGAGGCTCCGTGCCCCTCGCCCTCCAGGTGCCCCCAAGCGGGCAGGCGCCTCTCCCCGCCGGCAGCAGCCCGGAGCGCGGCTTGGAGCCCGGAGCCCGGAGCCCGGCTGGCCCCGCGTCGGGAGCGCAGCGTCGGGGGGAAGCGGGGGGGCGAGCGCATCAAGCCCGGGCAGGCCGGCGGGGCTAGCCTGACATTCTTGGCCTCTCGCGAGTCCCCGGCGCCCCGCCCCGCCCCTCTCTGGCGGCCGGGCGGGGAGGGCGAGTCTCATCCCGGCTGGCACCACGTGGCGGCGCCCCGGAAGCCGGCGGCGGGAGGGCGAGCGCAGCCCGGCATCTTTCCGCGAGCCGCCGCTGCTCCTCGGGGACTGCGGGGGACGAGCCCCGCGGCTTGCCAGGTGCAGCCCCCTGTGGCGCGGCGACCTTTCGTTCCGGCCCGGCCCGGCCCGGCCCGCCGGAGCATCCCTGGGGCGCGCGAGGGCGCGGAGCTCCGCGGGCGAGTCGGAGACGGGCGCGCATGCGCACCAGGGGGAGAGGCGTCCAGAAAGCGGCGGCGGGGGTGCACGTGCCCGGGGGCTGTCGCGGGGCTGTAGGGCGGCGGCTCACCTTCGCGGCGGCGGCGGCGCAGGGCGGGGCCGGGCGCGGCCAGGCTTCCGTCGCCGGCGGCCCCTCGCCCGTTTCCCCGCGCCGCCGGAGGGCGAGAGGGGCGCGATTCCCGAGCGGCCGGCTTGGCCCGGGCGAGCCGCCGCCAGAAGGCCGGCCGAGCCCCGTCGTCAGCCCCGTGGCGGCGTTGGCAGGCCGCGGGCAGCCGAAGGAGGACCGGCCGCTTCTTGCAGAGGCAGTCCGGAGGGTTTTGAAAGGGAGCTGGGGAGAGGCTGCCGACGGCGGCCAGTTAGGAGGGGCGTCCGGAGCCTCCAGCCTCAGGGGCAGTAGGACTGAGTGCGGCAGTCCAGCTCCGGGCTTCCCCGTGAGGCTGGCCGGTCCTTCTGGCCAAAGGCCGGCTCGGTGCCTGCTCCAACCAGTGGCGACCGGGGTGGGATGCGGGTCACGGCCGGATTTCATTTGCCCTCCTTGGGTCTGGCAGCTGCCAGCCATCTGGACCGGCCCCAGACCGGTGATGCCGAAGGAAGGCCTGTGCTGCCTATTCCAGACGCGGAGCCCTCTCTGGGAGCCTGGTCCTTTGAGAAGCGCCCAGCGGTTGCCCGCCAGCCTGCCCGCACTTGCTTCAACCAGCAGGCGGCTGGGAGATCAGGGGTGGTGGGGTCCAGCCCGCTGTCCTGGGGGTTAGGGGAATCCTCTTTGTTCCCCAGGGAGGTGAGTGATCTCCTGTGGCCCAGCTGGGGTGGTGGGCCAGGCCAGGCCCCCCGGCCCTTCCCCACAAAGCTGGAAATGCTTTTTTAAAGATATGTTCTGAATGCCAGTCGATCCTGCCCCCAAAGGCCAGCGAGGTCATTGAGCAGAAGGATGGTTGGGGGGGCTTCAGAGAACCAGCCTGGCAGGAGGGCTGGGGGGGGGGGGAGTCTGGTGGAGCTGGAAGAGGCTGCTTCTGCCCTCTCCCCAGGAGGAGGGGGAGGGGGGGCGGGCAGGTCCCTGGGTTGCCTTGCCCTGGAGCCCCTCCTGGAGGGAGCTCTGCTGCTTCTGCTCGGGGCTGGGGGGGGCAGGCCAGGGGTGCCCCAGCTTGGGCACAGGCTCTGGCCTGCCATGCATGGCCGTTCCTGGGCGGCCTCCTGGCAGGCGCTCTGCGTGCCCTGGCAGCTGCCCGGGCTGTGTTTAAGGGCGGGGGTCTGAAGGACTGAAGGGGGACTGAAGGACTGAAGTCTGAAGGGGGCCTCCAGCCAAGACCCCTGCTTGACTCAAAGTAGGGGCATCGAGCCTTTGGCTGGGATCTTGGAGCGCTGTCTTCCCACGGCATGCGCACACACGTCGGACACCTGCTGGTGCATTTGCCCCAGAGCGGGGCCGGGTGGAGGCTGTCCGCGGCTGGGAGCACGTGGTGCGAGCTCTGCTTCGCTCGTGGTCCGCTGCCCCTGGGTGGGTTCAGTCCGCAGCCTCCGTCTGTCCTGCCCCCGCTGCCGTTTGCTGGCCTGGGATCTCCCCCTGGCACCCGTGGGGAAGGGCGGCAGTGCCTCCTGTTCAGGGCCCGCCCACCACTCCTGGGGGGAGGGAAGGCGGCAGGGGAAGGGCCCCCCTTAACGGCCGTGTGGTCTTTGGGTTTCCACCGAAGGATGCTCGCCTGCCCTGGGCAGTGCGAGCGCAGGGCATCTTCGTGCTGCCCGGGGTCTCGACCAGGGAAGAGAAGGGTGCTTCCTCAGGAGTCCGGCCCTTCCTTTCTCTACGCAGGGAGTCACACAATGCTCTGGGAAGCTGGGGATTCCCAGTTCGCTAAGAAAGAAACCAGCATGCGCATAGGTGTGCGTGCATGCATCTAATCTTGCATTACAAAAGGGGGGCATCGAGAGGGGAGACGCATCAAGAGGGCCAGTAGTTTATTTGGTGAGGGGGCATTTCGTGGGTTGGGTTCAGTAAAGCAACCATAAAGAAGTGGATTCCCCTTGGCTGCCTTGTCCCATGTGGACCAAGCTGTCCATCTCCCCCCCCCCCATTTCAGGCTGACTGCAGGTGCTCCCCGCCATTCCTCGTGCACCGTCTGCAGCCCTGCGCGGGGCACTCCTTGCCCTGAGGGCGAGGGTCCTGGGCTTCCGTTGTGCAGAGAGAGGAGAAAGGTGGCCCTCCACAACATGGGGCTTCCTAGCTCAACTCCTCTTGAATCTTTGGAGCTGATTTTTCAGAGAAAGGCCCGGGGCTGGTCCTGGACAGTCTCTGGACTGCTGTCCTCACCATCCCATCCCCTGTCGGCCTCCCCCCCCCTCCAGTTTTTGCAGGTGGTTGGAGTGTCTCTGCTCACTCAGGAGAAGAGAGAGTTTCTGAGCAAATAGCCAGCTAATTTGTACCAAAAATCCATGGAAATCTCCGGAGAAATACATTTATTATGTCGGAAGCATACATGGCTCCGTGAATACATGCGCCGGACGCACTCCTTTCATTGCTGCTCTTTCCTTCCAAGCAGAGACAGACTGCTGTGTCTAGAAGTAGATGATGGGGTCATCCTTGGTCTTGTCCAGCTGGAAGCTGGAGAGCTCAACCTTTCCACCGTAAACTGGCAGGGCCTGGAAGATCCTCAGATGGACGTAGTCTTTCGCTTTGTCACCACATTCCATCTGTGAGGGGAGCAGCGTGACATAGGGCATCAGACGCAGGGCCCGTTCAGTGTGGATTGCCTTCATCAGAGCAATCGGGGAGCCGCAGCCCTCATCCCCAGAGGCGTGGGAACATACAGTCGTGTGGGGAGGGAATGTCTGTGGCTACTTCACATGAGAGCTCCAAAAGCCAATTCTGGGTCATACTAAGCAGCCAGAGATCAGGCAACCTCCTCCAACTGGATGCCTCCAGAAAGAGCGGGAGACATCTCCTATCCTCCCTAATGCCCACACTGGTTGAAGATCTCGCTGGCTTCCGAGGTTCAGACAGGTCTTTCCCAGCCCACGCGCCCCTCTTCCAAGGGCTACAGAAGGAGCCCTTCCAGGCCGGCAGAAGCGTTTGCAAAGGGGAGCTGCTGGGCAGAGAGAATGGCTTGCAGGGAGGGAGGGAGGGCGGGCATCACCTCCAAGAGGTCCAGGAAGCCCTCGGGAACGGGCCGGAAGGGCCCAGGGCTGCTGCCATCTGAGTGCTCCTTTCGCCCATTGGCTGATTTGGCACCGAGCCCCAAAGTAACCCAACTGCAGAATAGGTTATGCCTCAAAATTTGAGGAAAACGAGCTGCAGTTAAAACCGAGCAGGTTAGGTAGGTAAAAAAAAGGTAAAGGTTCCCCCCGCACATTTGTGCAGTCGTGTCCGACTCTAGGGGCCGGTGCTCATCTCCGTTTGTTAGCCAAAGAGCCAGCGTTGCCCGAAGACGCTTCCACGGTCATGTGGCCGCATGACGCGCGCGGAACGCTGTTACCTTCCTACCGAAGTGGTACCTATTAAACTACTTGCATTTGCATGCTTTCGAATTGCTAGGTTGGCAAGAGCTGGGGCGAGTGCGGGAGCTCACTCCGCACGCGGGGCTAGGGATTCGAACCTCCGAACTTTCGATCTTCCGATCGACAAGCCTGGCATCTTACCCGCTGAGCCACCACGCCCAGGTTAGGTAGATGCCACATCAACTGGGATGGTTAAGCGTCTTTTGAGAACACAGCCTTTGTGAAGGGGGGAGAGAGGGATGCCGAAAAACCTCATGGGTAGTCCAGAAGAAGCTGATTCCCCTCCCGTCCCCAATTGGGTGTTTTCAGGAGAGGAGTAGGTTGCTCTGCAACACCCTCCCCAACATTTAAGTGGGAAAATGCAATCTGATGTCTGCATGAATGTGGCAGTACAGGTAGTCCTCGCTTAATGACCACAATTGGGACCGGAATTTCGGTTGCTAAGCGAAGAGGTCATTAAGCGCATCTGGCCCGATTTTGTGGCCTTTTATGCGGCGGTCGTTAAGCAAATCACCATGACTGCTAAGCGAACCACGTGGTTCCCCATTTATTTTGCTTGCTGGAAGCTCGCTGGGAAGGCCGAAAATGGTGATCACATGACCGTGGGATGCTGCAACGGTTGTAAATGCGAACTGGTTCCTAAGAGCTCTAATTGTGATCATGTGACTGCAGGGATGTGGCGATGGTTGTAAGTGCAAGGACCGGTTGCAAGTCAGTTTTTCAGCACTGTCATAAGTCTGAACCATCACTAAATGAATGGTCATTAAGCGAGGACTACCTGCAGTCAGATCCATCAGCTTTTAAAAAACAAGTCCATGCAACATTTCAAAACCATTTACACAGACCCTCTCTCATACTCAGGATTCAGCATCACAAAGCCACATTTGCAATTAAAACTGTGAACCACCTCATTACAGGCTTGCAAATCCACCAGTTGACTGCAATGCATGAATATATGCTTTCTATAATATGTGACCAGGTTTTGAGCCAAAAAGGCAACAAGATCACATGTTTGTAGCGTAGTATGTTAGGAGTCAACCCATTTGACGAAGTGAGCTGTAAACTAACAATGCATACAATGAATGAATTTGCATAACCACATATGTGACTTACTCTGTTACTCAAGTTCTGAAACTTAAAGGGACTTTGCAAAATTTGCAGTTCTCTCCCCCAAATCATTGGTAATTGATTGCCCAATATTTGGGGTGGGGATGGTATGACACAAAGCAGCCAGGTCTGTGCGAATGTAAGTCTCCTAAGGAGTGGAAACCAGAAATCCCCACCATTTCTTTGGGATGCAAAATCATTTGCATTCCCCCTCTTGTGACTAATGCATGCTGAGCTCCCTCCCTCCCTCCCTGCTGGCTAGCCAGCCACGATCCAGCCACGGGACCCAGCTAGCCACTGACCTTGACGAAGTAGTTCACGCCAGCAACCAATTGCTCACAGAACAAAATGGCCCTGTAGGTGAAAAAAACCTTGTTCGCCGCCGCCTCCAGCTCCTCTTTCACCTGGTGACAGAAGGGAGACCACCAAAACAATGAGAGGTTGGCAGCAAGAGGGCCCCTCCAGGGAGGGGCCACGCCAGCAGAGGCCCCCCTCACAGCTCCTCGGTGGCCTGGGCAGAGGATGGGGGCTTGAGGAGTGCCTGCCTTTGGGGTTTTGATCAGGGTTGTGGCTGTTTCTTGACAGAGCAGGGAAAGGGACTTGGTGGGGGGGCCTACCTGGTTAGCAATGCCTTGAACTTCAGGGGTGGCTGCTTTCGGAGTGGAGAGTCCCCCACAATTCATGGTACTCAAGGTCTCTGAGAAGCAGCTGGCAGACTGGGAGGGGGGTGGAGCTGCCGGGCCTCGGGGGGCAGCCCAGATCCTGGGCTTTTATGGATGGCCCAGTGAGCTCCTGGTCGTGCGTCCTGCTGCTGTCGCCACGTGAGGCCACCTGCGCATCTGGCCAGAGTGGTTTCATCCTGGCCCGCCCTCCTGGGCGACGGAAGGAGGCGAACCAGCCCAGGCGTGTTTGGGCCCTCTTGCAACAGGGACGGGGTGGGGCTGGGAGCCGGCGTGTGAGTCAGCCCTGGAAGCCGGAGCAGGGCTGACAGGAAAGCAGCCGCCCTCTGGGTGTGTGTGTGTGTGTCCTGGAGCTCCTGCTGCACTGCAGTCCTCCCGAATGCAGGCCTAGCGCTTTTCGGAGGGTGGGCAGGGTGGGAGCTGATACAGACATGTGCGCAGCTGGCAGCAGCCGAAACCAGGGAATGGGACCGAAGACCCCAGCCTGAGCACATGTCACCCTCGACATCATCAAGGCCTCACAGCTTGTTTGCACAGCAAGTTTGTGTCAGAAGAAGATGCAAGATGCCGTATAAAGTTAGAACCACCAAGGACGTCTGTCAGCTGCCACGGTGGTGGCCTGGGGATGGGACAGATGCAAGAGAAGCCATCTTTATGCACAGTTGAGGACGAGCCTTGAGGGAGCCAGGGAGGGCTTGGCCTGACTGACAGCTCTGGGCAAAAGGAGGGCAGGGTGGGGTCGGAAGAGCAGCTCCTGTGCGCCTGAGACAGCGGGCCAGGCCTGCCCTTCGAAGCACCCGCCTACGTTGGCCCGGCCCGGCCCAGCCCAGCCCGCCCCAACCCTCCAGACCTCGTGCAGGAACTGGGGCAAGGGGGAGGATGGAAGAGCACAGCCGAACACGGGCCAAGGAAGCAGGCTGCCAACACTCAACAGCTGCCTGAGGAAAGCACAGCACGGGACTTGTAAAAGATGTCTATGAAGGTTCTCAGTCATCCAGGTGGAATTGTCTGTAGCTTGAATCATGTCAACTGGATTTCTATTTTCTCAGTGGAAACGTTTCGCTCCTTATCCAAGGAGCTTCTTCAGTCTGAGCAAAGTTGGTAAGGGATCCTAAATATGTTTCTAGGTGTGACCTTACACCTGGGGCTAGGTCATGGTTATATTGAGATGTTATTTTTAAGTCCTTTTATCATCTAAAGGAGGATCGTTAAGTCACACAGCTACCTAGAAACATATTTAGGATTCCCTTACCAACTTTGCTCAGACTGAAGAAGCTCCTTGGATAAGGAGCGAAACGTTTCCACTGAGAAAATAGAAATCCAGTTGACATGATTCAAGCTACAGACTTGTAAAAGAGACTTGGGCTCCAGCGGAGTGAAGACACTCAACCGCCAGTCTGAGAAAGAGGAGAGGTCTCTGGCTGATTCCAGCTGAGAGGATCGGAGGTGGCTGCATACTGACCCAACAGACGTGGAGGGACACAGCCTGTCTTCCAGAGGCCCCGTCCAGGACATGACTGAGAGGTTACGAAGACCAAGAAAATCCACAAACGATTCCACTTTCTCATTCATTCATATAGCTACCAATGACACTGCCAAAAATTTGGCAGGCACCTCGCCAGACCCATCAGGAGGGGATTAAAAGGGAGGGCAGCAGAAGCGCAGAGCCAAATATGCAGCCAGGCACTGGAACCAAGAAGCAGGCTGCGAAGGAGGAAGCGGGAGGACGGGGCAGAGACCCCCAGGATGCTGCAACCGAGAGACCCCTCCAAACTCAAGGGTCTCTCCACCAGCGTTGAGATTAGGGAAGGAAACGGGGAGAATTAGACATTCTAACTCAGGAAGGTGGATATGCAGCGATAGGCATCCCTGAGTCTTGGTGGGAGGCTGATGGGGGCACGAAGGCTGCAGTTTTTTCAGAAGAAACGGTGGGGAGGTTGCACGGCACATAAAGGGAACTCGACTTGCACACGTATCCAGGAATTAACTCCAGCTAGAGCGGTTACGGCTTCTTCGCCAACTCTGACAGGGAAGGCCCAAAGATGTTACAATCCCTGAGCTGAGTGGAGGGGAGGGTATCGGCTCCTCCTCCGTTACGTCCGAGAGGATCGCCATTGTGTGCGCATGGCCGGAAAGGGAAATGGGGAGGGTTGCCAGGTTAGCATCTGGTCTCCCAGGGAAAGCCCCGGAAGCTTGCGCCGCATTTCCACCCGGCGATACAGTAGACCACAGAACAGAGAAGGAGGCCACAGTACATCGTTGTGATGTGACCAACCACCCCTGCGTTCTTAGGTCCCCCAGGATGGAGTTGCAGAGCTGTGGGCTAGATTGGCAGATCTAGGAGAGAGAGGGCCGCAGCCAGAGATAAAGAGCCTGAGGGAGCAGTCCCTGCAGGTTATCCCTGCGCCAGGGCGGTTGGGAGCGAGGGAGAAGGGTGGCGGAGCCGGCCGAGGATGATTCAGCAGCTTGCAAGGCAGGAGAGTTGCCATGCAGAGAATCAGAGGGCTGGGACAAGGAAGCAGAAGGAGAGAGCTGCTCGCTGGAGGGAAGGCCAGGGCCCGCTGGCCAGTCCACACAGAGTTCCAGAGGGGTTAAGCGATACAAGAAGCACCTCCATGGGTTTGCACCAGAATCACCCTAAACCCACATTTGGCGCATCTACATCTACAGTGGAAGGTAAATCAGAATTAGGTCCTTTAAGTACTGTGTTCGAGCATAATGTGGCCCCTAGGTCCTCACATGCCTTTTGATATTCCACAACCTCCTTGGACTGCTGCTGCTTTCCAGCACGAAGTCAGCCCACCCTGGAGCTTGAGTAGAGTAATGCCAGATGAATCTTCCATAATAACTCACCAGTCCTAGAAAAGACCTTTCTTTGTAGTTGATGGTAGTGGCTGTAAAATGGCATGAATTGTACTGTACAGCCCAAGTAGTTCAGTTTTTAAAAATCCAAGATGATGTTTTTCTGGGTTAATTGTGACACCTGCCTCCTGAATATTGCTGACGACATTTTTCAAATGCTTTAGATGTCCATCCCAGCTGGAACTGTAAACAACGACGTCGTCAGCACAAAGCAGCACAAAGCCCCACCCATGAGCCTCTGGAACGTTGTGGGTGCCCCATGTAGACGAGACGGCATTTTAACAAATCGGAAAGGTCCTTGTGACTTTACAAAAGCTGTGGTTTTTTGAGACGACTCTTTCAAGGACATTTGCCAATAACCTTTCAATAAGTTCAAGGTGGACAGATGCTTTGTTGTTCAGTCGTTCAGTCGTGTCCGACTCTTTGTGACCCCATGGACCATAGCACGCCAGGCCTTCCTGTCCTCCACTGCCTCCCGGAGTTTACTCAAATTCATGTTCATTCCATCGGTGATGCTATCTAACCATCTCATCCTCTGCCGTCCCATTCTCCTTTTGCCTTCATTGTACAGTACTGCATCTCAATGCACTTTTTAAAAGGTGGGGCTTTCATCTCACCGTAACAGCTGTCATCTTGATGTACAGTATCTGACACCCCACTCCAGGGAGACGCCCTTGCATAGAGGATTACATACAGTACTATGCATCAAAGCAATAAACCAGCTTCTCCTAACCAGATGGCCCTCAGCTACATTGGGACTAGAGTTTCAATACAGTAGTAAGATCCACATTGGCTGGAAATTCTAGGACTTGAAGACTTTTCGGGGGGGGGGGGGGCGGGGCTCCACCAGGGGTCTGTTAACGTCTCACTCCATAATTTTCTGGTGAGAGCCGATTAAGTGAGAACTAACTGACTTTTGGTTTGGCTTTGGGTAATTGCCACTTTCCCTCCCTGAATCTCAGCTGTACTGACATGTAAAGTTGAGGGAACATCTTGCTGGTAATTAGACAAATCTAACTGAGATGGGGACATTATTTTGTTGTTGTTGTTCAGTCGTTAAGTTGTGTCCGACTCTTCGTGACCTCATGGACCACAGCACGCCAGGCCTTCCTGTCCTCCACTGTCTCCCGGAGTTTACTCAAATTCATGTTCGTTACATTGGTGATGCTATCTAACCATCTCATCCTCTGCCGTCCCCTTCTCCTCTTGCCTTCAGTCTTTCCCAGCATCAGGGTCTTTTCCAGTGAGTCCTCTCTTCGCATTAGGTGGCCAAAGTATTTGAGCTTCAGCTTCAGCATCTGTCCTTCCAATGAGCAGTCAGGGTTGATTTCCTTTAGGATTTAGTTTCCCCTAAATTATCTACTAGCTTGTCTATTCTTGGTATGGGATAATTATCAAATTTAGTGATGATTTAATTTCCTCAGATCCATACAACATCTAACTTCTCCATTGGTTCTGGGACCAAGACAGTTGGTGATGTCCCCTCACTATAAGATGGCTCGATCACCCTGAGGTTAACCATTGTCTGCATCTCTTTGTTTATTGCAGGTGACTCAGCGCCAGGCCAAGCGCAGTAGGCAGGGAAGGGAAATGCCAGAAGGCCCCTGTAGAGTGGGACGTGGGTGTCTTAGGTACAGAATATGAACGGAGTAAGGAAAGCAGAGAAAGGGCGGGGGGGATATTCCAGATGCTGCAGGACCTGCTGCTGGAGAGGGCACCACCTGGTTAACGTGGGGAGGGGTGGGGTGCGACCCGGCCTGCCAGGTCCAGAGATCCAGCCCTGGACGTGGGGGAAGAGCGGAGGGAAGCCTGGAGCAGCTCAGGAGGACGGACTGTGTTGTGCGGACGGAGATTCCGAGGCCGGACGGTGGAGCCTCGTGAGTTCAGGGCGTTGTTTGGCAGCAAGGGAGAAAACTCCCAGGAATTCCAGTATCAGAAATTGAGGTAAGGAGGAGAGAAGAAGCCGAAATTCAGCACAAGCGGGAAGTGAGGGAAAGAGACGCGAGAGGGAGAAAATTAAGCAGGCTATTTCTTGTACCATGTCCTTCTGTACATACTAGGTTTTTGTAAGTAATACTTTCCCTTGTATGTATCATTAGATCGCACTACTTTATTGGCAAAAGCATCTTAGTGTCCAGGATAAGCTCCCTCGTGCTGGCTGCGTGTGGGTCTGTCTCAGCTCCCACCCTGCCCACCCTCTGACAGACAGGGAAGGCATTCTCCTTTGTTCCCTGATCATCTTCTGGGGGCAACCCAGGAATGTTGCCCAACAGAGATGCGCTGAGATAATTTGGCTCAGGAGAGACGTTGGGGCTTCCTGCAAAGCAAGACTAGTCTCCTCATCAAATCGGTGCAAAAGTTGGGTTGGTCAGAAGAGTAAGCTGAAAACATCAGCCAGGAGTCCCTTCAGGAAGCCCCCTCCCACCCCGCTCCAGATCTGAGCCTCACCCTCCAGCTTATTTGCTGGCCACGGGGTTCGATCCAGCAACCTTCCTTTTGCCAAGGCCATGTTCCAGCAGGAGTTGTGACGCAGGGAGAGGCTAAAGAAAGTCCCCCCCCCCTGCTGTCTTATGGGGGGAGTGGAACGTTGGGACTGCCCAGGCTCAGGCCCCTGGGGAGCAGCCCTGGAGTGGGAGGGTCTTAGTCATGGTGCCCAGCCCTCCCTCTGCCAGAGTCGGACCTTCTGGAGGCCAAAGGAGACCTTGGCAGAAGTTGGTGACTGAGGCTAGCAAAGGACTGGGATGGGGGGAATCCCCAAGAGGCTCGGTGGGTGGGTGGGGGGTCTGGCAAGTCTGGCAAGCGAAGCAGAGAAATCCTAGTTTCAGGCACCTTTCAGTAGAAGTAGAGAAAACATCTGGCCAGGGATTGGCCTAGACTTTTGGCTTCTCTGGTTTTCGGTGTTTATTTCCTGGAACTGGTTTTCCGATATCAGCCTTCCTGCAGATTAGCGGCTGTGTGCCTAAGATAGAGGTTTTTTTCCTTTAGAAGCATCTTATGATCCCTGCTATTTTAACGGAGAATTCTCCGTCTGTAGCAAAACAGCGCCACCTGGTGCTCTATCGGCAGCACTTTATTTTCCTCTGCTTCCCCCCCCCCCCCGTTTTAAACAAGTTTTGCCAGCTGTTGGATACCATGATGTGGGCCACTTGGTAGCTGATCTTTTTCAACACTGAATGTTGGGATTCTAATATTTAAAAAATATTTAAAAATAATATAATAATAAATTTTATTATTTATTTTATTTATCACTCATATTTATATGACTGCCCAACTCCCCCAATGGAGTTTTTATTATTTTATTTTAAGAAAAGTGATCGACATTTTCTAGTGACACACCTTTAAGCTGGATTGATGGTGCTGCAGAGATTCAAAGATACTCTCAAAGCTAATTTAAAAAAATGTAATATCAGCATTGAGAACTGGGAAGCCCTAACTCATGAGCGTTTCAATGGGAGGTCATCCTTTATTAATGGCGCTATGGACTTTGAAGAAGCACGAGTACAGGGCGAAAGGGAGAAAAGAGCTAAGAGGAAGGCACATCAGGCAAACCCTCATCATGACCGTCTCCCACCCAGAAACCTATGCCCTCATTGTGGGAGGTTGTGCGGATCCAGAATTGGCCTTTATAGCCACTTACGGATCCACCGTTAAAATTTTACCTTTGGAAGACAATCTTACTCGGCTACGAGTGATCGCCAATGATGATGATTTTATTTTATTATAAATAATAATAAAATAATAAATAAATAAATAATAATAATAAAAATAATAAAAATAATAAAAAATGATAAAAAATAATATTTAAAAAGAGGTTTTTAAAATGTTTTCTATTTCTTTTTTAAAAAAATGCTTGGTTTTTGTTTATCTCCTGTGAGATTTATGCCTGTAAGCAACTTGTTCATTGGGCATGGTGGCTCGGCGGGTAAGACGCCAGGCTTGTCGATCGGAAGATCACAAGTTCGGAGGTTCGAATCCCTAGCCCCGCGTGATGGAGTGAGCTCCCGCACTCACCCCAGCTCTTGTCAACCTAGCAATTCGAAAGCATGCAAATGCAAGTAGATGAATAGGTACCACTTTGGTGGGTAGGTAACAGTGTTCTGCGTGCGTCATGCCGGCCACATGACCGCAGAAGCGTCTTCAGACAGCGCTGGCTCTTCGGCTAACAAACGGAGATGAGCACCGGCCCCTAGAGTCGGACACGACTGCACAAATGTGCGGGGGGAACCTTTACCTTTTTAACTTGTTCATGAGTCATAAACAACATCAGGCCTTCAGTCCACTGGGTAATTGGGGCCATAAATTTATCTTTCCAATGTTCAAAGATTAGTCTCTCAGCAATAAAAAGGGCATGCAGAATCCATTTCTGTTGTCCAAATGTCAATGTCCATGCAATAGGTATGTAATTCAAATATGGACATCCTAAAATATTAAACTCTGTCTTAAAGGAATGTAAATATTTGTAGCGACTTCTTCACAGAACGTAATAACAGGACATTGCAAAAAATGTTTTAATGAAGCATTATTCTCATTGCATCTCCAACAACATGGTGATTTATTCATTCTCTTTTTATTCAAATGCAATGGGGCCCAGTGAGTCTGAAGTATTCTTTTTTTGTTGTTGAATAAGCCGTCATCCAAGATCTATTGAGAATTTTGTATTGAGGTTCAAACAATCTCCTACCATATAGACAAATGGGGATCTCTAATTCCTTGTTCCATTCAGTCTTTAAAACTTGCATATCAGATTGATTTATTGATAACAGATATTTATAAAGACTTATCATGGATCTAGTGATTCCTTCTAGTGACATACAGTAGGTGTTTATCAAGCTGAAAATGCCATTGGTCCAAATTGAGATGCCATTATGTAAATGTTGTAGCTGTAAGTTCTGCCATTGGGTGGCAACAGACTAATATTTCAAAGAGAATATTTGTAGCTCAGGGTTGAACTGTGGAGTTCTTGGTGCTCTCTGAGCCTGGTTGTTTTCTTGCAGACATTTCATTGCCAGGCTAGGCAACATCTTCAGTGCGAAAAGGGAGTGGGACTTGCTCTCTGTTTATATACCCTGGTTTGTCCTGCCTGTGTTGGTGGGGGTGTTGTTCTCTCCTTGGGAGTTCCTTGCTTGGGCTGTCGTTGGTGCTTGGTTTATTGACTGAGTTAATAGTTCCTTGATTAGGGTATATTGTGCTGTTTGATTGTTCCTCTGGTGCTAATCCTAGTTGATCTAGAGTAGAAATTCCAGCATCCATCTGAATCTCCCATATTACATTTTTTATTTAATCAATTTTAAGGTCTGGAATTCCTCATAGCTTAAGTGTGAGAAAAAGGATAAAAATGCAGTTTTCCAGAAATAACATACCACAACTTTTGAATCAATATGAAATAGTAGAAACATCTGATGTCTTATATACTGAACCCAAACCAGTGCAATGAACTAAGGGTGTTCATTCATCATTCAATATTCATAAGAATATATGAATATTCCAAAAGAGCACCGGAAGGAGGATTTACAGTAAGCGAAGGGGTTACATTTGGCGTTAATCAAAAGATCTGCATAATAGTTTATTCAAGATTCAGGAAAGCAAAGCCCCCATCTTTAACTGACCATTGCAGCGTTTTCAAAGATATCTTCAGAACTGAAGAACCACATAGAAATGCAGGGAACAATGTATTGAGTTTTGGAAAATATTTTCAGATATATGTGTAGAAATTCAACAGAAAAGATAAAGTGTCCTGAAAATTACATTCGTTTTGAAAATGACCAAAGGATTCCCATCTTTCAGTATCCCAGGAAGCATCTTTGTGTATCTTACTCATATTGAATGCAATTATTGTCAGCCCCACAAGGTGGACCAGACTAGGAAACCAACGCCATGTAGGTCAGGACCACTCTTATTGCAAAGCTTTAGTCACAGGATCTTGCACGCCTGAATGTGCTTCCCCGCTCCCTCCTTTTAACTTCATGTGAACTAGGGAGGGGGCTTGTCTGAGACGCTTTCTCAAGTTACTTTCTCGGCCCAGGCTCAGGCCCCTCTTATCTGACCATTGCTTGGTGGTGGCTCTTCTCCTGTCTTTCAAGGCCATTCCCTCTGCCCTCTACAATCTCCGATGGGACAGGAATGCCTAAATAGCGAATAAATTCAGTATATATATGAAAATAAAAACCACATACGGTATGAATAAATATTTGCCTGCTGGCAAATTCTGGTGTTAATCTTTGCATATCTGGGTGTTGATCTGGATACAAGTAGATTCATGGTAGATCTGCGTGCAAGCGAGATGTAATGGACGAGGTCTGCATTGTGCAGCGCCTCCTGCTTGCACGTGTGCCCAAGGAGTAAAGATGGAGAATGAGAGTCCCCAAACCAAGGAGGAGGAGGAAAAGGAAATCAGGTGACCCATGTGACTTCCCACAAGCACAATGTTGGCCGTAAATCACGGTCTGTTCGTTCGCCCGGCGCAATAAGCCAATAACCACGCAGAGTGGGAGAATCAAGGATAGTTTATTCAAGGAACCTGGAATAAGCGGACTTCCCTCCTTTGTTGGAGAAGAAGTGCTTCATCAGACAACAGCCAGCACTTTTATACTTTTGGACAACATTCATCTGACATGGCATACATCCTCCACCTGCTAGGCATGAACTCTTAACCTTAGCCATAGGCAAACCTTATTTGATTAAGATATGCATCCCCTATCAGGCTAGCATGACCTTATTACCCCTATGATCTAATGCGAACTTCCCGTCCATCTGGCAAACGGTACCTTTCCATCTGGCAGCCCTCTTAATTCACTTTTCTGATGTATATCATTACCTATTCTATTCTTGTCTATTTTACCCTACTTTTAATGGGCATCCTAATTCATTCTTATCTAGCTACCCCTATGCTAACCTATCCTGATCTAATTTATTCTATCTCCATCTACTTCCCTTAATGAACATCCTGATTTATTCTGCCTTCCAGCCTGGTATAGTGTAGGTTATTCATCGGTCAGCCAAATGTGCCTTTTTGACCTCTGCACATACACTGATATGAAGAATCCTCTTGTTTTCTGCACATACATTGATATGAGGATTCAAAGTCAGATAATTCAAGTCCCTTACCCACATATTCAGTTTCTTGCCCCTCACAATAGAGATAGATTTATAGAAAAGACCCCCTTATGCTCATGAGACAATGCTGAGTTGACTCCTGATAATCCCAACACATATTGCATGGATTTCTTCTTTCTGAGTGACACCTTGATGATGAATTCCCAAATCCAGGTAAGCCGTCCCAAGTGAGAACTTGGTTTCACGTCTGTATGCCCCACAAAGGGATTAGACCTCTCTCTAGTTCTGGAAGCAGAGACGGACTCCCGCCATCCTTGTCAGGGCCAGCCCAAGAACGACGAAGAATCAATCCTGCCAAACTTCAGTTCTTCATTTGCTCACTCCGTATAGACAGAATCTTGCCAGACTAAAGCCACTCTACCTAACCGAAGGGGAAATGACCTGGGAAGGCTCTAGGGCGGGGCTAGTCTGAACCTCTTAGTCTTCCCACGGTCCATCTCTGCACTGTTTTTTCTCTTATCTTGCTCCCCTCCTTGGAATGTGGTCCCTCCTTCCTGAGAACCAGCAGCGTTACTGAAGCCCACCACATCCCGGAAGGACCTCCCCCTTGCTGCTCTGCTGGGCGGGTCTCCCGGCCTTTCTCTTTCCCCCTCCCCTCCTTTCTGCCAAGGTGGCTTCCATCCCAGCCTGGCCAGCAGGGGAGGAGAGCTGCACTCCCCCCTCCCCCCTGCCAAGCCTGCAGCTGCCCATGGCTCTCGGTGCCCTCCTCTCACCTACACCCTCAGCCAGAGGCCTCGATCTTCTTATCGGAGGGCGGCCCTGAGCTGGGAGCGAGAGGACCGCTTCTCAGACCGTTCCGTGGAGGAAAGAGGGGGCTGTGGCTGAGTGGGCCCAAGGAGTAGGAGAAAGCGGGAGAGGCGAGAGACAACAGGGGCCCCCCAAAGCACCCAGAGCACACGCTGGAAGCCAAGAAGGGACCTCCCAGAAAGAGAGCTGGTGGGAGCCACGGTGGAAGCAGATCAGGTGCATAAACCAGCTCAGATCAGGAGGACCACCCGTAAGATGCACAGAGCTGTCTTCTGGGATCCCAGTAACTGCGCCTGATTCAAAGGAGAAACTGGGTTCGTTTGTTCGCTTGTTTTTGCTAATCAGCCAGCTACAGCTTGACAACCACTGCTTGCCCCAAACAGGGATATAGGGAGGGAGGCAGAGGATGTACGTAAGCAAATTCGTGTCAGTGCTCGCTTGCTTGCAGGCTTTGTTGTCTCCTGGTTGAGAGCACCCTGTAATCCCAGTGGCAAGAAAACAACTCCAAAGCAGCCTTCATCTGTTGCTTTGCGGTTCGCCGAGGTTAGGGAAATTCCCCCACAACTTCAGGGACGGAGAGGTGCAATAGTTGGCAGTCAAATGCAGGTCTAGGCAACGTCGCTGTTGAAGGCTTGCAGTTCCAGGGGAGCCTGGGGCAAACTCTGGAAGGGATTGTGAGTTGGGGCTGGGAAGGAGGTCCAAAGAAGAGGACGTCCGTAGGACAAAGCTGTCAGAACCCTGGCATGCCCAAGGGTCCTGCCATCCCCTATACCACACCCAGCATTAGCAACTGCCAGCTATGCCTCATGGATGATGAACTTTTAACCTTGACACCAGGAGAACCAGAGGGAAGACTGAAAGCGGACCAGATGGAAGCCCGCAGCTGGGAGGGGCCGGTGCTCTGGCAGAAGGGTATATAAACCCGAGCAGGGAACCAGGGGACCATTCGTGCCTTTACTGTGCTTACTCATGTTAATCAATAAACCGTTTACTTACTGAAAGAGCTGAGGTAAAGTCATTTCTGTGGAGAAACGTCTGCAACTGAGAAGCGCCTGACAAAAAGGCACGAATCAATCTCAGCTGATTTTCCTGGGAGCGAACCCAGAAATCATCGGGTAAGCTCTGAGGTAGAGATCGGCTCACATCGAGAAGAAGGCAGAAGAGGAGCGGAGACCGGGGATTGCCAGGCCAAGCGCAGCGGCGGCAGCCAGCAGGCCGAAGAAGCAAAAAAAAAAAAAAAAAAATGAAAAAAAAAGAGCGGGAAAGAGCTGAAGGAATCGTGGTGCAGGGAATATGGAGAGAAACGAGGAACTCCAAATCACCAAGGAACCGCTGGCAGCACCGGAACCACGAACGACAAAAGGCAATCCTCCCCTCCCCCGCACCCCCACTCTGCGCACATACAATGCGACAGCGGACTGGTCGATTGGAGTGGGCAGGGGTATGGTCCCAGTCCCACGAAAGCCTGCAGCGAAGCCGCGGATCACGCAGTCACAATGGATCGTGGCGCTGGAGGACAGGGCAGCCAGGATGGAGCTGGGGCTTGAAGGCATGGATGCCAAACTGACGGCAATCCAAGCCGCAGTGGAAAGCTTATTGAGAGGGCCCCAGAGCCGTGAGAGCGACCACAGCGCACAGTATGCATGCAACCAACCTGAGGAAGCAGGTGCAGCAGAAAACACCGGGGGAAGCAAGGACGAGGATGAGGCGTATGAGGAGGAAGGCGATGAACCGCCGGCACAGCCTAGCTATGGGAGTCACCTCGCAACTAGTCGCTGGCACAAACCTACCATCGCGACAAAATTAAAGACCACATTTGATGGGGACCCGGAGAAGCTTGCATGCTTCCTGAACCACGTGCGGGGTTTCATGGAAGAATCTGAAAAACTGTTTTTGAATGAAGAGGCGAAGGTGCGGTATGTTTCAAACTTTTTTTTTTTTTTTTATTATTAAAATAAATTTTATTATATACAAAACATAATACAACACACAGTACAATACAATATAATACAAAGACGCACAATACATAAAAGTATAACCTAACATTAAACTAATATCCTAAACTATAACCTTTTGTATACTATGTAATCTTTACCTAATCTAAACTTATCTAACCAAAAAAAAAAAAAAAAAAAAAAAAAAAAAAAAAACCATTAACTTAATTTATTAAAAACCTTCTCTGACTAAATAGCCCAACCTAACCAACTTCCTACTTACTCAGTCTTTCTTTCTTTCTTTTCTTCCTCTTCCCTCTCTTCCCTTCTTTTACTTCCACTTCCTTACTCTTTCTGTTCTACTTTACTTTACCTTCACACTTCTTCCCCCCCCCCAAAAAAAAAAAAAAAAAAAAAAAAAAAAAAAAAAGAGACTTCTTACTTTCCGTCCAATTTTCCATTATATATTTATATACTAATTTGTTCCTGATATATACTTTACATATTATGTTTTAAATATTAAATTTCTAGTTGTATATTTTGCGTTTTTTGAATATATTTAAAAAAAGGACTCCAAACTATCTTAAATTCATCCATATTTCTGTCGTTAATTTGATCGGTTAATTTAGCCATTTGCATCAAGTCCATTATTTTTAAAGTCCATTCTTCGGTCGTGGGTATATATTCTTCTTTCCAATATTTAGCAAATATGATTCTAGCTGCGGTTATGATGTAAAATAACAGTTTTCCGTATTTTTTATGTAATTCTGGTTTTATAAATCCCAATAGGTATAGATCCGGTTCTTTGATGAAGTTTTCTTGAATAATTTCACGAATAATTTTGTGAATTCTGTCCCAATAAATCTTTGTTTTCTGGCATGTCCACCATAAATGAAAAAAGGTACCAGTCTCTTTTTTGCATTTCCAACAATGATTTGGTATTACCGGGTTAGCCTTAGACAATATATATGGAGTGAGATACCATCTATACATCATTTTAAAGAAATTTTCTTTCATATTATAATTTAAAGTGAAGTTCAAATCTTTTGACCAAATTTTCTCCCAAGTTTCATTTTGAATGTTGTGACCCAAATTTTGTTCCCATTTAATTAAGGGATATTTTTTAGATAACTTAGAAAACTTATTTTGTATTAGAATTTTATAAATTATTGCAATTAGATGTTCCTCCTCTCTCCATAATATATTGTCCCAATTAACATAACATTTCTTAAAATTAAAATTTTTGGAGTCTATTTTGAATTGTGTTTTTATTTGTAAATATGTAAACCAATTGCAGGCATTACCCTCATTTTCTAGATCTTCCCTAGTTTTCAATTTATAGTTTGAACCTTCAAATGTCAAAAGATCTTTATAATTTAGCCATTTATTTCTGGTTGTAATTCCTTGTATTGCAAAGGCTTCATGGGGTGATATCCACAATGGTATATTAGGTAACAATTGTTTTTTATATTTTTCCCAAATTTTTAAAATCGATTTCCTAATTGGGTGGTATATAAAAGCCCGATTTGCTTTTAATTTGTCGTACCATAGGTATCCATGCCAGCCGAATCTGAGGTCATACCCTTCCAAATTCAATAATCTTTTGTTATCCAATTTTATCCAATCTCTCAACCAAATCATTGTACTAGCTTCATAATATAATTTTAAGTCTGGTAAGCCAAATCCTCCATTCTCTTTTGTATCTTGTAGATATTTATATTTAATTCTAGGTTTTTTCCCTTGCCATATAAATTTAGCAAGATCTTTTTGCCAATCATGAAATGTTTTTTCAGTAATTATTATTGGAATTGTTTGAAATAGAAAGAGAATTCTTGGTAATATGTTCATTTTGATTGTGGAAATCCTGCCCAGAAGAGATATTTGGAGTTTTGTCCATTTGTGAAGATCTTGTCTTATTTCATTCCATACTTTCATGTAATTATTTTTAAATAGATCAGAATTTTTTGATGTAATTTCGACTCCAAGATATCTTATTTTTTTTTCATTTTTAAATCCCGTGGCCAATTCCATCAGCTGAGTGTTGTTTGCGGAGACATTTAAATTTAACATTTTTGTTTTTTGATTATTTATTTTAAATCCAGCGAGTTCACCAAATTCATGTATCTTTTTAATTAAATGAGTTAATGAATGATCTGGATTTTGTAAAGTAATTACAATATCATCCGCAAATGCCCTCAACTTATAGTTTTCTTGTCTTATTTTAACTCCTTCAATTTGTTCATCTTTTCTAATATTTTCTAGCAGGATTTCCAAAACCATAATAAATAAAAGTGGAGATATTGGGCATCCTTGTCTGGTGCCCTTACCTATAGTACAGTTTTGCGTTGTCTCATTATTTACCACCACTCTAGCATTCTGATTTTTATAAATAGCTCGGATAGCATTAATAAATTTATTTCCATAGTCTAAATTTTCAAGTGTTTTAATCAAAAATGTCCAATTTAAATTATCAAAAGCTTTTTCCGCGTCTAAAAATAATAGAGTAATTGGTTTGTCGTTGTGGTTTTTTGCGTATTCAATTATGTTTAAAATAGATCTTATATTATCTTTTATATATCTTTTTGGTAAGAAACCACTTTGGTCTAAATTTATTGTCTCTTGTAGGACTCTTTTTAATCTATTAGCTAGAATGGTGGTAAATATTTTATAGTCTGTATTTAGAAGAGAGATTGGTCTATAATTTTTGCAGATAGTAATATCTTGATTTTCTTTAGGGATTAAAATAATATTTGCTTGTGTCCAAGAATCAGGAATTGTATTTCCTGTCATTATTGAATTCAGAAGAGTATTAAATGGGGTTATTAGAAATTCTTGAAAGTGTTTATAATAAGATGCAGTAAAGCCATCTGGTCCTGGTGATTTTCCTAATTTTTGTTTTTTTATGGCTTCTATTATTTCCTGATTGGTAATTGATTCATTCAACATCTCTCTTTGTGTTTGTGAAATCTTCTTCATATTACTTTTTTGTAAATATGTTTCACATTTTTCTTGTGATATTTGTTGTTTTTGATATAATTTATTATAAAAATCATAAAATGCCTTTCTAATGCCTTGATTATCCGTAATTTCTTCTCCTTTTACATTTATTTTATTTATAATCTTTTTATTTGCCTCTTTTCTTAATTTAAAGGCTAACCATTTCCCTGCTTTGTTAGCATGTTGGAAATGTCTCTGTTTTACATATCTTAAATTTTTTTCTATTTCATCTGTAGTTTGAAGTTCTAATTGTTTTTGTAGAATGATTATTTGATTTTTAATGTTTCTGTCATTGGGGTTATTTTGAAGTTCTAGTTCTTTTGTTTTAATTTGATCACATATTTGTTGAAATTTTACTTGTTTAACTTTCCTAAGATGGTTTCCCAGAGAGATAAAATGGCCCCTGATAAAGGCTTTACTTGCATCCCATATATTACTAATGTTTACTTCTTCACTTACATTCCACTCAAAAAATTCTTTTAGTTTTTTCTTACTATCCTCCAAATGTTGTTTGTTTCTTAATAAGGTTTCGTTAAGTCTCCATCTGTATGTTTTGGGTGTTATTTTTAGATCTAATTGTACTGCGTTGTGATCTGAAAAAGTTTTGGCTAATATTTTCATATCTTTAATTTTATTTGTTAGATTTTTGGAAAGCCAGATCATATCGATTCTAGAGAATGATTTATGTCTTTCTGAATAAAAAGTATATTCTTTGGCATTCCCCATTTTATATCTCCATGCGTCCTCCAAATTTAAATTATTAATAAGGTCAAAAAATTCCTCTGGTAGTTTTCCTTGATTGTGTTTAATTGGTTTTTCAGATTTTCTATCAATTATAGGTGATACTACCCCATTATAATCCCCCATCATAAGCCAATTATTATTAGATATATCTGCTAAAGAATTTAATAACATTTTAAAAAAAGATTTTTGTTTATCATTTGGGACATAAACTCCAATTAGAATTACTTTTATGTTTTGAATCTCAATTTCTATAACTATAAATCTTCCTCTAGAATCTGATATTAATAATTTGGGTTTTAGATAAGGTTTTATATAACATACCACACCATTTTTTTTTTCTTTTTCATTTACAGATGTAAATTGTAGGCCTAATTTTTTGTTTTCCAATAAATTAACGTCTTTTAATCTAATATGTGTTTCCTGTAAACATATAATATCAAGGTTTAATTTATTGATCATATGAAAGATTTTTTTTCTTTTGGCTGGAACATTCAGTCCATTGACATTCCAAGTTAGACATTTTAATTTACACATTCTTAGAGTGGTTGTTCAAATCTTTGGAGCCCGAGGCTTGAGAATCTATTCTATAATTTTCTTTTGGGCCTTCTTTTTTGCCATTACTACTTTTCATCTGGTTGTTGTCCTTATCTAATTTTTTAAGAAAGTCCTTCGCTTTTTCTATTGAATTTAATTTATATCTTTGTTCTTTATAAGTAAGCGATATTCCTTCCAATGTTTCCCATCTATACATGATCCTGTTCTTTTTCAAAATATCAGTTAAAAAAAAATATTCTTTCCTTTTTTTTAGTATTATATTTGGTGTCTCTTTAAATATTTTAATATTTTTTCCTTCAATTTCTATTTTTTTGTCATAAGCAGCCTGGATTATCATGTCTCTAAGTCTTTTTCTGCTGAATTCCATAACTATATCTCTGGGAATATTGTTTTCTCTTGCAAATTTGGAATTCACCCTATATGTTCCTTCTATTTCATCCTCAAATTGTTCTTGTTCCCACTCAATCAAATTTGCTAACATTTTTGTTATAGTATTTTTCATTTCTAATTCTCTTCCTTCTAACAGACCTCTTATTCTTATGCATTTTTCTTTTTGTTTGATTTCTAATAAAGTAATCTTGTCTAATTCTTCTTCATTTTTCTTTTCCATTTTTTGTATTTTTTCTTTTACTCCCTTAATTTCTGATTTCTTGATTGTTTCAAACTTCTTGATTGGAGAAGCTGCTAAATGGCTGGCGGTACTTCACGACACCGGGGCGCCAGAACTTCATGACTTTGGCTGCTTCATGAAGGCTCTACGTAAGCGATTCGAAGACACCCTGTCCAGGATGTCAGCAAAAACGGAGATCCAAAGACTGCGACAAGGACACCGGACAGTGGCAGAATACGCCCTTGAATTCAAGAAGTTGGTCAGCCGCCTCCCAAACTGGCCTGAATCGTTTAAGGTTGAGTATTTTCAGATGGGACTAAGACCTGAGATACTGGAAATGGCAGCTGGGAGAGGGGACCCAGAGACACTGGATGAATGGGTCCAGTTAGCGGGAAAAGTAGAGACCACGAGGATGCGAATACGCTCCTACTGGCAAATTCAATACCCGGGAAGGCCACGGCAAACCAACCAGGTCTATCATAAGAAGGAACATGACAAAAAACCCTGGGCAGAGGAAAAGGAATGGCGGGCCCGGAATAACTTATGTTTTAAGTGCGGGAGAGGGGCACAGAAGCAATGACTGCACCCACCCACCTGAAAGGCCCAGACTCGGAGAAAAGTCACGCAAGACCCCCCCCTCCAAACAGTCAACAGCCAAGGCAGCATCAGAGCGGTGAAAATATGTTGAACTGAGGTCATCATCAGGCGACTCTATGGATGAGGAATTCCGGCCGGCGGAAAACGCCAACGGCCTGTCCTAAGGTGCGCCGTGGGACAGGCCTGCAGTAACGGGCGTAGCGACGCGTTGACATCTGAGGACTGCCCCACAATGCAAATCAAGGTACAGTTAGAGACCTTGGATGGGGGGAAGCAGGTTGTTGGCGTAGCAATGCTGGACTCAGGGTGCACTAGATGCTTAATGCACCCGTCAGTGGCTAGGAACATGGGACTAAAACTCTCTAAGTTAAAGTCACCGATCACGTTCTGCCAGCTCGACGGGACAGAAATGAAGGGGGGGCCCGCAAGGCATTTCACAGAGGCAGTTAGGATGTCGATTGGCTCACATCAAGAAACACTGCGGTTTGTTGTGGCGCCCATCTCCACGCAGCCCATTATCCTGGGTCTCAAATGGCTTAGAGAACGGAACCCCCACGTTGATTGGGTGTCAGGGGAGATGGAATTCATTGACGGGAAATACGATGCTGACACTAGGGACATCGGGGAGAATGGGGTAGAATCAGGGGCTGCAGGCATGGTGAGGGGAGAGGGATCACAAACTGAGGCACAGATAACATTCCCATGAGCTTACGTGCCTGTCAGAGAGGTCTTCAGTCAGCAAGAGTGTGACCTCTTACCGCCTCATAGGAAAACGGACTGCGCCATCGAGCTAATCCCTGGGGCCACATTTCCAAAACCAAAAATGTACACTATGACCCAGCGGGAGCTCCAAGAACTGCGGAAATTTGTGGATAAAAACTTGGCGAGGGGCTTCATTGAACCAGCGAATTCCCCCTTGGCGGCCCCCGTCTTGTTCTGTAAGAAAAAGGATGGCACGCTCCGGCTATGCACGGGTTATAGAGGACTGAATGCCATCTCAGTCACTAATCAATACCCCCTCCCACTTTTAAAGGACATGCTGGCACAACTGGCTAAGGGCAAAATTTTCACCAAATTAGACCTGAGAGAAGCCTACTACAGGGTCCGGATACGGGAAGGGGACGAGTGGAAGACGGCATTCAACTGTCCACTCGGCTCGTTTCAATACAGGGTCCTCCCATTTGGGATTGTGGGGGGACCAGGGATCTTTATGAAACTAATAAACGAAGTATTGTACGAGTTCCTGTACCGGTGGGTGATAGTCTATTTAGATGACATCCTGATCTTCTCCCAGGACCTAGCAGAACATACACAGCTGGTGAAAGCGGTCCTCACAAAATTATTGGACGCCAAACTCTTTGTCAAATTGGATAAATGTGAATTCCATCAAGAGAGGCTGGACTTCCTGGGGTTCAGGATTTCAAGCAAAGGCATAGAAATGGACCCTGCCAAGGTGCAAGCAGTAGTGGGGTGGGAACCTCCTCGGACCAGGCGCCAACTGCAGGCGTTCATCGGCTTCGCAAATTTCTATAGGGATTTCATCAGGAATTTTACGCAGATGGCACTGCCGCTAACAGACTTGTTAAAAACGAAAAGCGGCGGTGGCACACAAGCTAAACGGCCAGGCACCAAAATTAAATGGTCCCCAGAATGCCAGGAGGCCTTTGAAGAGCTCAAAGCTCTGTTCACGGCTGAGCCTATCCTGAAGCACCTGGAAATAGATAAACCGTTCATTATCCACGCAGACGCATCGAACAACGCGATAGGATCAATACTGCTGCAGGCGGATGAGAAAGGCAAACTACGACTGTGTGCGTATATATCTAAAAAATTCTCAGACACAGAAAAGCGATGGCATGTCTGGGAGAAGGAAGCATTCGCAGTCCGACACGCGTTGGCTACATGGCAGCACCTGCTAGAAGGGGCATCAGTCCTGTTCGAAATTTGGACCGACCATAAAAACTTGGAAGCACTGAAATCACCCAGGAAATTAAACCCGAAACAACTTAGATGGGCCGAATTCTTCAGTCGCTTCAACTTCATCCTGAGGTACTTTCCAGGGGGGAAGAACTACCTGGCAGATGCATTATCGCGGCTGCCTCAACACGATGGGAAAGCGGAAAACATAACAGAAACCCTATTCCCACACAACCCCTCAAGTACCAGTCAGGTGGGACATGGGGCAGTGGCTCGAGAGGACAATACGGTGTCTACAGCGCTCAATCCATTGGAGAGTGAGATACAGGCGGCGACAACACAAGACACCTGGTGGGGGGAAAACAAACACCTCCTGCAGGAGAAGGATGGAAGGTGGTGGAATAACGATAAGTTGTACGTACCTGACACCATGCGGAAACGTGTCCTAGCGATCACTCACGACCACAAGGCAGCAGGACACTTTGGGTTCGTGAAAACCTTGCACCTGGTCAGGCGCACGTTTACACTATGTAAGGACGTAAAAGATTATGTAGGTACCTGCCCTGTGTGTGCTACGGCAAAAAGGGCCACAGGTAAGCCCAAAGGACTTCTGCAACCCGTGGCTGACCCGTCACAACCATGGCGACAGATAGCTATGGACTTTGTAGTCGACCTCCCCGAGAGCAAACAAAAAACAGCAGTGTGGGTGATCACGGACCTGTTCTCAAAACAGGCTCATTTCATCGCCTGCAAAGGGATACCAAGCGTGAGACAAGATCTGGGGAGATGCCAGGGGCTCGTACTTACCACGTTATCTGGGAACAGTTTGATCCTGTTGCGCCTGATGAAGTAGACAGGATCCTCCAGATTGTAAACGCCACCACATGCCAGCTTGACCCATGTCCCTCCTGGCTGGTGAAATCAGCTAGTGAGGTGACATGTGGCTGGGTCCAGGTGATGATTAATTCGTCCTTGAGTGAGGGGGTGTTCCCGGCGGCCTTTAAGGTGGCGCTGGTGCACCCCCTCCTCAAGAAACCTTCCCTGGACCCTACAATCCTGGGCAATTTTCGCCCAGTCTCCCACCTTCCCTTTTTAGGAAAGGTGGTTGAGAAGGTGGTGGCGTTGCAACTCCAGAGGATTCTGGATGAAACGGATTATCTGGACCCCTTCCAGTCAGGTTTCAGGCCGGGATATGGGACGGAGACCGCATTGGTCGCACTTATGGATGATCTCTGGCGAGAGCGGGATGGAGGGAGTGCGTCCATCCTTGCTCTCTTAGATCTCTCAGCGGCTTTCGATACCGTCGACCATGGTATACTTTTGGAGCGGCTCGAGGAGTTGGGAGCGGGCGGTGTGGTTTTGCGCTGGTTCGCCTCCTTTCTCCAGGGCCGCTCCCAGTCGGTGTTGATAGGGGAGGAGAGAGCTGACCCGCGACCCCTGACTTGTGGGGTGCTGCAGGGGTCGGTTCTCTCTCCACTCCTATTTAACATCTACATGAAGCCACTGGGCGAGATCATCCATCACCACGGGATGAGGTATCACCAATATTCTGATGATACCCAGTTATACATCTCCGTCCCGGGTGAAGTAAGTGATGCGGTCAATGCCTTATCTCAGTGCCTGGAGGCTGTGGGGGTCTGGATGGGGAACAACAGGCTTCAACTGAACCCTGGTAAGACGGAGTGGCTGTGGATTGATGGCCCCCCTGGATCCGGGAAATTGTCATCTTTGGTTCTGGGGGGGGTTGCACTACCCCACTCGGATCCAGTGCGGAATCTGGGGGTCCTCCTGGACTCGCGACTCCTGCTTGAAGAGCAGGTGGCAGTCGTGGCCAGGAGGGCCTTTGCACAGCTGCGAGTTGTGCACCAGTTACGCCCTTTCCTGGATCGGGAGGCCCTCCGAACAGTCACTCACGCCCTTGTCATCTCCCGTATAGACTATTGTAATGCGCTCTACATGGGGCTACCCTTGAAGAGTATCCGGAAGCTTCAGCTGGTGCAGAATGCAGCGGCGCGAGCAGTTATGAGTGCCAGAAGATCGGCACATGTAACACCTCTGCTTCACGAGCTGCATTGGGTGCCAGTTTGCTTCCGGGTCCAATTCAAGGTGTTGGTGGTTACCTTTAAAGCCCTACATGGCATAGGACCAGGGTACCTGAGGGACCGTCTCGTCCCGATAACGTCGACCCGCCCCACCCGTACATGCAGGGAGGGCATGCTTCGGACCCCCTCAACAAGACAATTCCATCTAGCGGGGTCCAGGAGGCGTGCCTTCTCTGCGATAGCGCCCGCCTTGTGGAATATTCTGCCCCCGGAGGTGAGACTGGCCCCCTCCCTCCTGGCCTTTCGGAAGGCCCTTAAGACCTGGCTTTGCCACCTGGCCTGGGACGACGGAGGTGGTAGTGCCTCCTGGGGTTGGCTTGCCCCATAGCTCTACTATCTATTCTGCGGGTCCAAGCCCATCCTGGATTTTATTTTATTATGTTTTGTTTGTGTTTTTAGATATTTTGTATAGTTTTAAATTTTTATTTATTGTAACCCGCCCAGAGTCCCTTGCATGGGAGATGGGCGGGGAATAAATTTGAATAATAAATAAATAAATAATAAATAAATACCGACAGCACCCAAGCTGGCCAGGCTCTTCACGCAAA
This sequence comes from Charina bottae, assembly GCA_023362775.1. Lineage (NCBI taxonomy): Eukaryota > Metazoa > Chordata > Lepidosauria > Squamata > Charinaidae > Charina > Charina bottae. Next base: position 4,827,129 of record JALMGJ010000045.1, on the reverse strand, counting down.
ACGTATACCGTTTACATGGGGCACCTGAACGGATAATTAGCGATCGAGGGAGCACGTTTACCTCAAAATTCTGGAGGGCGTTTCTTCGGCTAATTGGGTCTGAACAGTGCTTGAGCAGCACTTTCCACCTGTGCACGGACGGGGCGTCAGAACGACTGGTAGCCATCTTAGAACAGTATTTAAGGTGTTACATAAGCTACCAGCAGGATGACTGGGTAGACTTGCTACCTTTTGCGGAGGTGGCATACAACAACTCAGTGCACCACAGCACGGGGTTCACTCCGTTCAAAATAGCCACAGGCCAGGACTTTTCGGCTATCCCGGAGGTGGGCATGATTCAGAGTACGGACGGCCATGCCCCACTACAGGCAGACAAATGGATAGCCAAGATAACTAGCCTGGCCTGTCATGCTTCAAATGCTTAAGGAAGCGAAAGACGACTACAAAAAATATGCGGACAAAAAACGTGCAGTGGAATGGGAACTTCGTGAAGGGGATAAAGTATATTTATCCACCAAGAACTTGCGGTCTATGCAACCGTCTCGCAAGTTGGCCCCAAAGTTTATCGGGCCATTTCCTATCGTCAGAGTCATCAACCCGGTAACTATGTCTATGAAGGTTCTCAGTCATCCAGGTGGAATTGTCGGTAGCTTGAATCATGTCAACTGGATTTCTATTTTCTTAGTGGAAACGTTTCGCTCCTTATCCAAGGAGCTTCTTCAGTCTGAGCAAAGTTGGTAAGGGAATCCTAAATATGTTCCTAGGTAGGAACATATTTAGGATTCCCTTACCAACTTTGCTCAGACTGAAGAAGCTCCTTGGATAAGGAGCGAAACGTTTCCACTAAGAAAATAGAAATCCAGTTGACATGATTCAAGCTACAGACAACCCGGTAACTGCACGCCTGCAACTTCCAAAATCGTTGAGGAAAGTCCACCCGGTGTTCCATATCAGCCTCCTAAAACGATACCTCCCGTCAGATCAGTGGCATCTTACAACAAGGGACCCAGCACCTACCTTAGTGAACGGGGAACCGCACTTCGAGATTGAGAACATTTGCGATTCACGTATACACAGGGGGAAGTTGCAATACCTGGTAAAGTGGTTGCACTTGCCAGTAGGGTTCAGGGAATGGGTAGCAGTGGAACACATGCAGGCCCTGGACTTGATTAGAAAATTTCACCGCAAATTCCCCGACAAGCCCCGGTGACTCCTGGCCTAACGAGATATTATTCTGTTACAAGCGCCAACTACATGCAACAGGAGCCAGGATGGAGCATGAGGGGAGAGGGGAGGTCTTGGGGGGGCGGCATGTCAGAACCCTGGCATGCCCAAGGGTCCTGCCATCCCCTATACCACACCCAGCATTAGCAACTGCCAGCTACGCCTCATGGATGATGAACTTTTAACCTTGACACCAGGAGAACCAGAGGGAAGACTGAAAGCGGACCAGATGGAAGCCCGCAGCTGGGAGGGGCCAGTGCTCTGGCAGAAGGGTATATAAACCCGAGCAGGGAACCAGGGGACCATTTGTGCCTTTACTGTGCTTACTCATGTTAATCAATAAACCGTTTACTTACTGAAAGAGCTGAGGTAAAGTCATTTCTGTGGAGAAACGTCTGCAACTGAGAAGTGCCTGACAAAAGCTACCTATTTATTTTTATTTATTTTTATTATTTATTTGTCTTATTTATACCCCGCCTATCCCCTCCCTACTGGAGGACTCTAGGCGGCTTACAGTATTATATATCTCCAATCCAATTATACAATTATACAACATCAATTATTACAATTTATTCCCGCGTGACAGGGAGAGAGGAAGGGAACCGGCTCTTCTGCTGCAGGCATTGGACTGCAAGTCCCAGAATGCCTTGCTCCGCGCCGGCTGCTGACGTCCAGGAAGCTGGTGTCTCCGGATCCGTCGTCCTCCGTCGTCCTCCGCTGACATCACCGCTCTTCCGAGGTCTTTCTTGGAATCGAGGACGACCCTCCGCTGGACGCCCGCAAATTGTCCCACGTGAGTGGTACCCATTAATCTACTTGCTAAATAGCTTTCGAATCGCTGGGTTGGCAGAGAGCTAGGGCAAGTGACGAGAGCTCACCTCGTCACGCGGTTTCGAACTGCCAACCTTATGGTCGGCAGTCTAACGGCTCAGTGGTTTAACCCGCTGAGCCACCGCGCCCCTATTGCAGACCGCTTTGGTGGAAAACGGAGAGAGATGAGGTGAAAGATCATGTCTGGCCACCCAGTGGTAGGAAACGCCTTTTTGTAGTGTTTTTTTGTTTTGTTTTTTGTAGTTTTTATCTTTGTTTTAAAAAATAATAAAAACTTTGACCAAAAAAAAAAAAAAGGAAATATGGTCAGCCTATTCCTGGGTCAATTTTATGGCCTCGCAAATGCAGATAGAGTAGTAGTCTTTCCCTGTGGCCACCCAGTGGTAGGAAACGGGATAGGAATGCTCATATTTGGCCAACACTTGACTACACACATAACAGAAGGCTGGTGGGAGGCTTGGATTTGCTGGGGGAAATGCATGTCTTGTAAACCTCCTTGAATCAGTTTGACTGGGCAATATATAAGAGGTAGGAGGGAGGGAGGGAGGAAGGGAAATCCGCCTCAGGCAAGGCCTGTATGTTGCCAGAACCTGGGGCAGGATAGTGGACAGGGCTAGAGACCGATTAGGCCGGAGGTGTGAAGGGAGCAGGTTCTGTGGGTTGCAGAGATGTCCATGGAGGCGCCTCGCAAGGCATTCTGGGATGGAAACAGCTCCAGGCAAGGAGACAGGCGATTCTTCCTGTGAACAATCGTGTTTATTGGCAGTGGGCACTGCAAACATTTTTGCTCTTTAGTGAAAAGTGGATGAAGCATTTGTTTATTTGTTGTACATTTCCTGTTTCCCATCCCCTTACTGGCCCAACGTATTTGGAGGAAGATGTTGGTGGGATGGAAGGAGAGGAGGAAAGCTGGGGCCCACCTACGCTTGCCTCATTGTCCCTTCCTCTCATCCTGATCTGAGAGGGGAAGAGACCCATCCTGATTTGACATCATAAGCCTCACATGGAAGGGTTCACAATCCTTGGGAAGACTTCATGGGCTCTGCAAAGCTTCACTGGCAATGTTTCTTGTATGTTCAGTGCTGCTGTAAAATCTATGCTTCTCTCTCCCTTAAAAATTCTGCTTTATAAAATACCACTTTGAAATCCAGCTTTCCTTATTATTTATTTATCAAACTTATACACCGCCCATCTCACTATATAAGTGACTCTGAGCAGCTTACAATAAAAGATCATAAAAACCATTATAAAAATATAAATTTTTACCAGTTGAAAAACCTTTTGTTTTTCAGTAAAGACAAGCTCTTTAATTAAGAGCTAATATTTTAATGCTTCTCTGCTAGGTGTTCTGGCTGTAGTCAACTGGGGTCCAGCAAACTCTGGTATAAGGTTTTATATGTGCATCAAAAACATCAGGAAATGTTGGTCAAAACAGCCCTTCCAGAGCTGAAGAAATGCAGAATTCTTCTGCGGATCTCCCTGGTCCTCACTCCGTAGATGACCGGGTTGAGCATTGGGGGCAGAATGACATAGAGGTTGGCAATGAGGATGTGGGCAAACTGGGGGATGTTGTGCCCAAAGCGGTGGGTGAGGAAGGAGAAGATCGCTGGTGTGTAGAAGACAAAAATTACGGCAACGTGGGAGCCACAGGTGCCCAAGGATTTGAGCCGGGCCTCCCTGGACGGGAGATGGAAAACTGCCTTGAGGATGAGCACATAGGACCCAAAAATCAAGACTAACTCCAGCATAAGAAAGGCAATAGTAAATAAGCCATAGGCACTGTTCACCCAGATATCTGCACAGGACAGCTTGGCAATGCCAATGTGCTCACAGTATGTGTGTGCGATGATGATACGGGTATTGCAGAAGGGCAATCGGAGAGTCAGCAGAGCCATGGGAATTACAAGAATTGTTGGATGCAGCACCACAACAGCACACATCCAGGCAACCCGCTCCTTGGTCAGGACGGTGGTGTATCTCAGAGGGTCACAGATGGCCACATACCGGTCAAAGGCCATGACCAAGAGCACCACAGACTCCATCCCTGTGAAAGTGTGGATGAAGAACATCTGGGCCAGGCAGGCATCAAAAGTCATCTCCCCCGGGCCCAACCAGAAGATGGCCAGCATCCTGGGCAGGGTGGAGGTGGAGAGACCCAGGTCAATGAAGGAGAGCAGGCAGAGGAAGTAGAACATGGGCTGGTGGAGGCTAGCTTCCGTCTTCACCACACAGAGGATGGTGAGGTTCCCCAGAAGAGCAATGACATACCCAGCACACACTGGGATGGAGAGCCAGGGATGGAGAGGTTCCAGTCCGGGCACACCAAGCAAGATGCAGGTGGGAGAGTGGAAGTGGGAGATATTAGATGTGGACATTCTCCCAGATCCCGGTGGAGGGAAAATCCCTTTATTCTTGCCGATAAGAAGGATGGTCCAGCCTGGTCCAGCACTGGACTTTAGACACAGATGCTGACGAGCAGCAGCCGTGCAAAGAAGGAGTAACCAGCCCAGTGTGAAGAGGACCCTGGAAACAACAGGAAATAAGAATCATGGAAGGGAAGGAGACAGAGTGCTTCTACAAATCTGGAGGGACAGGAGGGAAGGCGCTTGCATCTGTGCAGAGCGGGGAGCACACATTTTGGGAGGGCAGAAAAGCAGCCTCTAAGAAGCACTGCAAGTGACCCTCCTTATTCTGCATTGCAGACACAGAAACATGGAATCCAAAGGTTGAAAGGGGCCTTGGAGGTCCGGTCCAACCCCTGTCCAGGGCAAGAAACCTCTTCCGTCCCAGACAAATGGCTGCCCAACGTTTGTTTTAAAGCCTGCAGTGATGGAGCCTTTATGACTCCAGAAGGCAGGCTGTCCCGTTGCTTCGTAGCTCTCACGGGCAGGAAATTCCTCCTTTGTCCTATTTTGGATCTCCCTCTATAAAGCTGCACCTGTTGGTTCTTCTCCTATGCTCAGGCACCACAGAGAATAGATCTAACCCCTCTTCCCTGGGTCATCCTTTCACGTCTTGGAAGACTGCTACCGTGTCTCCCCTTCACCATCTTTTCTTTAGGTTAAGTACACCAGGTTCCTTCTACCACTCCAGGTAGGGTTGAGGAAAGGGTGCTCCTCTCTGCACCCTTTCCAGTTCCTCTCCAGCCTCTCCTCATTCTTTCCTTTAGCCTTCATAGCACCTTCCTTTCTCAGACATCCCATATTTCCTTCTCAAGTTCTCCGTCAGCTCAGTTCTTTGTCCATACAGACCCCTTTAAACTTCTCACCTTTCCCCTTCTGTAGGATCAGAAGCTTTCAGGATTTCTGACCCCTCTTGGGCTTGTTTATCCTTCAGGATTCCAGGCCATTTATTCTGCCCACCTCTCACCTGAGTTCAGGAACACCTGCCCTCTTGAAATTCAAAATAGCTTCTCCATTCCCCCCCTCATAATTATCTTTATGCCAGCATGATGTGGTGGTCAGTTTTGCTCCAGGTGCCTGACACTTTCCTTCTACTGATCACTTCCTCTCTCCTGCTCAGGATAGCTGACCCCTTGTTTCTTTCATCTTCTGAAACATGAAATTGTCAGCGAGAGAGACGAAAAATCTGTTGGACCCCACTAACTTATTCCGGAGCTACTTTCCTGGCAGATCCTGGCAGAGGGAAAGTCTCCCATAAGCATAGTTTGCCCTCCTGAAAAGTTGCTGAGTTGATTTAGAAAGTTGTGGCCCAAATCCTCTGCCTGGGTGGGGGCCTCTAGCAGAGTCCCACAAGGGCATCCCTCTGGCTTTCCCCCCCTTTTCCTCTGACCCAGACGCTTTCAACAGGAGGACTTCCAGATTTAAGGGCATGACTTTCTTTAGGGGCCCAATAAGCTACTCAGCCTCCATTTTTGTTGGGTCGATTTCTTTTGAAAGTTCCTTGACTTATGTGTTCCACTCAGGACTCTCATCCATCTTCCTCCCCCTTCCAGTCCAGTTTAAACCTTCCCTGTCCATTTCGGACTGGCAATAGAGCAGGACCAGGTGCCAGGTGGACATAAGCAGAAGAACCCGAGGCCAGCATCCCGTCACTCAGCACCTGCCTCTGCCCTCAGACACGGATGTGCCTAAGGTGGGAAATGCCCAGTCCGCTGGCTTCTGGTCCTGTGCCTTCAACCATTGCACCAAACTGGCTCTCACAGCGCAGATATAGTTAAATTGTTACTACTTATATATCTTTCTTTACTGTGGGAGCTCAAGATGGAACCGAGTGACCAGCAGCAACCTGTGTTCCCATCATCCAGCAGCTGCCTCTGCCCTTGCCCTGCCTGCTCACCTGGAAAGAGTCCCTGCGAGGTTGGCTCCGCCATGGAAATGGAAGGCCTGTCTGCCAGAGGGGAGGGTCTGCCAGTAGCTGCACCCCAGGCCACAGGTCCCTTGTATCTGTGCTGCCTGGCTGCACGAGGAGCAGCTCTAATGGCCTGGAGCCCCCTGGGGTTCTCCGTGGGGCACTCAGGGGTGCTGAATTGCACAGAGAATTGTGCAGGGCCATCTTGCACTCACATCCCCAAGGCCTGGAGTCTTTCCCCAAGGAGAGGAAGATCACGGCTGTCACACCAGAGACCGCAGGGGAAACGGCAGGGTGGGTGTGAATTAATGGCTGGACACTGTAAGGCAAGAAACATGCAAGTTGGTATTGAGAGATTAGCAGCTTTGCAGGATAGAATCAATGGAAATTACATACATGCATGCATGCATGAAAACAAATCCATCACACTGTTCCTTTCCAGGGCAAGATACGTTGTGCAAAATGCAAAAAAGAAATAGCAAAGACTAAGCCAAGAATTAACAGCAGCAGATAAGGAGGAAATACAGACTGGTCCCTCTGCTCAGTAGGAAAAGAGTCTCTCCTAGATCACCTGATCTGCTCTCCCCAGTCTATAGGTACCCGTGGAAGGGCCAAAACACAGCAGATGACAGCACTAGGCATCGGTGCTGGAGAGCTACGGTGATGTTCCTCCTTGCAGCAGTTTGTGCCTTTCTCCAGGAGGGGGAGGAAAGGAGGGGAGGTTGGTAGATGTGATAGATGATGAGACAGAGGCAGAGGCAGAGGCAGAGGCAGACGTAGACGTAGACATAGATGTAGAGGTTGTTGGAGGTCCCAGCAAATCAGCATGCCTCATTAGCATATGAGAAGTTCATTCTAGGATGACTCTCTATGTGCTTCTGGAGGAAGCTGTTTGTTGCTCCTCCCACTTCCTCTTTCTCTCTCTCTCTCTGCCTCCTTCCACCAGAGGAGAAGGACCATGCAGCTGCTGAGCTCCTCTCCATCTTGATGCCATGTGACCTAGAATCAGGAGGTTCTTCCCCCTTTCTACACGCAGCCCTTGGCAGCAATGAGGGCCAAGGGTATTCAGTTTAGGGAAAAACTAAGAAGAACAAGAATCATTCCTAACGGAATGGATGTAACTGAACTGGACCAAATAAAAGTAAGAACTCTTTTGTAACCTACTTTGTCTAAGCGTGTAATTCTTTATGCTTGGGTGGGCAATGTGCTTAAGATTAATAACCTATATCTCTCTAGTGTGCTCATCAATGCTATTTTGATAAAAACTCTTTTCTGTGTGCTTATTGCTCAGCTGCATTAAGCTCTTCCCCATTCAGTGGTCCTAGCAGTCCACTAATGGCATCAGAGGTAGAGGTAGAGATATGATTGATGATAGGTAGATCTATAGATAGTAGATAGTAGAGTCAGCCAATCTTGCCTGATGGGCTGGCCCTAATATCACTTGGGTGAGAGATGATCCAGAATTTCTGCACCTTTAGGTTGGCTTGGGAATTATTTGTTTACGAAACCCCAGGAGAAGGCAATGGCAAACAATCTCCATACTATTTTGCAAAAACAGTACTGGGAAGTGCCCATCTAATCTTCCACAACTGTAAACCACCCGGTCAATCAAATCCACAGGCAGCGTGAAAGACGACCACAAGATGGTCGCCACACAGTTCTTTGTCGGCGAAAGGTGGAGAGGAAGACAAGACAGCTACCTGACTTCCGCGGGAGCATCCACATCAGCTTCCCGTCATAAGCCCTTGACTGCTGCTAGCCCACCCTGGACCAGCCACCAAATCTCCCCAAAGGGACTGCTATGGTCCTCCAAGATAGAAAGGCCAAACTGGCAGGGCCCTCCCTCTCAAGGTGCTGTGCCACACCACTATCAGTCCTTGGTGTTGCGCACCAAAGCGTCAGGCCACTACTGTGCGGTAGCCCAGCACTGCCATCATTAGCATAGCAATTTATTTATTTAATTTATATAGCCGCCCATCCCACTGGCATGTGTCACTGCTGCCAAACGGAAAAGCACCATCAGGCCTCTGGGCGTTGCTGTCCCGCCAGACATCTCCGTCTCCACCCGAACATCCAGAGCTGCTGACAAACACTGCGCCCCCTCTGCCACCTCCAAATGAACTTCTGGCAATGCCACCGAAATAAAATGGCTGAGCGCCGGCAGTCCAGAACTGGCATGCTACCAGGGCAGCCCTGACATAGCTCCCGCTCTCGACAGCCATCCACGGGAGCAAAGGCCAAACACTGCCCCCTCCTTCCATGGCCAAAAGCCCAAGCCGGAGTCCACACAGCGCCGGTCCCAATCGCTCCGTTCGGGACAGTCCAGGTTCCTCCCCTGACTCAGCTGGAAGAAAACCAGGTGTGCTCCAACAACACCATCATTTCAGCCCCTCCACACCCAGTCTAACCATCGCCAACATGCAAAAATATGTTAAAGTTATTTGTTAAAGTTATTCTATGTAGGTTTAAACGAATGGATTCCTACACTGATTCCTACATGCCTGTAAATTGGGTTTTTTCCATTTCCCTGCTGTAAGCACTTTCCCATAACAAAAAGCAGTAAACAACAAATGTGCTTTTCTCTAGTCAAAACAATTGGAGATAACAGGTTTTTTCCCCCATGAGAACAGCGTCCTGTAGAAAAGCCAATATGCAACACCGCCATCCCATGGCGGTTTATAGTAAGTACAACTGTTACTAAAATGTTAAGCTGAAAAATGGCCTAGCCAATCAGAATGTTGAACCATGGGTATAATTCAACTATGAACTATGGGTACTCATCTCACTCATGCATTTTCTATGCTTCTTTTGACTGCTATCTACATGTACTTTGTATCTGAACTGTAACTACGCCTGGTCTTTGCACAGACCATGATTTTTTCTTTCCTCACTTCTGTTGATGGAACTCTGCGTATGCTTTGTTTTTTCCTTTTTGCAATAATGCACCATACATCCATTATTGCCTTATGCTATCAATAAAGATATTGTTAGCCTTAAAACACGTTGTTTGGATTACTCTGTGCCTGGAACCCCAATAGCCAGCAACACCCCACAAAATAAACCCAGAAGGGAGCCCCGCTCCCACCCATCTGCGGTCACCACCCTCTTAACCCCCAATTGTACCAGTTAGTCCTGATAGCATGAAATACGGCTGCCTGCAAACTCAGGCACCCCGAGTTTTGCATGGAGCTGATAAGAATCCGGTCCCTGAATTTGGGAGAGAGACTAACTTAGCCAAGTGGCTTTTTCACCCCTCCCGACAGCATGAATCATGAGTACTTCAGGTAAAGCAAGAAGTGTTTATTAAGGGGAGTCAAGTCTTTTTATAGGGTACAGAAACAAATGATACGTACATTCGGTATATGTGATATGCCAGAAAGCAACAAATCAAACAATAAGAGACATTGATTACAGGTGAGAATTGAACGATAGAAAACATTGATTACAGATAACATTCCACAAGTGGCAAATTTTGTCAGAGTTTTCGTGTGAAAAGTGCAAATTGTTTTCTATACAAAGCACAGCTTTCTCATGGTGACGTGACGTGCAGGTGGCCAGATAACAACTGTCACATGTGTATTGTTTTGGCTAGTTCCTAAACGTTTGCATGGGAACAAGTCCTCCTGATTCCCTCCGGGGGAAGCCTGCTCCAGGGGGAGCAGAGGGAGGGAGGAGACAGCATGCTTGCTGCGACACTGCCACCTATTGACAGGTTATGCTTTTGGCCTAACCTAAGTTTTCCTCCAATCAGAAAGCTGGAAGAAGCCTATTTCTATCCATGCAAAATGGTGTTCTATGCTTCTTGACTTCCTGTGTGTTTTAGCCATGTTTGTGTGTTCTGCTCCTGTGGACTAATAGAAGTGTGAGCTATACCTGGCTATGTACGTGATGCCATGGCAATATGCTCCTTCATATTTGTCGTACAGTGGAAGCCAACACATGTGCATTTTCTGTGTATACTCTACTTGTAAGTTTTGTTTTTCCTTTTGCAATGCTGTAACATGTATATTCAACTTTGCTTTTATCACAAGTAAAGATTTTATAGCTTTTACAAGCTGCACTCTGTCTGTTTACTCTTGTGCCTTGATTTTTCCCTATAAGCCAGCGTTTATCCAACAGGTTATGGGCCCAGAGAGGAATTTGCGTTTTTTGCTGCGTTGTTCCTGGCTGTAAAAGGGATTTTATTTTTAGAGGCTGATTTCAGAGTAAACGTGTTTTCTTTGAGTGGTCAGCAATGGCTGTACAGAGTCTGGTCAGTCTGCCATTTGAGCCTTTAGATGGCACAAACTATCTGACCTGGTGTGTGGAGATGAAATCATTCTTTTTGCAAGAAGATTTGTGGCAGTATGTGGCAAATCCACCTCCAGAGGATCCCTCTGAAGAAGTGCAAGCGTGCTTGGACCGTGCTTATAGCATTTTGCTTTTGGGAATCAAATCCTCTGAACGGAATTATATCAGCTACTCAAGGACTGCGTATGAGTGCTGGGAGGCTGTTAGAGCCTTTAATACAAAGCAGAACTCTGTTGCCTTTGTTGGACTATTAAGACAGGTTTATAGTTTGAAGCTGCAGCCGGGTGAGAATGTGATGACCCACCTTGGTGAGTTCAAAACTTTGTTTGCTGCATTTGAAGAAGAAGGCATGTTTTTCTGGGAATATGAAAAAGCATGCGTGATTTTGTCAAGCTTGGACAGCAGTTTTGATCTACTGATCGAGAAAGCAAAGACGCTATCTCCCTGCGACCTTACTGTGGATTATTTTACAAGCCAGCTCCAGGAGATACAACAGGCTCGTGACCTCCAGGAGCTACATTGTAAGCCATCTGTTGTTGTTGTTCCTGAGACTTCCAAACAGAGCATTTCAGCTGAAGTAAAACCTGGAATGGAATCTACATTTGCTGTGGTTCGGTGTGATTCTTCTCAGAAATCAATGGAAGGCTGTTCCCTGCCATATCATCCAGCGGATGGTGCCAGTGCACAAGAGGCCTGATGGACGAAAGGAGGGGAAGCCAGAAGCCAGAAACCAGCTAAAACAACAAATCCAAGTTTTCTACTCTGCCGACTGCTGTATGTAAGCATTTCTCCAGAGACTTGGTTGTTGAATTCGGCTTGCAGTAAAGTTTGTAAAACATGAACAGTTATTGTTAACAAAATGCAAGCCTTGAGTTCAACAAGTTACTTTAGCCGATAATTCTATAAGTGTGTGAAATGTGTATGTGTATGTGTTCCTACACTTGTTTTTCTCTCCTCAGTGTTCTAGCCCTGGTCAAGTCTGAGTGTACTTGTTGTGTTCAAAGGTGCTGGATGTTTCATTGAGAAATATGAAACTGAGTGTGTTAGAGGCTGAGTGTGTTAGAGAAAAACCTGTAAAATCAAGTGTGTGAGATGCTTCCTAAGAAGGAGATTGTGTGGACAGGACATTGTGTGTTTAAATGTTTCCCCCACATCATAAATGCATCCATAAATTTTTCACAAAGTACTGGGGTATCCTGGGATGGGAAAGTTTGTCTCAGATATCCAAATGCATTCTGAGTTAGAACCCAGGAAATGTGCAAAATTTCCTTGATTGTGTTGTGTGTAAACTGTGTGTAAACAATCTAATATCAGCACTGTATCTGTTGCTAGGCAAAGTGACAGAGTGTCAACTAGACCATTTCAGTTGGTTCATAGAGATCTAGTTAGCCCCCATTCTCCTAGTAATGGTAGGGCGGGTTTCATGTTCCTTCTGGTTGATGATCATACCTGCTTTTGTTTTTGCTACTTGTTGAAGTCTAAAGCGAAGGTCTGTGCTCGCTTTAAAGAGTATGTAGCAATAGTAGGAAGAAAATATGGTTATCTAATAGGTCAGTTCCAGTCTGATTGTAGTGGAGAGTTCCTGAGCCATGTGTTCTAGAATTGGCTTTGTAGGAAAGTATTCTCCCAAAGACTTGCCAATGTTGGAATTCTAGCTGAGTGTTAGTGTTGTGAATAACATTAAAATAGCCTGATGTTAGTTGCTCAGGTGCCATCCCGTGTCTGGGAAAGACTACCTTGATTGCAGTGTGTTTTCTAACTAACAGGTTGTAGAATTCAACTGTAAAAGAAGTTCCTTATTTTTCTTTTGTTTGGCAAGCGCCCTTCACTGAAGTACCTGCATGTCTGTGGAACATTTGCATGTGTTCACATCCCCAGGTCACAGTGAAGGAAGAACCAACCAAAGGTACAGTGCGTCAGGTTGTTGGTTGTTGGTTGTTTATTAAAAAAAATAAATCCAAGGCTTATCATTGTTTCATTAGGCCATAGTCAAATCCAAATCTCCAGAAGTGCTTTATTTTTCAAAGCAGCCTACTGGTTGGGAAAGGTTGTATGCTAATGTTGCAGAAGTGTTGCTGCATTGCTAGTGTAAAACCTACTGTCCATACTCCTTCAGTAGATGGGCAAACACCAGTTCAGGTTTCTTCTGTTCCCCAGTCTCCTAGTGTGTTAAAAAGGGCCCCTCAGGTGAAGGAAGTGGAAATTTCACCTGAGCAGGTGCAGGGCCTGGAGGGGGAGTCAGGTAGTGGAAAGAAAAGAAGACGGCGATGGGGAAAGCACAGTGGTCATTCCTCATGGGTCTTCTTATTCCACAAAGGGTGTGAAGCCTGACAGATTTGTGATTTAGCAGGTGACAGTGTGTCAAATTACCTGAAAAAACCCAGTCTTTTCAAGATGTGTTGCTCCTGCCTGCCTTTTGAGAGGCAAGAACATTGGAACACAGCTGTGGACAGTCAGTTTGAGAGTTTTGGTGAAGTGTTAAAAGTAACCAACCTGTCCTTTGTTTTAGTAAGCTGTAGGTTCCAGATGAGTGTTCAGAAAGACATTTCTTCCTGATAATACTCTGCAGTGTAAAGCCAGCTTTGTTGCCCAGGGATTTGTTTCACAGGAGGAGTTTGTGAACTGTGATCTAATGTATGCACCCACAGCTAGGCCAGAATGTTTACGTGTGGTACGTTTTCTGGTTGTGTAGCGTGAAACAGTTGTCCATTTACATATTGTGATGTTGACACAGCATATTTGAATATAGATCTCCCTGAAACAGTGTGTGTAAGGCAAGCCTTTGGCTATGCATGTGTGACAATTCCCAGAAAGTCCAGTGACTTCACAGGGTGCTTTATGAATCTTAAAGCAGGCCAGTCATTGATAGCATCAGTGCAAAGGTGCAAAGTCTGACAAAAACCGAGATGTAAAATGTCACGTGCTATTTTCTGTGTGTACATAAGAGATTGTAGAAGTTTGTATAGTACTTCTTACTTATGTAGTTGTTGTCTACTTAACAACTAAATCCTTCCACCTTGTACAAGAATTTGTTAATCAGCTGAAGCAGTATTTCCAGCTGAGGGAGTTAGGCACAAATTCAAGCATTTATCTTGGTGTTGAAGTTTCTAAAGCTCAGAATAGAGAACCCTATGGTTCTTGATTTCCTACAGAGTGTCATTTGTGTAAAGGAAGCTTATCCTTAATTTGTTGTATATCACTCTGCAGTAAGTAGTTTGCTTCATGTAACACAGTGGATACACCCTAATTTAGTTTACCTAGTTTGCCCAGGTAAAATACCAAGCCTGCAAAATGGTTTAGCCATCTATGCGAGGCTGGCAAGGGTTGAAAAAGTCTGCATTTTCTTAAAAATCAAAACAAGCCTTTGCCTCAAGCAGAAGCAGCTAACGAGTTTGGAATTCCTGCTTATCTATGTCAGCTGCATTTTTGCAAAGGAGGGGACAGAACGTCTGTGGGCGATTTTTCTGTTTCTATTTGCTGTTTTCTATGTACTGTTTCTGCTATTACATAACTTGTATTAGTATGTTTTTGTATGTATCTGAACAAAACATTCCATAAAGTGTGTATTGTACATTATACATATGTGTAACAAGTGTTTTTAAACCATTTCCAGTTTTGATGACTATTGGTTGTAAAAACTGAAACTTGAACAGTATGATTAATACGCGTACTAACCATGTTTTTTTCTGTTTCTGTAAAAATGTATTTTACAGCTTTGAAAATCCCATTGCTACAGTGTGTCAAAAGCAACTTTATCATGTGAAAAGTGCAAATTGTTTTCTATACAAAGCACAGCTTTCTCATGGTGACGTGACGTGCAGGTGGCCAGATAACAACTGTCACGTGGGTATTGTTTTGGCTAGTTCCTAAACGTTTGCATGGGAACAAGTCCTCCTGATTCCCTCCGGGGGAAGCCTGCTCCAGGGGGAGCAGAGGGAGGGAGGAGACAGCATGCTTGCTGCGACACTGCCACCTATTGACAGGTTATGCTTTTGGCCTAACCTAAGTTTTCCTCCAATCAGAAAGCTGGAAGAAGCCTATTTCTATCCATGCAAAATGGTGTTCTATGCTTCTTGACTTCCTGTGTGTTTTAGCCATGTTTGTGTGTTCTGCTCCTGTGGACTAATAGAAGTGTGAGCTATACCTGGCTATGTGCGTGATGCCATGGCAATATGCTCCTTCATATCTGTCTACAGTAGAAGCCAACACATGTGCATTTTCTGTGTATACTCTACTTGTAAGTTTTGTTTCTCCTTTGGCAATGCTGTACCATGTATATTCAAATTTCCTTTACCACAAGTAAAGATTTTATAGCTTTTACAAGCTGCACTCTGTCTGTTTACTCTTGTGCCTTGTTTTTTCCCTATAAGCCAGCGTTTATCCAACATATCCAACGGTATATGTGATACGCCAGAAAGCAACAAATCAAACAATAAGAGACATTGATTACAGGTGAGAATTGAACGATAGAAAACATTGATTACAGATAACATTCCACAAGTGGCAAATTTATGGGTTATGTCACCCCCTTTCCCAGCCGGGTTATTCTGTTGTTGTTCAGTCGTTTAGTCGTGTCCGACTCTTCATGACCTCATGGACCATAGCACGCCAGGCCTTCCTGTCCTCCACTGTCTCTCGGAGTTTACTCAAATTCATGTTCATTACATCGGTGATGCTATCTAACCATCTCATCCTCTGCCGTCCCCTTCTCCTTTTGCCCTCAGTCTTTCCCAGCATCAGGGTCTTTTCCAGTGAGTCCTCTCTTCTCATTAGGTGGCCAAAGTATTTGAGCTTCAGCTTCAGCATCTGTCCTTCCAATGAGCAGTCAGGGTTGATTTCCTTTAGGATTGACTGATTTGACCTCCTTGCAGTCCAAGGGACTCTTAGGAGTCTTCTCCAGCACCACAGTTCGAAAGCATCAATTCTTTGGCGCTCAGCCTTCCTTATGGTCCAACTCTCACAGCCATACATTACTACTGGGAAAACCATAGCTTTAATTATATGGACCTTTGTTGGCAAGGTGATGTCTCTGCTTTTTAATATGCTGTCTAGGTTTGCCATAGCTTTCCTCCCAAGGAGCAAGCGTCTTTTAATTTCATGGCTGCAGTCACCGTCTGTGGTGATCTTGGAGCCCAAGAAAATAAAATCTGTCACTGCTTCCATTTCTTCCCCTTCTATTTGCCAGGAAGTGATGGGACCAGATGCCATGATCTGGGTTTTTTTAATGTTGAGTTTCAAGCCAGCTTTTGCACTCTCCTCTTTCACCCTCATCAAGAGGCTCTTTAGTTCCTCTTCACTTTCTGCCATTAGGGTGGTATCGTCTGCATATCTGAGGTTGTTGATATTTCTCCCGGCAATCTTCGATTTTGAAAACAGGAATTATGCCGGAAACATGGAAAGAGGCCCATATTACATTGATTCCGAAGGAACAGCTAAATTTGAATTCAACAAAGAATTATAGACCAATATCACTTTTGAATAATGACTACAAGATATTCACAACAATATTGGCGGAAAGATTGAAAAATATTCTTGGAAATTTTATTCATCAAGATTAAGCAGGATTTTTACCTAAAAGACAAATTAGAGATAATATTAGAAATGTTTTGGATGTCCTGGAGTATTTAGAACAACATAATGAATAACAAGCCGCTTTGATATTTATAGATGCGGAAAAAGCGTTTGACAATTTAAACTGGTCCTTTATGTTTAAAGTATTGGAGACTATGAATTTTGGATGAAATTTTATTAAGTGGATTAAATCAATATATACACCTCAACATGCAAAAATAATTGTTAATGGAGAATTTAGTAAACCATGTGAAATACAAAAAGGTACAAGACAAGGATGTCCTTTATCTCCACTCTTGTTTATATTGGTTTTAGAAGTTTTACTTAGAGATATTAGACAAGATAATGGTATCCACGGCATTAGAGTTAAAAAGGAAGTTTATAAGTTAAGAGCCTTTGCTGACGATCTAGTCATTACTTTAGAGAATCCACTGGATGGAATTGATTTATTGATGCAGAAACTGAAAGACTTTGGGTCGTTAGCAGGGTTCAAAGTTAACTTACAGAAAACAAAAGTTTTGACTAAGAATATGAATTACCATCAACAAGAGAAACTGAGAGAAATGACGGGATGTTCTATGGAGAAAAAAGTAAAATATTTGGGAGTTTATTTAACATCGGAGAATGTTAAATTATTTCAAAATAACTATACTCCACTTTGGACAGATATCAAAAAAGATTTAGATCGATGGGGAAAGTTACAATTATCATTATTGGGCAGAATATCAGCGATTAAAATGAATATATTACCACGAATTCTATACCTTTTTCAAACACTACCTATATTGACATCAGAGGAACCATTTAAACAGTGGCAGAAAGATATTTCTAAATTTATTTGGCAAGGGAAAAAACCAAGAATAAAATACAAGGTCTTGCAAGATTCAAAAGAAAGAGGAGGTCTAGGACTCCCAGATTTGAAATTATACCATGCAGTCTGTGGTTTGGTATGGCTTAAGGAATGGATTGTTTTAAAAAATGAAAAATTATTAAATTTGGAAGGACATGAATTAAGATTTGGATGGCATGGATATTTGTGGTACAACAAGGCTACAGTTAATGTGGACTTTAAAAATCATTATATTAGAAGATCTTTGTTGAGAATTTGGAATAAATATAAATCAACTTTATGTTATAAGAGACCTTTATGGATTTCTACGCAAGAAGCATTCTATAGAACAGAAATAAGAAATAAGGACAAGTGGCTGACATATAAGGACTTTTTAAAAAAAGAACAAGGACACTATGTAATAAAATCAAAAGATGAACTTATATAAATTAAGTTATATAAATTTAATTAAATAAAATAAATAAATAAATAAACTTGTTCAAGAAGGATATACTTTTCAATGGCTTTCCTATATGCAACTTATAGAGAAATTTAAGTTAGATAAAAAAAAATTGGAATTTGAACAAACTAAATCAGAATTTGAAATACAATTATGTGAAACTGATGAACACTTAATTGCTAAAATGTACAAATTATTACTAAAAGGAGAAATGGTGGAGGAACAAGTTAAAGACTGTATGATTCAATGGGCAAAAAATATTGGCCACAATATACAACTTCAACAATGGGAAGACATGTGGACTAAAGGATTAAAATTTACTTTGTGCTATAACTTAAAAGAAAACTTTTACAAGATGATGTACCGATGGTATATGACCCCACAAAAACTTTCAAAAATGTACGGGAATATTTCCAACTTATGTTGGAAATGTAAAAAACAAGAGGGGTCTTTCTATCATATGTGGTTTTGTTGTTTATTCGTTCAGTCGTTTCCGACTCTTCGTGACTTCATGGACCAGTCCACGCCAGAGCCCTCTGTCGGCCGTCACCATCCCCAGCTCCCCAATGGTTGAGTCCGTCACCTCCAGAATACCATCCATCCATCTTGCCCTTGGTCAGCCCCTCTTCCTTTTGCCTTCCACTTTCCCTAGCATCAGCTTCTTCTCCAGGGTATCCTGTCTTCTCATTATGTGGCCAAAGTACTTCAGTTTTGCCTTTAATATCATTCCCTCAAGTGAGCAGTCTGGCTTGATTTCCTGGAGTATGGACTGGTTTGATCTTCTTGCAGTCCAAGGCACTCTCAGAATTTTCCTCCAACACCACAGTTCAAAAGCATCTATCTTCCTTCGCTCAGCCTTCCTTATGGTCCAGCTCTCGCAGCCATAGGTTACTACAGGGAATACCATTGCTTTAACTATGCGGACCTTTGTTGTCAGTGTGAGGTCTCTGCTCTTAACTATTTTATCAAGATTTGCCATTGCTCTCCTCCCAAGAAGTAGACGTCTTCTGATTTCCTGGCTGCAGTCAGCGTCTGCAGTAATCTTTGCGCCTAGAAATACAAAGTCTGTCACTGCCTCCACTTTTTCTCCCTCTATTTGCCAGTCATCAATCAAGCTCATTGCCATAATCTTGGTTTTTTTGAGGTTTAACTGCAACCCAGCTTTTGCACTTTCTTCTTTCACCTTCGTCATAAGGCTCCTCAACTCCTCCTCGCTTTCAGCCATCAAAGTGGTATCATCTGCATATCTGAGATTGTTAATGTTTCTTCCAGCGATTTTAACTCCAGCCTTGGATTCCTCAAGCCCAGCATGTCGCATGATGTGTTCTGCGTACAGGTTGAATAGGTAGGGTGAGAGTATACAACCCTGCTGTACTCCTTTCCCAATCTTAAACCAATCCGTTGTTCCGTGCTCTGTTCTTACCGTTGCTACTTGGTCGTTATACAGATGCCTCAGGAGGCAGACAAGATGACTTGGTATCCCCATACCACCAAGAACTTGCCACAATTTGTTATGATCCACACAGTCAAAGGCTTTAGAATAGTCAATAAAACAGAAATAGATGTTTTTCTGAAATTCCCTGGCTTTCTCCATTATCCAGCGGATATTGGCAATTTGGTCTCTAGTTCCTCTGCCTTTTCTAAACCCAGCTTGTACATCTGGCAATTCTTGCTCCATGAATTGCTGGAGTCTACCTTGCAAGATCTTCAGCATTACCTTACTGGCATGTGAAATAAGTGCCACTGTTCGAAAGTTTGAACATTCTTTAGTGCTTCCCTTTTTTGGTATGGGGATATAAGTTGATTTTTTCCAATCTGATGGCCATTCTTGTGTTTTCCAAATTTGCTGGCATATGGCATGCATCACCTTGACAGCATCATCTTGCAAGATTTTAAACAGTTCAGCTGGGATACCGTCGTCTCCTGCTGCCTTGTTATTAGCAATGCTTCTTAAGGCCCATTCAACCTCACTCTTCAGGATGTCTGGCTCTAACTCACTGACCACACCGTCAAAGCTATCTCCAATATTATTACCCTTCCTATACAGATCTTCCGTATATTCTTGCCACCTTTTCTTGATCTCTTCTACTTCTGTTAGGTCCTTACCATCTTTGTTTTTGATCATACCCATTTTTGCCTGGAATTTACCTCCAATGTTTCTAATTTTCTGGAAGAGATCTCTTGTCCTTCCTATTCTATTGTCTTCTTCCACTTCCGCACATTGCTTGTTTAAAAATAATTCCTTATTTCTTCTGGCTAACCTCTGGAATTTTGCATTTAATTGGGCATATCTCCCCCTATCACTGTTGCCTTTTGCTTTCCTTCTTTCTTGGGCTACTTCCAGTGTTTCAGCAGACAGCCATCTTGCCTTCTTGGTTTTCTTTTTCTTTGGGACGTTTTTTGTTGCCGCCTCCTGAACAATGTTGCAAACTTCTGTCCATAGTTCTTCTGGGACCCTATCTACTAAATCTAGTCCCTTAAATCTATTCTTCACCTCCACTGCATATTCCTTAGGAATATTAGTGAGCTCATATCTAACTGATCTGTGGGTCTTCCCTATTCTCTTTAGTCTGATTCTAAATTTTGCAATAAGAAGTTCGTGATCTGAACTACAGTCAGCTCCAGGTCTTGTTTTTACCGACTGTATAGATGTCCGCCACCTTTGGCTGCAAAGGATGTAGTCAATCTGATTTCGGTGTCGACCAGCTGGTGAAGTCCATGTATAAAGTCGTCTTTTAGGTTGTTGGAAGAGAGTGTTTGTTATGCACAGTGAGTTGTCTTGGCAAAATTCTATCAGCCTATGTCCTGCTTCATTTTGTTCTCCCAGACCATGCTTGCCTGTAATTCCAGGTGTCGTCTGACTACCCACCTTAGCATTCCAGTCTCCTGTAATGAAAATAACATCTCTTTTTGGTGTATTATCCAGTAGGTGCTGCAGATCCTCATAGAACTGATCTACTTCTGCTTCTTCAGCATCTGTGGTTGGGGCGTATATTTGGATCACTGTGATGTTAAATGGCTTACCCTGAATTCGAATTGAGATCATTCTATCGTTTTTTGGATTGTATCCAAGCACTGCTTTAGCCACTTTATTATTAATTATGAAGGCTACTCCATTTCTTCTGTGGTCCTCTTGTCCACAGTAGTAGATCTGGTGGTCATCTGATGTGAAGTGGCCCATCCCAGTCCATTTCAGTTCACTGACACCTAAAATGTCTATATTTAATCTTGACATCTCACCAATAACCACATCCAATTTGCCCTGGCTCATAGATCTTACATTCCAGGTTCCTATGGTGTGTTGATCTTTAGAACATCGGATTTGTCGTTCACCACCAGCACCGTCGGCCGCTAGCCGTCCTTTCGGCTTTGAGCTAGCTGCGTCATCACATCTGGGGCTAGTTGAACGTATCCTCTGTTCCTCCCCAGTAGCATTTTGACCATCTTCCGACCTGGGAGTCCCATCTTCCGATGGTATACCGACATATCTTTGGTTGTACTGATCCATTTAGTTTTCATGGCAAGAATACTGGGGTGGGTTGCCATTACCTTCCCCAGGGATCGTATTTAGTCTGACCTCTCTGCCACGACCTTCCCGTCTTGGGTGTCCCTTCACGGTTTAGCTCATGGTTTCATTGAGGTGCTCAAGCTCCAGCACCACGACAAGGTAACGATCTCCTTTGCTGGAGATCATATGTGGTGGACATGTAAAATAGCAAAGAAATTTTGGTTTGAGATACATTCACTGATGCAAAATATATTACAAATACAAATACCATTTAAACCAGAATTTTTTTTCCCTTGGAATTTGGGATGTACAAATAGAAAAACATTTTTTTAGAATAATACAATACATGATTATGGCAGCAAGACTTTTATATGCACAAAACTGGAAAAACCAAAGTGTACCAACAATACAGGAATGGATGTTGAAATTACTAGACATGGCAGAAAATGACAAATTGACATACTTATTAAAAGAAAACTCAAACCGTTATTTTCTTAAAGAGTGGAAGCCTTTGATGGACTATTTGCAAAAAGCAGGAGGAGTAAAGCTTGCATGGGGTTTTGATGATTAGATTATATATAAATAGTATATATTAGACAAGAAATGTATATGAATGTTATATGAATAGCCAGCACGTAAGAATGAACTATCTTTTTTATTCTTATGACCATAGACAGATCGGAAGTTATCTAATTTGTATGTTTGTTTCTTTTTTCTTTCTTTTACTTTACTACACTTTACTACACTTTTCTTTTCTTTTTGATTTGTATTTCTATTTCTGTTTCATTTTCAACTTTTAACTTTGTATATTTGAAAATCTTAATAAAATTTATATATATATAAAAAAGATATTTCTCCTGGCAATCTTAACTCCGGCTTGTGATTCATCCAGCCCGGAATTTCTCATGATGTACTCTGCATATAAGTTAAATAAGCAGGGTGATAATATACAGCCTTGTCGTACTCCTTTCCCAATTTTGAACCAGTCGGTTGTTCCATGTCCGGTTCTAACTGTTGCTTCTTGACCCACATGCAGGTTTCTCAGGAGACAGGTAAGGTGGTCTGTTACTCCCATCTCTTTAAGAATTTTCCACAGTTTGTTGTGATCCACACAATCAAAGGCTTTAGCATAGTCAATGAAGCAGAAGTAGATGTTTTTCTGGAACTCTCTTGCTTTTTCCATGATCCAGCGAATGTTGGCAATTTGATCTCTAGTTCCTCTGCCTCTTTGAAACCCAGCTTGCACTTCTGGTAGTTCTCGGTTCACATACTGCTGAAGCCTAGCTTGTAGGATTTTGAGCATAACCTTGCTAGCATGTGAAATGAGTGCAATTGTACGGTAGTTTGAACATTCTTTGCCATTGCCTTTCTTTGGAATTGGAACGTAAACTGACCTTTTCCAATCCTGTGGCCACTGTTGAGTTTCCCAAATTTGTTGGCATATTGAGTGCAGCACTTTAACAACATCATCTTTTAGGATTTTAAATAGCTCAGCTGGAATACTGTCTTCTCCACTAGCTTTGTTGTTAGTAATGCTTCCTAAGGCCCACTTGACTTCACTCTCTAGGATGTCCGGCTCAAGGTCAGTGACCACACCATCGTACAGTATTTATCAGGGATATTAAGATCTTTCTTGTATAGTTCTTCTGTGTATTCTTGCCGCCTCTTCTTAATCTCTTCTGCTTCTGTTAGGTCCCTGCCTTTTTTGTCCTTTATCATGCCCATCTTTGCACAAAACGTTCCCTCGATATCTCCAATTTTCTTGAAGAGATCTCTAGTCTTCCCCATTCTATTGTTTTCCTCGATTTTTTGCATTGTTCATTTAAGAAGGCCTTCTTATCTCTCCTTGCTATTCTCTGGAATTCTGAATTCAGTTGTTTATATCTTTCCCTTTCTCCCTTGACTTTTGCTTCCCTTCTTTCCTCAGCTATTTGTAAAGCCGGATCAGTCAGTGTCAGGGTTCATGTCTATGAATCCTGCCATTAGAATTAATAATAGCTTAGTGCTTGCATACTAGTTGGGAGGGGGAATGACAGTTGAGTGTTATGTCTGCTGCTGGAAGCTAGAGGCAGCTCGGCCAAGGTCACGCACCTGCAACGGAGAGGAGATGGGACCGTTTGCTCCATGAGATCATCGTTGGTGAATTGGCGCGCAAAGGGAAGGGTTAAGAGAGCATAGTTTGGCGGGAATCAGTATTCAAGTCTTTAGGAGTGCTTCAATGAACATGTATCCTAAATAAAGCTTTATCTGCATTTCAATGAATTGCATGGAGAAGTGTTTATTGGGACATTGTTGTTGAGATCATCACAGAAAGACTTGAATCTACAATCCAGTCGGTTTATCCTGAGGTTACAAGTGGTAACTCCATTTAGTGCCTCCTGAGTGAGAATCGGCTTGTCCAAGCAACTTCAGCATGGAAGAATCTTTGGAATGTTTCCAGGCGGAGGAAGGGGAGCAACCAGGCCCCTCTTCAGGTTGGGAAGCGAATTCCAAGGACGGGAAGAGTGCGGCTGCTGAACCCGAAGCAGCTAAGAAAAAAGCCTCTAAGGAGGTGTCTCGACGGAGTGGCGTAGAGACTACCGAACTAGCCATGGCACGCACCCCTCGAGTGGGAGCGGAATGGTCCGTGGGAATTGGAGGCGGCATCCGGGCTGGGATGGGAAAATGCACGGCTAAACCCAGAGTGACCCAGTCCCAGAGGATGGCTTCACTGGAAGCGAAGACTGCACGTATTGATTTTGAAATGGAGACTATTAGTCACCAACTACAAACCCTTATTCAATCCGTGCAGCAACTGGCTTTAATTCCAAAGCAGGAAGGTATTCCAGGGGCGGATTTACCACCTAAATTGATGACCACGGCAGCAGAGAGCGGCACGTCTACTGGAGAGGAGGAGGAGGAATCCTCTGGATCCGAAATGGAGGTGCCTCAACCAGCCGTGAGTAAATTACAAAGGGGCCAACCTAGGGTGTTCGCGTTGAACAAACTGAAAACAAGATTTGATGGGGACCCAGCGAAATTGGCTTGCTTTATGACCCATGTCAGGGGTTTTATGGAGGAGTTTGAAGAGTCTTTCTTAACGGAAGAAGCCAAAGTAAGGTACGTCTCAAGTTTCTTAGAGGGAGAGGCTGCTTTATGGCTGGTGGCGTTGCATGACTCTAACTCTCCAGATTTATGGACTTTTAATGGCTTTATCCTAGCTTTACGACGCCGGTTTGAAGATACCCTCTCTAAAATGTCAGCTAAAGTGCAGCTGCAGCAGCTACGCCAGGGAAACCGATCTGTTGCCGAATACGCAATGGAGTTTAAAAAACTCATAGGAATGGTCCCATCTTGTCCTGAGGCTTTTCAGGTGGAATACTTCCAGATGGGGCTGAAACCAGAGATTTTAGAGATGGCAGCAGGACGGGGTGACCCTGACACCCTAGAAGAATGGATTCAATTAGCCGGCAGGGCTGAGAGCACCCAATTAAGACTGAGATCGTACAGGAAACTACATAGCTCGGGGAAAAGCCCTTTGGGACAGCCCCCGGCGAAGAAGCTAGTTAGAGCCAATGCTTGGGAAGAGGAAAAGGAACGCAGAGCAAAGAGAGGCTTGTGTTTCAAATGTGGCAAAGAGGGGCATCGCATTGGTAACTGCCCTCAGAACCCCTCTACAGTAAAAGCAAAGCCAGACAGCCAGCCTTCCAAACCATCTAAGCTACCACCACGCAAGGGAACAGCTCATGCTCTGGAGGACAGTAAGACTCGGGATCTGGTTGGGGGAGAGAACGACTCCTCTGACGAAGAGTTCATGCAGCCAGCGGAAAACGAGCGATGTCTGGCTTGAAGTGCGCCGCGGGCCAGGCATTTGCAGATCGGCGCTCCGATCTGCTGGTGAGTGGAGATTGTCCTACCATGCAGGTTAAGATAAA
Source organism: Charina bottae (assembly GCA_023362775.1). Taxonomy (NCBI): domain Eukaryota; kingdom Metazoa; phylum Chordata; class Lepidosauria; order Squamata; family Charinaidae; genus Charina; species Charina bottae. The sequence goes on along the minus strand of JALMGJ010000045.1, from coordinate 4,802,191 downwards.
GCTTGAAACTTTGGATGGGAGGGATCAGAACAATTTGATGGCAATGCTGGACTCGGGGTGCTCAAGATGTTTGATGCATCCTGCCATTGTTACAGGACTGAGACTTAAGTTGCATAAGTTAAAAGTTCCCATCATATTTTGTCAGCTGGACGGGTCAGATATGAAAGGGGGTCCAGTGGAATACTATACAGAAGCCCTAAAAATGACTATTGGGACTCATCAAGAGACTATTAGGTTTATTGTGGCTCCCATTTCCAATCAGCCCATAGTATTGGGGCTCAAATGGTTGAGGGAGCGTAACCCTCAGATTGACTGGGTTTCTGGAGAAATGGAATTTGCAGATGGCTCATATTTGGGAGTTGAGCGGGAAACTGCAGGACTCTGTGTGGTGCGGGAGCTAGCTCAAGCAGCGGTGGCACCGTCAGTGTATGAGGAGGAGGGGGAGATTTTTTTAGAGACGGAATCAGACCAGATGCCCCCTCATCGGAAAACAGACTGTTCTTTACAATTGGAGCCTGGGGCAGTGTTGCCTAAACCCAAGTTGTATTCAATGACTCATAAGGAACTACAAGAGCTGAGGAATTTTATAGATAAGAACCTCAAGCGGGGGTTTATTGAGCCATCCACCTCACCCACGGCTGCTCCGGTTTTATTCCGGAAAAAGAAAGATGGCTCCTTACGGCTTTGTACGGACTACAGGGGGTTGAATGCTATTTGTATTTCTAACCAATATCCGCTCCCGTTGATGAAAGATATGCTGGCTCAACTGACCAAAGGGAAAATATTCACTAAGCTGGATTTGAGAGAAGCGTATTTTAGAGTACGCATAAAAGAAGGGGATGAGTGGAAGACTGCTTTTAATTGCCAATTAGGTTGTTTTCAATATAAAGTCATGCCGTTCGGATTAAGGGGCGGGCCTGGAGTCTTCATGAGCTTAATTAATGAGGTTCTGCATGAATTTTTGTACCAGGGGGTATTGGTATATCTGGATGACATCTTAATATACACAGAGACCATGGAACAACATGTAAAACTAGTAAAAGCAGTGCTCAGAAAGCTTTTAGAAAACAAACTGTATGTTAAGTTGTCTAAATGTGAATTTCACAAAGAAAAACTGGATTTTCTAGGCTACAGAATATCCCATCAGGGCATTGAAATGGATCCCGCCAAAGTTAAAGATGTGTTGGCGTGGGAAACCCCCAGAACAAAAAAGCAATTACAATCTTTTCTTGGGTTCGCAAATTTTTATCGCCAGTTCATTCCCGGGTTCGCCAAGATTGCGTTACCATTAACCGATATGTTAAAAACCAAGAAATCGGCTGATGGCGTATTAGCAAATAAACCTCAACCGAAATTAAAATGGACGCCAGCGTGCCAAACGGCTTTTGAACAACTGAAGCAGTTGTTCACTGCAGAACCCGTTTTAAAACATCCTGATCCAGAACGTCCCTTTGTGATCCAGACAGACGCGTCCAATTCTGCGGTTGGATGCATATTATTGCAAAAAGACAATAATGATCAGTTAAGGCCTTGTGCATATATTTCTCGTAAATTTACTGAGGCTGAACAACGTTGGTTGGTTTGGGAAAAGGAAGCTTTTGCAGTGCGACATGCTCTAGCTACATGGCGACACCTGCTGGAGGGTTCGCCTCATCCCTTTGAAGTCTTCACTGACCATAAGAACTTGGAAGCACTTAAAACGCCTCGGAAATTAAATCCTAAACAAATCCGTTGGGCTGAATTTTTCAGTAGGTTTAATTTCACATTAAAGTATTTGCCAGCTGGGAAAAACTTTTTAGCAGATGCTTTGTCTAGGCTGCCACAACATGACACTCAACCAGAACTGATGGTATCTACAGTAATGTCTCCCCAACAATTGGGATTATCCAACCAGGAGGAACCTGGTTCTGACAGTGATGCAGCACCCATACCTGTACAATTGCAAGGGAAGGTGGCTATCACTAGAAGCAAGGCCAAACCACCGAAACCTCTATGTGAACCCTCTCTAGAGAAAGAACTTAAAACCGCTATAGAGGCTGATGATTGGTGGAAAGAGCACAAGCAAACATTAACTGAGGCGAATGGGGTGTGGTGGAATGGAGACAGATTATATGTTCCAGAGACTGTGAGAAAGGCTATTTTACAACATTGTCATGATAGCAAAATTGCCAGACATTTCGGATTTGTAAAAACTTTACATTTGGTCAGAAGGCAATTTTGGTGGCCAACTTTGAGGAAAGATGTTAAACAATATGTTTTGTCATGTCATGTTTGTGCTTCCATGAAAAAAGCACCCGGGAAACCGGTGGGACTGTTGCAAACAGTGGCTGAGCCAACAAGCCCATGGAAACAAATTTCAATGGATTTCATTGTAGACTTACCAGAGAGTAAAGGCAAGACCGTCATATGGGTAGTAACTGACTTATTTTCTAAACAAGCTCATTTCATCCCTTGTAAAGGACTGCCCTCTGCTGGTCAACTGGCAAAATTATTCATCTTGCACATCTACCGAGCGCACGGCGCCCCCTTGCGGATTATCAGCGATCGCGGAAGTCAGTTTACTGCCAAATTTTGGAAATCATTTCTAAAATTGATTGGAACTGAGCAGGGTCTTACCTCTGGGCATCATCCGGAGGGTAACGGAGCTTGTGAACGGCTTAACTCCGTGTTGGAACAGTATTTACGGTGTTACATTAGTCATCAGCAAGATAATTGGGTGGAGTTGTTACCCTTTGCTGAGGTAGCGTATAATAATGCTGTTCATCAGAGCACTGGATTTTCACCATTTAAAGTGGCTACTGGTCAGGATTTTGTACCTATTCCTGAACTACCTGACCCTGCCATGCTTCAACAAACTGATCCTGTACTAGCAGATGAATGGATTACAAAAATACGATCAAATTGGCCGATAATGTTGAATATATTACAAGAGGCAAAAAATGCATACAAAACTTTTGCTGATCATAAACGGGCTCCAGAATGGCCTTTAGTGGTGGGAGAAAAGGTCTACCTGTCTACAAAACATTTGAAATCAACTCAGCCATCCAAGAAACTGGGGCCTAAATTTATTGGGCCTTTTCCCATTGTGAAAGTGATCAACCCAGTAGCCGCTCAATTGGACTTGCCAAAGAACCTTCGTAGAGTACATCCTGTCTTCCACATCAGCTTATTGAAACCAGTTAAACCGGCTGATCAATGGCATCCAGATCCAGTAGCGCCTCCACCTATCATGGTGGGAGATAACGAACATTTTGAAATTGTGAACATTTTGGACTCCAGATTGCACCGAGGGAAATTACAGTATTTGGTGCAATGGAAACATTTGCCTGTGGGGTTTGAGGAGTGGGTTGATAAGATTCATGTTTCAGCGCCAAGGTTATTGAAGAAATTCCATGATCAATTCCCTTCTAAACCTGGTTAACTGCACAATTGTTCTTATTTCTGTTTTTCAGATCTCAGTGCCTCCCATTGTCTTGCAGCCTGAAGAGTTCTGGAATTGTTCCATTTGCCTTTATGTATACTTGTATTTCTTAACCTTTCTTGTTCTTGGCATACTATTCTTTCTTTTGGAGGGTCGGCATGTCAGGGTTCATGTCTATGAATCCTGCCATTAGAATTAATAATAGCTTAGTGCTTGCATACTAGTTGGGAGGGGGAATGACAGTTGAGTGTTATGTCTGCTGCTGGAAGCTAGAGGCAGCTCGGCCAAGGTCACGCACCTGCAACGGAGAGGAGATGGGACCGTTTGCTCCATGAGATCATCGTTGGTGAATTGGCGCGCAAAGGGAAGGGTTAAGAGAGCATAGTTTGGCGGGAATCAGTATTCAAGTCTTTAGGAGTGCTTCAATGAACATGTATCCTAAATAAAGCTTTATCTGCATTTCAATGAATTGCATGGAGAAGTGTTTATTGGGACATTGTTGTTGAGATCATCACAGCCACTTTGCTTTCTTGCATTTCTTTTTCTTTGGGATGGTTTTAGTTGCTGCCTCCTGTACAATGTTACGAACCTCCATCCATAGTTCTTCAGGCACTCTGTCTACCAGATCTAATCCTTTAAATCTATTCCTCACCTCCACTGTATATTCATAAGGGATATGATTTAGGTCATACCTGAGTGGTCTAGTGGTTTTCTCTACGTTCTTCAATTTAAGCCTAAATTTTGCAATAAGAAGCTCATGATCTGAGCCAGTCAGCTCCAGGTCTTGTTTTTGCTGATTGTATAGAGCTTCTCCATCTTTGGCTGCAAAGTATATAATCAATCTGATTTCGGTATTGACCATCTGGTGATGTCCATGTGTAGAGTCGTCTCTTGTGTTGTTGGAAAAGAGTGTTTGCTATGACCAGCCTGTTCTCTTGACAAAACTCTATTAGCCTTTGCCCTGCTTCATTTTGTACTCCGAGGCCGAACTTGCCTGTTATTCCGGTTATTTTTTGACTTCCTACTTTAGCATTCCAGTCCCCTATGATGAAAAGGACATCTTTTTTTTTTGGTGTTAGTTCTAGAAGGTGTTGTAGGTCTTCATAGAACCGGTCAACTTCAGCTTCTTCGGCATCAGTGGTTGGGGCATAGACTTGGATCACTGTGATGTTGAATGGTTTGCCTTGGATTCGAACTGAGATCATTCTGTCGTTTTTGAGGTTGTACCCCAGTACTGCCTTTCCCACTCTTTTATTGACTATGAGAGCTACTCCATTTCTTCTAAGGGATTCTTGCCCACAGTAGTATATATAATGGTCTCCTGAATTAAATTCGCCCATTCCTGTCCATTTTAGTTCGCTGATTCCCAAGATGTCGATGTTCAATCTTGTCATCTCATGTTTGACCACATCCAGCTTACCTTGATTCATAGATCTTACATTCCAGGTTCCTATGCAATATTGTTCTTTACAGCATCAGACTTTCCTTCCACTTCCAGACACATCCACAACTGAGCGTCCTTTCGGCTTTGGCCCAGCCATTTCACTCTTTCTGGAGTCTGTAGCTTGAATCATGTCAACTGGATTTCTATTTCTCAGTGGAAATGTTTCGCTCCTTATCCAAGAAGAAGAAGCTTCTTGGATAAGGAGTGAAACGTTTCCACTGAGAAATAGAAATCCAGTTGACATGATTCAAGCTACAGACAATTCCACCTGGATGACTGAGAACCTTCATAGACTCTTTCTGGAGCTACTCAGAATTGCCCTCCCCTCTTCCCCAGTAGCATTTTGGACACCTTCCGACCTGAGGGGCTCATCTTCCGGCGTCATATCTTTTAGCCTTTTGATACTGTCCATGGGTTTTCTTGGCAAGGATACTGGAGTGGTTTGCCATTCCCTCCTCCAGTTTTGGACCACGTTTTGTCAGAACTCTCCATCATGACCTGTTCTTCTTGACCTGACTTCATTGAGTTACGCAAGCCCCTTTGCCATGACAAGGCAGTGGAAGTGTATTCGAGGACTTTCAGAATACACTCTCTATTGTTTAGTTGCTGAAAAGGCTAGTTTTTGCAAGTAAAAGAAAGAAATGGTTTTGGCTAAGAGGAAAACATGGTATCTTCTTGAACTTCAGAAGAAGGCATGAATGCCATGCTAAAATGCTAATATCACCTTTATTAAAAAGCTAAGATCATTATTATCATCATCATCTTTGCATAGTGTGTTGCTAAGTTGTGAATTTACTACCTCAAAATGACACAAAGGATACCTACAGCACTACTGGAGGAAGACAAAGTGTGAGTCTGACCAAGCATGGGTATGACCCTTTGTTGAAGACTACCTTGTGGCACTAAGAGTGGAAAGCATGCTGATTGTTCTGCTGTTATCATGTCCATGGATACCCAGCTGGTGGGCCTACTTAGGGTAACTTGATCCTCTTATTTAAATAGTTGTTAGAAGTACATTCAAAGAAAACGATCGTAGTAAATGAGAAAGAGAAAACAAAAAAGGGGGGAAAGGAAAAAAGGAAAAAAGAGACAAAGAAAAAAGGAGATAGAAAAAAGAAAAAACAATAGAAGAACAGAACACATGAAAAGAAATACAAAGAAACAGCTTCCAATCTTCCTTTTGGCAGTTATACATACAATTCTAACCCCTCTCTCTAAGGTTACATCATAATTCCCTTAGGGTAACTTTGTCCTACGGAGATGACAGAGGAATGATCTTGCTCAGTTATCCAGGGGGAGTTTGAGCCTGTGAGTTCTGAGGAAGAGGGTGGGGTCTTTGGGGCTGGGAGTTCTACCCCCTGCATTTCAGATCCATGGCCCACCCACTGATTAAGGCCTCCCAGGAGGAACCATGTGGCCGGATGCTTCTCTGAGGGGAAGAAGTGGTGCTGTGCCCTCTCCTTGAGAAGCCATTGCTGGATCCAACTAAACTGGACAATTTTCATCAGGCCTCCAAGCGTCCCTTCTTGGGGAACGTTGTGGAGAGGTTGATAGGCTTGCAAACCCAAAGGTCCCTGAAAGAAGCAGATGATCTAGACTCTTTTCAGACTGGTTTCAGGTCAGGTTATAGTACCAAGTATCAGGGTTTCTGTGCAAAAACAAATCGCTTTCTATACTCTGCTCTGTTCCCAAAACAATCCACTGATAAAGCAGGTGCAGCTATACCATGTGGTGTATTGTTTTGGCTAGTTTCTAAGCCATCCCATGGGAACATTTCCCGGGGGAAAGACAATGTGCAACACTGCCATCTCGTGGCGGTTTATAGTATGTGCAATTCTAAACGCTTAAGGCTTTGTTAATCTGGAAATGCCTTGTGACCCTCTGATCCTAAGATCCCTCCAATCAGAAAGCTGAAACAAGTGTATATCTCAGCTGTGAACTATGGGTCTATGCTTCTTGACTTCTGTCTGGTCTTTTAGCCATGTTCCTATATGTGATCTGTTCCTGTGGACTGGAAAGTGCATAACTATGCCTGGCTGTGTCTGTAGGCCATGGCATCCTTCATGTCTGTCAATGGAACCAAGAAACGAAACTCTGCTTATAGGTTTGTTTTTCCTTTTTGCAATAATGTAACTATATATGCATTTATTGCCTTATGCTACAAGTAAACACTTTTAGCCATAAACTCTGCACTCTGTCTGTTCTGTTTACTCTGCGCCTGAAACCCCATAAGCCAGCATTATCCCACACCAAGATGGCATTGATTGTGCTTATGGTTGACCTCTGGCAAGCATGGGATGGGATAGCACATCTCTCAGTGGCTTTCAATGCCATCAAACATGGTATCCTTCTGGACTGGCTCAGAAGATTGGGAGGGGGTGGCACCATTCTGTGATGGCTCTCTTCCTTCCTCCGAGGCCAATGCCAGTCAGGGTTGGTAGGGTTTCCAGTTGGTGTTGGTAGTCCTAGGCCACTGCAATGTGGGGTACCCCAGGATTCAGCTTTCTCCCCTCTCCTATTTAACATCTACGTGAACCTGCTGGATGAGGTCTTCTGTCGGCAGAGGGTTAAGTGCCACTGGTACACTGATGACACTCAGCTGTACGTTTCTGCCCCAGTCTGTGGGTTCCTTCCCAGGGTGTGGAGGCTTTGGGGCTCAGGGTGGGGGAGAACAGGCTCTGACTCAAGCCTAGCAAGACCAAGTGGGGTTGGGATTTATGGTCCCTGGGTCTGGGGATGTTCCATCTTTGGCTCTGGATGGGGTTGCATCCCCCTGAGAGAAATGGCACACCATTTGGGTCCCGACACATATGCTTTAATTGCATTATAGCTTTTAGGGGCCTCGGCTTTGTTGTAATGTTCTTGTTTTATGTTTGGTATTGTGAGCCACCCAGAGTCACAGGATTGAGATGGGCAGCTCTATACATTTTATAAATAATCAATCAATCAACCATTGAGCTAAGGCGGCAGAGAACTTGTAGGAGTCCCTTGGTGTGAATGTGGACCCCCCCCGGGTGAGAGACGAGGAAGGGGGGGTTAAGATTGTATGAGTGTGGAAGAGTACCCCCTGGGTGAGAGTCAGGTGGGGCAGGAGTGACTGTGGTGAGTGTTGGTACCTCTCCCCGACCAGTGAGAGAAGTTGGGGGAGAGGTGCAGGGTGTGAGTGGGGTGGTGCTAGACCCTACCAGTGCCGAGAGCGAGAGCTGGTGCACTGGGGGGTCTTACCACTGCCCAAGAGTGTGTGGGAGTGCATGATGGATGGTTGGGATAAGGGACTCTTAATTAAGCCTAAGAATTCCGGAGGCCTGGGAGTGGAGGCTACTGGGTCAGAACTGGGAATCTCTGGGGGCTATATGCGGGCCATTTGATTCGGGTGGTGACGGGCAGGGGACGGTATGATGGGAACCGGAGGGCAAGCCATCTTTGGGGAAGGTGCCCCCGGTGTTTGTTACCGGTGGTGCGTTCCGGCCCCCCGTGTTCACACCCAGGCCCTGGTAGGCAGATCCTCGTGGGCTCCGGTCTCCAGCTGCTGCTGTTGAACGCCAGGTCAGTGAACAACAAAGCCCCCCTTATAAGTGACTTGATCACGGATGAGGGGGCCGACCTGGTGTGTATTACCGAGACCTGGCTGGCACCAGAGGGGGGAGTGGCCCTCTCGGAAATGTGCCCAGCCGGGTTTCAGGTCTGGCATCAGCCGAGACACCGGGGCAGGGGAGGAGGGGTGGCAGTGGTCATCCGAGAGTCTCTTGTGGCTTTCAGGGGCGCTGCTCCACAAGTGGCCGGGTGTGAGACCCTGTTTTTCAAGTGGGGTTCATGAGAACAGTTGGGAGTGTTGCTGCTGTACCAGCCTCCCTGCTGCGTAGCAACCTCTCTGCCTGAGCTGCTCGAGGCTGTCTCGGGGTTGGCAATGGAGTTCCCCAGACTTATGGTTCTGGGGGACTTCAATCTGCCATCTCTGGGACGGGACTCGGAGGCGGCTCGGGAGTTCATAGCTACCATGGCAGCTATGGGCCTGTCTCAGATTATTCGTGACCCGACTCGGGACAGTGGTCTCACCCCAGACTTAGTTTTCTTGTCTGAGCAGTGGCAATGTGATCTGAAGGGAGAGTTACATCTTTCCCCATTGTCATGGTCAGACCACGCCCTGGTGACCCTTAGACTCTCTTGTGCTGCCCCACTCCACAGGGAGGCGGGACCTATTCGATTGGTCCGCCCCCAGCGACTGATGGACCCAGTGAGGTTTCAGAAGGAGCTGGGGGTTATTCCTGAGGACTTGCTTCACGGTCCAGTGAAGCTCCTGGCCGCGGCCTGAAATAGGGCCACGGCCGGAGCCCTGGACAAGATCGTGCCTATGCGACCTCTCCGGCCCTGCTTGGCCCGCCGCTCTCCGTGGTTTACCGAAGAGTTAAGGGCCTTGAAGAGGGTTAAGAGACATCTAGAGCGCCGCTGGAGAAAGACGAAGACTGAATCTGACCGAAAACAATCTAGAGCTGCAGTTAAGGCCTACCTTGTGGTGGTAAGAGCGGTGAAACGTGAATATTTCTCCGCTCTTATTGCGTCCGCAGAATGCCGCCCGACGGCCCTTTTTAAAATTACAAGATCACTGTTGGGTCGGGAGCAGGGGGAGACCCACTTACAGGGCCGATCGGAAGAGTTTTCTGAGCATCTGCAGGATAAAATCGCTCAGATTCATTCCAAGTTGGACTCCAAGCGTGAGACAGGATCTGTGGAGATGCCAGGGGCTCGTACTTGCCATGTTATCTGGGAACAGTTTGATCCTGTTGCGCCTGAGGAAGTAGACAGGATCCTCTGGACTGTGAACGCCACCACATGCCAGCTTGACCCTTGTCCCTCCTGGCTGGTGAAATCGGCCAGTGAGGTGACATGTGGATGGGTCCAGGCGATGATTAATTTGTCCTTGAGTGAGGGGGTGTTCCCGGAGGCCTTTAAGGAGGCGCTGGTGCACCCCCTCCTCAAGAAGCCGTCCCTGGACCCTACCATCCTGGGCACTTTTCGCCCAGTCTCCCACCTTCCCTTTTTGGGAAAGGTGGTTGAGAAGGTGGTGGCGTGTCAACTCCAGAGGATTCTGGAGGAAACGGATTATCTAGACCCCTTCCAGTCAGGTTTCAGGCCAGGATATGGGACGGAGACCGCATTGGTCGCGCTTATGGATGATCTTTGGCGAGAGCGGGATGGAGGGAGTGTGTCCATCCTAGCTCTCTTAGATCTCTCAGCGGCTTTCGATACCATCGACCACGGTATACTTTTGGGACGGCTCAGGGAGTTGGGGGTGGGCGGCGTAGTTTTGCGCTGGTTCGCCTCCTTCCTCCGGGGCCGTTCCCAGTCAGTGTTGATAGGGGAGGAGAGGGCTGACCCGCGGCCCCTGACTTGTGGGGTGCTGCAGGGGTCGGTTCTCTCTCCTCTCCTGTTCAACATCTACATGAAGCCGCTGGGTGAGATCATCCGTCACCACGGGATGAGGTATCACCAATATGCTGATGATACCCAGTTATACATCTCCATCCCGGGTGAAGTAGGTGATGCGGTCAATGCCTTATCTCAGTGTCTGGAGGCTGTGGGGGTCTGGATGGGGAACAACAGGCTTCAACTGAACCCTGGTAAGACGGAGTGGCTGTGGATTGATGGCCCCCCTAGATCCGGGAAGTTGTCATCTTTGGTTCTGGGTGGGGTGGCACTACCTCGCTCGGATCCAGTGCGGAATCTGGGGGTCCTCCTGGACTCGCAACTCCTGCTCAAAGAGCAGGTGGCAGTCACGGCCAGGAGGGCCTTTGCACAACTTCGCGTTGTGCGCCAGTTACGCCCTTTCCTGGATCGGGAGGCCCTCCGAACAGTCACTCACTCCCTTGTCATCTCCCGTATAGATTACTGTAATGCGCTCTACATGGGGCTACCCCTGAAGAGTATCCGGAAGCTTCAGCTGGTGCAGAATGCCACGGCGTGAGCAGTTACGGGGGCCATGAGATCGGCACATGTAACACCTCTGCTACGCGAGCTGCATTGGCTACCAGTTTGCTTCCAGGTCCAATTCAAGGTTTTGGTGATTACCTTTAAAGCCCTATATGGCATAGGGCCAGGGTACCTGAGGGACCGTCTCGTCCCGATAACGTCGGCCTGCCCCACCCGTGCATGCAGAGAGGGCATGCTTTGGACCCCTTCAACAAGAGAATTCCATCTAGCGGGGTCCAGGAGATGTGCCTTCTCTGCGATAGTGCCCGCCTTATGGAATATCTTGCCCCCGGAGGTGAGACTGGCCCCTTCACTCCTGGCCTTTCGGAAGGCCCTTAAGACCTGGCTCTGCCGCCGGGCCTGGGACGACAGAGGCGGCAGTGCCTCCTGGGGTTGGCTGGCCCCATAGTAATTCGATCTATCCTACGGTCCCCAATCCATCTTGGATTTCATGTAATTTATTATTGGATGTATTTTAGATATTGTTTTTTGTATAGTTTTTAAACTTTCAATTGTTGTAACCTGCCCAGAGTCCCTTGCAGGGGAGATGGGCAGGGAATAAATTGAAATAATAAATAAATAAATAATAAAGATCAATCAATCTCCTGGCCGCTGCCATCCCTCCCCCATGTCAATGGCCCCATCAAGCCCTCCTTTGGCTGATGGTCCATTTATCAAGGCTGCTTTTGCCTCACTTTCAGTATCCCAACCCACATCCATACCATCCTCCGACTGCCCTGCTCTCACCAGGCCAACCAGCGTAAGAATTCACAAGCAATAATGGGCAAGCTAGGACATTTCTTATCCACACTGCACCTGAAGTTCTCTGCTATGGAAAGAGATTATCTGTGGGGGCAGAAGGTTCATTGTCTCTCTTGGCAGCTTCCTACGAGGAAGCTGTAACCCCAGGGGCTCAGTAGCTCCTTGTTGGGGTCAGGATTTGAGGCAGGGCTTGGGCCATAGAGTCTAAAACCCCTTTCCCCTCTTTAATTCTGCCAGTGCCTGGAGCAGCTGCCAGTTAATACATGCCCAGGGAGTCAAGCCACCTTCTTCTGTCTCTAGGGAGACAGAAGAGTCGCTGCTGCTGCTGCTGCTGCAGGAAACCTGCAGGGAGCTCCTGGCTCTACTTAAAGGGGCAACCTGGCTCTGGAAGCCTGCAGAGAAGCGGCTCTCACAGGCTGCAACCGAGGAGGGGCTGCTTGCCAGGTGAGGCATCTGCTTGTGGAAGGGGAGGACCTGAAGGCAGCGCTGGGCAGCTGTTCTGCAAGTTCAGGACTGGCAATCTCTAAGTCTCGCACCAGAGCTAAGATAGACAGACCAGCAGACGGGCTCCCTTGGGTGCCTGCCTTGTGGGGTCTGGGTGCTCTTTGGTTTGGAAAGCTCTCGAGTCCTCTGGGCTTCTCCTCCTGGTTCTGCAGAGCTGTGTGCAGAAAAGGAGCTGTATCTCGGCTACCTTTGCCTGGAACTGAAGGCAGGTTGGCCCCATCCCGAAGCTTGGAGAGACAGAGCACACCAACGGGCCAAGACAGATCCCACCTGCTTTGCATGGGCTAGATTCCAATTGACCTAGCTGAGCCGATTGTGTGACCACAAGTGTAAAATTTAACCCTATACCTAGAATCATAGAGTTGGAAGGGTTCTTAGAGTTATTTAGTCCAACGGTGAAGGTTCCACTAGAGCAGGGGTCGGCAAACCGTGGCTCGCGAGGCACATGCGGCTCTTTGGCCCCTTGAGTGTGGCTCTTCCACAGGCAGGCGTGGCGGGGGCAGGCGTGGCAGCAGGCGTGGCGGGGGCAGGCGCAGCAGCGGGTGTGGCGGGGGCAGGCGCAGCAGCGGGCGTGGCGGGGGCAAGTGCAGCAGCGGGCATGGCGGGGGCAGGCACGGCAGCGGGCATGGTGTGCGTGGTGGTGGGCATGGTGGCGGCAGGCACTGCAGTGGGCGTGGCGGGCATGGTGGCAGCAGGCCCTAAGAGGCTCCGGAAGAGAAGCGACTGGAGCAGTCGAGCCTCTCTTTCCCTTCTCCTTCTTCCAAACCTCCCCCGCCCCCTTCCACGCGATTGGCTCCCACCCACAAACCCCGCCCCCTGGCCCTCGAGTGATGTCATAAATGTTATAAATGTCAAAATGGCCCCTGGCATAAAAAAGTTTGCCGACCCCTGCACTAGAGCATGTCTGACAAATAACTCACCAACCTCCATTTCACGATATCCAGTGAAGCAGAACTGGGATTTATTTATTTATTTATTTATTTATTTATTTATTTATTTATTTATTTATTTATTTATATTTATTTATTAGTCAAATTTATCACCGCCCATCTCTACAGCAGTAGACTCTGGCTGGTTTACAGTAATAATATTAAAATTAAAAACCTATAAATCTTAAAATACAATATAATAATAAATAGAAAAAATCCAGAGGATGGTGAGATCTTAAAAGGAGGATATTACTAAGCTAACCACCCCCAGGAGGAACTATCACTTCCTTTGTCCCAAGCAAGGTGGCAGAACCAGGTCTTCAAAGACCTCCGGAAGGCTATGAGTGAGGGCGCCCGCCTCACCTCCGGGGTCAAGATATTCCACAGGGCGGGTGCTATCGCAGAGAAGGCACGCCTCCTGGACCCTGCTAGATGAAATTCTTTTAGTGATGGGATCCGAAGCATGCCCTCCTTGCATGACCGAGTGGGGTGGGTAGATGTGGTCGGGATGAGACGGTCCCTCAGGTACCCTGGCCCCATGCCATGTAGGGCTTTAAAGGTGATGACCAACACCTTGAAGTGGACCCTGTTTATGCTTCTGTTAACATCCCTCCCCTCTCCCACAAACCATGCTTGCCTTTTTAGTAGCTGCATCACCCTGTTGACTCATTGTCAGCTTGTGATCTACTAGAATATCCAAATGCCTTTCATGGGTACTGCTTACGAGCCGCGTCTGTTCAAAAGTTAATTTCATTGAGTCAATGGGACCTACTCTTAGGAAAAGGGCATGGGGTTGCTGTGGTCAGGTAGTCTTATGAACAACAGGAGCCCCACTGGGATCTAGTTTGCTCATCAGGCAAAATAGTTCAGGACTCAGATATAAAAAGAGCAGTCCCCAGGTCAGCCTTCTCCAACCCGATTCCTTTAGGTGTATTTGGACTACAAGTGTCATAATCCACAGCCAGCAAGGCCAACAGGTTGCTTGGTGTTGATGTGCAAGGAGCCTGACGAGGGCAGGTTGCGGAGGCTGAGCTCGCTGGTAGCACAAACAGGGCCAATCGTCTCCCATGTGCTGGTGTGACCGTTTCAGGTTTTTGACTGAAACATCTGATTCTGGGTCCCCAGCCAGGGTGGGATAACAATTCCATGGCAAATAAAAAAGGCAGAGGATCCACCTCAGCTTGGGGAATTCACGGTCTTTTCAGAGGAGGACAGAAACAATAGAGCAGGAAGGGTTGTGCTTGCGTCTCCTAAAGTTCACACTCCGATGGTGCGTCTCTCGGCAGCAAAATCTGTGAGCAGAAGAACGGCTGCTGTGCAGAGTTGCAGGTAAGCCTTTGGTGGCTCTGGCATCAGGGAGCAGGCTGGATTCGCCCACCGCCCTCTGGAGCTCTGGAGAGCCCCTGGAATGTCTCTCTCCCAGGCAGAACTGGGTTGGTAGGGGACCAGCTGCAATGCGGAATGGCCCCGGGTGCTCAGGGGCCACCAGTGGGTTTTCTGAAGGGGTGGCCCCTAGGGACCCCTGTGCCATAAGGCCCCTGGCAGGGGGAGGACCTCATCCTGAAGGCAAGCAGGGTGTCTCCTCCAGGGCAGCTTTAACAGTAAGAGCCGCTCAGTTTCAAGGCTTGTGTCTCTTACAGGACACGCAGCAAGCAGAACAGACATTTGAACTTGAAAAAAGGATGAGCAAGGAGGCATGACGGAAGTGTAAAATGATGCCTTGGATGGACAGGGTGGTGCTGGTGCAGGGTGGCGGTGGTGGCTACGATTCCTCAGGCTCATCTAATGAATCAGAGTGTCAGATGATCCAGGAGAGGGAGATTCAGAACAGGCAGCACAACATATGCTTGCTCACTTCTTCACAGAAAACCATTTGATGCCATCATATAATAAACTAGGATTTAGGCTGTAAGCAGAGGAGGTGAAAAAACCAGCAACAAAAAACAAAGCACAGCAGAACATTCAACTCTGGAGAGCTTGAGAGAGCTGAAGCCCTTCAACCCCTTGACCATGCATAGGACGTCTTTGGCGAGGAAAGGACGGCCGTGCAGGAGGTAGCCACAGCTGAGATGGTCTTCAGGGCTGGTGCTGGGTTGTTCTGGAATATCAGCATAAGGAGCAGCTACACTGATGTCCTTCTTGTGGGCTTCCCATTGAGGAGTGTGGCCACTGGCCACTGCTGGACAATGGGGGTGGTCAAGCGCCATGCAGCTGGGCAAGATCAAAGAAGCAAGGATGACACTGATTTCAGGAAGGTCTCTTTAATGCTCATCTGGGGTAAATACAGAATCTCAGAAAGTGTAATAGAAATTTCCATTTCTATTTTGAGACACTTTTCCCCAGGTTTCTCCCATCTGGCTGTTGCTTTTCTGAGATAAGCTGCCAGTGGACTCACCACTTTACCTCTTCTGTTCCTCTCACTGCTCCCCTCAATCCCTCTCAGATTATTCTTATGTGCAAATGAAGCTCTTTTTGGTTGTTGTGGGTCTTCTGGGCTGTGTGGCTGTGTTCTGGAAGTTGTGGTTCCTAACGTTTTGCCAGCATCTGTGGCCAGCATCTTCAGAGGGCAGGAGCACAGATAGAAGCAAAATCTCTGTGCCCAGGTAGAGTGGCAATGTTCTATTTATAGAGCTAAATTATAGGAGATTAGGTGGGGTTTTTTGTTGTGTTGAAATGTTAACGAGTGGCTGATGAGCGTGATTAGCATGTTCATTGTGAGACGTATTCCCATGTCCTGGTGGTTGGACTGAGTTCGTTGACCTTTTGCAGGCTGTGTTTTTCAGGACTGGTAGCCAGGTTTTGCTAATTTTTAGACTTTCTTCTTTTTTATTGTAACTGTGCTGGTGTTTGTGAATTTCAATGGCTTCTCTGTATAATCTGGTGTAGTGGCTTTTGGTGTTGTCCAGTATTTCTGTGTTTTCAAATAGGATTTTGTGTCCCATTTGCTTGAGAGCATGTTCAGCTACTGAAGATTTTTCCGGTTGCTGTAATCTGCAGTGTCTTTCGTGCTCTTTTATCCTGGTGTGAATGCTTCGTTTTGTGGTTCCAATGTATACTTGTCCGCAGCTGCATGATATATGGTATACTCCTGCAGCGGTGCGGGGGTCCCTTTTGTCTTTTGCTGATTTTAGCATTTGTTGTATTTTTCTGGTGGGTCTGAAGACTGTTTGAAAGTTATGTTTTTCCATCAGTTTTCCCATGCGGTCAGTGACTCCTTTGATGTAGGGCAGGAATACTTTGTTTGTGGGGGGCTGTTTTTCTTCAGTTGGATGTTGTTTTCTTGGTTTGATGGCTCTTTTTATTTCATTCTTGGAATAGCCATTTGCCTGTAGGACCCAATTCAGATGGTTAAGTTCATTGTTGAGAAATTGGGTTTCACAGTTTCGATTAGCACGATCCACCAAGGTTTTGATCATGCCTCTCTTTTGTCGTGGGTGATGATTGGAATTTTTGTGCAGATACCGGTCTGTATGGGTGGGTTTTCTGTATACTTTGTGTCCTAGTTTGAGGTCCAGTTTGCGTATCTGAATTGGGTCCTAAGGGCGAAGAAAGAAGAAAGTCTAAAAATTTGCAAAACCTGGCTACCAGTCCTGAAAAACACAGCCTGCAAAAGGTCAACAAACTCAGCTCAACTACCAGGACATTGTTAGAATAATTCTAACAATGAACATGCTAATCACGCTCAGCAGCCACTCGTTAACATTTCAACACAACAAAAAACCCCACCTAATCTCCTATAATTTAGCTCTATAAATAGAAAACAAACATTGCCACTCTACCTGAGCACAGAAAGAGCCTTCTGTCTGTGCTCCTGCCCTCTGAAGATGCTGGCCACAGATGCTGGTGAAACGTTAGGAACCACAACTTCCAGAACACGGTCACACAGCCCGGAAGACTCACAACAACCATCGAACTCCGGCCGTGAAAGCCTTCGACAATACATTGAAGCTCTTTTTTCCTGGAAAGATTACCTTCATGTAGGAAACCTGTGAGATTTGAGGCTGCATGAACAGTTTCCATTGGCCCACGCAGACTTCAGCACCCAGCAGCCAACTAGGAATGGGCATAGGCAGAAGGTTAAGCAGCTCCTCAATTGGCTGGATGTTGGCTGACCACCCCCTATTGTCATTTCAGCACCGTCAGCAGTCAAGGGAACCTCTTGCCCATCATGACCGGGCCCAACCACACAGACATGGACATCCCTTCATCCTTCTTCTTGGTGGGGATCCCAGGACTGGAGTCTGCTTACTTCTTGCTGGCTGTTCCCTTCTGTGTGACCTATATACTAGCCCTTGCAGGGAATGGGATCGTATTCCTGGCCATCCAAACTGAGGGCAGTCTCCATCAGCCCATGTATATACTCCTAGCCATGCTGTCCATAGTGGACATGGGCCTGTCCAGCTCCACCACCCCCAAGATGCTAGCCATCTTCTGGCTAGGTGCCCATGACATTGCCTTCCATGCTTGCTTGACCCAGATGTTCTTCATCCATGCCTTCACTGCCCTGGAATCTGGTCTTCTACTTGTCATGGCCTTTGATCGCTATGTGGCTGTGTGTGACCCACTGCGATACACAGCTATCCTCACAGGCTTCACCGTTGCCAAACTGGACTTGGCCATCATTACTCGGGCACTGGCTCTCCTTGTCCCATTAGTTCTACTGGTGATGCACCTCCACTTTTGCCGAACATGGGTAATTGTCCACTCATATTGTGAACATATGGCTGTGGTCAAGTTGGCCTGCGGGGACACCAAATTCAACAGTGCCTATGGCTTGGTGGTAGTTGCCACAGTGATTGGGTTTGACATAGTGTTTATTGCCTTGTCCTATTTCCTCATTCTTGGGACAGTCTTCCAGCTCCCATCAAGGGATGCCCGTTGGAAGACACTTGGGACTTGCAGTTCCCACATTTGTGTAATCCTGTTGTTTTATACCCCAGCTGTCTTCTCCTTCCTCACCCACCGCTTTGGCCATGGACTGGCCCCATATATCCATGTTCTCCTAGCCAACCTCTACCTCTTAGTCCCCCCAGCACTGAATCCCATTGTGTATGGCTGGAGGACAAAGCCCATCAGACAAAAAGTCCTCAGGATCTTTCAGCTTCGCAAGACATAAGGGAAGAGCAGCAGAAGTCACTTTTTATGGAATGTGACCCCCTGGAGGTGCCTAGCATTCTCATAACCCATGTGACAGGAGTGTGCCCTTTCACTGCCTTTTCTTTTTTGAGTGTGAATGTTCCTCATCTCAGTTTAACACAATTGTCAGAAAGCAATTGGGGTTGCACACAAGCCAAGGCTGTAAATGGATTAGGGATTTAGGTGTACCGCAAGAGAAAGGTCTCTTTAGCACCTGATGTCCATCACATCTCAGAAACTTGCAGCTGATAACATTGGCAGTCAGTGTAACAAAGGGGGCTAAGCAAGAACTCCTAATTCAAATGTTGGTCTCTGTAATAAACTCAGTGTGTGTGTGTGTGTGTGTGTGTGCGCGCGCCTGTGGAAGGTCCTCCTCCCTCTAAGTATGTTCTCAGTGTAGGAATTCTAGAATGCTAGTAACAGAAGTCCACACAGTTTTATCTAGTTTAGCAGAGCAGAAGCGTCCCAATAAACTTGCACAAGGCTTAATCAGTTCAAAACACAAAATAAACACACTTCACACGTTAATGTAAAGTTATTTCATTTTGTTCTCCCAGACCATGCTTACCTGTAATTCCAGGTGTCGTTTGACTACCCACCTTAGCATTCCAGTCTCCTGTAATGAATATCACGTCTCTTTTTGGCGTATTATCCAGTAGGTGCTGCAGATCCTCATAGAACTGATCTACTTCTGCTTCTTCAGCATCTGTGGTTGGGGCGTATATTTGGATCACTGTGATGTTAAATGGCTTGCCTTGAATTCGAACTGAGATCATTCAATCGTTTTTTGGATTGTATCCAAGCACTGCTTTAGCCACTTCATTATTAATTATGAAGGCTACTCCATTTCTTCTGTGGTCCTCTTGTCCACAGTAGTAGATCTGGTGGTCATCTGATGTGAAGTGGCCCATTCCAGTCCATTTCAGTTCACTGACACCCAAAATGTCTATATTTAATCTTGACATCTGATCTGAGCTGGTTTATGCACCTGATCTGCTTCCACCGTGGCTCCAACAAGCTCTCTTTCTGGGAGGTCCCTTCTTGGCTTCCAGCGTGTGCTCTGGGTGCTTTGGGGGGGCCCTGTTGTCTCTCGCCTCTCCCGCTTTCTCCTACTCCTTGGGCCCACTCAGCCACAGCCCCCTCTTTCATCCATGGCAGTGTTCCTCAACCTCAGCAGCTTTAAGATGTGTAGACTTCAACACCCAGAATTCCCCAGCCAGCCTTGCTGAGGTTGAGCGTGAGAAACCCTGGTCTCTGGCAGCGATGCTCTCTCTCCCAGTTCAGGGTCGCGATCTGTTAAAAAGAGTGTGTAGGTGACAGAAGGAAGTCGAGAGCCACGGGCAGCTGCAGGCTGTCCACGCTCAACTCACACAAGGGGCTTTCCTGAGACACAAATGGCAATATCCAAATGAGATTCTTCCAGAGCCTCCAGATCAGTCTTTTTCTTTCCAAATCCAACTCAATGTACTGGAGGAAGAAAAGGATGGAAGCATTTCCTCACATCCCTGTAGTGGCCTGAGCACTTTTTCATGCCACGGCCTCATGACCTTGTTGGAGGCTGCTTAAAGTAATCTTTAGCAGTTTTAGATAGCATCTTTTCTCCTTCCCCAGCACAATTTTTGCCACGGACACCTTCCTTTCCCCCCCCCCCATAAGTTTTATTGAATTTTAAAATACATATTAAAGTTAATACAAAGAAAGAAATAGAAATACAAAGTAAGAAAAAAGGAAAGAAAAAGTGAAGTAAAAAAATAACAAACAAAGAAAATATAGAAAATTGGAGGCCACGGACACCTTCCGATGCGCTTGAATGACGGCACGGTTGCTGATGTGATGGGGGGCTGTATGTCTATGAAGGTTCTCAGTCATCCAGGTGGAATTGTCTGTAGCTTGAATCATGTCAACTGGATTTCTATTTTCTCAGTGGAAACGTTTCGCTCCTTATCCAAGGAGCTTCTTCAGTCTGAGCAAAGTTGGTAAGGGAATCCTAAATATGTTTCTAGGTAGCTGTGTGACCTTACACTTGGGGTCATGGTTATTTTTAGATGTTTATTTCTAAGTCCTTTTATCATCTAAAGGAGGATCGTTAAGATCACCATGCTGCTGTTGAGCTTGTGAAATGGTCTTAATCTTCCTAGGCACAGAAGACAAAGCAGGGAGGAAGATGGGGGAAAGATTGTGCCTGAGGCCCCCACCTCTATTCAAGGAAGGATTTTCCAAGTTGGCATAAATGGATTCCTTGACCCCTCTCTCAAACCACCTATCTTCTCTGTCTAAAATGTGAACATTAATGTCCTCAAATGAGTGTCCTTTTTCCTTTAGATGAAGATAAACTGCTGACTCTGGTCCTGTGGTGTTACTTCTCCTGTGTTGGGCCATCCTCCTGTACAAAAGTTGTTTGGTTTCTCCAATGTAGAGTTCAGAGCACTCCTCACTGCACTGGATTGCATAAACTACATTGCTTTTCTTGTGTTTTGGAGTTTGATCTTTGGGGTGTACAAGCCTCTGTCTTAGTGTGTTGGTGGGTTTGAAATATACAGGTATGTGGTGTTTGCCAAATATCCGTTTTATCTTTTCAGACACGCCAGCCATGTAGGGAATGACCAGGTTCTTTCGTTTACTCTGAGTCTCAGCCCTATCTGTCGCTGTTTTAGGTCTGGTAGATTTAGATTTGGTGAAGGCCCAATTTGGATATCCACAGGCCTTCAGGACTGTTCTCAGGTGCTGATTTTCATTCTTTTTGGAATCCATGGAGGTGGGGATGGTTTCTGCTCTGTGTGACAATGTAATGATGACTCCTAGTTTGTGCTGCAGTGGATGGTGGGAGTCAAACATCAGATATTGATCTGTGTGTGTGGGTTTCCTGTAGATCCCTATTTCTAGCTTGCCACCGGTCCCAATGAGGACTTCACAGTCTAGGAATGCCAGTCTGTTGTCCTTGGTGTCTTCTCTGGTGAAGCTAATGTTGGCATCTATAGTGTTTATATGGTCCGTGAAGGCCTGTACTTCCTGGGCCTTGATTTTGACCCAGGTGTCATCCACATACCTAAACCAGTGGGTGGGCACCGTTCCCTGGAATGTGTTGAGTGCTTTCTTCTCCACTTCTTCCATGTATAAATTGGCCACAATGGGTGACACAGGAGAACCCATGGCACAGCCGTGTTTTTGTCTGTAAAAGTCACCTCTGTATGTGAAATAAGTGGTGTTAAGACACAGGTCCAGGAGATGGCAGATCTGGTTTGGGTTGAGATGGCTTCTCCTTTCCAGGGTGCTGTCCTCTTCTAGTCTCTTCCTGACAGCGGATAGAGCATCACCATAGAGGATAGATAGATAGAGGATCACCATACATATGAAAAACTGAAAAGAGACCCCACCAACAATTACAAGAAAAAGGTAATAGACAGTTTGAAACAATTGGAACATGATGGCTCCATCGATAGGATTACCTACCACCGTCTGTATCCTGGAGAAGCCATCCCCTGCATCTACGGACTTCCTAAGATCCACAAGGAAGGAAAACCCCTCCGACCCATAGTCAGCAGCATCAATTCGGTAACACACAACATTGCCAAACACCTCTCTACCATACTAGCACCTCTAGTTGGACACTCTGAACACCACATCCATAATTCGGAAGAATTTGTTTCCAAAGCAAAGATCCTGAAACTGGATACAGATGAAACTATGGTCTCCTTTGATGTGTCCTCCCTTTTCACCAGCATCCCCACCACTTATGCTCTATCCGCTGTCAGGAAGAGACTAGAAGAGGACAGCACCCTGGAAAGTGCTGTCTACCTAGAAACATATTTAGGATTCCCTTACCAACTTTGCTCAGACTGAAGAAGCTCCTTGGATAAGGAGCGAAACGTTTCCACTGAGAAAATAGAAATCCAGTTGACACGATTCAAGCTACAGATGGGGGGCTGTGTTTGCTTGATGGTCCCTGCTCTCTGCCTTCTGCAGCCCTCCTGCTCTGCACCACAGGAGAGACTGGGCACCAGGGAAAACCACGCATGGCCAGCACTTTTTGAAGTACTTGCCAGGACTTATGCACACTTGCTGCCCAGAAGGCAGAATTAAACCGAGTCAGGGATCCCCCACCCCAGCTGTGCGGCTTCCGATCATTGTGTGAAGAGACCCGCAAGATCGGCAGAGATTCTCCTTCTCCTCTGCACAGGGCTCCGTCAGACAAGGGCGCTTTGCCAAGGCACTGAAAGAAGTCGGGAGAGCCACATTTTCCTGGGTATCAAGCAATCCCAGGAAAGGAAATGGGGCACAGCGGTGGAGTCTTGGTGCTCTCTGAGCTTGGTTGTTTTCTTGCAGATATTTCATTGCCCGCCTAGGCAACATCTTCAATGCTAGAAGGGGCAGCCATCAACACCCAGCAATCAACACCCAGATATGCAAAGATTAATACCAGGATTAACACCAGATGAACAATAAAGCAGTACACAATGCCCTGATCAAGGAACTGTCAACTCAGTCAATCAATCAAGCAGTAAACAACAGCCCAATCAAGGAACCACCAAGGAGAGAACAACACCCTCACCAACACAGGCAGGACAAGCCACTGAATATAAACAGGGAGCAAACCCCACTCCCTTCTCGCCCTGAAGACGCCCTAGTCGGGCAAGGAAACGTCTGCAAGAAAACAACAAGGCTTGGAGAGCACCAAGGATTCCACAGTTCAACCCTGAGCTATGGAGGTTCTCTTCGATGGGGCACAGTGTCAGGGCTGTTGGAGGGGGGCCCAACAAAGACCCAGCCAGCCAGCCAAATGGGCAGCTCCGCTGGCTGGGTGGCATGGAAGAATGAGTGGAGCATGACCTATTTTTTGGCCTGAGCTGAAAGGAGAAAAACATGGGGGCCTGAGGAACACAGAGGCACTTCCTCTACTTGTGGTTTATTTGCAATCAGTTGATCAGCCGCTTCCATTGCATTTCGCCTCTGAGGCTGTACTGCAGTGATGGGAGAGGCCGTGGAAGCAGGTGGAGGTCGGGTGTGTGGGGGAGAAGAAGCAGAAGTTCTGGAGAGAGAAGTCACGGGCACCACAGCTCCTTCGCCCTCTTCAGCTGGTTATGGAGCAAGGTTGGTCACAGTCCATTCGTCTTCTCAGTCAAGACCATGAACCCAATTGTCAGCCTCAAGCTGGTTTCTTTGTAAGGGTCAGCAGAGCCTGGCCGGTCACAGAAAGGACACGTTCACGACGCTCCCAAGGTGAAAGACCCCCTCCCCCTGCAAAATACAGGCTGTCTCCACTCTACGGGAACAAAGAGACTCAGATTGCAAGCAGGTCATTGGCTGCAAGGCAGGTGTCAGTCACAGTGAGATAAGCATGCAAATGGCATTCTAGAAGAACATGCACCAAGCAGCTTCTTATCTCTACCATGCTATGCGCAGGCTGCACCAAGTGCTGCTCTGCTGCGCCTATAGTGGTGCTTAACTCCAACCAAGCCAACACAAACTCCCCTTGTTTTCCCCCAGAAGGAAGCGTTTGGAAGAGGCTCTGCCTCCCATGGCTGGCCAGGAGGCTGCCTTGGCAGGGACACAGGGATGCTTTTGATGGGATGTGCGCTGGCTTAAAGGGAAAAAACCCGAGGCTTGAGAATAAACAGACAAGAATGCAGCTTGTTAGGGCTAACAGTGTTTACTGGTAGCATAAGGCAATAATGCAGATACAGTACATTATCGCAAAAATGTTAGTTGAATATACACGGTACAGCATTGAAAAAGGAAAAACAAAAACAAACTTATAAGCAGAGTTCCGTGTATTGATCCCAGGGCCAGAGTTCCTGCCATGGCCTATACCCAAAGCCAGGCATAGCTCACTCTGCCCAGTCCACGGGAAGTGAACACGTGAAGAACTACATGGCTAAAAGACACTAGAAATCAAGAAGCATAGAACACCATTTTGCATGGTTGTATATTCAGTTCTTCTAGCTTTCTGATTGGCTGACAGTTAGGTGTGACACACACCAGGCCTCAAAGCACACAGCATTGGGTGGCAGTGGCTTGCATCTAAGCACTGAGTTCCCCCCCTCCTTGCTCAGGGGGCCTGGGCAAGGCTTCCCACAGAAGGAAATCAGGAGGATTTGTTCTCATGGGAAGATTTCCATTGCTAGCCATAACATGGTATCTTCTCGCTCCCTATCTCATGAAGATGTAAACAACACCATTCAAAATTATGGGAATGCTTGTTATCTAGCCACCTGGTGTTCACGTCATCATGAGAACGCTTTGCTGGTAAAGGATGCAATTTGCCAAAACACTTCTCATATGGGTAATCTGACAGCTTTCCCCTGACCAACATGGCAGGTGCCTTCCTGAGACCCATCTGCCGGCTCCTGGGCCCTTGACCAGCGAGGACCCCACAGCTGTGTTCAACCACACCCCTCCTCTCGTTACTGACCCACCCCTTTGGCTGGGGTCACCTAACAACCCTGAACTACCCTAAAGGAGCTGGGTTCACACAGGAAACCAGTTCCCCAATCCTCCCCCCCCCCCCAACCCCAGGGTTGAGCAGATTGTGCAAATGGTCTTGAACTTCTGGGTTCAGTTTGCTGTATGAAACTCAGGTGGAGGTAGGCTTGCTCCTCCTTGAGGACTGGGGCAGGATTCCTGGCTGGGTGTGGTGCGAACCAGCTTGGAAGATGAAGATGAAGATGATGATATACACAGCAACGTGAAATCACAGCTGCCAGTTCTTTAGCTGGTGTTGGCCTTCATTCTCATCGAGTTCTTCCCAAGAACCTAGGATGTTGTAACGTATCGGTGCAGTACACATGCGGATCCAAGCAGTGTGGCCTTTTGTGATTGACAGGTGGAAATTTTGTCAATGCACGGATTTTCTAAGTGCTGTCCAAGGTTTTTTGGTATGGCACCCAGTGTGCCAATAAACCTTCAAAGGCACTTAGAAAATCTGTGCATTAATTTATTGGCTGCCCAACTCCAGTGGACTCTGGGCAGTGTACAAAACTAGAGAAAACATAAAAACAGCTAAAAAGCTTAAATCAAACAGACAGCTCAGACTAAAATAATCTAATAGACAGCAAAACCAACAAAACAAAACAGGAGCCACTGAACAAATAATAAACATCAACCCCAGGCCTGGGACCAAAACCAGGTTTTCAAAGCTTTCCAGAACCCCAGGAGAGAGGGTGCTGTCCTTATCTCTGGGGGGATGCTGGTCCAGAGGATGGGGGCCGCAACAGAGAAGGCACGCTTCCTCGGTCCCACAAGATGGCAATTTATTTATTTATTTATCACATTTGTATCCCACCCATATCCCCCACAAGGAGGGACTCTGGGCGGTTCACAGCAAAAATTTAAAATCAATAAAACTATAAATATCAATAAAAACAAAATGTACATATACTGTATATATATTACGCAATTTGATCCAGAATGGTAGGTTTCATCGCATCGGTCGATAAGGCTGGATACGGCAGATCTAAGGGGCCAGCCAACCCCAAGACTGGCTATTCCCCTCCCTTCCCCAAGCGTGGTGACATAACCAGGTCTTTAGGTTTTTCCTAAAGTCCAGGAGAGAGGGGGCCGATCTTATTTCAGGGGGAAGAATATTCCAAAGGGCGGGGGCTACTGCAGAGAAGGCACGCCTCCTAGACCCCGTCAGATGGAACTCTCTTACAGATGGGGTTCGTAGCGTGCCCTCTCTACAGGACCGGGTGGGACGGGTTGATTGAACGGGGATGAGGCAGTCCTTCAGGTAACCTGGTCCCATGCCATGTAGGGCTTTAAAGGTGATAACCAACACCTTGAATTGAATCCGGAAGCAAACTGGGACCCAATGCAGCTCACGGAGCAAAGGTGTTATATGTGCCGATCCTGAGGCACGTAAAATCACCCGTGCGGCTGCATTCTGAACCAGCTGAAGCTTCTGGATGCTCTTCAAGGGTAGCCCCATGTAGAGCACATTACAATAGTCTATCTGGGAGATGACCAGGGCATGAGTGACTGTTCGAAGGGCCTCTCGCTCCAGAAAGGGCGTAACTGGCGCAGAACACGAAGTTGTGCAAATGCCCTTCTGGCCACAACTGCCACCTGCTCTTTGAGCAGGAGTTGTGAGTCCAAGAGGACCCCCAAGTTATGCACCGGGTCTGTCCGGGGTAGTGCAACCCCATCCAGAACTAAAGATGATAGATTCCTAGACACTGAGGGGCCATTGATCCACAGCCACTCCGTCTTACCAGGGTTCAGCTGAAGCCTGTTGTTCCCCATCCAGACCCCCACAGCCCCCAGGCACTTGGACAGGGTAGTCACAGCATCACTTACAGTACTTCCCCCAGGATGGAGATGTATAACTGTGTATCAATGCTTATTGGAGGGGACCCAGAGTTCACCCACTCTGCTGGAACATGCTGGGCAGTCAGAAACAGTTGGAGGCAAGCGGTCCCACAGGTATGCAGGCCCTCTGCCACACAGGGCTTTATAGGTAGTAACCAACACCTTGAGCTCTACTCGGAAGCTGACTGGCAGCCAATGCAGCTTGCGTCGCAGTGGACACATGGGCACATCAAGTTTGCTTGCGCCACTGCAATTTGAACCAGCTGAAGCTTCCAGGTGGTCTTCAAGGGCAGCCCCATGTAGAGCGCATTGCAATGATCCAATTGTGAGGTGACCAAGGCCTGAGTGACTGTCTGAAGGGCCTCTTGATTGAGGAAAGGGCGCAGCTGGTGCACAAGATGAACCTGTGCAAAGGCGCTCCTGGCCACAGCTGCCACCTGCTCTTCAAGTGGTAGCTGTGAGTCCAGAAGGACCCCCCAAGTTGCACACCAGTCTTGACTGGGGAACTGCAGCCCCATCCAAGACCAAAGATGGTGACATCTCCGACTCAGGGGGTCCAAACACCCACAGCCACTCAGTCTAGTTACAATTGAGCCAAAGTCTGTTCCGCCCCATCCAGACCTGAACAGCCTGCAGACCCTGGTCAATACATTGACAGCTTCACCTGTGCCTCTTGGGGTGGAGATGTAGAGCTGGGTATCATCAGCGTACTGATGATACCACACCCTGAACTGGCGGATGACCTCACCAGTGGTTTCATGTACATGTTGAACAGGAGAGGGGAGAGCGTCGAGCCCTGAGGCACCCCACAGATGAGGGGCCATGGACACGATCTCTCCCCCCTGTCAACACCAACTGGAACCGACCGATGGGGAAGGAGGTGAACCACTGTAGCACAGCGCCACCCACTCCTAACCACCACAGCTGGTCCAGAAGGATACTGTGGTGGACGGTATTGAAAGCTGCTGAGAGATCAAGGAGCACAAGGATGAGTGCACCACCCCCATCCTGGTTCCACCAAAGGTCATCAGCAAACATGACCAGCGCTGTCTCCGTCCTGCACCCTGGCCTGAAGCCAGACTGAAACCGGTCCAGAAAATCTGTTGGACCCGATGGAGAGCTGCTGCGGGCCCTTCCTTCCAGGGCAGCCAAGGTGGGCCTGTCTGGTCTCCAAAGGCCTCTTGAGTAGAAGGAAAACTGGGGAGGCTTTTCTCCGGCTACCAGGATGCCCTCTTGCCACTGTGGGCAGGCGGAAGCACATCCAACCGAGCCCTCTCCTTCTGGCCTGCCTGAAATGTCTCCAGGCCCACATGTGACCCAGAAGCTTCTCGGGAAGTAAAGCTTATGCTCCAGCTGGGAATCCGCTTTGCCCCAACCTCACTTCCCGTGGAAATGGGGTGGGGAGGGTGATGCTGGCAAGCACCTGGAGATCCAGACAGGACTTGACTCTGCTGCAGACCCCCACCCCCACCCATGAGTATAGATAGGAACAAACAGACATACACCTTCATCCCCCTGGATGTGGGAGGTCTTAGTCATCAAGGTGGATATGAGGGCAGAAGAGGTCCCACCTGGACTGACTCTAGACCAGGGTTTCTCAGTCAGGGTTCCGTGGCACCCTGGGGTTCCGCGAGAAGTCCCTGGGAGATCACAAGGACAACGCGAGAAGATCCCTGGGAGATCACTATCTATTAAAGAAATTATTTCAAATTCGGGCAACTTCACATTAAAGAGGTAAGGTTCATTCTTTATTTTTAGTTTAAGAACACTGTTAATGCAGTGTTAATACAGGCCTACCCATGAAACGAATACAGTAATTTTGTAACTCCTGGCCTATATTTGAGCCTGAATGTGCAGGGGTTCCCCGAGGCCTGGAAAATACTTCAAGGGTTCCTCCAGGGTCCAAAGGTTGAGAAAGGCTGCTCTAGACCAGTGTTTCTCAACCTTGGCAACTTGCTGGCTGGGGAATTCTGGGAGTTGAAGTCCACACATCTTAAAGTTGCCAAGGTTGAGAAACACTGCGCTAGACCATTCAGCTTGATTTGCTGAAAATGGGAGAAATGCCTTTGAAAAGCCAGGCCTTGCCAAAGGTGTCAGGAGAAATGCCCGGCCAGCATGCTGGGAGTTGCAGTCCTGGCCCATCCAAGAAGGAGGAACAGGATGGAGAAATTGCCTGTTGCTGTGAGCATAACCCGAGGCAGAAGAGATTGGCATCAGAGGCCCAATTTCCCAGAAGCTACTCGTTTTGAGCAGTTCAGAAAATGGTAGATTAAATCCCTCTTCCATGTCTACATCCAGGTCAACTTCTTGTAATCTTTTCCTGATTGGCTTTTTCCTCTGCTTCTCAATTATTCTGTGACTATCTACAGTACGACACTCTTGTTCAGCTGCTTATGAAAAATATTTGTGCTGCTCCACAAAGTACTTTTGTTGGCAATCTTATAGTTTGCTTCTGCTGTATTTTAATAGACCAATAGACAGTGGTTATATCTCAGGGAGGATTGACATAGAAGTGAAAGGGAGTGAGAATGAAGATTAACCAGTCCTTATTTCTACAAAAACACACTAATAATTCTGTGAAGGGAAATCTGTAGAGAAAAATATTTGTTGCAATATCTGGGCCATATCTTCTACTTTTCTTCCTTAAGCTTTATCTCATGAGGAAGCTGCACCACCACTACTCCTAAAGGAACAATTTCCTATTCAGAAACAATTTCACTTCTTGCTGTAATTAGCCTGTTAATTGCCCTTTCCCTTTTGCCTGCATTATAGTATTTTATATATAAACCAGCAGAGCAAACAAAAGGTTCTTAGGAAAAGGTTCTCTTCAGTTGGTTCTTAGGGAGTTTTTGGTCTGCTGCTTTCTTATTTATAAACCATTGATTTCCTTTTTTTAATAAGAATTTTATTAGGTTTAAAGCAAAGATAAAAACTAAAAAAAAGAAAAAAATTACAATAAGAAAAAACTAAAAAACTGTAGAAACATAAGAAGATTTTTTTAAAGATTACATGAAGAGATGACTTCCGACTTTAAACAGCAAGAATATACAACAATTTTCCATAATTAATCCCTTACTGTATATCAGACCAAAATCACATTATTTCTATAAATCATTCCATTAGCACATGATAAAAAAAATCACTAAATACAATTGCTCCTTCCCTTTATATTAAAAGAAAAAGAAATATATAAACCTCTTAATCAACTTCCCCCCACAAAAACAACATTTATTTAATTATTTCCTTCCTACCACTATTCTGTACATTTCTGTCCACTATAATAAAGAGCAAACGAAAAATATATATAAATTGTCTACTCTTATAATTAATAATACTGCAATTATGACAATCTTAATTCAATTAAACCTAAAACTAGCATTTATTGTTTATACCTTATTAATCTTAATCCAAGTCATTAAAAAAATATGAAGTCAAACAAGCCTTAAAAGCAATCCAGATAAACATTCTCAAATCTTTACTCCACTTCAAAATAGACCAAAGCATCCACATATCTCCACAATAAACGCAAGCCATTTTTCACAGAGAGATCAGAGCCAAACTGCCCCCCTTAAAAACTATGACTTCTCAGCAAAAAACCTCCCATAGACAAAAACCTCTTCTTTCCCATAACTTTCCGTCAGAGTAACAATTCCATTTGTAATTTGCAATTCGAACTGTCCGTTTAATTCCTTCAGTTCCACAATCTGGTCATCATCAGCAAAAGCCTCGATCTCATTATCAGTAGAAAGATTTCTATCATTGCTGAGATCCTCAACTTCCACAGCCAGATAACACATTTTAGAGCTGATATTTTCTACAATGTCCCAAATATCTTGCAAAATAGCTTGACAGGAATCGGAAAAAAAATCTGTTTGAAGTACTGCTTAAGCTCACAACGGAACTCTGAGAAAGTCTGCTTGAGATCCTCCATGTTTCAGGAAGTAGATTATGGCACCCCCTAGACCAGGGCTTTCCAAAGTTTTCCCGCGGCGACACACCAACCGCCATTGGTGTGTCGCCGCGGGAAAACCCGGAAGTGCCACCATTGCGGCAGCGCGCAAAAACCCAGAAGCGCTGCTGCCGCTTTCGGTTTTTGCATGCCGCCGTTGGTGTGTCGCCGCGGGAAAACACGGAAGAGCAGCTCCCAGGGAAAGTGGCAACAGAAAGCTGAAGATTCAAAACGGCAGATTCAACGTGTAGGCAAATATTAAATTCTTCAAATTCAGTACAAAAATAATAGCAGGGAGGCAATTATTTATTCTCAATCCTCCTTAGTATTTGAATGGGAAACAAGCCAAAACTTAAAATGATTTTTTAAAAATTAATCCCGGAATATAACGATAAGCACCAAGAGAGATTGCTTCTTCTTGCTGTAGAAAGCCTCTCTTAGGGTACATAATCTTAAAAAAATATATAGATTGGGTTCAAGTTCAAGTTCAAGTTCAATTTATTACGGTCACTGACCAGTACAATAAATTGGGTGATTTAGAAATGGGGTGGCTCGACTTAGTGTCTCTTTAAGGCTACAGCACGGCTTGGAAATGATGAAATCCCGGCCTCCTGGCGGCTCTTACCAAATTGTCGCAAACGCTGTTTGCGATTCTCTGGCTGCAAGTCGCCGTTCTGGAGGACAGATGGGATGATTCCAAGCGTTTTCTTTATTCATGAAGATGCTTCTGGGCTTCAGGAAAACGCCTGCCTGAGCCCAAAAAACCGCCGCATCAGTTCTGTCTGCGGAGCCCGGGATACAGCTGTTCAGTTGGCCATGTCCCCACCGGAAGTCTTTATAAACCATTGATTTCCAAAGAGAAAAAGAACATAAAGTTGGAGCCCCAGGTTCACAGCTCAGGTGATGCCCCACCCAATGTCTGCCATCAGGGCTGGTTTCCACTCTTCCTCTTGTTGCTGGAGATCCTGGACTGCAGAAGCACTTTTCTTCCTTGGTGGAAAAGGCCAAGCACTCGCTGGCGGATCTCGTGAGTCTTCATCCCATACACAAGAGGATTCAGCATGGGAGGCAGCAGGAGGTACAGGCTGGCCATTATGATGTGGATGTAGGGAGGCACATTTTTGCCAATTCGGTGGGTTAGGAAGGTGAAAAGACCAGGCACATAAAATGCCAAAATGATGCTGGTGTGGGCAGCACACGTGCCCAGGGCTTTGGCACGTGCATCTTGTGATGGCAGTTGGAAGACTGCATGGAGGATCTTAGTGTAAGAAGTGGCGATGAGCCCTAGGTCCAGCACCTCCACCACGAGTGCCACACAAATGCCATAAGTCCGGTTGATAAATGTGTTGGCACAGGCCAGCTTGACCACGGCCATGTGTTCACAGTAGGCATGTTGGATGACATTTCGGAAACAATAGGGCAACCTCTTGATAAGTATGGGGCCGGGGATGACCAATATCATCCCACGGGCAGCAGCTGCCAATCCCATCTTGGCAACCACTGGGTTGCTGAGGATGGTTGCATAGTGCAGTGGGTGGCAAATGGCCACATAGCGGTCGAAGGCCATGGCCACCAAGACGGCAGAGTCCACCATGGAGAGGGTGTGTACGAAGTACATCTGCAACAGGCAGGTGCTGAAGCCAATCTCTCTTGAGTCCATCCACATGATGCCCAACATCTTGGGCAGAATGGTAGTGCTGAGGAGCAGGTCGTTGATGGCCAGCATACAGAGGAAGAGGTACATGGGCTTGTGGAGGTCAGGCTCTGTCTTGATGACCAAGACAATGACGATGTTCCCCAGCAAAGTCACAATGTAGATGAGGCAGAGTGGGAAGCCAATCCAGAAGTAGAAAGCTTCCAGGCCAGGAATACCCACCATTATAAAGGAGACCTGGCCCAAGTTTGCTGTTCCATTGACAGCATCCATCACGGCAAGTGTTCCACCCTGGATGCTCCACGTTGCCTCTGGGCTGTGGAGAAAGACAGGCAAGCAAAAGAGAAGACACTTCTACTGGTCACAGAATTCTTGGCTTGCCGAGGAGCCACTCAGGGCCCTCCGTGGCTGAAATCTGCCTCCATCGTCTATCTGTGGGTTCTTTTATCCTAACGACCCCCACCTGGGACTGGCTTTTCCACCTCTCCCACTTCACTGTCCAAAGGCCATGTGGCTTCCTCAAAGGCTTTCCCCACTTCCCCTGCCGCTCCTGACACACTTACAAGGGAGGGCCCCGGGCCCCCCAAAGATGCAGAGAAGCTGCTGCAGCGTGTCTTCCTGGAGCATTCGGGACAGGGGTTGGTGACAAAGCCAGGCTCCTTGGAGCCTCGGCAGTCCAAATGAAGGACTCCGCAAAGCACCTCTCAAAATCAAATGCCCAGCCAGGAGGGAAACGGGTCTGGCAGCAGCGGCCCGGGGCTTGTTCTCCTGCTCTGGCACCAACAGTCTCTGTCAGCTTTCCAGCCTCAGCTGTGGGCAGATAAGCTGCTCCTGGCTAGTGGAGCCTCTGGTCTCTCTCTTCCCTCCCTCCCAAGGTGTTCCAGCGTGAGGAACCAGCTCTCCCACTACTAGATGGAATCACAGTTGGCTGAACAACCCTAGCCAACACATGATCCTTAATGGGTCTATGTCCACGTGGCGGGAGCTATGCAGTGGGGCGCCTCAGTTCTGGGCCCAGTACTCTTCAGCATCCTCATTAATGACTTAGATGAGGGAATAGAAGGGATGTTTACAAGATTATCAGATGGCACAAGGTTTTTTGGGGGGGGGATTGCTAACAGCCCAGGATACAGGCTCAAGGTGCAAAAACTTGAACGTATCCAACAAAATGCTGTTCAGTGATGAGAAATGTAATGTTCTGCACTTAGGCAGCAAAAACCCGATGCACAGCTACAAGAGAGGTGGTGCCTGGCTTAGCAGTAGTACTTATAAGAAGGATCTGGGATTTGGTCTAATCTTGGTACACCAAAGATTAAACATGACCCAACATTAGGTGAAAGGAAAACACCAGTTTCCTTTGAATGTGGTTGTTCAGCCAACTGTGAATCCCTCTGGCAGTGGGACCATCATCCCACATTGTTCCAGTTCATCAAGAAGGAGGCTGTGGCCTACTTTATCAAATGCCTTACTGAAGTCTAAGTACACTAAATCCACAGCATTCCCTTGGTCCACTAGTCTAGTTACACTGTCCAAAAAAGCAGTCAGATGACATCCGCCAGTTCTTGAACCCCCTGGGATGTAATCCACCTGGCCCAGGAACCTTGCATTCATTCAGAGCCTCTAGGTCAGGGCTTTCCAACGTTTTTCCCGCGGCGACACACCAACCGGTGTTGGTGTGTCGCCGTGGGAAAACCCGGAAATGCCGTCCTTGCGGCAGCGCGCAAAAACCCGGAAGCGCTGCTGCCGCTTTCGGGTTTTGCGCGCTGCAGTTGGTGTGTCGCCGCGGGAAAACCTGGAAGCACCGATGATGATCAGCGCTTCCGGGTTGTGTGGCGACACACCAGACTGTGTGTGGTGACACACTTTTGTGTCGCGACACACAGTTTGGAAAGCTCTGCTCTAGGTGCTCTCTCACCAGTTCCTCACCTGTTTTGATCTGCGTTTCTCTTCTGCTCCCCACGGTGCAGCTTCGGACAAGCTGAGCCGCTTTTTCCTTTTGCAAAAAGACAGGTGCAAAATGGGACTTTGACCGTTCAGCCTTGCCTATCACCATCTTGCCGTCTTCACCAATCAGTGGGCAACACTTGCTGGATTTGCTTCTTGTTCTGCATATCCTCCAAGAACCCTTTGTGTTATTTTTGGCATTCTGTGCAAGATTTAGCCTTAGCCTTCCTGACCCCTCAGGAGCCCTCAGATGAGCCCCAGAGTATTACAGTATGTGAACCTGAAGGATGGGTCAACCAGGCAAAGCATGCTGTGTGGACCAGTCTGCAGAGCCAAGCAGCCAGGGGGATGCAGAACAGAAACACCGCAGCAGATAAGTCCGTATGTTGGTGTCTCCCATTTATTGACCTCTTTGAAGCATTGGGAGACGGGGGCTTCAGCTGACTTTTCGCTATGGTTGGTCTCTGGCGGGGAAGGGAATGCTTCCAATGCAGCTGATTTCTGTCCAGAGAGGTATTTGGAGGAACCAAGACATGATGCACAAGGCACCACTGATTTGGCTCCCCCCAACAATACCCCCAAGGTGGCTCAATGTTTGCCCAACTTAAACTTGCATTCAGGCCACTAAGTTAATGAGCAAACGTGCCCAGCAGGCAGCTCTAGTTGGGAAAGAACCCCCATTTTGGAGCAATAGCCTGTAGCAGCAGCAGGGAAGCGAAATGGTCCTACAGAGGAGCCGGGATGGCCTTCCCCCTCAGCTCTTCCCGTCTGCATTGCTGGCTGCTGGGTCTTGGCAAAACAAGGGCAGACGGAGCAAGGAGCGTTGGCATCAAGTACAGTTGCCAGGGGCGTCAAGTACGGTGTTCCTGGGCTAGTCAGAGCAAGAGGCCTTGTGCTTTCAGGGACTCGTCCGCTGTTCCTGGGAACCTGTTTGTTAACCCAAGAGAGGCTGAAAACCATGTTAGTCACCCCCCCCCTTTGGCACCTCTTTTGCTCCAGAGAAAAGCCAACCCAGGCCCGGCCTGGCCTTTTTTGCTGCTTGCTCTCTTTCTGGCCTCTCTGCTCCCCGCCTGTCCCAAGAAAGGGCTGCCGGGAGTAGCAGGACCCTTGCCTCAGGGCAGCGTGAGGAAAACAGGTTTCTAGATGAGTGGGAAAGGCTACATCAAATCGGTTAAATCAAATTGTGTGACATAAGGAATGTACAACAGCCTTGAAACTGGCTTTTCACACCAATCTATGGCAACCCTTATCTGGACATTCCCCTGGCAACCCGTGCCAGATGCCAAGGAAGAGTGTATCCTCCTTCCTGCCTTCCTGCCATTTGGCACCCCTAAATTACCCCCTCCTACTGACCTGATATTTATAAGGGGCATGGTGGCTCAGCAGGTAAGACGCCAGGCTTGTCGATCGGAAGATCGCAAGTTCGGAGGTTCGAATCCCTAGCCCCGCATGACGGAGTGAGCTCCCGCACCAGCCCCAGCTCTTGCCAACCTAGCAATTCGAAAGCATGCAAATGCAAGTAGATGAATAGGTACCACTTCGGTGGGAAGGTAACAGTGTTCCGTGTGCGATATACGGGCCACATGAGGCCACATGACCGCGGAAGCGTCTTTGGACAGCGCTGGCTCTTTGGCTAACAAACGGAGATGAGCACCGGCCCCTAGAGTCAGACACGACTGCACAAATGTGCGGGGGGAACCTTTACCTTTTTTACTGACCTGTTTCTTCTTACTGAAAAAAATTGCTTTCCTGGAAGTACTGGAGATAGCAGAGGGGCAAGAGGTAACCTGGGATCTGGTTGCTCATGAATAGGCATGCATGCACCCCTCTGGCTTGAGGTGGCGCTCAGCACGACTCTTCCTTTTATCTGTATGGATAGCTGATGCCCCAGCCAGCCCCGAGCTTGCCCCTTCCTCAGCCGTTTTGCTGATCCCACAGAGAAACCGCGTTGATTCCTCTGGAGCCAGACCCCCCACCCCACCCTACCCAGCCAGGGGCATCCTCCATGGGCTTGGAGGTTGCCGGCCCTTTCAGGAGTGGAGTCAAAGCCCTCCGGGATGGGGCCTTCTTTGGCTTTGGAAGCCGGCCTTCTGGGCCCCTGAAGCAACCGGGCTGAGATGGTTTCACAGCCTGGAAGAGCCAGAGAGTTTTGCCTGGGCATCTGGATCCAGAATCCGCAAAGGGTGCCGTACGTACCCCTACTCACCTTGGAACTTGTCTGAGTCCCCAGGCCCAGGGGAACTGGGGCTTCAGGAGCACACCGAACTGGCCCGGCCAAAGGACCCTGTTTTCTTCCCCTTTCAGCTGTGGACGATCCCTCTAACGTTGACCTTCAATGATCAGAAATCTGTACAAAACAAAGGAATTTCCTTTGTATCCTACCTTTAAATATTCTTTATGGTATCTTCCCCATGACTGTTTTGTTTTTTTTTTTGGTGCCTTCAAGTCAGTGTTGACTCCTGGCAACTGCCTGGACAAGTCCCTGCAGTTTTCTTGGAAAAGATTTTGGAAGTGATTTGCCATTGTCTTCTTCCTAGGGCTGAGGGAGAGGGACTGGCCCAAGGTCTCCCAACTGGCTTTGCACCTAAGGCAGGACTAGAAATCACGGTCTCCCGGTTTCTGGGCTGGTGCCTTAACCACAACATTCAACTGGCTCTCTCCCCAGTAAGTCAACGGCTTATTCCTTGACTGCTTTTGCACCATTCATCTTAAAGCACAGGTAACAAACTGTTTGATTGGCTATTAATGGCAGCCTCATTTTGTACTTCCAGAACACATAAACCTGTTTAATAATCTAGAGTGTAAAGGCCCAAACTGGCCCTGTGGGAGGCCCCAGTTTGTAGTAACTGCAAACCACGCGCTCCCTGCAAGGCAGCCCCAGGATGACCGGCCAAGCGTCTCTTCATGTCCTGCATCTCTGCAGAGGGCAAAATGGCAAAGCCGCCTGCAGGGCAGCTGATAGAAGAACCTTGTGGAACCCCATGGATTCCTTCCAAAAGGCCCTTTCGGATTTGTTCCCACCACCCCTTTCCCAGTTGGATCTTTTCCTTGCAAATCCCAAACGATGCCTGGACCGAGCAGGCTCAGGCCATCGGCATCTGAGGACGGGGGAGCCTCGCACCTTAATCGGCCACTGCTTCCTCCAATTCCGCATCGCCCAGCCCGTCTGGCAGGTAGCTGTTCCAGGCCAGGAAACGCCCAGATCCTTGGATGCCATGCTTGGCTCTGCCCTGGGCTGTGGTGCCACAGGGGTACCCCCTGGCCCCTTCCAAAAGAGAGGCAAGTGCAAAGCAGGCCAGGCAGAAGAGCTGGGCAGGGCGCCAGCCACTGCTGATGTGGCAGAGAGCCTGTCGGTGGCCCGTGTGGGCGCTGGCGGCCGTGAGCACGGCTTATAAGATGTTCTCTGCTGGCGGCTGCTTTTCCCCTTGTGGCTCATGGAGTCACAAACACACAGCTCTCTCGTGGATGGGAAATGGCTCTCGGGGCCCAGGAGGGGCTGCGGAAAGAGGCGGGGGGGGGTTGTTTGTTCTTAATAAGTTTTATTAAAAGTTTCAAAGAGAACATGAAAACTAACACCAACTAATACAAAATAGAGAGAACAAAGGAAAAAAAGACAGGAAGAAAAAAGAAAAAGAAAATGCAGTGAGAAAGAATAAAAAGAAATAGAAAGAAGTTTCCAATGTTCTCTGCAGCAAGTGTAAGTATAATTACAAAATTATCTCTTACTCTATGATTACAGAAAAAGCTCACTTTTTTCTATTATCCTTTTTTCCCCCTGATCATCAAAACCACATGTGACAGTTCTGATCCTTCGGCTGTTAATTTAGCAACTCTTACGACAAGCCATAAAGAGTTCTTTATTAAAGCAAGTGATCCGTTCCAATGCAAAGACTAGAATGAGGGGCAGTCGCGCCAAATGGCCTTTACATTCTTTACCTTGTGCCAGCCCACCCATTGGGGGAGTCACTCCATGGCAGCCCCTCCCCACGCTCTCCCCGGTTCCATACTACTCAGCCCCAATCCTTCGCTAACGAGCTGACAGCCCAACCAGGCCGATCTTGGCACCAGCTCGTTCGACTAAACAATGCTAATCAACATTCCTGGCGGCTTTGCAGTCACGTCAGACTACTGTTACAAAACATTCCTAATGGTCCTGCAGGAATGCCAGACTACGTCCACCCCCATAACTATGCTGGCAGGATGCTCCATCCTGACACCACAAGTCATAAGTGCATTTTTTTCCGTTTCATGCAAAAAGTCTATAAGGCGTTTCCAGTCAGCCATAAATGTAGCTATTGTCTTTTCTCTAATTAAGGATATTAGTTTTAGCCATCTCAGCAAGTTCCATCATCTTCACCAACCATTCCTTTGTTGTGGTAGTGCCGAGCCTTTCCACTTTTGAGCATATAATAGTCTTGCTGCAGTTGTCATATATAAAAACAAACTTCCATGAGTTTTTTCTAGTTGCCTGTCCATTAGTCCCAAAAGAAAAGTCTCTGGCTTCAGTTGTACTTTAACCTTGGGTGGTGGGGGGTTGGGTTGGTACTGCCTCCAGACACTGACCCAGGAGCCTTTGGTTTATCGGCAAAAGAGGGCAGCCTGAATTCCTCTGGTAAAAAGGCAGGGGAGAGGACACTCTTTTAGGCCAGTCAGGATTGACTGAGCACTGGAGGACCCCCCCCCCAAAGGTGCCTTGTTCTGTCCCAGACGTCACCTGGGCAGCTCGTTCATACGAGGATGCCCTTCCACCAGCCAGCAGCTGGCCATCCCAAGGGCAAGAATGCTTCAGGCCAGTCCAAGGCCAGGAAAAGTATTCAGAGGCAAAAGAGGTCACATGAAGTCAGTCACAGCGGTCTGGCTAAGAGTCTCTTCATGTAACCCTTCCTGGAGGAACAGGTAAAGGATCTGGGTTTGTTCAGCCTACAGAGAAGATGTTGGAGGGGAGATATGAAGGATTCTCTCTCCGTTCCTTTTTAACATTTACATGAAACCACTGGGCGAGATCATCCGTCACCACGGGATGAGGTATCATCAATATGCTGATGATACTCAAGTGTACATCTCCATCCCGGGTGAAGTGAGTGATGGTGTGACCACCCTCTTGGTGCCTGGGGGCTGTGGGGATCTGGATGGGGAATAACAGGCTTCAGCTGAACCCTGGTAAGATGGAGTGGCTGTGGCTTAATGGCTCTTCCGTATCTGGGACATTGTCATCTCTGGATGGGGTTGCACTGCCCCAGACAGGCCTGGTGTGTAATCTGGGGATTCTCCTGGACTCACAACTCCTGCTCGAAGAGCAGGTGGCAGCTGTGGCTAGGAGGGCCTTTGCGCAGCAAAGAGGCAAGATGGATGGATGGTATTCTGGAGGTGACGGACTCAACCATTGGGGAGCTGGGGATGGTGACGGCCGACAGAGGGCTCTGGCATGGACTGGTCCATGAAGTCACGAAGAGTCGGAAACGACTGAACGAATAAACAACAACTACATGGGGCTACCCTTGAAGAGTATCCGGAAGCTACAGCTAGTCCAGAATGCAGCTGCATGGGCCATCTTTGGTGTCCCTAGAAGAGCACATATAACACCTTTATTACGCAAGCTGCATTGGGTGCGATTTTTCTTCCGGGTGCAATTCAAGATGTTGGTTATCACCTTTAAAGCCCTACATGGCATGGGACCAGGTTACCTGAGAGACTGCCTCTTCCCTATTACATCAACCCATCCCACCCGATCTTGCAGAGAGGGCATATTGCGGACCCCGTCGGTAAGAGAATGTCCTGTTCCGACTAAGACTGACACGGAAGTGTTACTGAAATAACTTTATTTACACAGATACACAAGCCGCCCAGTTTACACAGTCCTCTTTTTCTTCCACAGATGGGATAGTGGCGAGTCCCTTGGGTGACCCTTGCCAGACAGGACAGGCCAGGGAGGATGCAGATGATCCGGAAGGTGCGTCAACTGGCAGCGGACGGGAGTTGACAGGTAAGTTGACCGTGCCTGCGGATTTAGCTTGGCTGTCAGGGCTGGAAGTAGGCCGAGGCCCGACAAAGGCAACCCACTGGTGGCCAGCGTCAACTGGGCTTTGCAGCTGGTCTGAGCTGGTGGCTGTCTGGGTAGGCTGGGGCCCGACAAAGGCTGCCCCCTGGTGGCTGACGTTGGCTGGGCTTGACTGCTGTTCTGGGCTGGTAACCGTTGGGGTGGACCGGGGCCCGACAAAGGCAGCCCAATGGCAGCCGGCATTGGTTGGGCTTGGCTGTTGCTCAGGGCTGGTGGTAGTCGGGTTCAACGGGAAGGGGGCAGGCAAGGTGGCAGTGCTTACCCCTATGCTGGTTTCTTCCGTAGGGAGCAAGAACAGAGACGTGGCGACCGGGAGAGACTCGGGCGCGAGGCTTGGCACGGCAGCAAGGTAAGGCCTGGATTCTAGGCTTGGTGAGGTGGCGGGGAAGCGCATGGAGTCAGGGTGCGGCGTGGCAGTAAGGCAAGGCCCTAGAGTGTGATCCGGGGTGGTAGCAAGCCAGGGCTCTAGAGCGAGGTCCGTGGCTGTAGCACAGCGAGGCTCAGAAGCAGGATCCGGCGTGGAGTCCAGAGGCTTCTTCATGGAACGGGTAGAACGGTTGTCTCCGGCACCTGAGGTAAGTTGCGCCGGCTTTTTATTACGTTTTTCGCACCTTGGGAGAGCAGGAGCCAATCGGGCTTCGCATTGCTCTGCCCGCCTTTCTGCTCTCCTTTGGCGCACGCTGATTGGTGGAGGCATCTTTCTTTCCGAGCCTCTGCCAATCAGCGTTTCTGGGTCTCTGGTTGGTTTCGCGCCAAGCCTGCCATCTCCCGTGATTGGCTCTTCCTCCTCCTCCGAGTCCAGCATGTCGGCCAGCATCCAGGTAAGTGCACGAAACCTCACACTGTCCCCCTTGCAGGACCTTCCTCTCCCTGGCTTTGTGGTCTGGGTTTCTCCGGGTATTGGCAATGGAATTGTTGTACTCGTAACGGTGCATGGACGTCCGCAGCATCTTCCCAGGAGTACTCATCTGGGCCGTAACCCTTCCAGTCTATTAGATACTGGAGATGGCCGCGACGTTTGCGTGAGTCCAGGATGCGAGCAACCTCGTATTCGGTCTCTCCTTGGATGATGACAGGAGGAGGTGGTGTCTTTCTGGTTCTGAGTGGGCTGTCAGCTGAAGCAGGGACCAGCAAGGATCTGTGGAACACGGGGTGTATGCGCATGTGTCCTGGAAGGGTTAATCGGAAGGCGACTGGATTGACTACAGCTTCTACTGGGAATGGTCCCAGGAACCAGTGGTCCAGCTTCTGAGATGGTCGTGAAGAGGATAGGTGTCTTGTCGACAACCATACCATATCACCAACCTTTAGTGGGGGTCCCGTCTTCCGGTGGCGGTCGGCGAAGTGTTTGTAGTCCTCTTTAGCCCTTTCCAACTGGTCTTTAAGCACTTGGTGGCTGGCCTGTAGTTCTTGGAAGAACTGATTTGCGTCTGGCACGGCTGAGTCCGACGCGGTGAGAGGAAACGATCACGGGTGGAAACCATAATTTGCAGCGAAGGGGGCCATCTGGGTCGAAGAGTGTTGTGCGTTGTTGTACGCGAACTCCGCCAAGGCCAGGAGGTCTGCCCAATTGTCCTGGTGGTAGTTCACGTAACAGCGCAGGTACTGCTCCAGGATGGCGTTCACCCGTTCCGTTCCTCCATCCGATTGTGGATGAAATGTGGTGGATAAGTGTCTCTGGATTTCCAGATTCTGGAGGAGTGCCTTCCAGAAACGGGCAGTGAACTGCGAGCCACGGTCTGACACCACACTCTTCACTATGCCATGTAGTTTGAAAATGTTTTTTAAATAAAACTCTTGGGCCGTGGGCAAGCCCTTACACGCGATGAAGTGGGCCATCTTCGTCATGGAGTCCACCACTACCAGGATAGCAGTGGCGTCCTGGGACTTGGGAAGGTCGGTGATGAAGTCCATAGAAATAGCCTCCCATGGTCGTTCAGGAGTGGGTAGGGGCATTAGGAGACTAGCAGGCTTGTCCGTTTGATTTTTTGCCCTGCGACAGTCTGGGCAAGATAATACATATTGTTTCACATCGTCTCGTATGCGCGGCCACCAAAACTCCCGGGAGACCAGGTTCAGCATTTTGAAGAACCCGAAATGGCCGGCGGCTGGGTTGTCATGGCATAGTTGCAGGACCAGTTTGCGGAGTTCCCCTGGGGGTACGTAGTAGCGGCCTCGGAAGCAAAGCGTCTCATGATTACATGTCCACTGATCGGTCTGACCGATGGGAAGGTACGCCAGCTCTTGTCTCTTTTTCCTTGCCCAGGGGTCGGCTCTTTGTTGTTCTC
This sequence comes from Charina bottae, assembly GCA_023362775.1. Lineage (NCBI taxonomy): Eukaryota > Metazoa > Chordata > Lepidosauria > Squamata > Charinaidae > Charina > Charina bottae. Next base: position 4,759,831 of record JALMGJ010000045.1, on the reverse strand, counting down.
AAATCCGTTGGCTTAGGTCACCCTGTACGGTGATGGCAGCAAACCGCTCCGGAGGGATGACAGGTTGAGGCAGTGCTGGATCCTCTAGGCTATCATATTCAGGTTTTCTCGAAAGCGCGTCTGCCCGTTGGTTCTGGCCTCTCAGAATGTAAGTTACCCTGAAGTCAAACCGGGAGAAGAACAGGGACCATCGTATTTGCCGCTGGTTCAAGGTCCTGGCAGTCTTTAGATGTTCCAGGTTGCGGTGGTTGGTTCTTACTTCCACGGGGTGTCGCGCCCCTTCCAAATGGTGCCTCCATGTCTCAAATGCCACCTTAATGGCCAGGAGCTCCTTGTCCCAAATGGTATAGGCCTTCTCGGCCGGGACGAGCTTCCGGGAATGGTAAGCACAAGGGCAAAGGGTGCCGGTCTGGGTGTCGGCCTGGAGTAAGATGGCGCCGATGGCTACATCAGATGCGTCCGTTTCTACAACGAACGGCCGGAACGGGTCTGGGTGCCTGAGTATAGGCTCCGTGGTAAAGGCTAGTTTGAGCCTATCGAAAGCGCGTTGTTCCGTGTCTCCCCAATGGAACTTGGTTTTCTTCCGGAGTAGGTTGGATAAGGGTGTTGTTAGTTCTGCGAATTGGGGAATGAAATTTCGATAGTAATTAGCAAAACCAAGCAGTCGTTGAACGTCCTTGGCCCAACGTGGAGGCTGCCAAGTTTGTAACGTCTCCACCTTGCCTGGTTCCATGGCGATACCGGTAGTGGGGATTCGGTGTCCCAAGAACTCTACGGTCTCGCAGGCAAATTGACACTTCTCCAACTTAGCGTATAGGTGGTGCTCACGCAGTCGTTGCAGTACTGTTCTGACCTGCTGTTCGTGATCGCTCGGAGAAGATGAAAAGATCAGAATGTCATCTAGGTAGATTATCAGGTACTGGTCCAGGAGGTCCTTGAATATGTCATTCATGAAATGCATGAAGACTGCAGGAGCGTTTGATAGTCCAAATGGAACGACCGTAAATTCGTAGTGGCCATAGCGAGTGCGGAACGCGGTCTTCCACTCATTGCCCTGTCGGATCCGGACCAGGTTATACGCCCCTCTCAGGTCCAACTTGATGAATAGACGAGCGTTGCAGAGTCGCTCCAGGAGCTCTGGTATCAGCGGCAAAGAGTACCAGTTCTTGACCGTGATCTCGTTCAGTTTCCGGTAATCGCAACACATCCTAAGCTCTCCCGATTTCTTTTTTACAAACAACACAGGGGCAGCCATCGGAGAGGTAGAGGGTCGGATGAACCCTCTCCTGAGGTTGGTCTCAATAAAATCTTTGAGGGCTGCTCGCTCCAGTTCCGAGAGAGAGTAGATCCGGCCTACTGGAAGCCTTGCGCCTTGAACCAGGTCGATAGTACAGTCATAGGGCCGATGTGGGGGACGTTGGTCCGCCTCCCCTTCATCAAAGACATCTGCGTAGTCCTGGAATTGAGCTGGGATCTGGAGTTTTGGGGTGACCAGTTGCAACGCAGCAAGAGTGTTGCTAGTATGGGCGGCGCAACTTGGGTGGGAGAACACGACCTTACCCGTTGTCCATGTGATTTGCGGCTCGTGTGTCTGGAGCCACAACAATCCCAGCACGAGGGGGCAGTGTGGAGTTGTAACCAGGTAAAACTCCAGCCACTCCTGATGTTTCCCCACACTCATGAGTATGCTCTGGGTAGCGGTGGTCACCGGACCAGAACGGAGTGGGCGGCCATCGATTGTCTCAATCACCAACGGAGGGCATACTTCACGTCGGGGAATTCCCCACTTCTCTGCGAACCCCAGGTCCATGAAATTGAAGGTAGCCGCCGAGTCTACCATGGCTTGGACCCTCAGTGTCGGATCCGTTGGTCCCTGGAGCATGACGGTGATGGAGAGGTGCTTGGGGAAATTTGGGATGGGCAATGGTGACTGGCTGGAGGCCAGCTCGGCCCAACCTAACTGCCCGTTTAGGCCGAGCCGAGTCCATTTCCCGACGAGGACGTGACTGGAGACTTGGCGGGGAAATTTGCAGCGCGGTGACCCACTCCCCTGCAATACAGGCAAAGACCCTCCCGGCGGCGGCGGTCCTTCTTGGTAGATGTGAGATGGGGTCTGGCACCCCCCAACTGCATCGGCTCCTCGATGGCTCGAGAACGTGGAACGAAAGGTAGAGGTTGGGCAAAGTGTCTCCTAGACCTCCGTTGCTGTAATCGCCCATCGATTTGTAGGCAAAGATGGGTCAGATCTTGGAGATTTCTAGGGCACTCAGTTCTAGCTAGCTCATCTAAGAGCTCGGAAGATAGTCCCTCCTGGAATTGGTCGACCAAGGCAGGTTCGTTCCAATCCAGGTCTTGCGCCAGCAATCTGAAATCACTGGTGTATTCGGCCACCAGCCTGGCCCCCTGTCGTAGTCCCTTAACCTGCCTGGCGGCTGTTTGGACCTTGACCGGGTCCACATACATTGCCCGGAGTTGGTTGCAAAACCCACCATAGTTATCTAGAAGCGGGTCCTGTTGGATTATCAGTGGAGAGACCCATTTTGCAGCAGAACCCGACAATAGGCTGGCCACAAAGCCCACCTTGTGTCGATTGGTTGGAAACTCCTCTGGGCTGAGGCTCTGGTACAGCTGACATTGTGCCAGGAAGGCTGGAAACTTGGCAAGGGTCCCATTGAACTTCTCAGGCACTTGTACTGGACATTTGGTTCTTTGGCTGACAACCGGTGCAACCGCCGCCTGTTGTCCTTGCAGCTGGGCCACTTGCGTGCTCAAGTGGGCGATCATCTGGCTAAGTTGGTTGTTTTGGTCGCTGAGCTGGGTGACCTGCTGGGATAGCTGTGCGTTTTCCATTGACAGCTGTTGATCCATGGCTTCTTGGTTGTCAGGGCAATGCAACACCAGGCCAGGGAGAAGTAATCAGGCAATAACGCTTCCTTCCTTCCCCGTGGAAGTCAGGCCGGAGACAATCTGTCCTGTTCTGACTAAGACTGACATGGAAGCATTACTGAAATAACTTTATTTACAAAGATACACAAGCCGCCCAGTTTACACAGTCCTCTTCTTCTTCCACAGATGGGATAGTGGCGTCAACTGGCAGCGGATGGGAGTTGACAGGTAAGGTGACCGTGGCTGCGGATTTAGCTTGGCTGTCAGGGCTGGAAGTAGGCCGAGGCCCGACAAAGGCAACCCACTGGTGGCCGGCGTCAACTGGGCTTTGCAGCTTGTCTGAGCTGGTGGCCATCTGGGTAGGCTGGGGGCCGACAAAGGCTGCCCCCTGGTGGCTGATGTTGGCTGGGCTTGACTGCTGTTCTGGGCTGGTAACCGTTGGGGTGGACCGGGGCCCGACAAAGGCAGCCCAATGGCAGCCGGCATTGGTTGGGCTTGGCTGTTGCTCAGGGCTGGTGGTAGTTGGGTTCAATGGGAAGGGGGCAGGCAAGGTGGCAGCGCTTACCCCTATGCTGGTTTCTTCCATAGGGAGCAAGAACAGAGACGTGGCGACCGGGAGAGACTCGGGCGTGAGGCTTGGCACGGCAGCAAGGTAAGGCCTGGATTCTAGGCTTGGTGAGGTGGCGGGGAAGCGCGTGGAGTCAGGGTCCAGCGTGGCGGTAAGGCAAAGCCCTAGAGTGTGGTCCGGGGTGGTAGCAAGTCAGGGCTCTAGAGCGAGGTCCATGGCTGTAGCACGGCGAGGCTCAGAAGCAGGATCCGGCGTGGAGTCCAGAGGCTTCTTCATGGAACGGGTAAAAGCACCTAAGCTACGTTGCGCCGGCTTTTTATTACGTTTTTCGCGCCTTGGGAGAGCAGGAGCCAATCGGGCTTCGCATTGCTCTGCCCGCCTTTCTGCTCTCCTTTGGCGCGCGCTGATTGGTGGAGGCGTCTTTCTTTCCGAGCCTCTGCCAATCAGCGTTTCTGGGTCTCTGGTTGGTTTCGCGCCAAGCCTGCTGTCTCCCGTGATTGGCTCTTCCTCCTCCTCCAAGTCCAGCATGTCGGCCAGCATCCAGGTAAGTGCACGAAATCTCACAGAGAACTCCAGTTGGCGGGGTACAGGAGGTGGGCCTTCTGTGCAGTAGCTCCCACCCTCTGGAACATAGCTTTCCAAACTATGTGTCGTGACACTTTAGTATGTCGCAACACACAGTTTAGTGTGTCGCGAAGCGGCGGTGCGGGGGTGCGTGTGGCAGCGTGGGGGTGCGTGCAGCGGTGGTAGTGTGTATGGCGGCAGTGGCAGTGACGCACCATCAGCGCTTCCACATTTTAGCGAGGCTGCGGCCACTGCTGTGGCCGCCGTGCACGCTGCGGTGGCACATCCCCCTGTGCTGCCGCCGTGCATGCGTGCGCTCCCCCGCGCCGCCGCCGCTGCTGCTGCCGCCGTTGATGTGTCACCAACAGCGGCACTTTGGAAACCACTGCTCTGGAACATTCTACCCCCAGAGGTGAGGTTAGCCCAATCGCTCCTGACCTTCCGGAGGAATCTGAAGACCTGGCTCTGCCACCTGGCTTGGGGCGAGGAGAGGAGTAAGCATGTTTGGGGATGGCTAGTTCCCTAGAGTGCTTGTTGCATACAAGGACTGAGTTAGATCATCAGCCATTGGATTTCATTTTTATATTTATTTATTTTTAGCTGTAATTGTATTTTATATATTGTAATTTATATATTGTAATTTATCATTTTATTGATTATGCTGTTGTAAACCGCCCAGAGTCCCTCTGGTGGGAGGAGATGGGCGGTGACAAATCTAATAAAGAAAGAAAATAAAGAAAATGAATAAATGAAGGGTTGACACATAGAATCATTACCTTAGAGGTCATTTAGTGAAACCCGTTCCTCAGAGCAGAAGATGGAGTGGATTTATGCTGTATTGTCCCAGAGGCCAGGACCAGAACTAGGTAGTATTCTTGTTGAAGCATTCTGTGGGTGCATGTCAGTGTTTCTAGGAGCAGGAATGTGGCTTGAACAATGATGAGTGTAGCAGACTTTATAAACATAACATAAATATTTATTTACAGGAAATACATTATAGGATAGGCAAAGCCTAGAACCTACGCAACTACACCCTACCAGGAAGAGAGGTGGAATGAACAGATAAAGAATCTCTTAACAAAGAGCAGGTAGAGTGATAGACAAGGAGGGGACACAAAGGAAAACCGCAATGCTCCATTTTATGATATTTTTATTTATGTATATTTTAAACATAATAGTTACAAATCATTATAATAAATAGATGCATCCATATAATAGATACAGATTAAACAAGGGTAATAACAATAAAAATATTAATCATACCACTGGGGATAGAACAGAGCATTTGCGCAATCTACAAAGAGTAAGTCAACCACAATGAAAATAGGTCCAAAGCCAGGTCACAAATCCCCCTGCCCCAGGGCTCGATGGAAGTAGAAGATTAAACAGGATATGCCCATGCCACTCACACTGCTGTATTCTGGACCAACTGGAGCTCTTGACTGGTCTTCAAAGGGAGTCCCATGTAGTGTGCAGCATACAGTCCAAACAAGAGGTGACTAAGACATGAATGAGCATAAGAACAACCTCCTGATCCAAAGAAAGCTGAATTTGGCACATCAGATGAATCTGTGCAAAGGCCCTCCTGGCAACTTGTGCCACTTGCTTATCAAACAAAATCTGGGAGTCCAGGAGGACTCCAAAATTATGCACACGTTCTACCTGGGAAGTCCACCTCCATCAGGAACTAAAGCTGAAGAATCCCTGGAAATGGACGGACCCTGAGTACACAGCCACTGCGTCATGTTATTGCTGAAACCAAGCCTTTTCCTTCCCATCCTCGACTGCATTGTCTATTCAGCCAGGAATTCAGATATGCAACTGGAATCATCAGTAAATTGGTGATACTGGACCTCGTGCCACTGGATGGCCTTCCCCAACAGTCTCAGGTAGATGTTAAATAGGAGCAGGGAAAGGAACAGAACCATAGTAATACAGTGCCCCCCCAACTTCTGGCTCTTGGAGACACCCCACTGCCCCCTTGTGGTCAATCGGTCATGAGGTGCTGAAGAGTCTGTGGTGCTGGATTCACATCTCCAACACATCTGTCAGAGATTCTCCTAGTGCAGCGGTCCCCAACCTTTTGGCACCAGGGACCGGTTTTGTGGAAGACAATTTTTCCACGAACCGGGGGGGGTGTGTAAATAAAATAATGGGCGGACCACGCGCGGATTAAAATAAGTGTCGGATTCTGACGTCTCATAAGGAGCGCGCAACCTAGATCCCTCGCATGCACAGTTTACAGTAGGGTTCGTGCTCCTATGAGAATCTAATGCCGCTGCTGATCTGACAGGAGGCGGAGCTCAGGCGGTAACACGAGCAATGGGGAGCGGCTGTAAATACAGATGAAGCTTCGCTCGCTCACCCACCGCTCACCTCCTGCTGTGCAGCCTGGTTCCTAACAGGCCACGGACCGGTCCATGGCCCGGGGGTTGGGGACCCCTGTCCTAGTGGATTCTGTACTGATGAGGTGGTTGGATCAGATTACCTCTAAGGTCCCTTCAATTCTACGGTTCTGAAAGTCTTTCTCTTTGTTTTGTGTCAGCCTATTTCTGTGGCATTAGGAACATAAAATTGGCCCTGCTGGATGAGGCCAAGGCCCAACTCTGTCCGGCATTTTGTTCCTTACAGTAGCCAACCAGATGCCTCTGGAGTGCTCACCTGGAGGAGGCAGAGACAGACTCCTCTCCGCCGGTGTGGCCCTGCCGCTGTTCTTCTTCTCGGTGATTACACAAAGGCTTCAAGGCTGATAACCCTCCAGGTCAGAGCTGTCCTCCCCAGTTGCCTTGTATTGTCCGAAAATATGGAGTCTGAGCCTAACTGGCCTTTACTGGAATACCAGATTTGCAGGGGTGCAGCTGCTGTTCTGAGCCTTGTAGTCATAACAGGACAACCTGGAAGCCCGGAGGCCAGCTGAACGTCTGAGACTGACCTTCTGCCCAGACCCAACCTAGACACAAAATGTCATGTAACAGAGATCTGCATAAGAACCAGGGCAACAATTTAAACATCCACAAATATCAGCTCCACTGAAAAAGAAAAGGAGGGAGAAAGCGGGGTGTGTGTGTGTGTTTGTTTGTCGTGGCCCTGGCTCTCTCTGCAGTGATACGGTGAGACAGCTCTTTTGCCCAGATGCAGTTAAATTGAAATCAGAAGAAAGCAAGAAGACAAGCAAAAGAAAATGAGAATTGCACCCTTCTTTTTTTCTGATAGGACCCCCAAGTAGCCCCTTCTGCTCACCTTAGTCAAATCTAAACACAAAAGCATCCCAACATTTTGCATCTTTTTTACTGGGTGTAAAACAATCCTGACTCAGGGGCAAAACATTTGCTCGAAAGCCTGGAAAAGGTACAACGATACGTTGAGGCACTGTCCCTCCGAGGCCATCTCTCTGCAAAAGCACCTGTGCTGCAGGGATCCTGTAAGCTTTAATCGAGCAGGATCTAGCCAGCAATCATATCAAGGTTCCCCCTCTCTGAGTCTCAACTGTCACTCCAGCAAGAGGTCTGTGGGCGAGTCAGAACTCTGGAGCCATGCGCTTGAAAGGCCATCTGTCCCACCACTGGCAGGCCTGCAGCAAGCGGTCCCGGATGCTCTTGGTCCTGACCCCGTAGACGATGGGGTTGAGCATGGGGGGCAGCAGCATGTAGAGATTGGAAAGGAGGACATGAACTGAAGGAGGCACACTGTGTCTGCAACGGTGGATCAGGAGTGAAACCAAGCCTGGGGTATAGAAGGTCAGAATGACGCACACGTGGGCACTGCAGGTGCTGAAGGCCTTGCGCTGGGCCTGCTGGGAGGGGAGGCGCAGGATGGTCCTGAGGATGAGCGCGTAGGACGTCCCGATGCTCAGCAGACCTGAGCCCCCAACCAGGAGGATGAGGACCAAGCCATACACGCTGTCCACAGTGGGGCTGGCACAGGCCAGCTTCACCACAGCCATGTGGTCACAGTAAGAGTGGGCAATGACCCTGGAGCCACAGAAGGGCAGCCTGCGCACCAGCAGCGGGCAGGGGCCCACGATGGCCACTCCGCGAAGCACCAGCAGCAGCCCAGCCTTGGCCACCCGGCCACCGGTGAGGATGGAGCTGTACCGCAGGGGCCAGCAGATGGCCAGGTACCGGTCCAGGGCCATGGCCATCAACGTCCCTGACTCCATGGCCGAGAAAAAGTGCACAGAGAACATTTGGGCCAGGCAGACACCAAAGCCGATCTCCCTGGCATCCAGCCAGAGGATTCTGAGCAGCTGGAGTGCCACTGAGCTAGCCAGAAGCAGATCGGTGGCAGCCAACATGGAAAGGAACAAGAACATAGGCTTGTGTAGGGCAGCCTCCCTGCTTATGACCCAGAGGACCAGGCCGTTCCCCAGCAGGGAGACCATGTAAATGGAGCTGAAAGGGATGGAGAGCCAGCGATGAGCGGCTGCCAGACCTGGGATGCCCAGCAGTGTAAAGGCCGAAGGGCGGGCGTGGCTGCTGTTCTTGTCCACCATGCTGGCCAGTGGAGGATTTTGCTTCCTCACCGAAAGGGAAAGAAACCAGAACCAGCTTTGCTAGTGCTTCTCAAGGACTCTCAAGTCCTATGATGCAGGAGTTGGAGAGACTCTGGGTGGGGTCCAAAGTCCACTACTATAGCTTCTGCAACTGATGGCTGCCCATCTACCACCTCTTGAGGCAGTCTGGTCTCTTACGGAATGGTTTCACCATGAGAAAACTCTTTCGGATGTCCACCCTAAATCCGTTTTCTTGTCATTTGAGCCTCTTGTTTCTTGTCCTGTCTTCTGGAAGAACAGTAAACAATTCTGCCTTCTCTTCCAGGTGACCATCTGTTCCCAAGGTGCCCAGAGGTTGGAGCTGCTGAGTCGAGAAGAGCACAGGATGGGAGGGCTGGAAGGGATTTGGGGGAGCATTTAGTTCAACCCCCCCATCCAGCATCCTCGACCACCCGGCCTCTGCTTAAACCCTTCCAGCCAAGGGGAGCCCGGCACCCCCCCCCCCCGGGGCAGTCCGGCCCATTGCTCTCTTTTAAGTCAGCACTGCACCATTTGGCTGAAAGCGCCTCCCCCGAGGAAGAGGAAACTGCCGTATTAGTCTTCAAGTTAGGGATGGGAGGAAGGGAGATCTTATTAGCCAACCTGCCAGCAGAATTGGGGAACGCCGGATCGCGGTGGCCACAACCATCACGTTCCCCCCCCCCGCCCGGTCTAAATGCGGGTCATTTGCCTGCTTGGCTCAAGAGCTGTGAAAGCAAGTAAAGGGGAGGGGGAAGGCTAGGCTCGGTGGGTCATCTGGCCGGATCAGGGCCAGGGTGCCTCACGTACTTTGTCCAAGGGGAAGAAAGCAGCAGTTGGTGGGGGTAGGAGGGGGGAGGCCTGGGCCGTGGCCACAAGGAAACTTTTTCGCTTTCTCAGCACCCACCCAGAAGTCTTTGTGGCGATCCTTTCACCCATCAGTTTGTGGGGCTGGCGTGGACATCTCTGGAAAGGAGAAGGGATTTGGGGCAGGCAGGAGCGGCGGCAAGAGTGGCAGCTTGATAGCCAGATACAGGACTATTCTGTTTTCTGTCACGGGGTGTCGGGACACAAGCCGCGCAGTTCGGCTCTCAGACACCTCCGGGCAACTGTCCGCTCCTCTGTGAACCGGCCACTGTGCTGTCCTTCGTGGGGGAACGTGCGCCTTCACAGCTCCGCAGCTCTTTCAGGATCGCCTGGACCGTTTGGCCAAAGGCCTGGTTCTTCAGAGACCCTGGCCCTCCCTGCCGGCACCAAACCTTCTTCTTAGGGTTTATAATTCTCCCGCCTTGCCTGGCCACTCCTTCGCTCCCCTCACTCCATACTGCTTAAAACAGTATGAGAAAAATCTCCGTAAGGAAATAAATGTGATGCGACATCAGCTTCGGGCAGAAAAATTCCCAGCAGGAAGGAGTGGAGGAGGCCTGGTGAGCTCCAGGCTCAGGGCAGCCGGCGGCTTCGTCCCTCGGCTGGGCAGCTGCTCGGCCGGCAACCGTCCTTCTGCCCTGCTCCCTGGGAGCCGGGGAAGAGCTGCTCTTACAGCCAGGGCGCAAGAGGGAAGTCACGGCTTCCTCTTACCCCACAGCAGTGTCCACACTGTGTGCTCCTTGCTGCCCCTCCAGAGATGCTGCGGCAGAAGGGGCTCCCCCGAGTCCTCTCCAGCGCTGAGCCCAAGAGGCAGGTGGGCATTATCTCCCAGGGGCCCTGTCCCGGGCCAGGCATCTGAGGAAGCCTCTTGGGGCGCTCTGTTGGGCCTTAGGCGAGACCCGCGGGAGGGGGCAGCTGCTTTGCTCTCACTCTCTCCCCGCCTTGCGCAGGCAGCCTCTCAACTGCCAGGGGGCCCACTGGGGCTTCTTTGGCCAACCTCCTTCTTTCCTGCTTCCCCATCACTGAAGAGCCAGCATTCCTCCTACGAGTTAGCATATTTTATACCCCTTGAAGCATCTTGAAGGGGTTTACAAAATATAAAATGCATAATAAGAGCAATAAATAAAGGGTGGGGAACATAAGCAAAAAGCCATTGGCTGCTCATCCAGAGGGTGATGTGAGGCCTTTAAGAGGTGCCATATTAACTGGGGGGAGGGAGCACCTCTGGCTGGCACCCTGTCAACTTGAGCATCTCAGCAATCAGCTGACCTCACGTGGTGGAGGACGTGATGTGCCAAAAGCAAACCTTTGAACCTGCCTTGGTAGCTCATTTGCAGCAAGCACATTTGCTTGACCACCTGAGACCCAACTCAGCAATTCCCCCCACCCAACATTCTGCACCCTCCTCAGCCGGCTTCAACTTGGCTGCCCCTCTTGGGTACCTGACATGGCAAAGCCATCAATGGATTTTCACTCAACCTGAGAATGGAAGCATTTCCAACAGTGCAGGACGAAAGTCAACCTCCTCCATGGAAGCTCACAGGCTGACCTTAGGCCAGTCACTCTTTCCAGCCCAACCTACTTTGTAAGGGTGTTGTTCTGGGGACATGCTAGGTATGCTGCCTTGAGCTCCTAAAAGTCAGTTGGGATAGGAATGCAATAAATAAATTGCTTCTGACAGTTAATGTTGTTGCCCTACCTTATCGCCTCTTGGGTCTAATTCTGGCACCTCTTCTTCCCACTTTCCCCACAGCTTAACAGAAAACCTACTTTATGCTTCCTGAGCAGTGCACCAAGAGGTAGCTGCTCATTGACATCCTCGGGATCCTGCCCTGAGAAACTCTGGTTCCCAATGTACCTCCTCAGCCCCAGGCACACGTTCTGGACAAAGCACAAGGTTAGGGTTAAGCCACTGTTGAACAGCTCTTTCCATTAGGACTTTGTCATGAGGTCCTCTTGTGGACCCTAACCCTAACCTTAACCCTAACCCTAACCCTTGCCGACAAAGGTCCGTATAGTTAAAGCGATGGTTTTCCCAGTAGTAATGTATGGCTGTGAGAGTTGGACCATAAGGAAGGCTGAGCGCCGAAGAATTGATGCTTTCGAGTTGTGGTGCTGGAGAAGACTCTTGAGAGTCCCTTGGACTGCAAGGAGGTCAAATCAGTCAATCCTAAAGGAAATCAACCCTGACTGCTCATTGGAAGGACAGATGCTGAAGCTGAAGCTCAAATACTTTGGCCACCTAATGCGAAGAGAGGACTCACTGGAAAAGACCCTGATGCTGGGAAAGACTGAGGGCAAAAGGAGAAGGGGACGGCAGAGGATGAGATGGTTAGATAGCATCACCGATGTGATGAACATGAACTTGAGTAAACTCCGGGAGGCAGTGGAGGACAGGAAGGCCTGGTGTGCTATGGTCCATGAGGTCACGAAGAGTCGGACACGACTAAACGACTGAACAACAGCAACAACTCATTTTGAGCAGTTAAGAAAATGGTAGATTAAATCCCTCTTCCATGTCTACATCCAGGTCAACTTCTTGTAATCTTTTTCTGATTGGCTTTTTCCTCTGCTTCTCAATTATTCTGTGACTATCTACAGTACGACACTCTTGTTCAGCTGCTTATGAAAAATATTTTTGCTGCTCCACAAAGTACTTTTTTTGGCAATCTTATAGTTTGCTTCTGCTGTATTTTAATAGACCAATAGACAGTGGTTATATCTCAGGGAGGATTGACATAGAAGTGAAAGGGAGTGAGAATGAAGATTAACCAGTCCTTATTTCTACAAAAACACACTAATAATTCTGTGAAGGGAAATCTGTAGAGAAAAATATTTGTTGCAATATCTGGGCCATATCTTCTACTTTTCTTCCTTAAGCTTTATCTCATGAGGAAGCTGCACCACCACTACTCCTAAAGGAACAATTTCCTATTCAGAAACAATTTCACTTCTTGCTGTAATTAGCCTGTTAATTGCCCTTTCCCTTTTGCCTGCATTATAGTATTTTATAGTATTTGGCCTGGGACAACGGAGGTGGTAGTGCCTCCTGGGGTTGGCTGGCCCCGTAGCAATAAGACCTATGCTACGGTCTCCAATCCATCTTGGATTCTATTTTATTTTATTTTATATTTGGATTTATTTTTATACATTTTCTACTTTGTATGGTTTTAAATATTTTAAATTTTTAAGTCTTAATTATTGTAACCCGCCCAGAGTCCCTTGTATGGGAGATGGGCGGGGAATAAATTAAATAAATGAATAAATAAATAAATAAATTATAGTATTTTATATATAAACCAGCAGAGCAAACAAAAGGTTCTTAGGAAAAGGTTCTCTTCAGTTGGTTCTTAGGGAGTTTTTGGTCTGCTGCTTTCTTATTTATAAACCATTGATTTCCTTTTTCTAATAAGAATTTTATTAGGTTTAAAGCAAAGATAAAAACTGCAAAAAATAAAAAAATTACAATAAGAAAAAACTAAAAAACTGTAGAAACATAAGAAGATTTTTTTAAAGATTACATGAAGAGATGACTTCCGACTTTAAACAGCAAGAATATACAACAATTTTCCATAATTAATCCCTCTTAATCAACTTCCCCCCACAAAAACAACATTTATTTAATTATTTCCTTCCTACCACTATTCTGTACATTTCTGTCCACTATAATAAAGAGCAAACTAAAAAATATATAAATTGTCTACTCTTATAATTAATAATACTGCAATTATAACAATCTTAATTCTATTAAACCTAAAACTAGCATTTATTGTTTTTTTGTTGTTTATTCGTTCAGTCGCTTCCGACTCTTCGTGACTTCATGGACCAGCCCACGCCAGAGCCCTCTGTCGGCCATCACCATCCCCAGCTCCCCCATGGTTGAGTCTGTCACCTCCAGAATATCATCCATCCATCTTGCCCTTGGTCGGCCCCTCTTCCTTTTGCCTTCCACTTTCCCCAGCATCAGCTTCTTCTCCAGGGTATCCTGTCTTCTCATTATGTGGCCAAAGTACTTCAGTTTTGCCTTTAATATCATTCCCTCAAGTGAGCAGTCTGGCTTGATTTCCTGGAGTATGGACTGGTTTGATCTTCTTGCAGTCCAAGGCACTCTCAGAATTTTCCTCCAACACCACAGTTCAAAAGCATCTATCTTCCTTCGCTCAGCCTTCCTTATGGTCCAGCTCTCGCAGCCATAGGTTACTACAGGGAATACCATTGCTTTAACTATGCGGACCTTTGTTGTCAGTGTGATGTCTCCGCTCTTAACTATTTTATCAAGATTTGCCATTGCTCTCCTCCCAAGAAGTAGACGTCTTCTGATTTCCTGGCTGCAGTCAGCATCTGCAGTAATCTTTGCGCCTAGAAATACAAAGTCTGTCACTGCCTCCACTTTTTCTCCCTCTATTTGCCAGTCATCAATCAAGCTCGTTGCCATAATCTTGGTTTTTTTGAGGTTTAACTGCAACCCAGCTTTTGCACTTTCTTCTTTCACCTTCGTCATAAGGCTCCTCAACTCCTCCTCGCTTTCAGCCATCAAAGTGGTATCATCTGCATATCTGAGATTGTTAATGTTTCTTCCAGCGATTTTAACTCCAGCCTTGGATTCCTCAAGCCCAGCATGTCGCATGATGTGTTCTGCGTACAGGTTGAATAGGTAGGGTGAGAGTATACAACCCTGCCGTACTCCTTTCCCAATCTTAAACCAGTCCGTTGTTCCGTGCTCTGTTCTTACCGTTGCTACTTGGTCGTTATACAGATTCCTCAGGAGGCAGACAAGATGACTTGGTATCCCCATACCACCAAGAACTTGCCACAATTTGTTATGATCCACACAGTCAAAGGCTTTAGAATAGTCAATAAAACAGAAATAGATGTTTTTCTGAAATTCCCTGGCTTTCTCCATTATCCAGCGGATATTGGCAATTTGGTCTCTAGTTCCTCTGCCTTTTCTAAACCCACCTTGTACATCTGGCAATTCTCGCTCCATGAATTGCTGGAGTCTACCTTGCAAGATCTTGAGCATTACCTTACTGGCATGTGAAATAAGTGCCACTGTTCGATAGTTTGAACATTCTTTAGTGCTTCCCTTTTTTGGTATGGGGATATAAGTTGATTTTTTCCAATCTGATGGCCATTCTTGTGTTTTCCAAATTTGCTGGCATATGGCATGCATCTCCTTGACAGCATCATCTTGCAAGATTTTAAACAGTTCAGCTGGGATACCGTTGTCTCCTGCTGCCTTGTTATTAGCAATGCTTCTTAAGGCCCATTCAACCTCACTCTTCAGGATGTCTGGCTCTAACTCACTGACCACACCGTCAAAGCTATCTCCAATATTATTATCCTTCCTATACAGATCTTCCGTATATTCTTGCCACCTTTTCTTGATCTCTTCTGCTTCTGTTAGGTCCTTACCATCTTTGTTTTTGATCATACCCATTTTTGCCTGGAATTTACCTCCGATGTTTCTAGTTTTCTGGAAGAGGTCTCTTGTCCTTCCTATCCTATTGTCTTCTTCCACTTCCGCACATTGCTTGTTTAAAAATAATTCCTTATCTCTTCTGGCTAACCTCTGGAATTTTGCATTTAATTGGGCATATCTCCCCCTATCACTGTTGCCTTTTGCTTTCCTTCTTTCTTGGGCTACTTCCAGTGTTTCAGCAGACAGCCATCTTGCCTTCTTGGTTTTCTTTTTCTTTGGGACATTTTTTGTTGCCGCCTCCTGAACAATGTTGCGAACTTCTGTCCATAGTTCTTCTGGGACCCTATCTACTAAATCTAGTCCCTTAAATCTATTCTTCACCTCCACTGCATATTCCTTAGGAATATTAGTGAGCTCATATCTAACTGATCTGTGGGTCTTCCCTATTCTCTTTAGTCTGATTCTAAATTTTGCAATAAGAAGTTCGTGATCTGAACTACAGTCAGCTCCAGGTCTTGTTTTTACCGACTGTATAGATGTCCGCCACCTTTGGCTGCAAAGGATGTAGTCAATCTGATTTCGGTGTCGACCATCTGGTGAAGTCCATGTATAAAGTCGTCTTTTAGGTTGTTGGAAGAGAGTGTTTGTTATGCACAGTGAGTTGTCTTGGCAAAATTCTATCAGCCTATGTCCTGCTTCATTTTGTTCTCCCAGACCATGCTTGCCTGTAATTCCAGGTGTCGTCTGACTACCCACCTTAGCATTCCAGTCTCCTGTAATGAAAATAACATCTCTTTTTGGTGTATTATCTAGTAGGTGCTGCAGATCCAAATAGAACTGATCTACTTCTGCTTCTTCAGCATCTGTGGTTGGGGCGTATATTTGGATCACTGTGATGTTAAATGGCTTACCCTGAATTCGAATTGAGATCATTCTATCGTTTTTTGGATTGTATCCAAGCACTGCTTTAGCCACTTTATTATTAATTATGAAGGCTACTCCATTTCTTCTGTGGTCCTCTTGTCCACAGTAGTAGATCTGGTGGTCATCTGATGTGAAGTGGCCCATCCCAGTCCATTTCAGTTCACTGACACCTAAAATGTCTATATTTAATCTTGACATCTCACCAATAACCACATCCAATTTGCCCTGGCTCATAGATCTTACATTCCAGGTTCCTATGGTGTGTTGATCTTTAGAACATCGGATTCGTCGTTCACCACCAGCACCGTCGGCCGCTAGCCGTCCTTTCGGCTTTGAGCTAGCTGCGTCATCACATCTGGGGCTAGTTGAACGTATCCTCTGTTCCTCCCCAGTAGCATTTTGACCATCTTCCGACCTGGGAGTCCCATCTTCCGATGGTATACCGACATATCTTTGGTTGTACTGATCCATTTAGTTTTCATGGCAAGAATACTGGGGTGGGTTGCCATTACCTTCCCCAGGGATCGTATTTAGTCTGACCTCTCTGCCACGACCTTCCCGTCTTGGGTGTCCCTTCACGGTTTAGCTCATGGTCTCATTGAGGTGCTCAAGCTCCAGCACCACGACAAGGTAACAATCTCCTTTGCTGGAGAAATTCCGATTTATTTTGTTCAAATTCAAGGTCTTTTTTGTCTGATTTAAATTTTTCTACAAGTTGCATATATGAAAGCCATTGGAAATTGTATCCTTCAAAGGCCAGTTCTTCTTTTGATTTAGTTTTATATTGTCCTTGTTCTTTTTTAAAAAAGTCTTTGTATGTCAACCATTTATCTTTAACTCTTACTTCTGTTCTATAAAATGCTTCTTGTGTAGAAATCCATAAAGGTCTTTTATAACATAAAGTTAGTTTATATTTATTCCAAATTCTTAACAAAGATCTTCTGATGTAATGATTTTTAAAATCCACATTAACTTTCACTTTGTCATACCACAAATATCCATGCCATCCATATCTTAATTCATGTCCCTCCAAGTTCAATAATTTTTCATTTTTCAAAACTATCCACTCTTTTATCCATATCAAACAGCAAGCAGCATAATATAATTTCAGATCCGGTAGACCCAATCCGCCTCTTTCCTTTGAATCTTGCAGCACTTTATATTTTATTCTTGGTTTTTTCCCTTGCCAAATAAACTTAGAAATATCTCGCTGCCATTGTTTGAAAGGTTCCACTTTCCAAGTTCCTCTGCTGTAAGCGTTTCCCATAACAAAAAAAGCCGTAAACAACAGATGTGCTTTTATCTAGTCAAAACAAATGTGATACCAATCCTTTTCCCATGAGAACAGCGTCCCGAGGGAAAGCGAATATGCAACACCGCCATCCCATGGCGGTTTATAGTAAGTACAACTGTTACTAAAATGTTAAGCTGAAAAATGGCCTAGCCAATCAGAATGTTGAACCATGGGTATAATTCAACTATGAACTATGGGTACTCATCTCACTCATGCATTTTCTATGCTTCTTTTGACTGCTATCTACATGTACTTTGTATCTGAACTGTAACTACGCCTGGTCTTTGCACAGACCATGATTTTTTCTTTCCTCACTTCTGGTGATGGAACTCTGCGTATGCTTTGTTTTTTCCTTTTTGCAATAATGCACCATACATCCATTATTGCCTTATGCTATCAATAAAGATATTGTTAGCCTTAAAACACGTTGTTTGGATCAGTCTGCGCCTGGAACCCCAATAGCCAGCAACACCCCACATTATGATCTGAAAGAGTCTTAGATAATATTTCAACTTTACTAATATCCATCATTAAGCTTTTAGATATCAAAATCATATCTATTCTAGAATGTGATTTAAATCTTTCTGAGTAATAGGTATATTCTCTAGAAGTCCCATTAATAAGTCTCCATATATCTTGTAAATCCAACATCTCTTTTAAGTCAAAAAATGTTTGTGGTAATTTTCCCTGTGTGCTCTTCACTTCTTTTTGTGATTGTTTATCCATCTTAGGGTAAATTACTCCATTCCAATCCCCCATAAAACACCAATTTTCATAGGTTTGGTCCAAAAGTTTGTCCATCAAATTTTTATAAAATACTCCTTTTTCCACATTCGGTGCATAAAGTCCAACAACCAATGTTTTAGTTCCTTGTATGTTTATTTCAACTACAACGTAACGTCCTTCATCATCTTTTAATATCAATTTTGGATTTAACTTTGGTTGTACTGTATATACAAAACTACCCCCTTCGTTTTTTTATTTCTAGCCGAAATAAATTCTTCTCCAAGTTGTTTTTGAATCCGGTATTTAGTGTCTTTTTTGCAAATATGAGTTTCTTGTAAGCAGATTATGTCCAATTTCAGTTTTTTCAAAAAATAAAAGATCTTCCTTCTTTTCTGTGGAGCATTATTTCCATTAATATTCCATGTTAAATATTTATAATCCATAATTGTTTGATGATTAGAGTCCCTTTTTCAAATCCAGACCTGCAGCTCCCATCTCTGATAGATCTTCTTTCTTCTTCTTATCTTTAGATGTCGCTCCTCTCTCTTCCAAATCTTCAGTTGGCATCCCCATTCCTGTCTTATATTTTTCTAAGAATGCTTTTGCTTTTAAAATGGAAATTATTCTGAACCTCTGCCCTTTGAACGTAAAAGATACACCTTCTAATTTCTCCCATCTGAATGCAATATTATATTGTTTTAATTTGTCTGTAAGGAAGGAGTAATCTCTTCTTTTCCTTAATATTCTCAAAGGTATTTCTTTTAATATAATTATTTCTTTCCCTTCTATATTTAATCTATTATTATAATGTTTCTTCAAAGTTTGTTCTTTTACCACTTTTCTCACAAAATATATTAATATATCTCTAGGTACTTTATTTTCTCTTGCATATCGTGAATTAACTCTAAAAATTTTATCTATTTCCAAATCTAAATCTTGTTCTTTTATCTCTAAAAATTTAGCCAACTCAGTTATGATCCTTTCTCTTACATCTTCATTTGCTTGCTCAGGAACTGCTCTCAATCTCAAAATATGTTCCTTCTCTCTCATTTCCGCTAATGCTGTAATGTCTAAGTTGTGTTCAATCTCTTTAATAGCATATTCTGATTTGATCTCTAATTTTTGCATCTGACCTTGTGTATCTTTAAGTTCTCCTGACAGAGAGTTCACAACCTCCTTAACCGTTTGTATTTCTCTTTTAAACTCAAGCTTTATCTCTTGGGTAATTTCTTTTTTCATATCTTCCATCTTTTGGTATATCTTTTTATCTAAGGATGCAATTTGTTCTTCCATCTGCTTATTTTGCTGGCCCAGATTGGCTGATGAATCTTCCACTTTCTTGTTTAATGCTGCAATTGCTTCAAGGATTTTTTTCGTCTCCGATAGTGGAGTTTCTGTTGTTGGAGCAGATGACGCGGGTTCAGTAGATGCTCTTCCAGCCTCTTTTTCCTTATCTTTCTCTCTCCTCTTCAATACCACATACGCCATGGTGTAGACAGATTTCCTGTAAAAGAGGAAAAAAAAGAGAGGAGAAGGGGGAAAAAAGGGGAAGGGGGAGAGAAAATAAAAAATGCCAAATCCTTTTGACAACACAAACAGCAGTTCGGGTTGCTGAACGGAAAACCTGGCTTCACTGGCCACACGTCAAACCAGCAGTCCAAGATCACAGCCCCTACCTGCCTCGACACCATCCGTGCTTCCCATCTAGCTTGTTAGGGATCCGGATTCTGACATTTGGGGTTTGAAAGAATGTCTTGGCTTATAATGCTGTGGGCCCTCCTACTAGAGGTTTCTAAAGGGAATCCAGTCGCTATTCCCTTTCCTTCCTCAACCACAACTACCGACTGGACCCTTTTACATGCCTCCAGATCCCCACAACCTCCGAACACTCCTTTTCGCTTATGCAAACAGCAAGTATTATCCCAATACCAATGGCTCCCTGGAGCTATGGGCGACTGTATAACTTTTACAGGACAAGGTGATTGGATGCACATAGGTACCAAACTCTTCTATTCATAAGTCCTGTTACCATTCCTAGATGTGCTATAGGAATATGTTTTCCCATGCACAGAGGGGGGATTGTTGGATTGTAAACATATTCTTACATTTCTGTATATATAAATACAAATATATTTCATATTCATATATTAGAAACATATGCACTTGTATTATGGCTCTGAAACCATTTTGTATTTCCTTGAAGAGTTTTGTTGACTTTCTTACCCTTCCTTTCTAACAGGCCTTGATAGATAGCTGTGCCCATAAAAAGATAAAGTGTACTTTCCAAGGATAGCTTCTCCAGAGGAAAGATATTGTTTAATAAAGGGCAAGGGGCCCTAGCAAGGATGGAAGGAAGTTCCTAATATGGAGTGAAGGAAGGAAATTCCTAATATGGAATGAGGGTAAGGTGGAGTATGGGTAACTCATCCTCTCTGCAGCCACTTCCATTTGTTTGTCCTGCTGGGCTGCATGAGGACCAGGAAGGAAGAGCAGCTCCAGCATGGCAGACAGGACCCTCAAGAGCTGGCTCCAGCAGGGGAGGGCACTCTTTCCCCTCTGGACATGGGCGGGTCCTGGTCTACCAACTTCTCAAAGACATTGCCATGGCTAGAGAAGCAGCAGAGCAGGACCTCTCTAAGGGTCTGGTGAAAGGTGCGAGTTTGGGCTAACCCTGATGCTCTTGCCACCCATCCAAGCATCTCCTCCTCCTCCTCCTCCTCCTCCTCCCTCCCCTCCCCCTCCCCCTCCCCCTCCCCCTCCCCCTCCCCCTCCCCCTCCCCCTCCCCCTCCCCCTCCCCCAGCCCTGATTAGCAGGAGCCAAGCAAAGATACTTCACCTGCCACCTGGAAATTCACCAATAGGACAATGTTCAGGACTGGACCAGTCTCTGGCCTCCTGACCAAGGCGAATTAGAGATTGGCTATGGAATAGAGACAGCTTAGCTGGCATATTTGATGCCACCTGATGGGCTGGAGAAAACCATGTCGAAGTGCTGGTCTGGAGGTGCCCGAGCCCCAGTTCTTGATGCCAACTCCCTGGATGCCCTCTGGCCAAAGCACTGCTTATTCCTTGAGCCCCATCCACCAGCTGCTCTGAGGATTCATCCCAGCACCCACAGCAGAGGCGGTAGGAGCTTCAGCCCTGCGCGGGGTCCAGTCCAGCCCTCCACAGAGCAGGAACTGGGAGAGCTGAGGCTCCCCAAGCCAGTCTGCTGGCTGCCTGCCCTCCTGTACCTTCATCCCCACCTGGAGGGACCAATTGGAAAAACTTCCAAGAGCAACGGAAGTGCCGATCAGCCCTGGGGAAAAGAGGGAGCCAACCTGGAGCCATAAATTGCAAGACAGCAAGGAAGGCGGAGAGGCAGAATCATTTCCAGTCTGGTGAGTGGCTTTGCCTGTTGGGGAGGGTCAGCTACAGGTTCGAGTCCAAACCTAAACCCTGGATTGGGTTCTGTCATCTCTTCTCCTGCTCCTTCCTTTTGTCCATCAGTTCTTAGGCATTTCGAAGTTTCTCTGTTGTCCAGAGGGAGGGACTGTTTTTCTTTCTTTTGGCCATCCTTACTCTTCCCCCATTAGCCTCCTCGCTGTCAGTTGGCCCTTCCATTCCCCTAAGAAAGCTGATGGCCTGACCATCCATGACCCACCATTGGTCCCCTCTCACCCTCTCGTCTTTGAGACAGACAGACAGACAGAAGATGAGAACGGCCATCTTTTGCAGGAAGGAGGTGCTGAAGAGTTGGGAAGACCTGTTCAAGTGCAAGATTTTAAAGGTCTGGGAGAAGAGAGATCTTTTTGTGGCAGTAAAGGACATTTTGGGAGATGCTGATTGAACCAAAGGTTCCTGGGATTGAGGGTTCCACAGCAGTGGGGGTGGAGGGACCGTCTAAGGAGCCCCTTCCTTCTTAGACATCCAAGATGCTGCCAGTTTCCTTGTTTCCAAAATAAAAATGAAACTGGAGTGCCTGGGTGAGAGTTGAAGCTTTCCAGGTGGGGAATCTAGGGGTTTTGTGGAAGCCCTGAAGACAGAAGTGAGAGAAAGAATAGAAAGAGATGGGAAAGAGGCGGAGGCGGACGTGGGGAGGAGGTCATTAGCAAAAGTAAGTTCAAGCAGCCAACTCCTACACTCTGTCTTGGTGTGTGCATGGGTGTGCGTGCATGCGCATAAGCTGGTACTGAAGCCAGACAGAAAGGAGAGCTGCGAAGAATATACGTAAACCTGCCAAACCTGTTGATGACCTGCAGAGATGTTGGATTTCAACCCAGAAAACCCCCCAAAGTAGGTCGTAGTTACTGGACTTGAAACCTAAGACATATGGAGGTAGCACAGCACCTTACGGAAGTCTGGCAGCGATGAAAATAAACACTCTATAGGTGTGCAGATTCATCAAAGATATGCTGAGGCCATCTGAATGACTTAATGTGTTTCTTCCTCCTAGCGAACAAAACAATCCTAGACTAAGAGAACTATGTTCCACAACCACTCTGAATTCAGCTCCCCGGTTTTCCTCCTGACGGGTTTTCCTGGGCTAGAAAAACACCACTTCTGGATTTCCCTCCCCATCTGCTGCATGTACCTCGTGGCCATCACAGGCAACTGCGCCATCCTCTTTGTCCTCAAGACGGACCCAACGCTCCACACCCCTGTTGTATATATTTTTTATGTCTGTAGAATATGTGGCTGAGTTTTTAAAAAGCCAGGCCTCAAAAACTTTTTTCCTGTTTGGGCTTAGAGAGCACATGTTCACCCCCACTCAGGAATGTTCATTTGCCTTCAGGTGCCGGCCAGTCTGAGAGTTCTGACCAATCAGAATTAGCTGTTAGAGCTTTGCCCATATTGGGAATCTGTTGCCTAGGTGTTTTGGTCACATGCTGGATCCTGTCCACTCAGATGCTGATCAAGTTAAGGTTTAAAAATGTAAATGCCTTTTGTTCTTTTGTTCTCTACCTCTGCATTCTGCTCTCTGCTATCTAAATGTAAATAGCCATGCCTTCTCTTCGGCTGAAGAAAAAGCTTAGTTTCGTTTTTCTTTGTTTTAAATAAAGCAACATTTTTACTACAAACTTATCTCTTGGTTTTTCCATAACTCTGATCACAAATTTTATAAAAATACAAAAGGTTCTGTGCCCAGCAACTGCTTCTGGATCAGAGACAAAACTTATGGAAATAAAAAGAGAAGAGCTGAACTGATTCAGTCTGCATTTGGAGAGGCTTCTTTTGTTTTTTGAAACTTGCCGGCAGTTACAGGAAGTTTCCATCGGAGGCGGAGTTTTGCCTCGTGTTTGCAAGCCTCATGGTGTTTTTTGGATTACTACAACAGGGGAGAGAAGAGCCATGGCTGCTGCTGCTGGAGCTTCAAATTTTCAAGGTATGCCCCTGGAAAAGCTTTCTAATACTAATTATTTGAACTGGTCTTTGAAAATGGAAAGTTTCTTGAGGAGAGAAAATTTATGGTCTGCAATTTCTGAACAAATTCCTCAGAATCCAGATCAAGCCTGGTTGAGGAAAGATGAGAAATGCAAAGCCTCCATTATTTTGGCTGTTCAGGATGATCAGCTTATTCACGTGAGAGGCAAAGAAACTTCCAAAGACTTATGGGACTATTTGCGTGATTTATATGTGAAAACTAGTCCAGGCAGCAAGGTTATTTTAACGAAAAAACTGTACAAGGCTCACTTGCCTGAGAATGGAAATTTGCCAGATCATCTCCACAAGCTTCAGAATTATTTTGTGGAACTTCAGGAACGTGGGATGGAATTTACCCCCCTGATGAAAGCCTACATCATGCTTTCTTCGTTGAATGAGTCCTGGGACACTTTAATTTGCTCCATGGAGGGAATCCCAGAAGCTGATCTAACTCCATCGTTCGTGACTACCCGACTGCTTGCTGAGTGGGAGAAAAGACAAGATAAAGCTGCCTCCATTTCTACAATAAAGTCTTTTCGTGGCCAGCAGAGGGAGCGGAAGAGCTCTGAATTTCAAGCTTCTGCTTTTTCCACCACCAGGCGATGCTTTACCTGTGGATCCCCTGCTCATCTGCAAAAGGACTGTGTCAAGTTTAAAAGCAAGAAGACTTCTTCTAAGAAAGAAGAAACTTCCAGAAAGAAGATTCTTCATGCAACAGTTGTTGAGAACTCTGATAATAAAGATTTGTGGGTTCTTGACAGCGGAGTCAATTCTCATATATGTCACAATAAAGATTCCTTTCTGTCTTTGTCTAAAACTAACAAACAAAAAGTTTCCTTAGCAGATGGATCTGTATCCAAGATCATGGGTGAAGGTGAGATTAATCTTCCATGTTTGGGGGAAACTTAAAAATGTTTTGTTTGTGCCTAATTTTCAAAGCAATCTCTTGTCTGTGGGGCAGCTAGTAGACTCAGGTTATGTTATAACTTTTAAGAAAGAGGGTTGTGAAATTAGGAAGGCTGGTAAAGTGGTTGCAAAGTGTTTGCAGAAAGATTCTCTGTACATTGTACAAAATGCTGAAAAACAAACTGCTAAGGCTGTTTTTGAAAATAAGCCCATACACGATCAGTGCATCCATTTATTACATAGGAGATTTGCTCATGCTAATTTTAAGTACATTTCTCAAATGCCTAGTTATTCTGCTGATTTAAAATTGAAACCTTGTGATAAGTATCTGGATTGTGCAGTTTGCAAGGAGAATAAAACCACAAGGGCTCCTGTGAAGAAGTTTTCTGATAGGTCCACCGCTAGGCCTCTAGAGATCATTCATTCTGATGTAATAGGCCCCTTTTCTCCTAGTCTTGGGGGAGCAAGGTACATTTTGACCTTCATAGATGATTTTTCCAGGTACACATTCATTTATTTGCTGAAACACAAAGATGAGGTCTTTGGTAAATTTAAGGCTTTTGTGGCTTGGGCGAATGGAAAATTCCCAAGGCCAGTGTCTGCTTTGCAATCAGATCGAGGTGGAGAGTATCTATCCTCAAAGTTTTAAAGCTTTTTGTTAGAAAAAGGGATAGAACACATTTTAGCTAACCCTTACACTCCAGAACAGAATTCTGTTGCAGAGAGAAAAGGCAGAACACTGCAGGAAGCAATGATGTGTTTGCTGAAGGATGCTAGTTTACCTTTTAGGTATTGGGGAGAAGCTGTTACTACAGCGTGTTATGTGCAGAACAGGCTGTTTAGCAGTGCAATTCAGGATGTGCCTTTTCATTTGTTCTATGGTGTCAAGCCTAAAGTAAGCCACCTCAGAGTGTTTGGAAGCACAGCTTGGGTGCACATTCCCAAACAGCTGAGGCACAAGGGGGCTTCCAGAACAAAGAAAGCAATCTTTGTAGGGTATGAACAAAGTCAGAGAAGCTACAGGTTCATACTGGATAATCAACTGATAATTAGTAAAAGTGCTTCTTTGGCTGAGCAGAATTGGGATAAAATAAACTCTAGTTCTTCAGTTGATTTATCCATGGGGGAGCAGCAAAGTCTTGCTGATGGTGATTTGCAGGAATCACCTAGTGAAGTCAATGATCAGGAAGCTGACTTGTCTGGAAAGTCAGAGGTTTCTGAGGACAATGGTGGGAATCAGAGTGTAAGTCCTGTCCTACCTCGCAGGTCTGAAAGGATTAATAAGGGAGTTCCACCTGATCGTTATCAAGTAGATGTTGTGAAGGCTTTTCACATTCACACAGAGCCAGAGTCTCTGGAAGAAATTAAAGAAATGCCAGCTGAAATAGCTAAGTGTTGGCATGAAGCCATGCAGCAAGAGTTGGATTCCTTAAAGGAAAATAAAACTTGGAAACTAGTAAGTTTGCCTCCTAATCAGAAGGTTTTAGGTTGTAGGTGGGTGTTCAAACTGAAAAAAGATTCTGATGGTAAAATTCAGAAGTACAAAGCAAGGTTGGTAGCAAAAGGTTTTGCTCAAAGAAAAAATGTGGATTATGACAAAACTTTTGCTCCAGTGACAAAAGCTGAATCTATCAGGTTGCTTTTAAAGGTTGCTGCCATGAAGAAACTGTCTGTTTATCACTATGATATTCAAACTGCTTTTCTGTATGGTGACTTGGAGGAAAAATTGTTTATGCAACAACCTCCTGGTTATGAAAAAGAAAATCATCTTGTGTGTGAATTGCAGAAATCCATCTATGGATTGAAACAAGCCGCGCGTTGTTGGAATATTAAAATGGATAATATTTTGCAAAAATTTGGGTTTCAGAAGGGAATTGCTGATCCTTGTGTGTATGTAAAAAATGATAAGCAAGGTGTAATGTACTTGTGCTTGTATGTGGATGATTTGTTGCTGCTCACTTCATCTGATGAACAGAAGCATTCCTTTGAGGTTTGTATGAAAAACAATTTCACATTGAAATGTCTTGGAGCAGTCAACAATTACTTAGGATTAGAAATTCAGAGGGAAAAAGATGGCAGTTTTCTCATAAGCCAGAGCAGCAAAATTAAGAAACTGCTGGAGGATTTTAAAAATGCAGGACTGCAAGTCTGTCTCCTCCCCCATGCTTCCCGAGTTTCTCAAAGAGGAGGGGGTGAAGGGGGATGGTGAGTCATCTGAAGGAGATAGTTTCAGATCAGCCATTGGCAGTCTTCTTTACATTGCAAACAATAGCCGTCCGGACATTTCTAACAGTGTGTCCATTTTGAGCAGGTTTGTGGAAAATCCCACGTCTGCTGCAAAGTCTGGGTTAAAAAGGCTGTTTCGTTATTTGCAAGGCACCAAAGATTTGCTTAAGGTTGTCTGCTACAGACACAGAAGAAAAGTTAGAATGCTGGTGTGATTCAGATTGGGCTGGAGATCTCAGTGATAGGAAGTCTACTTCTGGAAGTGTAATTCAATTTGCAAATTCCACTATTGCATGGTTTTCCAGAAAGCAGACTGTAGTAGCCATCAGCACAGCTGAAGACGAATTTTATGCTTTAGCACAACTGTGCAATGAAGTAATTTGGTTTACTCAATTGTTGCAAGACATTGGAGTCATTTTAAGCCAGCCTGTCACAATTCATGAAGACAACCAAGCTTGTATCCATTTGGCTTTATCTGAGAGTTCCAGAAATCGCACAAAGCACATTGATGTGCGTTTTCATCTTGTTAAAGATTTTCTAGCCAAGAAAAAGGTTATTTTGAAATACTGTGATACTAAATTAATGTTGGCTGATATATTAACCAAGCCTCTAGTTGCCAGTAGGCACTGTGAGTTAATTACCAAGCTGGGTTTGTTTCCATATTCTTTCTAGTCATAAAAAAAGGGGAGTGTTGTATATATTTTTTATGTCTGTAGAATATGTGGCTGAGTTTTTAAAAAGCCAGGCCTCAAAAACTTTTTTCCTGTTTGGGCTCAGAGAGCACATGTTCACCCCCACTCAGGAATGTTCATTTGCCTTCAGGTGCCGGCCAGTCTGAGAGTTCTGACCAATCAGAATTAGCTGTTAGAGCTTTGCCCATATTGGGAATCTGTTGCCTAGGTGTTTTGGTCACATGCTGGATCCTGTCCACTCAGATGCTGATCAATTTAAGGTTTAAAAATGTAAATGCCTTTTGTTCTTTTGTTCTCTACCTCTGCATTCTGCTCTCTGCTATCTAAATGTAAATAGCCATGCCTTCTCTTCGGCTGAAGAAAAAGCTTAGTTTCGTTTTTCTTTGTTTTAAATAAAGCAACATTTTTACTACAAACTTATCTCTTGGTTTTTCCATAACTCTGATCACAAATTTTATAAAAATACAAAACCCCCCATGTACTATTTCCTTTCCATGCTGGCGCTCTCAGACCTGGGCTTATCCTTTGCCACTTTGCCCACCACGCTGAGTGTCCTGTGGTTCAACCACCGTGTGATCCATTTTGATGCCTGCTTGATCCAGATGTTCTTCATCCATACTTTCTCCATTGCTGAGTCTGGTATTCTACTCTCTATGGCCTTTGATCGCTTGGTGGCCATCCAGATCCCTCTGAGATACAGAAGCGTTCTGACCAATGAGACAGTGATCAGGATTGGGGTGGGAGTTGCAATCCGGGCTGCTTGCCTTGTCCTGCCAGGTTCCATCCTCCTGAGGCACCTGGAATATGGAAGGATTAATGTGCTTTCCTACTCATTCTGCTTGCACCAGGATGTCTTGAAGGTGGTTCATTCAGATAGGAGCATCAGCAGTGTCTATGGCTTGATAGTAATGCTCTTGTCCACAGGGGTGGATTCACTTCTGCTGGTCCTCTCCTACTTCTTGATCCTCAAGACTGTCCTGGGCGTTGCCTCCAAGGAGGAACGCTTTCGGACCCTCAGCACGTGCATCTCCCACCTCTGTGCTGTCCTCAGCTTCTACATCCCCATGCTTGGCCTCACCATGATCCATCGATATGGGAGGCATGCTCCCCACATAGCTTACATCCTCATTGCCAACGCTTATCTGCTGGTGCCTCCCATGATGAACCCCATTGTGTACAGTGTGAAAACCCAACAGATCTGCACACGGATCCTCAAGAAGTTTCAGAAGAAGGGAGTACAATGAGAGGCTGAACTTGATGGGAGACTCAACTTCAAAAATTTTACATCCTCCATGAATTGTTCTTCAGGCATTACTGTCATGGCCTGGCATCTAGGATCAATGTAGAAAGGTGGGTTCCTGCTCATCAATCTATGATAGAATAAATTGAGAGGGTCCTGTATTGGTCCTCTGAGTGTTCCCATTGAGATGAAACAGATTCCCAGCTCTTTTGGTGCTGAGGAACTTGGCAATGTCTCTAAAGCTCAAATAAAACCTGTGGTTTCTAAACATGATCTGGGTATTTATTTATTTATTAAATTTATATTGCCGCCCATCTCCCCCATTGGGGACCCTGGGCGGTTCACAATAAAATATAGTTAAACCATTATAAAGTTACAATATAATAAATAATATAAAATCCAAGTATAAAAGATGTTAAAAATGGTAATACTGGGAGGCTTCATGGGACCAGCCATCCCCAAGAGGAACTGTTGGCATTTCCCTCCCAGGCAAGGCGGCAGAACCAGGTCTTTAAGTCTCTCCGAAAGGTCGGGAGCGAGGAAACCCGCCTCAGCTCTGGGGGCAAGATGTTCCAAAGGGCGGGCGCAACTGCAGAGAAGGCCGGCCTCCTGGACCCTGCTAGATGGAACTCTTTAGTCGACGGGCTCCGCAGCAAGCCCTCTCTGGCTGATCGGGTGGGGCGGGTCGATGTTCTGGGGGGTGAGACGGTCCCTCAGGGAACCTGGTCCTATGCTCTTCATTCTTCTCTGAACTGTTTGGAAGGCCTGCCCATGGCCCGGGCTGATGTTCGGATGGGAACGAGGCCTGTTGATGCCAATAAATGCGTGTAAAGGTAAACCGTGCGTGATTCTTGCTTCAGATGCGCTGTGCTCCGTCCCTGAAAAGACCATCAGCTTCCAGGACCAGCTGTCCCCCTCCTGATCTACGGAACCAGAAGGTCTGGTGAAGGAGCGGAGATGAGGCGCTTTCTGCCCAAAGGGCAAACCGCCTTTCCTGGTTTGGCTTCTCCCGTTGCAGGACGAGAACCCAAGCTCAGAGCCTGCAGTCCGGCAGGGCCAGGGGTCCGGGATGGGGAAGGGGCTTTCCTTAGGGAGGGGGTGGGGTGGGGTGGGGTGGGGCACATCAGACTTGTCTTCTGCTGGTGGCCACTCAGATCTTCAGCCGGGCACATTCAAGGGATCGTGCGGATGTCCTAGTCAGGAGCAGCTGGTATTGAAATTAGCCACCCTTGTTTGGGAATAAAGAAGCAGAATTTCTATTTGGTACTATCGTTTGTTTACCACACTTGTAAACCACCCCAATCGTAGCGATTCCCTTGTTTGGGAATAAAGAAGCAGGATTTCTATTTGGTACTATCGTTTGTTTACCACACTTATAAACCACCCCAATCGTAGCGATTCCCTTGTTTGGGAATAAAGAAGCAGAATTTCTATTTGGTACTATCGTTTGTTTACCACACTTATAAACCACCCCAATAGTAGCGATTCCCTTGTTTGGGAATAAAGAAGCAGAATTTCTATTTGGTACTATCGTTTGTTTACCACACATATAAACCACCCCAATTGTAGCGACCTTAGCTGGCGTACAATGGAGCAAAACACAAAAGCAGCACAGAATACAGTGTAATAAAATAGCAATAAATAATAAGACTGAAGCCCTTCATCCAAGGTGAAAGGCTGGAGCAGCTCAGTCACGACAGCTTTGCAAAATGCAAGGAGACTCCAGGCCAAATTAAAGCTTGTCGGATTAAAGTTTACTGAAGGCCGACATTAAATACTGGGTAGAAAAAATGCAGGTGGGATTGGATTAAAAAAAGAAAGATTGAACCCTGAAAAATGCCAGACTAGAAGTAGGGGGTTTGGGGACAGGGAGGAAGGAGATTGAATGAGGGGAGAGGAGGAGTCCTCAGCAGACGTATGTGGGTCGGGTTGGGCATTATGGGAATTGTTGTGCAACGCAATGGCAAAAAGCTACTTTAGATGCCCTGAACTGCAAGTGCTCCGTGGCCATCCCAGTGAGTCTCCCGGAGGCCACGTTGGGCCAAAGCACCTCTGCCAGGAGAGAGAGAAACATGGCACTCGCTCTGGGCACCAAGGGAGAGAAAGACCCTCCTGTTGGTCAGGGGCCCCTTCCCCACCTCTGAGTTGCCAAGGAGCCGGGAATTGCCACCCTGGAGGGTTTCAGCCTGGCGCTGACTCGTCTCACCTCCAGCATCAGCTCTCCTGGTTGGCAGGCAGACAGGGCTAGGATGGTTCTCCTTTCTCTGTGTCTGGGTCCAGGAGGAGGAAGAGCAGGGCCGATGTCCCTGGTGCGTAGGATTCCTTGGGGCTCTGCCCCTTCTGCTTAACAGGAGACCACCGGGTGAGGTCGTCCATGGGACTAAGGGATGAACCCTATGAGGACGATGCCCCGCTGGACATCTCAACCCCAGTCCAACCACGCAACACTGTCACGGTCTTGTCCAAGTGCCTGGTGTCCATAGGACCTGGGGAGGAACAGGCTCAAGCTCAATCCGGACAAGACCGAATGGCTACCATTTCTGGACCCCTTGTGCCTGGGAGGTTTCCTCTTTGGTACGGAAGGGGGCTGGCCTTCCCCTTGTAGGACTAGTGCAGTCTGGGGTCCTCTTGGACTCATAGGGCCTGCTGGAGGAGCAGGTGGCAGCTGTGGCTGAGACGGCTTTGCACACGGGCACATGTCCATCTGGCGTGCCAATTGTGCTCTTCCCTGGGCTGAGGGGTCCTTCTGACGGTCACTCGTGCTCTGGTCACTCATACATAGACGATTGCAATGCACTCTACCTGGGGCTGCCGGTGAAAACTATTCCAAAGCTGCGGCTGGTCCAGAATGCAGTGGCAATGGCAGTGATGGGCGTGCCCTGTCATGCCCATGTGCTAGCTTTGCTCCATGAGCTACCTTGGTTACCAGGAGGTTTCTGGGTGCAATTCAAGGGGCTTGTTACCACCTATAAAGCTCTTCATGGCATTGGGCCTGGTTTATTTATTTATTTAATTTTTATCCCGCCTTTCTGATTTTTATAAATAACTCAAGGCAGCGAACGTACCTAATACTCCTTCCTCCTCCTGTTTTCCCCACAGCAACAACCCTGTGAGGTGAGTTGGGCTGAGAGAGAGTGACTGGCCCAAGGTCACCCAGCCGGCTTTCGTGCCTAAGGCGGGACTAGAACTCTCAGTCTCCTGGTTTGCCATTGCCTCCTTCCTAGGGCTGAGAGAGAGGGACTGGCCCAAGGTCACCCAGCCGGCTTTCCTGCCTGAGGCGGGACTAGAACTCTCAGCCTCCTGGTTTGCCATTGCCTCCTTCCTAGGGCTGAGAGACAGGGACTGGCCCAAGGTCACCCAGCCGGCTTTCATGCCTCAGGTGGGACTAGAACTCTCAGTCTCCTGGTTTGCCATTGCCTCCTTCCTAGGGCTGAGAGAGAGGGACTGGCCCAAGGTCACCCAGCCGGCTTTCGTGCCTCAGGTGGGACTAGAACTCTCAGTCTCCTGGTTTGCCATTGCCTCCTTCCTAGGGCTGAGAGACAGGGACTGGCCCAAGGTCACCCAGCCGGCTTTCGTGCCTCAGGTGGGACTAGAACTCTCAGTCTCCTGGTTTCTAGCCCAGCACCTTAACCACTAGACCAAACTGGTTGTAAACACGACCATCTGTCTTTCTGCCCAGGTTCTAGGATCAGGGAGAAGTGTCATGCCCCAGGTCCCGTTCATGAATTAGTGCCATGTGATGCACTCTAGAGTGCACAAGGAGTCCTGCAGTCTTGTCTCTTCTCCAGGCCTTGCCCTGAGGCTGGGAGGTCCTGAGTATTTTATAATTTTAGAATGGCTGTTTTTCCTTGGGCAGCTTTATGCAAATCAATCAATCAATCAATCAATCAATCAATCAATCAATCAATCAATCACAACAAGACAAGACAAGAAAGCAAGATCCTTGGCTGCTTTGCATGGGCAACCCTTGACTACTGGGAAGTGGGTGGGGGTCCATTGGCCAGACTCAGTGGCAAAAGTGGGGACGGAGGGGCTTTGCAGAGGCAGGTGGGACGGATGACAGGAGCAACTCCCGCGCGAGGTCCAGCGCCGGTAGATCTCAAGGTCCCGCAGCAGCGGCTGGCCTGCGGGATCCCTGCCCGTCCGCCCAGTCGATCTCCGCAGACGCAGGGGAAGCCCCAGGGGAGCCGAGAGCAAGAAGCTCCGTGGAGCAGCAGCCGAGCCAGCCGTCCCCAGGGAAGGAGGGCAGGAAACGGCGGCCATAAATATCCCCCCGTTTGCGGGGAGCAAGGAAGGTTGGCCTCAAGCATGGCGCTGGAGACTGGGGTGGCTTCTCCTCCTGGACTGTGAGAACTACCAGCAGCAGCAGCAGCCCCCCCACACCGCCCCCGCCCACAAAGGAATGAGAAGTAGGGCAGCAGCAGAATCAGAATAAATCTGAGAGCAGGTCCTGAAGGGACGTTCAGGCGGGAGGCCACTGAGCCTCTCCAAATTCAGGCGTTTGTCCACTGGGGAAGCAGGAGAGACAAGGACCCGCGTTCTTCCAAGAGGCCATGTGAGTTTTCCGCTGCTACTTCTATTATTTCCAAAACGGGAGCTAAACAGGAGCATCTGAGCTGGAGCTGAAGGTCTCCAGGAAGGAAAGCTGTGGGTTCAGGAATGCTTTAATCAGCAGAGGGAAGGGAAAGAACTGTAAAGACTGGGGGCTGGGGGAGGACTCTGGGAAGGGGGCTGCAAGCAAACACCCCCTGCAATCTGCATTTCTCTGGGTAGCTGCCTCTCTCTCCCTGTGAATGTTTTTGTACACCAGCTGGTTATGAGGTCAGACAGGGAGGTAAGTCGAGAAGGGTATATCTCAGCCTCCCCAACCTGTTGATGACCTGCAGACACATTGGAGTTGAACCCAGAAAATCCCCCCAAGTGGGTGAAAGTTATGGTAAATTTGACACATCTGGGGGCAGGACCCCAACCTCTGGAGTTCTGGCAGCTATGAAAATGAACACTTGATGGGAGTGCAAATTCATCAAAGATATGCTGAGGCCCATCTGCATAACTTTTTATGATTTTTCTTCCCAGTGAACAAAACAATCCAGAAATAACCGAACTATCCCCATGTTCCACAACCACTCGGAATTCAGCTCCCCGGTTTTCCTCCTGACGGGCTTTCCTGGGCTAGAAAAACACCACTTCTGGATTTCCCTCCCCATCTGCTGCATGTACCTCGTGGCCATCACAGGCAACTGCACCATCCTCTTTGTCCTCAAGACGGACCCAACTCTCCACACCCCCATGTACTATTTCCTTTCCATGCTGGCACTCTCAGACCTGGGCTTATCCTTTGCCACCTTGCCCACCACGCTGAGTGTCCTGTGGTTCAACCACCATGTGATCCATTTTGATGCCTGCTTGATCCAGATGTTCTTCATCCATACTTTCTCCATTGCGGAGTCTGGCATTCTACTCTCTATGGCCTTTGATCGCTTGGTGGCCATCCAGATCCCTCTGAGATACAGAAGCGTTCTGACCAATGAGACAGTGATCAGGATTGGGGTGGGAGTTGCAATCCGGGCTGCTTGCCTTGTCCTGCCAGGTTCCATCCTCCTGAGGCACCTGGAATATGGAAGGATTAATGTGCTTTCCTACTCATTCTGCTTGCACCAGGATGTCTTGAAGGTGGTTCATTCAGATAGGAGCATCAGCAGTGTCTATGGCTTGATAGTAATGCTCTTGTCCACAGGGGTGGATTCACTTCTGCTGGTCCTCTCCTACTTCTTGATCCTCAAGACTGTCCTGGGCGTTGCCTCCAAGGAGGAACGCTTTCGGACCCTCAGCACGTGCATCTCCCACCTCTGTGCTGTCCTCAGCTTCTACATCCCCATGCTTGGCCTCACCATGATCCATCGATATGGGAGGCATGCTCCCCGCATCGCTTACATCCTCATTGCCAACGCTTATCTGCTGGTGCCTCCCATGATGAACCCCATTGTGTACAGTGTGAAAACCCAACAGATCCGCACACGGATCCTCAAGAAGTTTCAGAAGGGCAGAGAACAGTGAGACACTGAAGGCGATAATCACAACTATTGGATATACGTAGGCTGTAGTTTTTTCCTCTCCCCTGAGATGTGCATGGAATTGATTCAGAAAATATGGTTTGAGATGTTGGCAAAGGTCGTAGCCATGGCATTTATTTATTTATTTATTTATTATTTAAATTTATATCCCAGCCCATCTCCCCCAATGGGGAACTCTGGGCGGTTTACAATAAAATCAATAATTAAAAACATATAAATATAAAATTACAATCATATTAATAATATACATTCTACAATATAAATAGAATAAATAAGTATAAAATCCAAAGGATGATAAAATCTCAGATGATAGGGAGGGCACTACGGTGCCAGCCACCCGCAGGAGGAACTGTTACTTTCCCCCTCCCTACCCTGGCATGATAGAAGTTCTATCCGGGAGAGGACAAGTTGCATGTGTGGCTTCAGGAAAAGCTCTGAGTTGCAGAAGGAGGAGGAAAGGTAGAAAAAATCACTGAATCCTGGCCTTTCAGATCACTGGAGGAAGGCTGGCTCTGAAATTCTCTCTCCTGAGAAAACCTTTGCAGATCAAATCTCTCTTCAGTTTCTTCTGAGGTTGAGAGGGATGTAGCTTCAGTTGCAGCTTAAGCAGGATCTGGAAAGATCTCTAAAAACAAACAAAAGAATAGAAAAATAGAAAGTTCAGTTGTAGGTTTATGTTTTTTGCTGTCCTTAAGATGGGTGATACCCCTGTCTTCCTTTATAAGTTTCTATGTTTGATTCTGGACTCTTGTTGGGACCTTCAAATGGATTTGAAGTCTTCCCTTTTCCTTGCCTCATTATGCACACTATTTTCCAGGACTGAAATGACTCTTCCCGTCAGGCTGATATATATTGGGGTGGTGGGGAGAGGATTAGGTTTCTTCTGTCTTTGTGTTGGGAAATGTAAGTGGAAATTCTCAGCGTGTTGCTTGTTTAGGGGAGCTCTGTTGGGGTAGCGATTTCAGGAAGGAGGATATCCACCCGCGTTGCAGTCTGTTTCTAAGGTCATTTTAGGGGTGGTGACTGTCACGTGGGGGTCTCGGGTAAATCTGGTGGAGCAAATGTGTTTACTAACCAAACGGGCTACAAGAGACTTGGGGGGTTGAGTGTTACAGTAGTGGCTGAAGTATTATGTCGGCTGCTCTAAGTTACATCTGCAAACCTCCCCTTCTGGCTTGCTTATCTCAAACTCTTGCTTCTCTGCTTCCCCTGTGAGACTCTGCTCCGTCACTCAGACCCCTCAGCTTGTTGCTAGGGAAGGCTGCCCCCCCCCCTTCCTTGGCCCGTTATCAGCACCTTCTCAGCTGCTGGACTCTTCTTGGGGAGGGAGAAACTTCCCACTTCTTGGGGAGTGGAGAGGGAGGCTCACGCGTCTCGGCCTCTGCGGCTGTGCTGGAATCCACCTAAGGGCTGAACGCGCCACCTTCTTCCGCTGGGATGGTCCTGGTCTCCCCTTCCAACACTGCACCTGTCTTTCTTCCATCACACCGATGGGGAACACCTCCTTCTCAGAGGAACAGCCCCTCGCTTTTCTCACGGCCCCAGCCCCGACAGCAAAGCCCACCACGCTACAGCCCATGCCTCCTTCCAGCCCAATATCCGTACCCCAGAGAAGGGCTCAGAGGTTATGAGGAAATCTGGAGCGGTGCAAATCCCTAGTGTGATCCCACCAAGAATTCAGGAGGAGTCTGGCAGCACTTGCCCCAGCTCTGGCCAACCCAGCAATTCGAAAGCATGCAAATGCAAGTAGATAAATAGGCACCACTTCGGTGGGATGCTAACAGCGTTCCACGCGTGTCATGCAGCCACATGACCGTGGAAGCGTCTTCGGACAACGCTGGCTCTTCGGCTAACAAACGGAGATGAGCACCGGCCCCTAGAGTCGGACAAATGTGCGGGGGGAACCTTTACCTTTACCTTTACCTGGCAGCAGGCTGATCGAGTTTACAGAGAGGCAGACACTTTCGTGAGCCACCTACGGCTTGCTTGCTTGGGCAGACGCGTGGAGCGGCCAGAATGATGGAGGACTTGAATTGGGATGGGGGGGGGTAAAAAAGAGGGGCCTTATGCCTTTAATAAAATGGGTTGGCTGGAAAAGGTGCTGCCAAGATCTTTCTGATTTTCAGCTGCCATAGAATAACACGGCTTTCCTCCTCCCATGTCACCAATAAATGATGTGTGTTTATAGCTGTGGAAACTGTGAAAAGGGAAGGAGGAAAAGTTACCCAATTCAGGGCTTTTTAGCTTAGCGAAAAAGTGAGTAGGAGCTGAGATAAGAGACGTTTTGCACAGTATGGAAAAATGGAAAGCGAGAAACAAACAGACGTGACGGACTGACGACAGCTAAAGGGGAGTGGCTGCTGGCTCGTTTATAGGATTTAGACGCTGCCGAACTCCAGCTGACTCTGAGTGGCCTGCGCTTGAAAAAGGAGGGAACGATGCAATGGGAAGCAGGTCGTGTACATGCGGAAGAGAGGAACCCATGCCTCTCAAATAGGAGAGAAGAAGCACTCCTTCCCGCTGATATTCTGGCTAAAACTCGATGCACTCTGTGTCTGGGAAGTCCTGAAGAAGCAGTGACATGTGGGATGAGCAGAGGAAAGCGGACGTTTCCCCGCCTTCAGAAAGGGCTGGCGTGCCCTGTCCAGCAGCAGTCTGAAATCTGCCTTCCTGTCAGATACGAGCATGGTCTCGTTTCCTGCCCGAGAAAGCAGCTCTTGGCGTCCTTCTGTGGGGCGGCTCTGCAGCGGGTGTAGAAAAGGGCCACCCCAGTCTTCTCCTCCCAAGCCTCAGCGCGCCGGGTTCCTTTGTGTGCTCCTCAGAGGTTTCCAGACCTCTGATCATTCCCATTGCCTTTCTTTGCCACTGACTGGTAGGAAAAACTACTCTAGGGCGAAGATGATGCAGGCCTGCTGGTTGTTGTCATGAAGATAGAACTGGCCCAACTCTAAAGCCCACAATGAGGCCACCGCGCTTCCTACGTTTACTACCCTTCTCCCAGCTCTAAGTGGGCACTTTAAGAAAACTGCCCAGCGAAATTTGTAACATAAGCACTTGCTTTTTAAAGAAAGATTTAGCGCAAGAGTGTATTCACATACTTGCTTACCGGTTTCAACAATGCGGCTGTGTATTTCTACAGCTGCTGATTCAACCAGGATTGACATGTAGATGGGATGGACCCCGGGTGTTGGTTTGAGGCCATGAGAGGAGCCCTGCCGGGTCCAGGCAAGGCCCCTTTAACCAGCATCCTGTCTCATACACTAGTCCACCAGATGCGTCAGTGAAACCCACCGGTAGGAGATTAAGGTGGTTCCTGTCCTGCTGTTGCTCCCGTACATCTAGTAGAAAGAGACGGAGGCAGCACCTAGTTCTCCTCAGGGCTGGGAGCCATTGATTGACCAGTCCTCCAGGAACTGGTTTAGTCCTCTTCTAAAGGCAGCAAAACTAGCCACCATCACCACTTCTTGTGGCAGGACATTTCACAGCTATTTACATGATGCAAAGGGGAAAAAATCGACCCATCATTCTGAATCTCCTCCTAGTCAGCTTCATT
The DNA here is from genome assembly GCA_023362775.1 of Charina bottae. Taxonomy (NCBI): domain Eukaryota; kingdom Metazoa; phylum Chordata; class Lepidosauria; order Squamata; family Charinaidae; genus Charina; species Charina bottae. The sequence goes on along the minus strand of JALMGJ010000045.1, from coordinate 4,721,976 downwards.
GGGTGGCTTCTAGCTCTAATGTCATGGGGCATGGAGAAAATGTTCTCCCTGTTCACCATTCCTTTACTATGCTTAATTTTATAACCCTCAGTCACATCTCCTAGTAAGTGTATCTTCCTTAAGCTAAATAGCCCCAACCAGTGCCTCCTGTCCTGATATACTGTAGGAGATGTTCAAGGCCCCAATCCCCTTCATTGCCCTAGTCTGCACCTTCTCCAGCTCCACTGCATGGAGATGTGCTTACCAGAATTGTCCACGGTATTCTAGAAGTTCAGACCTAGTTCTTGTTTATTTCTTTTATTCCTTTATTGTTTCAATGTATTGTTGTTGTTGTTGTTCAGTCGTTTAGTCGTGTCCGACTCTTCGTGACCTCATGGACCATAGCACGCCAGGCCTTCCTGTCCTCCACTGTCTCCCGGAGTTTACTCAAATTCATGTTCATTACATCGGTGATGCTATCTAACCATCTCATCCTCTGCCGTCCCCTTCTCCTTTTGCCTTCAGTCTTTCCCAGCATCAGGGTCTTTTCCAGTGAGTCCTCTCTTCGCATTAGGTGGCCAAAGTATTTGAGCTTCAGCTTCAGCATCTGTCCTTCCAATGAGCAGTCAGGGTTGATTTCCTTTAGGATTGACTGATTTGACCTCCTTGCAGTCCAAGGGACTCTCAAGAGTCTCCTCCAGCACCACAGTTCGAAAGCATCAATTCTTCGGCGCTCAGACTTCCTTATGGACCAAATCTCACAGCCATACATTACTACTGGAAAAACCATAGCTTTAACTATACAGACCTTTGTCGGCAAGGTGATGTCTCTGCTTTTTAATATGCTGTCTAGGTTTGCCATAGCTTTCCTCCCAAGGAGCAAGCGTCTTTTAATTTCATGGCTGCAGTCTCCGTCTGCGGTGATCTTGGAGCCCAAGAAAATAAAATCTGTCACTGCTTCCATTTCTTCCCCTTCTATTTGCCAGGAAGTGATGGGACCAGATGCCATGATCTGAGTTTTTTTAATGTTGAGTTTCAAGCCAGCTTTTGCACTCTCCTCTTTCACCCTCATCAAGAGGCTCTTTAGTTCCTCTTCACTTTCTGCCATTAGGGTGGTATCGTCTGCATATCTGAGGTTGTTGATATTTCTCCCAGAAATCTTAACTCCGGCTTGTGATTCATCCAGCCTGGTATTTCTCATGATGTATTCTGCATATAAGTTAAATAAGCAGGGTGATAATATACAGCCTTGTCGTACTCCTTTCCCAATTTTGAACCAGTCGGTTGTTCCATGTCCGGTTCTAACTGTTGCTTCTTGACCCGCATACAGGTTTCTCAGGAGACAGGTAAGGTGGTCTGGTACTCCCATCTCCTTAAGAATTTGCCACAGTTTGTTGTGATCCACACAATCAAAGGCTTTAGTGTAGTCAATGAAGCAGAAGTAGATGTTTTTCTGGAACTCTCTTGCTTTTTCCATGATCCAGCGAATGTTGGCAATCTGATCTCTAGTTCCTCTGCCTCTTCAAAACCCAGCTTGCACTTCTGGTAGTTCTCGGTTCACATACTGCTGAAGCCTAGCTTGTAGGATTTTGAGCATAACCTTGCTAGCATGTGAAATGAGCGCAATTGTACGGTAGTTTGAACATTCTTTGGCATTGCCCTTCTTTGGAATTGGAACGTAAACTGACCTTTTCCAATCCTGTGGCCACTATTGAGTTTTCCAAATTTGTTGGCATATTGAGTGCAGCACTTTAACAGCATCATCTTTTAGGATTTTAAATAGCTCAGCTGGGATACTGTCTTCTCCACTAGCTTTGTTGTTCGTAATGCTTCCTAAGGCCCACTTGACTTCACTCTCTAGGATGTCCGGCTCAAGGTCAGTGACCACACCATCGTATTTATCAGGGATATTAAGATCTTTCTTGTATAGTTCTTCTGTGTATTCTTGCCACCTCTTCTTAATCTCTTCTGCTTCTGTTAGGTCCCTGCCTTTTTTGTCCTTTATCATGCCCATATTTTCACAAAACGTTCCCTTGATATCTCCGATTTTCTTGAAGAGATCTCTAGTCTATTCTATTGTTTTCCTCTATTTCTTTGCATTGTTCATTTAAGAAGGCCTTCTTATCTCTCCTTGCTATTCTCTGGAATTCTGCATTCAGTTGTTTATATCTTTCCCATTCTCCCTTGCCTTTTGCTTCCCTTCTTTCCTCAGCTATTTGTAAAGCCTCATCAGTCAGCCACTTTGCTTTCTTGCATTTCTTTTTCTTTGGGATGGTTTTAGTTGCTGCCTCCTGTACAATGTTACGAACCTCCATCCATAGTTCTTCAGGCACTCTGTCTACCAGGTCTAATCCTTTAAATCTATTCCTCACCTCCACTGTATATTCATAAGGGTTTAGGATTTAGGTCATACCTGAGTGGTCTAGTGGTTTTCTCTACGTTCTTCAATTTAAGCCTAAATTTTGCGATAAGAAGCTCATGATCTGAGCCACAGTCAGCTCCAGGTCTTGTTTTTGCTGATTGCTGACTTCTCCATCTTTGGCTGCAAAGTATATAATCAATCTGATTTCGGTATTGACCATCTGGTGATGTCCATGTGTAGAGTCGTCTCTTGTGTTGTTGGAAAAGAGTGTTTGCTATGACCAGCGTGTTCTCTTGACAAAACTCTATAGCCTTTGCCCTGCTTCATTTTGTACTCCGAGGCTGAACTTGCCTGTTATTCCGGTTATTTTTTGACTTCCTACTTTAGCATTCCAGTCCCCTATGATGAAAAGGACATCTTTTTTTGGTGTTAGTTCTAGAAGGTGTTGTAGGTCTTCATAGAACCGGTCAACTTCAGCTTCTTCGGCATCAGTGGTTGGGGCATAGACTTGGATCACTGTGATGTTGAATGGTTTGCCTTGGATTCGAACTGAAAGCATTCTGTCATTTTTGAGGTTGTACCCCAGTACTGCCTTTCCCACTCTTTTATTGACTATGATAGCTACTCCATTTCTTCTAAGGTATTCTTGCCCACAGTAGTATATATAATGGTCTCCTGAATTAAATTCACCCATTCCTGTCCATTTTAGTTCCCTGATTCCCAAGATGTCGATGTTCAATCTTGTCATCTCATGTTTGACCACATCCAGCTTACCTTGATTCATAGATCTTACATTCCAGGTTCCTATGCAATATTGTTCTTTACAGCATCGGACTTTCCTTCCACTTCCAGACACATCCACAACTGAGCGTCCTTTAGGCTTTGGCCCAGCCGTTTCACTCTTTCTGGAGCTAATCGGAATTGCCCTCTGCTCTTCCCCAGTAGCATTTTGGACACCTTCCGACCTGAGGGGCTCATCTTCCGGCATCATATCTTTTAGCCTTTTGATACTGTCCATGGGTTTTCTTGGCAAGGATACTGGAGTGGTTTGCCATTCCCTCCTCCAGTTTTGGACCACGTTTTGTCAGAACTCTCCGTCATGACCTGTTCTTCTTGACCTGACTTCATTGAGTTACACAAGCCCCTTCGCCACGACAAGGCAATGATCCATGAAGGGGATTACAAAATTACAATATAATAAATAATATAAAATCCAAGTATAAAAGATGTTAAAAATGGTAATACTGGGAGGCTTCATGGGACCAGCCATCCCCAAGAGGAACTGTTGGCATTTCCCTCCCAGGCAAGGCGGCAGAACCAGGTCTTTAAGTCTCTCCGAAAGATCGGGAGCGAGGAAACCCGCCTCAGCTCTGGGGGCAAGATGTTCCAAAGGGCGGGCACAACTGCAGAGAAGGCCCGCCTCCTGGACTCCGCTAGATGGAACTCTTTAGTCGACGGGCTCCGCAGCAAGCCCTCTCTGGCTGATCGGGTGGGGCGGGTCGATGTTCTGGGGGGTGAGACTGTCCCTCAGGGAACCAGGCCCTATGCTCTTCATTCTTCTCTGAACTGTTTGGAAGGCCTGCCCATGGCCCGGGCTGATGTTCGGATGGGAACGAGGCCTGTTGATGCCAATAAATGCGTGTAAAGGTAAACCGTGCGTGATTCTTGCTTCAGATGCGCTGTGCTCCGTCCCTGAAAAGACCGTCAGCTTCCAGGACCTGCTGCCCCCCTCCTGATCTACGGAACCAGAAGGTCTGGTGAAGGAGCGGAGATGAGGCGCTTTCTGCCCAAAGGGCAAACCGCCTTTCCTGGTTTGGCTTCTCCCGTTGCAGGACGAGAACCCAAGCTCAGAGCCTGCAGTCCGGCAGGGCCAGGGGTCCGGGATGGGGAAGGGGCTTTCCTTAGGGAGGGGGTGGGGTGGGGTGGGGCACATCAGACTTGTCTTCTGCTGGTGGCCACTCAGATCTTCAGCCGGGCACATTCAAGGGATCGTGCGGATGTCCTAGTCAGGAGCAGCTGGTATTGAAATTAGCCACCCTTGTTTGGGAATAAAGAAGCAGAATTTCTATTTGGTACTATCGTTTGTTTACCACACTTATAAACCACCCCAATCGTAGCAATTCCCTTGTTTGGGAATAAAGAAGCAGAATTTCTATTTGGTACTATCGTTTGTTTACCACACTTATAAACCACCCCAATCGTAGAGATTCCCTTGTTTGGGAATAAAGAAGCAGAATTTCTATTTGGTACTATCGTTTGTTTACCACACTTATAAACCACCCCAATCGTAGCGATTCCCTTGTTTGGGAATAAAGAAGCAGAATTTCTATTTGGTACTATCGTTTGTTTACCACACTTATAAACCACCCCAATCGTAGCGATTCCCTTGTTTGGGAATAAAGAAGCAGAATTTCTATTTGGTACTATTGTTTGTTTACCACACTTATAAACCACCCCAATCGTAGCGATTCCCTTGTTTGGGAATAAAGAAGCAGAATTTCTATTTGGTACTATTGTTTGTTTACCACACTTATAAACCACCCCAATCGTAGCGATTCCCTTGTTTGGGAATAAAGAAGCAGAATTTCTATTTGGTACTATCGTTTGTTTACCACACTTATAAACCACCCCAATAGTAGCGATTCCCTTGTTTGGGAATAAAGAAGCAGAATTTCTATTTGGTACTATCGTTTATTTACCACACTTATAAACCACCCCAATAGTAGCGATTCCCTTGTTTGGGGATAAAGAAGCAGAATTTCTATTTGGTACTATCGTTTATTTACCACACTTATAAACCACCCCAATCGTAGCGACCTTAGCTGGCGTACAATGGAGCAAAACACAAAAGCAGCACAGAATACAGTGTAATAAAATAGCAATAAATAATAAGACCGAAGCCCTTAATCCAAGGTGAAAGCCTGGAGCACCTCAGTCACGACGGCTTTGCAAAATGCAAGGAGACCCCAGGCCAAATTAAAGCTTGTCGGATTAAAGTTTACTGAAGGCCGACATTAAATACTGGGTAGAAAAAATGCAGGTGGGATTGGATTAAAAAAAGAAAGATTGAACCCTGAAATATGCCAGCCTGGAAGTAGGAGGAGAGGTTTGGGGACAGGGAGGAAGGAGATTGAATGAGGGGAGGAGAGGAGTCCTCAGCAGATGTATGTGGGTCCGGTTGGGCATTATGGGAATTGTTGTGCAACGCAATGGGAAAAAGCTACTTTACATGCCCTGAACGGCAAGTGCTCTGTGGCCATCCCAGTGAGTCTCCTGGAGGCCACGTTGGGCCAAAGCACCTCTGCCAGGAGAGAGAGAAACATGGCACTCGCTCTGGGCACAAAGGGAGAGAAAGACCCTCCTGTTGGTCAGGGGCCCCTTCCCCACCTCTGAGTTGCCAAGGAGCCGGGAATTGCCACCCTGGAGGGTTTCAGCCTGGCACTGACTCGTCTCACCTCCAGCATCAGCTCTCCTGGTTGGCAGGCTGACACACCCAGGGCTAAAGTAGGGGATCAGATCCAGGGATTCTGAGAAAGACCCAAACTTTGGAGTGGACATGGAATCTGGTTGTGTTGGAGAGCTCTACCAGTGGGCTGCAGCTGCTCCTTGGACCTTGGAAGCCTTTCCATCTCCTTGGAAGCCAGGCCCAGCAGCATCTCCCCAGAGTCCAACCGGCCAGATCAGCTGATGCGCAGAATGAGGGAACCCAGCCTGATGCCAAATTGAAATCCAGGGGCCAAACAGAGATGCCATTTGGCATCTGTGCCTCCTCTGCGTTCTCCAGCATGGCTTTGTGAGGTGCAGGGGGGGACATTTGTGAACAATTGTTTTTGGCTGGAGCAATGGTTGTGAAAGTGCCTTAATCTTGGACAGCATGCATCAATCCTCAAAAGAACATCTGAATAAACAATCAGAACACCTCAAAAGCTTCATTTTCAAAGCTAAAATTGGAAAGCTTTTGGAATGTTGTACTCTGAATACTGAAAAAGAAGCAAAGAAAAAAAGGGGAAAAGTGACTCATCATTTTAAGAGAAAACAAAGAAATGTCACCTGTTTGGCAGAAATGTAGCATATTGTTTATCAGCCCTTAACTCAGAGCAAAAAACTTTAAGAAGGAGGACAATAAAAATGTATTTGAGAGGATGGAGTGGGGTGCAACTGGAGTGGTTTTCTCACGGTGCAAAATGCCATTCAAGCAACAGAAATGAGAGTTGATTGAATTCCCTCTTCCACCTCCACCCCCTTTTTTAATCCAGTAGGGATCTGGGACTAAGCAGCCCTGCCTCCCTTGCTAAAGGCCTGGCAGAGCCTTTCCCAAATCAGCTTGGTTTTTACTGCATAGACGACAGGGTTGAGCATAGGAGGCAGGAGCTGGTAGAGGTTGGCCAGGAGGATGAGGACAGACTGAGGGATGCCATGGCCAAACCGGTGGGCAAAGAACGAGAAGAAGGCTGGTGTGTAAAACATTAGGATGACACAGAGGTGACAGCTGCAGGTCCCCAGAGCCTTGAGGCGGGTGTCTTTGGAAGGAAATCTGAAGACAGCCCTAAGAATCAGGAGGTAGGAAGCAGCAATGAGGACAATGTCTAAGCCTGGAGACAAAAGGGTGGTTACAAAACCGTACCAGATGTTGACAGCAATATCTGCACAGGCCATGCGGGCAATGCCCATGTGCTCACAGTAGGAGTGGGGCATCACCCTTTGCCCACAGTAAGGCAGCCTCTTGAGGAGGAAGATGGTTGGGAACATCACGCAAAAGCTCCTGACCAGAGCCACCAACCCAGTCTTGGCAACCACAGAGGGAGAGAGAATGGAGGCATATTGCAGTGGCCTGCAGATGGCAACATATCGATCGAGCGCCATGGCTAGCAGGATTGTGGACTCTGCAATGAAGCTAATGTGGGTGAAGAACATCTGGGCAAGGCAGGCATCAAAGGAGATTTCCTTGGAACGGGACCAGAGGACACTCAAGGTTTTGGGCACTGTGGAGGACGATAAGGTCATGTCAGCCACTGCCAGCATGGCCAGGAAGAGATACATGGGCTCATGGAGACTGCGCTCCATTCTAATAAGGAAGAGCAGGGAGAGGTTTCCCAGAAGCGCAAAGAGGTACATCAGGCAGAAGGCAGTGGCCATCAAGCTGTGGTATTCCTCCAGGCCAGGGATGCCAACCAGGATGAATGAAGCGGGAGGGAGGCTGGTCTGGTTGCTGGGCTGTCGGGGGTCCTGAAGCATGTTGACTCATTGCACCCAGGTCCAGGGTCCAACCCTCTGGTGGAGGACTCTACAGAGGGAGGGAGAAAGGAGATGGACAGGTTACAAATGGAAAGTGTGGTTACACCCAGTGCCCCAAGGCTCAGCCACACAAGCCTTAGCTCACTTGAAGAATTCACCCATTTTCTGGATTTGCACAATCCTTGGCAATGTAACCTGGCCTAACGGGCTGGACCCACAAACAAAGCCAAAACTCCCTCCGCAACTAACCAAAGTTAACACTAGCCAAGTTTAGCATGTGGAGTCCTTGGTGCTCTCTGAGCTTGGCTGTTCGCTTGCAGACGTTTCATTGCCCGACTAGGGAACATCATCAGTGCTGGTGAGGGTGGGGTTTGCTCCCTGTTTATATACTGCAACTTGCCCTGACAGGGTTGGTGGGGGTGGGGGTTTCTCCTGGGTAGTTCCTGATAGGATGTACGCTGGCTTGTAGGGGAAAAAATCAAGGCTTGAGAATAAACCAGACAGAGTGCAGCGTTTAGGGCTAAAAGTGTTTACTTGTAGCATAAGGCAATAAATACAGATATAGTTAAGGCAATAAATGCATATGTTACATTATTGCAATAAGGAAAAACAAAAACAAACTTATAAGCAGAGATCCGTGTATTGATCCCAGGGCCAGAGCTCATGCCACGGCCTATACCCAAAGCCAGGCATAACTACGCACTGCCCAGTCCGCAGAAGTAGAATACATGTGAAGAACTACATGGCTAAAGACACAAAAATCAAGAAGCATAGAACACCATTTTGCATGTCTGTAGCTTGAATCATGTCAACTGGATTTCTATTTTCTCAGTGGAAATGTTTCGCTCCTTATCTACGGAGCTTCTTCAGTCTGAGCAAAGTTGGTAAGGGAATCCTAAATATGTTTCTAGGTAGCTGTGTGACCTTACACCTGGGGCTAGGTCATGGTTATATTGAGATGTTATTTTAAGTCCTTTTATCATCTAAAGGAGGATCGTTAAGATCACCATGCTGCTGTTGAGCTTGTGAAATGGTCTTAATCTTCCTAGGCACAGAAGACAAAGCAGGGAGGAAGATGGGGGAGAGGTTGTGCCTGAGGCCCCCACCTCTGTTCAAGGAAGGATTTTCCAAGTTGGCATAAATGGATTCCTTGACCCCTCTCTCAAACCACCTATCTTCTCTGTCTAAAATGTGAACATTAATGTCCTCAAATGAGTGTCCTTTTTCCTTTAGATGAAGATAAACTGCTGACTCTGGTCCTGTGGTGTTACTTCTCCTGTGTTGGGCCATCCTCCTGTACAAAAGTTGTTTGATGTATTGTCGAAGGCTTTCACGGCCGGAGTTCAATGGCTGTTGTGGGTCTTCCGGGCTGTGTGGCCGTGTTCTGGAAGTTGTGGTTCCTAACGTTTCGCCAGCATCTGTGGCCAGCATCTTCAGAGGGCAGGAGCACAGATAGAAGCAAAATCTCTGTGCCCAGGTAGAGTGGCATGAACATGCTCTCAAGCAAACGGGACACAAAATCCTATTTGAAAACACAGAAATACTGGACAACACCAAAAGCCACTACACCAGATTATACAGAGAAGCCATTGAAATTCACAAACACCAGCACAGTTACAATAAAAAAGAAGAAAGTTTAAAAATTAGCAAAACCTGGCTACCAGTCCTGAAAAACACAGCCTGCAAAAGGTCAACGAACTCAGTCCAACCACCAGGACATGGGAATACTTCTCACAATGAACATGCTAATCACGCTCATCAGCCACTCGTTAACATTTCAACACAATAAAAAACCCCACCTAATCTCCTATAATTTAGCTCTATAAATAGAACATTGCCACTCTACAGCCCACAACAGAAGACCCACAACAGCCACAAAAGTTGTTTGGTTTCTCCAATGTAGAGTTCAGAGCACTCCTCACTGCACTGGATTGCATAAACTACATTGCTTTTCTTGTGTTTTGGAGTTTGATCTTTGGGGTGTACAAGCCTCTGTCTCAGTGTGTTGGTGGGTTTGAAATATACAGGTATGTGGTGTTTGCCAAATATCCGTTTTATCTTTTCAGACACGCCAGCCATGTAGGGAATGACCAGGTTCTTTTGTTTACTCTGAGTCTCAGCCCTATCTGTCGCTGTTTTAGGTCTGGCAGATTTAGATTTGGTGAAGGCCCAATTTGGATATCCACAGGCCTTCAGGGCTGTTCTCAGGTGCTGATTTTCATTCTTTTCATTCCTGTGGTTATCCAAATTGGGCCTTCACCAAAATTAAATCTATGCTGTGAAGAATATCGGAAGCCACTTCTTTGTATCTCTTTTCTTTCTTTTCTATTTTTCTTTTTCTTTTGTTTCTTTTTTGCACTTTTAGCCTTCTCTTTGATTTCTTTCTTTTTCTTTTTTCTTCCTTACTATATATTGTTGTTTATTCGTTCAGTCGCTTCTGACTCTTCGTGACTTCATGGACCAGCCCACGCCAGAGCTTCCTGTCGGCCGTCACCACCCCCAGCTCCCCCATGGTTAAGTCTGTCACCTCCAGAATATCATCCATCCATCTTGCCCTTGGTCGGCCCCTCTTCCTTTTGCCTTCCACTTTCCCTAGCATCAGCTTCTTCTCCAGGGTATCCTGTCTTCTCATTATGTGGCCAAAGTACTTCAGTTTTGCCTTTAATATAATTAATTTTTATCTTACTTTATATATATAAAAAATTCCATTCCCACCCCTATGGGTTGTATGTGTCTTCCTCAACCTCATGTCCTCTACCAGAGGCCTGGGAGTTTGAGGTTCTGCGCAGGCTCTTAGCTGTTCCCAGCACTGCACTGCACTCTTCTGGACAGAGAGCTCTGATGTTGCTCCTGGGATCTGTTGGAGCCACTCTCCCAGCTTGGGAGTCACAGGCCCGAGTGCTCCCACCACCACTGGGACCATTTTGACCTTCACTTTCCACATCCTGTCTAGTTCCTCCTTCAGGCCCTGGTACTTCTCCACTTCTCTCTCTCTCTCACTCACACACATTATATCTATCTCTATCATCTCTATCTCTATCATCTCTATCTCTATCTCTATCTCTATCTCTATCTCTATCTCTATCTCTATCTCTATCTCTATCTCTATCTATCTCTATCATTATATCATCTATATCATCTCTTTCTCTCTCTCTCTCTATCTATATCTATATCTATATATGACTTTTGCTGACATCAGGACTGAAATGATGAGGCTTTATGGGAAGAATGAATTGCGCCTGCAGATAGCTGGCTGTGGCCTTGTTTTGGGTGAGCAGGCCCCTCCAAAGTGAGCCGGTGCCAGGGCAGCCCTTGCAGGGCTGCTGTGAGGAATATTTCAGCATCCGTTCGACAAGTTGCCCAACTTTGCTCAGAGTTGAACTCTGACTGGGCAGGTCCTTTGGAAGCGACCAAGACATGTCTGAGCTCAGTTATCTGGGAGTAGTTTGAGCTGGTCAGTGCAGAGGAAGTGGACAGGGTCCTCTCGGCTGTGAGCTCAGCCACTTGCTTTCTGGACTCATGCCCGTCCTGGCTGGTTAAGGTGTCCTGAAGGTGGCATGTGGTTGGGTCCAAGTGGTAGTTAGTGTGATGACTCCAACAACAATGCCCTAATAAACACGTCTTGCCTCTTTGTGGGAGAGGGTGGTACTGCCTGAATTGAACCAGGTGGTGGGTGATCCTTCTTAAGAGGCCATCCTTGGACCCAACAGTGTTGGACAACTTTCATCCAGCTCCAACCTTCCCTTTTTCAGGAAAGACTGTTGGGAGGATGGTTGGCGCTCAGCTGCAAAGGGCGCTGGATGAAGCAGATTATCTGGACCCTTTTCAGTCTGGGTTCAGGCCAAGGCACAGGACTGAAACGGCATTGGCTGCGTTTGCACGTGACCTTTGGGAAGGTCAGAATGGGGGTGGTGCCTCCATCCTTGTGCTCCTTGATCTCTCAGAGGCCTTCAGAACCATCAAGCGTGGTGTCCTTCTGGGGCTGGGAGTGGGAGGCACCGTTTTGCAGGGGTTCTCCTCCTTCCTCCATGGCTGGTTCCAGTCAGTATTAGTGGGGAAGGAGAGGTCGAGCCCCAGGCCCCTGCAATATGGGGTGCCCATGCGTTGATGATACCAGCTACACATCCGCATCTTCGGATGGGCAGGTGATGCTGTTACGGTGTTGACCGAGTGCCTGGAGGCTGTGGGGGTCTGGATGGGGAGGAACTGGCTCAACCCTGGAGAGACGGAGTGGCTTTGAGTTTTTGCCAGGGCTGGAGATGCGTCACCTTTGACTCTAGATGGGTTGGAGTCAGCTGGTGCACAATTTGGGGGTCCTCCTGGGATCGCAGCTGCTGCTCGAAGATAAGGTGGCAGCTGTGGCTAAGGGGGCCTTTGCAAAAATTCATCTTGTGCACCAATTGTTTCCTTTCCTGGATCCGAGGCCCTGCTCGCGGTCACTCATGCCTTGGCCTCTTCCCAGTTGGATTACTGCAATGCATTCTACATGGGGCCGCCACCCAGAAGTTACAACTGGTCCAGAGTGCAGCAGCACCCACAGTGCTTGGCGCCCCTAGGTTTGCCCATGGAACACCTCTGCTGTGCAAGCTGCACTGGCACCCATTTTTTTTCCAGCTGTAATTGAAGGTGCCGGTTATCACCTTTAAAGCCCTAGAGGGCGTGGAGCCAGGTTATTTGCAGGACCGCCTCTCCCTGAGAGTACCTGGCTATTTCACCTGTTGGACAGAGTGGGCACGTTCCAGTCCCTCTCCTTAAACCAGGGGTGGGGAACCTTTTTTATCCCAAGGGCCATTTTGACATTTATCACATCACTCAAGGGCTGGGGGGCGGGGTTTGCGGGTGGGAGCCAATCACGTGGAAGGGGGCGGGGTTTGCGGGCAGGAGCCAATCGCGCACACTGGGGGGCCGCCATGCCCACCATGCCTGCCTCCACGCCCGCCCCCATGCCTGCCATGCCCGCTGCTGCGCCCGCTGCCGCCACACCTGCCATGCCTGCCTCCATGCCCGCCGCCACGCTCACCATGCCCGCTGCCTCACCTGCTGCCGCCATGCCCACCATGCCCGCTGCCATCACGCCCCTGCCGCACCTGCTGCCGCTGCCATGGGCCACATCAATTGCTTTCACGGGCCTTATATGGCCCGCGGGCCGGATGTTGCCCACCCCTGCCTTAAACGTTGCCATCTAGCGGGACCCAGGAAGCATGTCTTTTCTGTGGCAGTCCCTGCCCTGTGGAACACCCTCCCCCTCGTATCCGGCAGAACCCCACCCCCTTAAAGGCCGTAAAGAGCTGGCTCTTCCCCCAAACTTGGAATAGGGTGAAATTGGAGCTGGAAGAGAGTGCCGTTGGCTGCATCAAGGGAGATTGGTTGTGGCCCCAGATTTCTTTGTTTCTGTTTCTGTTTCTGTTTTTTGTTTTTATTTTTTGTATGATTTTTGGCTTTATATAACTGTTGTCAGCCACCCACAGTTGTGGTTCTAAGATGGGGGGGTCATACAAGTCTTTTAAATAAATGAATGAATAAAATTTGGATGAAAAGGTGGAGAAAAGTTGTTGTATTTTTTATTTTGTGATCTGGAAGAATCTGGGTCATAAGCCTTAGTTTAAAGGGACAAGTTGAGCTAATTTTTCTCTCTCTTACCTTTGGCATCAGAAGGACTCCAAACATTAACATTCCAATTACCATATAAGGCTTATCTTTGTGTTTGTTACCATGTGAGGTATGCTTGCTTCAGCTTAGCTGAGCTGGGGCAGTCACATGCTGCTGGGTTGCTATGGTAAGTGATTGTTTATGTTCAAGAAGTTAAGTTGTATAAAAAGGTGATCCATTGTTAAGCCTAGAGACTGCTTATCTGTATCTATTCAAATGTAAGTTGTTTTTTTGCCTGCCTGTGCCTCTCTGGAGGTGAGATTGTAAATATGTTCTTTTGTTTTGAATAAATGCAACTATTTTTTTTTACTGCAAAAGACTAGTTTATTAATCTCTCTTTGCTAGCTTCTGAAACTCTGGACTTAAAAATAAATATTAAACAGGTTATGTGCCCAGCAGAGAAAGAAGCTAAAAATTAAATTATATAAAAATGAAAGAGAGGTCAGGAAAGAATTTCATTTGCATTTGAAAAAGACAAGTGAGCAAAAGCCAGGGAAGACTTTTATTTTGAAACTTCCTGGAGGCTGCAAAGCCATTTGTTTTGTTTGAATCACAAGCTTCGTGTTTTTCAAGCAAGGAGAAGAAATGGCTGCTGCAAGTTTATTTATTTATCTATCTATTTAATTTTTATCCCGCCTTTATTATTTTTATAATAAAAAAGTTACCAAGGTATGCCTTTAGAACGTCTTTCTGACACTAGTTATTTGAACTGGGCTTTGAAAATTGAGAGTTTTCTTCGAAGAGAAGACCTGTGGTCTCCTATAGGTGACCCAATTCCTCCAAATCCTGATTAAACTTGGCTGAGAAGGGATGAGAGATGTAAAGCTTTGATAATATTAGCTGTAGAAGATACTCAACTTGTTCATGTTCAAGGTGTGCAGACTTCCAAATAATTATGGGACTCTTTACGTAATTTATATATCAAAACTACAGCTGGAAGCAAAGTAACTTTAACCAAGAAGCTGTATAAAGCTATATACCAGAGCATGGTAATTTACCTGAGCATCTCCATATGCTTCAGAAATATTTTGTGGAGCTTCAGGAACGTGGTTTGGAATTCACTCCTCTCACAAAAGCCTACACCATTTTATCCTCGCTGAATGATTCTTGGGACACTTTGATTTGTACTATGGAGGGGATCCCTGAGGCTGATTTAACTCCATCATTTGTCTCTGCTCACCTACATGCTGAATGGGAAAGGAGACAAGAAAGAAATGCACCAATTTCTTCAGGAAAACTGCAACGTGAAAAGCCAAGAGAAAGAAAAAGCCTCGAGTTTCAAGCTTCTGCATTTGCAAGCAAGAGTTGCTTTCATTGTGGTTCTCCTGGGCATCTATGCAAGGACTGTGACCAGTTGTTCAAAGGTAAGAAGATTGAACAGAAGAATAAAGGAAGAACGAGAAAGAAAACTCTGCAAACTTCTCATATTGCACAGGTTGTTGAAAACTGTAATAATAAAGATATTTGGGTGTTGGATAGCGGAGCAAATTGCCATATCTGCAATAGTAAAAGTTATTTTTCATCTTTGTCTAAAACTAACTTAAAGATGCAAGATTACCTTTTAAGTTTTGGGGTGAAGCAGTATCCACTGCTTGTTATGTGCAAAACAGACTGTTTAACAGTGCAATTCAGGAAACACCGTTTCATTTGTTCTATGGTGTGAAGCCTAAAGTAAGTCATCTCAGAATTTTTGGAAGCACAGCTTGGGTGCACATTACAAAGTAGCTGAGGCACAAAGGGACTTCCAGAACAAAGAAAGCAATCTTTGTGGGGTATGAACAGAGCCAAAGGAGCTACATATACTTGGTAATCAATTAATAATCAGTAAAAGTGCTTCATTTGCTGAACAAAATTGGGACAAAATAAACTCCAATTCTTCAGTTGATTTACGTATCCATGTGGGAACAGCAAGGTTTTGCTGATGGTGATATGAGTGAAATAAATAAACCAGAGGAACGGCAAGCTGAACTGTCTGAAAAGACAGGGGTTTCTCAGGAAAATGGGGGGAGTCAGAATGTTAGTCCTGTCCTACCTCACAGGTCTCAAAGGTGTAATAAGAGGGTTCCACCTTCACATTATGAGGTGGATGTAGTGAAAGCATTTCACATTCACACAGAACCAGAATCTCTAGAGCAAATCAATGAGATGCCATCTGAAATTGCTAAATGCTGGCATGAGGCAATGCAGCAAGAATTAGCTTGTTTAAAGGAAAATAAAACCTGGACATTGGTAAATCTACCTCCAAATGAGCGCTGTTTGGATTGTAGATGGGTTTTCAAATTGAAAAAAGATGCAGATGGTAAAATTCAGAAATAAAAAGCAAGATTGGTTGCAAAAGGTTTTACTAAAAGAAAAGATGTGGATTATGATAAAACTTTTGCTCCTGTAACAAAGGGTGAAACCATCAGGTTGCTCTTAAAGGTTGCTGCCATCAAAAAGATGTATGTTTTTCACTATGATATTCAAACTGCATTTCTGTATGGTGAATTAGAACAGAAATTGTACATGCATCAACCTCCTGGATATGAACAAGGTAAACATCTTGTGTGTGAATTACAAAAGTCCATTTATGGTTTGAAACAGGCAGCTCATTGCTGGAATATCAAACTTGATGAAACTTTGCAAAAGTTTGGGTTTGAGAAAGGAATTGCTAATCCTTGTGTTTATGTAAAGAAAGATAAGCAAGATTTTATGTACTTATGCTTGTATGTGGATGATTTATTGCTGCTTACATCATCAGATAAGTAAAGAAATGCTTTTGAGGAATATATGAAAAATAATTTTACCCTGAAAAATCTAGGAATATACACCACTTAACACAGTCCCCAGCCAGGCGCCAAATGCATTCAAATAAAGCTCTTTGTGGAGAAAGTGGCCACTGCAATGGAAGATACACCTATCAAACAAGGTGAATAATGAAGACGTAGAAATATAAAAAGACCTAAGGCTACTAGACCCAGTAAAATATTACTGAAGTAAGTAGCAGAATATGAATTATAGAAACTAATTATTGATTGCACCCGGAGGCATTATCCTTCAGGTGATGTAACCCTACCAAAGGTGTAACTTTCCCAAGACACTCCTGGAATGGTTGCTAGAGACCACACGCTTATCTGTTCACCAGATTTATACCTCCAGGAGCAAAACACGAGGTACCTGGCCCCTTGCCTTCCATTCCCCCCCCAACAACCACCCCCTGTGGACGGAGAGAGAGTGGCTGGACCCCAGTTACTCAGGGAGCTCCCAGGGCAGAGGGTGGGCTGGAACCCAAGTCTCCCAGTCCCACCCAGCTGCAGCTCTTGGCTTCTGCAGACATTCTACCTGAGGGACCATCTCATCCCCATAACTTCAAACCGTCCCACTCAATTATGCAGAGAGGGCATGCTTCGGACCCCGTCGTTAAGGGAGTTTCACTTGGCGGGGTCCAGAAGGTGGGCCTTCTCGGCAGTGGCCCCCGCCCTTTGGAACATTCTGCCCCCAGAGATGAGGCAGGCCCCGTCGCTCCTATCCTTCCGGAAGAATTTAAAGACCTGGTTTTGCCGCCTCGCTTGGGATGGGAATGGGAATAGTTCCTCTTGGGGATGGCTGGTGCCATAGAGCCCTTTTAAAATATCATCTTATCGCCTATTGGATTTTATATTTAACTTATTAGTAATCTTGATGATTGTAGATTTGTATGATTTTATATTTAGTTATATTTATAAATTTTAATTGTTGTATTTGTAAACCGCCCAGAGTCCCCTTTGGGGGAGATGGTGCGGTGATAGAAGTTGAAAAATAAAAAAATAAAAAAAAATAAATTCTCACCAGCTGAGCCGTCGGCCTAACCGTATCTCCTTTTGACCGACTTGCAGCCTCATACATCTCGGCTCAATAGCAAGGTCCAGTGAATTCAGCCAAAGTAATGGGACTGTAGGTTATTTATTGATTGATCAAATTTATATGGCTCCCCATCTCACAAGAAGTGGCTCTGGGTGGCGTACAGCAAAAAAAAAAAGCATAAAACAAATGTGACAAACACGGTCACACTAAAAAAAAACAAAAAAGTTACACACGCACACACACACGCACACACGATTTGATCAGCAGTGGAGCCACCTCAAGATCTCAAGATTAACTGTGGCCAGAGATTTTATTTAGAGGGAATCAGAAGGAAGGCAGCTACTTGGTCAGTAAAAATTATGTTGTTAGTGTTTCTACCATATGATGCTGTAGTGAGTGAAGA
Source organism: Charina bottae (assembly GCA_023362775.1). Taxonomy (NCBI): domain Eukaryota; kingdom Metazoa; phylum Chordata; class Lepidosauria; order Squamata; family Charinaidae; genus Charina; species Charina bottae. The sequence continues at coordinate 4,704,526 of JALMGJ010000045.1, read as the reverse complement.
AAAGAGGTGATATTTTGAGAAGTGGTTCAAAGCAGCTAATAAAGAAATTAGACCAGAGATACCATGATCAAGAGAAGAAACCCAAGATGGTTTATGTTCAGAGCTCTTTTCTTCCCCCCGAAAACTATTGTTTGGAGATACTGACCAAAGAAGAGAAATTGCCTGCTTGCTGACTTCTGGACAATAGTGCCTGTAACTGTTAGGTTCATTGCTCAGGGAGTTCAGGATGAAAACGCAGCTGGGCTCTTGGCCCTTCTCCACAGGTATAAAGCTTCTCAACAGCCCGGAAGACCCACAACAGCCATCCTTCTCAACAGCCCTTCCCAAAATTTTGAAAAGCTTTCATTTTTTGCCATTACCAGTACAGTCAATTTTGGCTACATTATGCTCTTACGAATAGTATAATAATAGCATTCACTTATTAAAAAAAAATATTTTGCATAATAACAATAATAATCTCACTAGTTTCTGTTTTACATTCTTTCTATCACTACACTTGATGATCCCATAAAAACACAGGCATCTCCCTGCATCGGAGATTCCTATAGATTATTTAGGTGAGACTCTCATGTCTAGATTCCAGGAGTATGAAATTATGCCTGGAAGGGAGAAAAGTGATGTCCCAAATTCCAACCATGGTAGCCCCAGACCTCGCAAAACATTATTTTACTGCTACATCCAATAAACAAACGTTTCCGAGTTATCATCTCCTTTGTGCATCTGGCAGGCACAAAGAAAACCAGCCCTTGGTTTACAGGGTCGGTTCTTAGGATGGTGCCTGATGTGTTTCCAAAGTCACCAAGGCAATACAGTGGCTAGAAATGACTCACCAGCAGTGGGAGACGGAGGCAGTTCTCGAATGGAGCTGAGGAGCTGCTTCTTGTGAGGAGAAAGGGTTCAACAATGCAAGGAAGGAGATTATTTATCCAGCCTTCATGGGAACTCCAAGGGCATTTCAGGCAGAAATTGGCAAGAGAGGACCGGCTCCCTGTGCCCCAAGCGATGGAGAAGCTGAACACACCTCAAACTCCCATGTGGCTGTTTTTCAACTCCGTCCGTGCCTGCTGGAGTTTTTTCCCAAGGCCAGAAGCCTCCCAGGTCCTCTGTTAGAGATTGCTTGTATGGTCCCACAAGGAGGGTTTCAAGAGGGCAGCTGCTTCCTATGGGGGGCATAACACGCCCCACTGGCTGACTGCCTGCCCTTCTGTCCTCTAGAGGTTCTTGATGACCAACTCGGCTGGGGAGATTGGTTGGTTAGTTTTAACCAGGTGACATTGGGGAGGTAGTGCTCTTAGCCACCAAAAGTCTTCTAAACCAGTTGTGGATTGGGCAGGCGATCTTGGAAAGGGTTACTCTATGGCCTGGGCCAAAAGAAAAAAGAAAACTCAAACAATCCACCAGGGAACCTGCTTGCTCAACCTGAGTAATCAAGTGCCCTCAGAAATGGAACAGAGACTCCAATTGTCCTGTTTTGCCAAGCCTAAGAAGTCTAATCCAATGTCGAGAGTTGCCGTACGCCACCACGAGTCCGGATGATCGTTGACTCTCCCCAGCCCTGGTTACAAGGAGGGCATCAGGCACTGGTCCAGTTTTCCTTGCTGGAACTGGGTGAGCCGTGTGAGGAAGAGGAGCTTCTTCTGATGGGATGATTGCATATTGACCAGCAAGTACCTACAGTTTTGCTTGGCCTGCCGTATTTGATGAAGAGTCCGTGCCTCTGCAAAGGGATGAAGGCTGCCCAATTTCATGCAATCCTAGAATTACAAAGCTGGAAGCAGCATCCTCCAGAAACCACAATGACACCATATGTACAAAACACATGCAGGGATTTTTATCATGCAAAGGTCAGGAAGATGCACCTGCACTGTCTGATAAGTAGAAAGTATTACCTCTAACCTATTTACCTCTCCTGTCTAATTAATCTATCTGTAAATTCTGGGTATTTATTCAAACCCCAACAGTAATGGTATGTGGGAAAGACTTTGGGAGACGTGGCGAAGAGATGCTGCCCAGGGAATGGTCAGATAAGAGAGGGAATAGCCCTCAGCTGCATAATGGGAAGAGCAAGAGGCTCGGAAGGGACCCTCCCTAGCTTCTCAGGCTGTAAAGGAGATGGCGGGAGATTTGTACGTTCAGACTTGCAAGATTGATGCCAGCCTTACCAGGTAGACCAGGCAGGAAACACAACCAGATGAGCTAATTCTACTTTATTGTAAAGCTACATTAACAGAATCTTGCAAGTCTGAAAGTGCAATTCCCATGATTTGGAAGCTCTAAATCTGTTAATATAACCCAAAACTGCATTTCCTTTCTTTCATGGACCTCACACTGTGGACTCACGAGGTTGGAAATCAACTACTATTCCAAGACTTTTGTCACTAGTACCATTATCAAGCCAGGTATCATGGTTGCCTGCAGCCATCTCTTCTCCAGGCCAGCAACCACCACCTCTTTCTGGCTCCCCACTTGGGGCCACTTTGCGGAACTGCTGGTGAGCACTCTCTGAGCAACATTTTGAGCCAACTAAGTCTCCATTTTTGGAAGGAAAGAGGACAACCAGCAACAAGGTGGCTAGACTCAGTTATAGTGACGATGGGGGCACCATTGGAGACTTGAAGATTAGGGAGAGATCATCACGGCGAAAATCTATCTATGTGGTCAATAAGAGTCAGCATCCACTTGATGGCACACAAGCTTCCACATAATCTCCATACTATCCAGCCCATACCTTTGTAATCAACATACGGTGGGTCTTTTGCAAAATGTTTGCTGAGGATCAAGATACGTCTACAGCATTCCCAGAATCTACTAGGATGTTCTCTGGCAAAACACGAGATCAGACTAGTCTGACACTGTTCATGATAAATCCCTGCTGACTTTTGCTAGGTACCACTTTGCTTTCAAGGGACCTGCTGATCTGCTCTAGAATCTTCTCATGTATCGATGTGGCTCTTGCACAACCCTCTTGAACGCTGAGAGGAGAGGGGTCCAAGCTCACCAGGCAAAGACCCACATTCAGCCATAAGAAGCCAAGTGTCAATCTCCCTACACGTCAGCTCCATTTGCCTGTCATAGTTTCATACGTACACGCGTCAAGCATTGTAAGAACTTGACTCGTGTTTGCTTTTGGGCCAAAAGTCTTGCAGGAGCCGCTTGCCTTGACATTCCTGCCTTGGCCGTTTCCCAGTAAGACACCTGGACTGTTAACGAGCGTTCTGAAGGGAGGGGGCCGAACTGGAGTGAGAACTGGTTTGTTTTTAATTAGATAGTAAATGATGTCAGAGGGATTTTCAAAGTATGCGCACCAATTTGGCCATTTGAAGCTTTGCCTTTGCCTCATGTATTCTGATCCTTAATGAATCTTTTTAGCACGAGCTGACTGAAAGGTTTCTTGGTTTTGGGACCCTGATAGTGAGACTCACACCAAGAAACGTGGGATGGAGCAGCCTCCTCCCAGCTGGAAAACGGCTATTGTTGAACATACCCAGCCAGGACTGGGTGACGTGGCAGCCTGCCTGCCCTCCACCAAGGAGTTTGGACTCACAGAGCCAAATTAATGTATGACTTGGCAAAGGCCAAAACTGCTCTGTCCCTAACAAGAGCTACAATTTCAGCTTCTTTGGCTGCCCACCGTACGCATCTGCTGCAAGCCAGAATGACATCAAGTACATCGCACAAGCAAGCCGACTGCAAATTATGTGATTTGTTCCATTTAGGTGATGCGATTTCATCTGCCTTCTTTAAGCGCCATTCTCTGCCCCCCATCAATGAGCAACTTCACCCTTCCCCAGTCTGCTGCTTTCCAGGATGTTAGTCTGCCACCATGGCACTGGGGGGGGTGGGGGTGAAGGGAGGCCACCCTGTTGAAGGAGACTGTGCCGCTGGGCAGGCTTCCTGGGCCCCAGAAAAAGCACCTTCATGTGGTGGGACCATCTGAGGTGCAGTGGTGGAGGAGGTGTGAATGATCTCAAGAAGCCACACAGACCTTGAACAAGACAACAAACTTTATTCAGTCTATAAAATGCAGAGTTGTTGAGGAAATGGTGAGGCTGCACCTTAGTGGAAGATGATGAACACAAAGCAACAGCAGGGTTTGGGAAGGAAGGAAGGAAGGAAGGAAGGAAGGAAGGAAGGAAGGAAGGAAGGAAGGAAGGAAGGAAGGAAGGAAGGAAGGATTCCCTGGATAAAGAGAATGAGCAGCAGGCATTCACCCAGGGAGGTTCTGTTCCCAGACACCCCCCGCCCCGGGGTTATGAAGAACCGAGGCCATGCGACTCCAGCTCAGAGCCTCTGACCTGCTTCTTACCCCGCCAACAACCGAGGGCAGATGCAGAAACCGGGGCATGCATCTCTTGCAAGACGAAAAGCCTGACTGGGGAGAGGCGGGGGTGGGTGGGGGAAGAAACAAGGAAGCGGTGGGCCCCCTACCAGGGAAAATCAAAACAACGAGAACCCGTGGGCCTCCCCAAAGATCTTGAAGAAGCACCGAAGAGACGTTCTGCAGAAACCAAACACATCAGAGACCCTGAGAGTTCCTCTGAGGACGTCCTTGCGCCGGGCCAGGACTGAACCAAGGGCCAGGTGGTCGAAGGGCGCCTTTACTTATGGCTCCTCACACTGTTACAGAGGTGCGCAAGTTGACTCTGGAAGGAGAGGAACAGTGGCAGGTAATCAGAGCCCCTCCCACAAAGGAAATGCCGCCGGATTGGCACGAACACCCAGAGGGCCTTCCTCACCCCGCCGCACGGCTGGCTGCAACCGCTGGGCCGAAAGTGGCCATCTCTCCCTTCTGCCTCCCCCAGAGTAGGAGCCAGGATGGAGAGGGGCCGCCCTGCTCAAGAACGAAAGCTCAGGGAGCTGCGCAGGGCGGAGATGCAGCCTCTGCCCGCGCAGGGAGGAGGCACCCCGGCCAGAGCCCCCTCCCTCCCTCCCTCCCAGCTCTTCTTCTACCCAGCAAAGCTGCACTCGATCTGCCAACCTGCAGAGGCCCGAAACACCCACAGCCTTTTGCACCTGTCAACGCCCAGCGCCGTCATCGCATCAGATTCCTTTGTATCGGCCTGGGCTGTCGTTCCCCTGAGATCAGGCTGGCCCCGGCCCTGCCGGCCTTTTGGAAGGCCATTAAGAGCTGGCTATCCTCCGGGGGGTTAGGCGAGCCTGTGGGTTACTGTTGGCGGCCTGGCCGCCACGTTTTATTTCTGCTGCTGTTTCATGGCTCTAGTCATGGTTTGCCCAGAGCCGCTTATGCGAGATGGGTGGCTGTCTAAACTGGGTCAATCAGCGAATGCCAGTCCAGGCACCCCTGGGAATTAGAGGCCACCTCCAGGGAGACACCAGAGGTTTGGGAAGGCTGGTCAAACCGGACAAGGCCCCAAGGAATCCGGGAAGGGGGAAGCCGCTGGGTTTCCAGGAGTACCGGAGGAAGGAAAAACAGGCAACCTACCGACAACTTCTTCACGCTCCCCAGCGCCTGGGCATTCAGGCACATCAGGTCCCTCCTGGAGAACTCGCTGGCCCTTATCCGGATGCTCTGTGCAGAGAACGAAGGGCCGTTACTCCGGGGCAGGGGCAGGGCTCAGTGGGCACGGGGGCAGCTTCTCTGCAGGCGCGCAAGCTTCCCCAGCGCCTCCACAGCTGACCCATCGACTCGCCCGATTGACGCGGGAACCGCGATTTGACTCCCTCTCTGCGCCAAGCCAAAGCTGGCATTTCTGTCCTGAGAAACAGTAGCCCCCGAAGTCACTCCCGCCCCGGAGAGAGGTGGGAGGGCAAAGCCCCTCCTCGCTTGCTGCCACTCAGGGCGGAGGCGGGTTCCGCCCCCCCCCCCCCCCGGTGCCCGAAGGCCCCTCTACCTCTCCTCCGCCAATGGGCAGCATGAGGAAGACTTCGCTGCTGTCTGCCAGGGGGCTGCCGTTCACGGAGACGCTGAACACCCGCTCGTGGGCGGCAGGGGTCCGCAGGCCGGGCGTCTTGAAAACGCTGGGGGCAGAAGGGGCCAAGATCAGGGGGCCAGCCCGACCCGGAGCTTCCAGCACCCAGGGCCCTCCCTCGAGGCAGCCCTAGAGACCGGGCAGAGGGACTCACCTGGAGTCAAACTTGGCAGTGGGCGTGGGCGCAGGAGTGGCCGCTTTCGCAGGGGCCCCACGGCTGGCCGGAGTGACGAGGTTCACTTTGCCGGACCTGCTAAAATACCGCAGCAGCAGCAGCCGGCTCAACGGCCAGTTCGGGCCTGGGCCTCCAGGCCGGCTGCCAGAGCTCTAGACTGGAACTCTCGGCTCGAAAGGGCCTCGAGGCCATCAAGCCCACCCCCTCGCTCCGTACAGGATTCCAATTACGGCGCCCCCACGAGACGGCCGAACGCTGCCAGGGAGGATAAGCCCCCCGCCTCTCTGGGTCACTGGTTCCATGGACAGGATGCATTTATTACTAGGGACCTCCTATAATTTAAATCAGTGGTTTTGTCCCGCCCTCTAGAAGGAAAGGAAAGAGGGGAGGCACCTTGGAGGTCTTCTATCCAGCCCCTGCCCAGGGCAGGGACCCTCCAGCCGCCCCAGAGAAGTGGCCGCAGTCTTCTCTTGGAAACCTCCAGTGATGGAGGACCCACAACTTCAGGAGACAGGCTGTTCCGTTGCTTAATAGGCCAGCCAGGAAATTCCCCTTTAGTCCAAGCGGATCTCTCCCTATGGAGCTTCCACCTACTGGTTCTTGTCTTACCCTCAGGGGCCGGGGAACAGACCTCCTCCCTCTTCACTGTGACGTCCCTCCACGAGACAGGCTGCTACCGTCTCCCTGCGCCCTCTCTTCTTTAAGCTAAATACGCCCCGCTCCTTTAACTGCCCTTTGAAGGATTTGGCCCCCCATCACCTTCCTTGCTCTTCTCTGCAGCCTTTCCAGTTCCTCAGCGTCCTTTCTGTACTGGGGTGACCAGAGCTGGACACACAGTGCCAGATGGGGTCTGACCAGGGCAGCATAAAGCGGTTCTATCCTTTCCGGCGATCTTGACCCGATACCTCTGCCATGCAGCCCCAAACGGCAGTGGCTTTTTTGGCAGCTGCAGCACACGGCCGCCTCATCCTTGACCTGGGGTCTACCAGGACCCCCAGATCTTCCTTGCAAGTACCACGTGGACCTTCTTCTACCCGGCATCCTTTAAGGGACCTGAAGAGCGTAGGGTACCTCTCCTCAGCGACCTTCCCACACCCAGCGCCTTGCACCCCGCTTCGCAGGGCTTCGTTCAGCCTATCTCAGTCTCACCAAGACTTTTGCAAAGTTCGCAACCGAAACAAGCCCGGGGGGGGCGGGGTCTCACTGCAGTAGACTATAGAGTGGAATTAGGGCTTCCTGGGATTTGGAAAGTGTATCTCTGTTGATGACGCCTAGACTGCATAACGCACTACTGGTTCGTGGCCAGCCTGCACTCAGCCGCCATTCCTAGGTCTGTTTCACAAGCATTACCACCAGCCAGATACCCCCATCCTATACCTCTGCACGCGACCTCTGTTTCCAGGTGAAAAACTTTGCATCTGTCAAGTCTTCAGTTGCATTCTTGTGTTTTCAGCCCTTTTACCTGCTCCAGCAAGACGGCTTTGGATGTTCTGTCTTAACCCACCCAATCTGAAACTCTTGGCGGGCATTCCCGCCACTTTTATCCAAAGCCCGATGGAATCCAGGCTGATCTCTTCAGGAGAGAGACACTCGCAATCTGGGACACCATCCAGACATTTGGGAACACAAACCCCATCAGCCACAATCAGTGGGCTAACGGTCAAGGAGGTCCTGATGCCCCCAAATGGGAAGGCTCCGGGTTGCCCCCGCCCGTTACCTTTTACGGAAACGCGTGGACATGGACGAAGGGGGGCGGCTCCTCTTGGACGTCGGGGGCCTTTTGCTTGAGGCCTGCGCCTGGAACACACAAGCAGGGGGTGACTAAGCCTCCTTCGGCCACGGGACCCGTCCTGGGTGACCAGGGGCCTCGCCCAGGGCCTGCAAGCCCCCCTCTTCCGAGGCCGCAGGTTGCCCGTCTCCGGGCTGCAGGGGACTGGACAGGGAGCGGTCCCTTCCCAGACAGATGCAGGGCCTGAGTCTCCGGGTGCAGCGGAAAAGCTCCGCCACTCAGGCCAAAGTGGAAGTTTTCGGACGGACGGAGAAACTTGCCTTCCCCGGCTTCTGGTGCTGCGTCTCGGGATCCTCTGGGGCTCCCGCAGCCTCCTTCTCCTGCCTGGACCTCTTGCCCGCGGGAAGGAGCGGTGCCCCCGTCTCTTCCTCGATGGTCTCGATGGCCTGCTTGACCTTGGCTGGGGGCAGAGAGAATGTCAGGGGGGGCGCTCTCCAGAGCTCTGCAGGCTGTCTCTGCCCGCCCGGCCCCAGGCCCCTGCCTGACCTTTCCTGCCGGTCCGGAGGGGGGTCTGGATCGCCTTGGAGGCCAGCTGGGTGATTTCCGCGATGTCCAGCTCGGCCTGGAGGGAAGACGAGAGGGGCGGGGAGCTCGCGGGCACGAAGACGGGCGGGCCGGGCTTCCTCAGCCCCAGCCGGGCGCGCCCGGAGCGCCCTCGCTTCGCCTCCCACCCCCCCGGAAGACCCCCGGGCTACTCACTGACCGAAGCGACCTTCTCCAGGGCCTTGTCGCTGCCTCCCAGGGCTAGAGAGAGGGAGGGGCGGGTTAGCACGGGGGGCGTGGAGGGGGCGTGGAGGGGGCCCGGGACCCCGCGCGGCTCGCCTACCCAGGAAGCCGATCCAGTTCATCTCGCGCAGGGCCAGCGGCAGCCGCAGCAGCTCCAGGTTGTACAGGTTGCCCACCTCCTTCTTCAGGCTCTCGCGCGTCGCCCGCACCTCCTCCAGGCGCGCCCGGACTGCAAGGGGAGGGGGAGGGGGAGGGGGAGGGCCGGTCAGGTCAGGGCCGGCCGCTTTCCCCCAGCCCCGGCCCCGGCGGCCCCCCGCCCGGCGCCGCCCCCCCCTCACCCTCCCGGTCGAAGTCCTTCAGGAAGGCGTCCACCCGCCTGCCCCGGGCCGAGGGCTGCGGCGCGCCTCGGGTCGGCGGCCTCTTCCTGCCGGGCGCCATCGGGGAAGTGCGCGGGCGGGACAGCGGCGTTCAAACGGCGGCGCCGCCCGCGCCCGGCCAATCAGGAGGAGGGGCGGCCGGCTCCCGGCGTGCCCCGCGCAGGAGGGGGCGGGGAGGGGCGGGGCCGCGACCGAAGGCCCCGCCCCGGCGAGAGAAGGCCCCGCCCCGCCCTTCCCCGGCCCGCTCCGCTCCCCGCGGCTCCTCTCCCCCCTCCGCGGTCCATCCGCCGCGCGCCGCGACCCCAAGCGGGCCCGGCTCTTCGGCCCTCCCGCTCCGCCGGTTAAGCCGGCCGTGCCCTCTCCGCGGGCAGCCTGGCCGCCGCCGCTCTCACCCGCAGCGGAACCGGCCGGCCCGGGGAGAGGGGAGCGGCGCCGCAGCCGGCCGCCCCGCAGCTCCACGAAGCAGGGCCGGTCCTCCTCCTGCGCCGGGGTGCTGCGGGGGAGGGAAGGCTGCCTGTCCTCCAGCCTTCCGGAGAGCGGCGTGCGCGGATCCGCTGGACTTGCGCGGGTTTAGAGGCTGACCCGGGCCGGGCGGGGCGGGGTCACCACGAAGCGGGCACGCCGCTGGCACCAGGATGAGCCGAGCCGGGCCTGGGACCGGCCGTGCCGAGGGGAGCAAGCCGGGGCCGGCCCCGCTGCGGCGCCCCCCTCGCCGCCCGTCCCGCCCCTGCGCCCGTGCGCGGCTGGGAGCGAAGGGGCAGCCTGTAGGTCGGCCGCGGCCGCAGCGGGTGGCAGCCCCTGCCCGGGTTTGAAGCTCGGGGGTCCGGCCCTGGTGGCTGCTACCTGGGCTGTCTGTCAGCTGGGCTGGGAAGTGGGAGAAACGCCCGGGGGAAGGGGGCCCTGAGAAAACCGCCTCGCCCTCGCCGCCAGCCAGGAAGCCTGCAGGGGTTGGGTGTGGCTGGGAGGGGACCCCGCACTTTCTCCTCGACCACCCCAACGGCCGCAGAGAAGCCGCAGCGTCTGCGGAGCGCTTCGTGGCCACTTAATTCGCGTTGTTGCGCTGGGGCGGCCGCTTCAGTTGGCGAATCCGCTTCCCCGGGGGATCGAGCCGAGTTCCGTCCAGGCAAATTGCCCCACAGCCCAAAGAACTAGCAAGGAAGCCCCGTTCGGTGGAGTCGGGAGCCGGGCTTGCTGGCTCCAGACCAAGCAGGGTGAGCTGCCCCGCTTTCCCCCCACCTCTGGGCAGAGTGGGAGAATCGGACGGCGATGCCATGCCAGGACCACCCGGCTCCCTCTGCCGTGGCTTCCCATCCCTGGCGTCTCCCCCGTGCCCGTGCTGGGGCAAGGCGTACTCGGGGCTTAGACGTCTCCCCCCCCTTGCCTCCCCTGGAGCTTGTCAGGCGCTTGCAGAGGTGGGCCTGGTGCTGAAGTGTGCCAGCCCCTGCGATACCAGAGACCGGCCGCTCTTATCAGAGACTGGCAGCCTCTTCCCTGCCGATGCCCCTCGGAGCTCTCCCCACACAGCCGACAACTTTTCACTGCAACATTTGAGGTGTTCTAAGTCTTCTCCCCTTTGCAGGAACCGGAAACATACATTTTTCGTCTTAGAATATGGCTACCACATTTCCATCATATCTTAAAATCTTCCCCAAGTTTTTCACATAGGGGAGAAGCCTGGAGTAATGCACACGTGTGCGCGCACACACACAGAGACACACAGACACACTAGCCAATGCTAGAACCACAAACAATAGGTATAAATTGCAGGTACCTGGATTTTGCTCAAACCTTTTTTTAATCCACTCGTGTCCGATTCTCGGCAGCTGCCTGGACCAGTCCCTGCAGTTTTCTTGGCCTGGTTTTTCAGAAGTGGTTTGCCATTGCCTCCTTCCTAGGGCTGGAAGACAGGGACTGGCCCAAGGTCACCCAGCCGGCTTTCACGCCTGAGGCGGGACTAGAACTCTCAGGCTCCTGGTTTGCCATTGGCTCCTTCCTAGGGCTGAAAGACAGGGACTGGCCCAAGGTCACCCAGCCGGCTTTCACGCCTGAGGTGGGACTAGAACTCTCAGCCTCCTGCTTTGCCATTGCCTCCTTCCCAGGGCTGAGAGAGAGTGACTGGCCCAAGGTCACCCAGCTGGCTTTGTGCCTAAGGCAGGACTAAAACTCGCAGTCTCCCGGTTCCTAGCCCAGTGCCTTCACCACGACACCAAACTGTCTCAGCTCAAGCGTGGGGAAGTTTTTCTGATGGAAAATCTACAATAGTGGAAGAGTCCACCTGTGGAGGTTGTGGGTTTTCCATTCTGGAGAAGAGGCTGGACAGCCCACTCTGTTTTTCCCGCACATGGCAGAGGGCCGGACTAGATGATCTATATGGTCCCTTCCAGCTCTACAGGTTCATGGTTCTTTGGAAATCATGGAGGGGGGGGGTTACCCTGTGGCCTGCAATAGCCCTTATTCCTCTCCCTAACAATATGCATCCATAGCCTTTGGGTTTCAGCTTGTGCAGCCCTGGTCATTTCCCCCTTGGATGCAATAAGCGGAATAGCATTCCATTTTCCAGGACCCCTTCCAAACACAGCCGTTCTTGTGCTCTCCTGCCTCTTGCCAGCTTGGTCAACCACTGGTAGCCCTCTTGGGTTTTCCATCCACTTCTTCTGTCCTCCCCCCCCCCCCGCCCGCCAAATGTTGCGGAGGGAAGGATGGAAGAGCAGAAGAAGGTGACCTGAACCAGCTGGCACCCATGTATTATTTGGAGCTAGTTCCTCCGCCGCCGCCTCTTCTTTCAATGACCCCCAGCCAGCAAGGGTGCTGCCATTTCTGTGGCAATTCCAGGCGGTGGCAGCGGTGGTGGTCGTCATATTCACCAACACAATGCTATGGTTACTCATTATTTATTTACTGGACTGACGCCCCCATTTTCTCCTGTAGTGAATATTCACGATGGCTGACCGATTAAAAACAAAACAAACAAAAAATAAAACCAATCCAAATATTGAAAAACAGGTTAACTTTCAAAATAATAATAATAATAATAATAACAACAACAACAATAAAACAAGTACAATTCTTTAACAACCGAAGTAAGCACCAAACCTTCCTACAGATTTCCTGGGCCCAGAGGGCGGGGGCAGAGCCGAAGCGCCAAGGCGTCCTCTCCCTCCTGCCTGCCAGGAACGCGGGCCTCCGGGGGCACCTCTTTCAAAGGAAGGGCTGCTCCTGCTGGAGGGCCTTCCAGCTCCGGAGTCCGTCCCACGCAGCATCGATGGTCAAGGCCCCCGTGGCCCACCCACCAAAGAAGCGAGATCGGCCTGGATTTTAGAAAAACAGAATGTGTAAGAGCAAATCTCTAGGCTGGTTGCAGTGAATCAATTAAGGCAGTGTCCCTTGGAACGCTTTCGCCCGCTGCGCCCACTCCTGGGCCACGTTGCCTCTCCTCGCCTGAACTATGCGCCTCCTCTCTTTCTGCCTCTCCTACCTACCTAGGAAGCTGGGCTGCATCACCCCATCTCCTTAGTGCCTGCACTCAGGTCCCCCCCCCCCCCCTGCATCTCTGCAGAGTTAGGAGGTTGTGCTCCAGTGACCGGGTTCACACTTTAACGTGCTCGGCGGAATAACCTGCTCCTGGCTTTGCACAAGTCACAAAATTATGGACTAGGCAATTAGAATTGTGGCCTCTCAACCGCTCCTGAGTTAAGTCTGAAGAGGCCACCCAGCCTCAACTCAACTCAGGCTCAACTCAAGGAAATGGCAGACTTCAGGGCTAGAAATGGCAGACTTCAGGGCCATCTTTTTAAAAAAATATTATTACAGTAATACTTTTATTATATTGTTATAAAACTTACATAATACATCATATTATTTTGATACCATCATATTATTTTGATACAGTGGTATTTGTACATTGTTGATGAAAGATTATTAACACTCTAAATAGTTTGAACCATTGAGGATTCAAAAAAAATTTATCCATCTTAATTATGGTTTAAAATGTCAGGGTTAATAAGAGTAGGATTAACTGACTTTTTCATCCAAAACTGAATGTAACAATAAAGAACTGCTGCAGGTTTCATCAAAATATTTGTGGTACTGTACAATAAACTGTGGCTTGAATCATGTCAGCTGGATTTCCATTTTCTCAGTAGAAAAGTTTCACTCCTTATCCAAGGAGCTTCTTCAGTCTTCTTCAGAAGAAGCTCCTTGGATAAGGAGTGAAACGTTTCTACTGAGAAAATAGAAATCCAGTTGGCATGATTCAAGCCACAGACTGTTCCACCTGGATGACTGAGAACCTTCATCGACATACTGTACAATAAAGGTTTTGGTCTTAAGCTGATTACCTGGTGTTAAAATCTCCACTGTATTGTTACTTAATATTGTTTGTGCATATTGAAGAGGAAAAGAGAAGGTAAACAATGCAAATTTGACAGCAATTAAAGTACCAATAGATAAGAAAAGAAAACTGGAGAGCCAGTTTGGTCTAGTGGTTAAGGTTCTGGGCTAGAAACCAGGAGCCTGAGAGTTCTAGTCCCACCTGAGGCACGAAAGCCAGCTGGGTGACCTTGGGCCAGTCCCTGTCTCTCAGCCCTAGGAAGGAGCCAATGGCAAACCAGGAGACTGTGAGTTCTAGTCCCGCCTTAGGCACGAAAGCCAGCTGGGTGACCTTGGGCCAGTCCCTCTCTCTCAGCCCTAGGAAGGAGTCAATGGCAAACCAGGAGACTGAGAGTTCTAGTCCCGCCTTAGGCACGAAAGCTGGCTGGGTGACCTTGGGCCAGTCCCTCTCTCTCAGCCCTAGGAAGGAGTCAATGACAAACCAGGAGACTGAGAGTTCTAGTCCCGCCTTAGGCACGAAAGCCGGCTGGGTGACCTCGGGCCAGTCACTCCCTCTCAGCCCAACTCACCTCACAGGGTTGTTGTTGTGGGGAAAATAGGAGGAGGAAGGAGTATTAGGTATGTTCCCGCCTTGAGTTATTTATAAAAAAAAATAAAGGCGGGATAAAAATAAATTAAATAAATAAATAAATAAATAAATAAATAAATAAATAAATAAAACAAATAGGGGAGGGGGAAGGAAAAAAGAAAGACTATTCAGTTCCTGACTTCCCCATTTTTTGTGCTTCTGCTAATTTGGTTTTTATAAACATTTGGGCCCCCTCAGAAGCCAAACCATAATAGTTTGCCATGCTGCTGGTATATTGTATGTATGTCAACTGTTCTTGCTTTAATGTGGTTAAACGTCTTTGTGATTATATACTATTTTGCCATTGCTGCACATTCTCCAAATTTAAGTTCCCATCAGTCAGAATTGTGTCTTTCTTCCAGTAATGGGCAAAATTTCTTTCTCACTGAAAGAGAAGGCCAAAGTGGTCCCAGTGGAAGTAGGAGCACTCGGGGCCGTGACTCCTAAGCTGGGGGAGGGGCTCCAACAGATCCCAGGAGCAACACTGGAGCTCTCTGCCCAGAAGAGTGCAGTGCTAAGAGCCTGCACAGAACCCTCAAACTCCCAGGCCTCTGGCAGAGGACCCGAGGTTGAGGAAGACACATACCTGGATCCAGGAAGTTAACATCTCTAGTTCTGGATGGGGTTGCACTACCCCACTCAGACTCAGTGCGGAATCTGGGGGTCCTTCTGGACACACAGCTCCTGCTCGAAGAGCAGGTGGCAGCCGTGGCCAGAAGGGCCTTTGCCCAGCTTTGTGTTGTGCGCCAGTTACGCCCTTTCCTGGATCAGGATGCCCTCCGTACAGTCACTCATGCCCTGGTCACCTCCCACATAGACTATTGCAATGCGCTCTACATGGGGCTACCTTTGAAGAGCATCCGGAAGCTGCAACTGGTCCAAAATGCAGCTGTGCGCACAGTTCTTGGTGCCCCAAGATCGGCACATGTGACACCTCTGCTGCGCCGGCTGCACTGGGTGCCAGTATGCTTCTGGGTCCAATTCAAGGTGTTGGTTGTCACCTTTAAAGCTCTGCATGGCATCGGACCAGGCTACCTGAGGGACCATCTCATCCCCATAAGATCGAGCTGTCACACTTGGTCATGCAGAGAGGGCATGCTGCGGACCCCGTCGGTAAGGGAATTCCACTTGGCAGGGTCCAGAAGGCGGGCCTTCTCTGCTGTGGTGCCCGCCCTTTGGAACATTCTACCCCGGGAGGTGAGGCAGGCCCCATCGCTCCTGGCCTTCTGGAAGAACTTAGACCTGGTTCTGCCGCCTCACCTGGGATGGGAAGGGTAACAGCTCCTCCTGGGAATGGCTGGTCCCATAGCGCCCTTTTAAGAACAATTTTATTGCCTCTTGGATTTTATCTTTAATTTATTTGTATTTATATGTATATGTATATGTATTATATTTTTACTTATTTTAATTATTGACTCTGTAAACCGCCCAGAATCCCCTTCGGGGGAGATGGGGCGGTGATATAAATTGAATTATAAATAAATAAATAAACAAACACACACCTACCTACCTACCTACCTACCACCCATAGGGGGGAGGAAGGATTTATTTATTTTTAACTCTTTTTTTAAAAAAGATTTTCCACAGAGTTAAAACAATACAAATTTTAAGTTAAAGGTAAGAGAAATCGAGAAAAGTAATAGACAAGTGAAAAAGAAATAAAGAAAAAAAGATAGGAAAAAGGAAAAAGAAAAAAGAAAAAAGAGTAATAAAAAGTGGCTTCCAGTCTTAACAGCAGTTATACTGTAAGTACATTTATAGTTTACCCTCTCTTTCTAAGGTTACATCAGTTTCCTTCTTTCCATAATCTACCCTTTCTAATCATCAAATCCATAAATCATCAGTTCATGTTTTTCTTTTTTCAGCAAAATGTCCATAAGGTGTTTCCAGTCACTAATAAATGTAGTAATTGAACTTTCTCTTATCAAACAAGTTATTTTGGCCATCTCTGCTAGTTCTGTCATCTTCACCAACCACTTCTCCATTGTGGGTGTTTCAGTCTTTCCGTTTTTGTACATATAGTGGTCTTGCAGCAGTGATCATATATAAAAATAATCTTCCATGGCATTTCCAACATTTATTACTGTATAATTTGTCTATCTTAGTTATTATTGATGGAGTTGTATAACATCTGTAGAATATTTTGTACCACTTTTCTTTTAAGTTATAGCTTGGTGTAAATTTTACAGGTTTAGTCCATAATTCTCCCCACTGTTGCGTTGTGACTATTTCTTTAACATTCTGCATCCATTTTATCATACAGGTTTTTTGTTTCTTTGTTCTGTTTCTGTGTCATATCTGAGCAAGTTTATATATTCACCCTAACATATGGTGTTGGTTTTATATAGGTGTTTCAAATTCTGTCTTTTTTCTTAATATCCCTCCTTCATTCTTAAGATCTGATTTTATCCTTCCAGCAATCTGTAAATACATCGACAGTGGTATATTCCAGCCTTCGCTGAGCAATCCTTGCTGTGTCTTTAATCTGTTCGTAGAGTCTGAATGAACCATGTCCGCATATGTAATTACATATTTCTTGCTGTAGTTATCTCCAACACGGAAAGCATTTGAGGGTGAAGCCAGAGGTGAAATTGTTGGGCTTATTATTCCCTTTGCAGAATTCCACACTTCTATCATACTTTGTCTAATAACTTGTCCTTTAAAATTTTTATTCTCCTTTGTGTCTCTGCACCATGAATATCTATTACTTCCAGTATTGCCGTTCTACTGTTTGGGAATTTTATCCATGACAGACGACTTGCTTTATGGTGCAATTTATTGTGTGGCCGTTGCTACATTGGCTTTATGGACAATATCGCCAACACTACCTGTGCTTGACGGTGGCCTTCCTCCCGGGTGGCCTGGCTGCCAACTCCAAACCAAATCCGAAACCCTGGTTCCGGATGGGCGTTTCAAGCCAGCCGAGGTGCCCACGGCTTCAAGCACAAGCACCCCTGTGCCTGGGGCTCTTCGAGGCGTTGGCATTTTTCTCCCTTGCCCACCAGTTTGGCCCCGATGCTCCCCTGCCCTTTCTGTTTCCTCACGCTCTCCATCCTCTGCCCTGGGGTGCAGCACCTGCCGATCCGAACACCCGTCCTTGACTTGCTCTGCCTCCATTTTATCTGCGAAGGGGCTGCCCAGCGTCTTGATGCGAGGGCATTGGTGGGGCAGGTGGCAGGATCTGAATTCTAAGGACTTCAGCTAATTCAATTTTTGAAAAGTTTTGACTTTCAAAATTATGAAGATAAGATGAAAGCCACCCCCACCCCCCCAATACAGAATTACCCAACACTGCAGGGCCCCCGGCTGCTGCTGCTGCTTCCTGACGCACGAAGGGGCTGGGCGCTGCAGGCGGAAGAGCAGGGGAGGCGCCCGGAAACACCCCTGGCAGCTGGCATGGGGCCAAAGGCTGAGGGCCAGGGGGACCCCGGGGTCAAGAGCCCCCTCTCACTGCCTCTGATGCGCGTCACCACCTCGGATAGTTCCCCTTCCCTCGATCGAGGTTGTTGATGCAAAGACTTGGTGTTTGGTAGTGTTGTTTCCATTTAGAGTAAGCCCAGCGCCCACCACCATCCCCCTTTCAGGGAGGCTGGGTGGAGAGGGCGGAACTGGCCCCGAGCCCCCACTGAGCCTGGGTCTCCCCACTCCTAATGGCCCCGACGCGGACCCCGAGCCTTCACCCCCTCCCACCTCCGTTCCAAGGCGCCTCTCTGGACAGCGGAGCGCAGGAAGCGGCGGCGGGCCGGCCGCACAGCCCCCCCAGACCCTGCCGTGCTTAGAAAGGTGCCCAGCCGGGGGAAAACTTCCCTGCCGCCCGGGAAGCGGCGCAGCAGTGGCTGACCCTGCTTGTCGACGGACTCGTGCCGCGATGAAGGGGACGGCTTTGCAGAGACCGGTCCGGTCTCGCACACCAACGTCCAGGCTGCGGGCCGCTCGTCCAGGCGCCCGTGAGCTTTCTGGAAGCCTGGGAGACGCTCCGGCCCCCACCGGCGCTCCCAGCGCGCCTGAATCCCGGACGAGGCCGGCCGGGGCAACGGCAGCCCGCCAGGTGGCCGGCCGGGGCTGCCCGCGAGCTCCCGACGCCCGCGCGGCGACGACCCAGCCGAGCTCAGCCAGCCCCAAGGAAGCCCCCCAGGCCCCGGAGCGTGGCGGCTGCCGAGCTCGCCCAAGGAGGGCGGCCCAGCCAAAGCCCGACGCCGCTCCCCGGCAGCTATCTCGGCCTCCTGCTGGCCCGGCAGAGCCACACCCCGGGCAGGCTCCCACCGCCCCGCCCCGCCCCACCACGGCTCCCCCAGGCGAGGCGGCGACCTTTCCCGGCAGGCAGGGAATAAAAGGCCGCCGCAGAGCCGCCGCGGGCAGCGTTGTGCGCTTCCCTTCCTGCAGCCCCGAGAGCAGCGCGTATCCGCAGCCTCCACCATGGTCAACTGGACCGCCGAGGAGAAGAGCACCATCAGCTCCTTCTGGGCGAAGATCGACGTGGCTGCCATTGGCGCGGAGAGCCTCGCCAGGTAAGCCCGGTCTGGGGGGGAGGGAGGGGGAGGGGGGAGGCCGACCGCCGGAGCCTGACCGTCCCCTCCGCCGCCCCGCAGGCTGCTGATCGTGTACCCCTGGACCCAGCGCTTCTTCTCCAACTTCGGGAACTTGAGCAACGCGGCGGCCATCTCGAGCAATGCCCAGGTCAAGGCCCACGGCAAGAAGGTCTTCACGGCCTTCGGAGACGCCGTCAAGAACCCGGAGAACGTCAAGGAGACCTTCGGCAAGCTGAGCGAGCTGCACTGCGACAAGCTGCACGTGGACCCCGTGAACTTCAAGGTGGGGCGGCCATTGCCCTGCCCTCCGGGCTGGCCGGAGGGCCCCGGCCCCGCTGCGCCAGCCCGGCTCCTACCCTGGCCGCCCGGCCCGCCAAAGGGAAGGGGCAGGGGGGCGGGGTACAAGGGCACAACCTTGGCGACTCGAAGATGTGTGGACTTCTACTCCCAGAATTCCCCAGCCAGCGACGCTGGCTGGGGAATTCTGGGAGTTGAAGTCCACACATCTTCAAGTCGCCAAGGTTGAGAAACGCTGCCTCGGGGCTCTGGACCAGCGGGCAAGGGCGCCTTCCTTGCACAACCTCCGGCCTCCTGCACTCCCGGTTGGCTCGTTCCTCGTTCTCATCCCTTCCTTCCCGCTTTTCTGTGGGGAGGGGGCGGCTGGCGGCTGGCCGGGCCCAGAGCCCCCCCTCCGCAGCCAGCCGAGGCTTCACACCGGCCCTTTCTCTTCCAGCTTCTCGGCGACGTCCTGATCACGGTGCTGGCGGCCCACTTCGGGAAGGAATTCACCCCGCACGTCCAGGCCTGCTTTCAGAAGCTGGTCGGGGTGGTGGCCCACGGCTTGGCCCACCGGTACCACTGAGCCTCCTCCGGGAGCGGCCGCGCCCGCCCCTCGTCGCCTCCGGGGGAGCCCTTGCAGCCCCTGCTAACCTGCTCAAGCAATAAATGTCACCTTTTGCAGACTGAACAGACTCTGTCCGTGGCTTTCGGGGGGGGGGGTTGGCGGGGGCGGCGGCGGGGGGGGGGAAGAGAAGCGACGTGGGGCGGGGGGCTTGCTGCGGCCGGGGTCTCCCCCCTTCTTCGGGGCAGCGCGAGGAGCTTGAAGCCACAGAAGGGTTCAACAGAAGGGAAATCCCGGCGGGCGGGGCGGGAGCATCCTCGGGAAGGAAGGCGACTGGCCGCTCACAAGCGCGTCTGCTTGGAGGATGGGGGGACGTTTGAGGTTTCGCTCCAGCAAAAGCCCCCCGCCTCCTCAGTACCTGAAGCGCTGCACGCGAGGCCGTCGGGACAGGTTCCAACGGGAAAACCCCGCTGCGCGCTGGGGAGGGGCGAGCGTCAGGCCCACCCTCCTGAGGCTGGCTTCTCGAACGCCGCCGCCCCTGCGCCTGCACCTGCCCCGGCCACCCCCTGAGCCTGGCAGGTGGGGCGGGGGCCCTTCTCTTCCCGAGCCCGGCGCCGCCGGGTCCTCCCTTTCTGGCCAAGGCGCCCTCCCCATTTCAAAGGGGGGCAGCGGGAGAAGGGAGAATCTCCTGACCTTCTCTCAGATCGGAAGCAGCGGGGAAGGGGCGTCTGTATTTGCCGCGGGGACTTTTTCCCCCAGGTGGGGTGGGGGGTGGGCAGGGGGCTCTCTTCCTGCACAAGCCGGCTTGTGGTCAGTTGCAGACACTTAGATCTATAAGGGAAAACGTATAAAAGGAACGGGGGCGCGATGGCTCAGTGGGTAAGACGCCCTAGCCCCGCGTGACGGAGTGCGCTCCCGCGTCGTGCCGGCCACATGACCGACAGCGCTGGCTCTTCGGCTAACAGACGGAGACGGGCACCGGCCCCTACAGTCGGACGCGACTGCACAACTGTGCGGGGGGAACCTTTACCTTTTATAAAAGGGACGATCCGGCACCAATGGGACAGTTCCCCTGCGGAGGGGGTGGGTCCTCTGGCTCTGGAGGCTCTGATGAGGAGCCCGGCAGGTTTCATCGGTTGTCTGACTGAGGGGAAGCATCGTGCCCCCCCCCCCGCTCTGCCCTGGCCAGGCCCCCCTCGGAGCCTGCATCCGGTTCAAGAGGACAGTGACACGAGGGCGAGTTCAGGGGAGGGTCCCAGGATGGGGAAGGGTCTGGAAACCAAGCCCTGGGAGGAGGGTTATAGGATCTGGCATGCTTAGTCTACAAAGGGGATGAGGGAGGGAGAGGAGATACATGCGCAGCCTTCGAACGGCTTTAGCGATCTCACGCAGCAGGAGGAGTGGGCTCACTCTCTGCTGCCCCGAAAGCAGGACCAGAACCAGTGCGTGAAAATGACACGGAAGGAGGCTCCGGCTGGAGATTGGGGGGAACTTCCTGACTGTACAAGCCGCCAGCACGCGATGTGGTGGGTTGGAAGCCTCCCAACAGAGGCGGGACGGTCACCTCTCAGAGATGCTCTAGGGCAGGGTTCCTCAACCTGGAGCATTCTGGGAGTTGAAGTCCACACATCTTAAAATGGCTGAGGTTGAGGAACCCTGCTCTAGTGGATTCTGCACTAAGCAGGGGACCCGGCTGGATGACCTGTAAGGTTCATTCCAGCTTCATGATTCTACACAGAATATGAAACAGGCGGGATATCTGACAAACATGGACGCGCTTCAGCTGGTGAACAGGATTCGGAAAACATGCTGTGTCAAATTCCTCTGTAGGATTTCTGAAACAAAAGGACTCCTCCCATAACCATCACATCACTTACGTAGGCACCGCAGAAGAAGGGCACAATTTAAGCCTCACAGTTTCAGGGTGATACAACCAAAGACAGGCCAAGGTCCCCCCCCCCCCCCCCGTCATCCCTTCTCATGCTGCCGACCGGGCCTCTGAATCCGTCCGTTTTCCAGGCTCAGCCACACATAAACTAAACAGGCTAACTCCACCCAGGATGCCAAGCCATAAAACCAAGCCAATATTGAAATATTTCACACCGAAATGAACCCAGCATAGCCAGTCCTGCCTTCCCCTTCCCCAGAGACCCTGCCCCGGGGGGAAATGGGGTGCTGCACTGGGCAGGCTTTGGGGCCCAGTCGGCACGTGGCAAAAGGGTCTGTCATTGGCAGCATCCCTGCCCAGGATCCAGCCTGCCAGGGAGGTCTCCTGCTTGCCGGCCCTTTATCGCCTGCCAACTGGCCCTCCTGCCTGGGCCTATCTGAGGAGGCAGGCCTGACTCAGCTCTGACTCAGCTCTGACTCAGCAGAACAGGAGGCTGGGCAGATCTGCTGAGTCACCCCCCCCTCCAACCCTCCGGGTCCAGCTCACACCAGCGTTTGCCTCTTTCTCTTTGCAAGGAGAGAGAAGCCCGCCCCCCCCCCCGCCCGGGGTTGGCTGCGGGTCCTTGGCCTCCCCAAACAGGCCATCGGCCGGACTCACAAACGCAACCCACTGCCTGCCCTCGGCCCAGGAAACGCTGGGTAGCTGGTCGCTCCTGTCCATCCATTGGAGCAAGAACAGGAGCTGCACTGTTGGCCAAGTGTCTCCCCACACCCCCCTAAAGCGGCTTTCCACTTCCAGGTGTCCTCCACAGATGCTAGACAACTTCCAGAACTCCCAGCGAAGGCCCTCCTGGCTGAAAATGAGGGGGGGGGGAGTTAGTCCACCCTTTCCAGAGGGCCCCCGGTGGGGACAGCTTGCTTGCACAAGACCCCAAAGAAGAGAAAGAGATTCCAGAGGGAAAGAGGGGAAGTGTCAGCCTTCAAGGTAGACCAGGCAGGAAACACGGCCAGATGAGCTAATTCTACTTTATTGTGTGGTTAAAAAGGTAAAGGTTCCCCCCGCACATTTGTTCAGTCATGTCTGACTCTAGGGGCCGGTGCTCATCTCCGTTGGTTAGCCTAAGAGCCAGCGTTGTCTGAAAATGCTTCTGCGGTCATGTGGCCGCATGACGTGCGCGGAATGCTGTTACCATCCCACCGAAGTGGTACCTGTTCATCTACTTGCATTTGCATGCTTTCGAATTGCTAGGTTGGCAAGAGCTGGGGCAAGTACGGGAGCTCACTCTGTCACGCGGGGCTGGGGATTCGAACCTCCGAAGTTGCGACCTTCCGATCAATAAGCCTGGCGTCTTACTCGCCGAGCCACCACGCCCCCCCCTCTTTTTTGTTAGGTTACATTAACACAATCTTTCAAGTCTGAAAGTACATTTCTCCCCTGTCCCCTTTACAGCCCAAGAATTAGGGAGGGTCCCTTCTGACCCGCTTGCCCAGTCCAAGTTCCTGCTGCGGGCTCAGCAGCCTTGTATCTGACCGTTCCCCCGGCTGCATCTCTTGCGCTGTCTCCCAAGGCCGTTCCCACAGATCATTACAGGAATTCCCTCTGGGTGGGCTTGGCGAGGTTCATCAGAGGGAGACCGCTCTGAAAAGCCTGCCAGTTCCCTTGTGCCCTCCCTGGACTGGACTGGACTGGCTGGCAGGTCCACTGGAGGACTGGACAGAGTGGCAAACTCCCCCACCCCACCCTTGGAGAGGCTTTTCAAGGCAGAGAGAGAGGCAGCTAGAAGGAGGCTCCTGCCTGACCAGCTTTGGAAGCCAGCCAGCAGATGGCTTTGGGGTGGTGGGAAGGGCTCCCTGGTGGGCATCTCATGTGTAACTGACTGTCCATGTTGGAAGTTGTCAGTTCAGAAGGTGAAGTTCCCAGAAGAAAAAATTAATTGTACAAATCCTCATGCTCCATTGTAACATTTTGTATTACTCCCTCGCCCCTTGATAGTCCTGATGGCTTTCTCCTTTGCAGGACACAGCCTGCGAGACCTCCGAGGGCTACCAACCCCAGGGCTTTAAGAGGGGAGGGTCCAGCCAGCTTGCCACAGTGACTGACTGGCTCTTCCTGGAGAGCTCAGGACGTCCAGACTGGTTGGTGCTGGAAAGGAGACCACCTTGGACATTCCAGGCGGTAGGCCGGACGATACTTCCCAGAAGAAGCCAATGGCAAGCCGCCTTCACAACATCGCCCCCGAAGCTCCATGGGGCCTTATCTTCCAAAAGGGGCTGGACAAATCCACGGAGAATTCCCTGGCTCTCCTGCCTCCTCATCGCAGTGGTTTTGTGCCCTCTGGAATCCCAGCCAGCTGCTGGAGCACCACAGGGCCGGGCTTCCAGCTTCCCAGGTGCGCCTACTTGGCTCCGCTGAGTGGGCCGTCCACCCCGCCCAACCTCGGGGCCCTGCGGAGGTCTGGGCAACCCCGGAGGTGACCCATTCTTTTGCCAGATGTTCTGGATGCTCCTTCTGGAGGTGACGGACTCGACCGTGGGGGAGCTGGGGATGGCAACGGCCGACAGGAAGCTCTGGCGTGGGCTGGTCCATGAAGTCACGAAGAGTCGGAAGCGACTGAACGAATAAACAACAACCGGATGCTCCTGGGGCCTCTTAGGCTCAGGAGAGGCCAGACCTCCAGGCCCTCTGGACAGGCGCTGCAGACAGTCTGATGCCCAGGGAGGAGCAGGGGCCTGGGGGGTGCCTCGCGTCTGCCAAAGGGCCCTGCTGTTCCCAGCTCGGGTGGCTCAGACAGGGCAAAGCAGGCTGGGAGCAGAGGGACTGGGCCAGCAGCCCCCCGGCCCCCCCCCCCCGCCCCCTCTCAGCCTGGCTTCCTTCCCAGGCCTTTCTCCTTGAGCCAAGCACAGCTCCTGTTATCACCTTCCCCAGCAAGGGAGGAGGGGAGCTATCAGGGACCGGCTCTCCCCCGCCTGGCCGGCTGCTTCAGCTGGGCCCGAGAGATAGGCCAGGCCAGCCTGAGCAGGGCTGGAGCCCCAGGGCACACCCGAGGCCCGCTGGCGAGAGAGATAGCTCTGCCCCACCTCTGAAGCCTAGGAGAGGTGGGTTGCTAGCCGGAAGGGAAGGGACCCAAGGCAGGTTGAACCCAGGGCTAGAGGTGCGGGGGGGGGGGGGGGGAGGTAAGCTCTGAAACCCTTGGCGGAGTCAATTCCCTAGGGGGCTGCTACCGCCCCTGCCCCAAATGGCTCGCAGACTGGGGCGAGAGGCATCCCTCTTCTGGGCCGGGCCGGGGGGGGGGCACTCTCAGTTCTGACTGAGACCCACAGAATCCTGGAGGTGGGGAAGTCCCTCGAGGCTATGCATCCGGCCCTTGGGCCCTTTCTGGAGGGTCCAAATTAACGCACGGCCGTCTGGACATCCCTTAAGCACGTTCTGTGAGATGGTGGCCTGTCCCCCGTCCCTGGGTCACCATGGAGCTGCTCTTGTATCCCCTCTTTCCCACAAGGGTTCAGTGGGATGCATAAACTACCCATCATTCTCTTCCCATAACAACAACAACCCTGTGGAGTAGGCTGGGCGTGTCCCTTGCCCTCCATCCGGAGAAGTGGACGGTTTTCGGCGCTCTCCCGACTCGATTGCTCTTCAGTTTTGGATTCTCTGTCTGGGAATCTTCAGGGCTCAATGAGCAGAATCTAAACACGTCACACAATAAATTCCTCACAAATACTTATTCAAGAGGAAAACATCTGCTCGCTGTCAAGGGCAGTTTCACCTGTTGCCTGCCTCTCGTTTCTTTTGCAGGTGGTTCCTGAAGACTTGAGGGTCACTTGTTTCCGAGCGCTGGTTGTGCAAGAAAGACCGGAGTGCCACATTTTACAAATCAATTCTGTGTCTCTGCAAATTAGAATTTAAAGGCTTGACAAAATTTCAACTGCTCCAGACAGAGCATCTTCCTACAACTGGACCTTGTTCGCCTCCAGCCTCAGGGTTAACCAGCAGAACTGATTCTTTTAGTGTTTTTAATGTGGGATGTTTTGCCTCACGTTCAAGTTTTATTATATTGATCTTATTCTTAAAAGTTTCTACTGTTACTGCAGTTATTTCTAACCTGCCTCTGTCTGTCTGCCTGTCTGCCTGTCTGTCTGTCTGTCTGTCTGTCTGTCTATTTATCTCTATCAAACTTGTATAGCCGCCCATCTGACAGAAAAGTGACTTTGGGCAGTGTACAACACTTAATTAAAGAACCAATAAATATATAAAAACATTGGCTGTTGTGGGTCTTCCGGGCTGTGTGGCCGTGTTCTGGAAGTTGTGGTTCCTAACGTTTTGCCAGCATCTGTGGCCGGCATCTTCAGAGGGCAGGAGCACAGATAGAAGCAAAATCTCTATCTGTGCTCCTGCCCTCTGAAGATGCTGGCCACAGATGCTGGCGAAACGTTAGGAACCACAACTTCCAGAACACGGCCACACAGCCCGGAAGACCCACAACAGCCATTGAACTCCAGCCGTGAAAGCCTTCGACAATACATATAAAAACATTCATTATTAAAAACTATAAAGGAGGGAACTATATATGGATGGAAGCTGATAGCTGGAGAAGCAGAGCTGTACTGGCTTGAGAAGAAAACCTCTGCCATAGTTTACGTAAGCATCCCAGAAAACGATCGCAGAGCTTGGAGGGGACCCCAGAGACCATCTAGTCCAACAGGAGGCACTGATGCACTGTGGGCAGCGGGCCCTCTGGCGCTGCAGGGAAAGGAAACACGCCGCTTCATGAGGCCGCTTCTTCCTGCGGCTGGCAGCTCTGATTGATTGATTGATTGATTGATTGATTGATTTTTCGATTTATACCACCGCTCCATCTCCCCCTAGACAGCTCTTACTGTCAGGACATCCCTCTACTGAACCTACCGCCCTGATCTGGTCCTCTGGGGCAGCCCAGGACGTCTCTCCTCCTCACCCTCTGCGTGGTGACCTTTTAGGCATTGGAAGGCAGCTGTCTTGGCTTCCCCCGGAGGCTAAGGGTACCCCGAGCCTCGACTCCCAGGGCCCTCCCCATCCTGGAGGCCCATCTGAGCTGGTCGCTGCCCTTTTAGAGTCTCCCTGACATGGGGCCTGACTTGGGGGTTGCAAAGGGGACAATTCCTGTGACTGGGACTCTCTGCAAGATGCCCCCGATACCAGGGGGCTTTGTAGCAACTGCTGGCATTTGTTCAACGGGGGGTCGACCAGAACATCGAAGGTGCTTTTTCATCCTTTTCTCCCAGGCGCTGGGACCCTTCACCCCTCCCCCTCCCTTTGGGTCACGGTGGGAATGCGCAGTATGTGCCCAGGGCAGCACATCCGGTCTTCTGAACTTCCACTGGGTCCTTATCAATTGGTTGTGCAGGTGAACCAGAGGGCACACATCCCAGGCATGGCAAGATCAAGCCAGGATGTCTTGGCACTTTGAGACCGGCCAGGCAGCCGCAAGGAAACTGCTTGCTGGCCCCCACCCCGCCCCTTCTGCAGCCCGCCTCAGCAAAGCCTTCTCCCACCACGCCCCCTGCCATTTCTTCCTCCAACGTGGGAATCAATAAGGGAAGGGATCCTCTGCCGCGGACGGGGTGGGGAGGCATCTGCTCGCTGCTGCCTGCCCCCCCCCCGCGAAGGTCTCCGCAGGCGAGAAGCTCCAGGGCGGGAGCCCCCCCGCAGGCCAAGCGGGGGTGGGTGGGCGGCAGATAGGAGCCCGGCGGGAACTCATCTGTACAAGAGCCAGCCTGGCGAAGGAACGGCAGTCGCGGGGAACGTCCCTCCCTCCTCGCCCGTAAACCGAGCGGGGCCGCGGGGTGGGGGGCAATCTGCCGATGGGGTTTGACTCACCATAGAGGCCCTCCCAGTCAGCCGCCTAAATAGCCGCCGCGCCAGTGTCCTATAGTGGCAGCGAGGTCCATCGATTCCGGACGCAGCGCTCCTCTGGCTTCGGCCATTGGACAACCCCCCCCCCCCCCCCAAGCGCAACCTGTGAACAACCTGCTCTGGAACCGGAGTTGCGTAGGACTGCTAAGAATTCTCTGTGCCCCCCTTCCCCCCCCCCATTATGATGAGACAAAAATGAAGTTTGTGGTTTATATTGTTGTTCAGTTTCAGTCGTGTCCGACTCTTCGTGACCCCATGGACCATAGCACGCCACGACTTCCTGTCCTCCACTGCCTCCCGGAGTTTACTCAAATTCATGTTCATTACATCGGTGATGCTATCTAACCATCTCATCCTCTGCCGTCCCCTTCTCCTTTTGCCCTCAGTCTTTCCCAGCATCAGGGTCTTTTCCAGTGAGTCCTCTCTTCTCATTAGGTGGCCAAAGTATTTGAGCTTCAGCTTCAGCATCTGTCCTTCCAATGAGCAGTCAGGGTTGATTTCCTTTAGGATTGACTGATTTGACCTCCTTGCAGTCCAAGGGACTCTCAAGAGTCTTCTCCAGCACCACAGCTCGAAAGCATCAATTCTTCGGCGCTCAGCCTTCCTTATGGTCCAACTCTCACAGCCATACATTACTACTGGAAAAACCATAGCTTTAACTATACAGACCTTTGTCGGGAAGGTGATGTCTCTGCTTTTTAATATGCTGTCTAGGTTTGCCGTAGCTTTCCTCCCAAGGAGCAAGCGTCTTTTAATTTCATGGCTGCAGTCGCCGTCTGCGGTGATCTTGGAGCCCAAGAAAATAAAATCTGTCACTGCTTCCATTTCTTCCCCTTCTATTCGATTTATATACACCCCTCAAAAAGTGGGGAGGGTCTACATCAGTGTTCCTCGAACTTGGCAACTTTAAGGGGTGTGGACTTCAACTCAGTGCGGGGGCTCCCCCTGCGAACAGTTGCCCTTTGTAGCCCCCCTTCCCTGGTTGAGGAAGGCCCTAAGCGCCGCCCGGCCAAGCTCCGGGTCCCCGTCCGTCGGAAAGCGCCTGACCCTCTCTCTCTGCGGCCGGACGGGGTTGCCCAGGCTGCGGCCCAGGGAGGGGAGGGCTCCTCCGCAGGAGCCTGGAGTTGGCCCAGAGAAAAGAGCCCCCCCAGCCCCCCAGGGCCAGCAGCCCCCCCGGCCGGTCTCAGGGGAGGTGTGCGTGGGCGGCGGGCGGGGAAGCGACGGCGCGCTCCTCGCGCGTAATTGACGGGGTCAGGGCGTCGAGGCCGCCTGCAACCGTGCTTAGACAGGAAAGGCGCAGCAGCATCCTCGCGGCCGGGAGCGCGCCCACCTGCTGAACGGCGCCCCGCGGTGAAGAACAAGCCCCGCGCCTCGGGGGGTGGGGGGCAGGCTCCCTGCCTTTGGGGGGAGCTGTCCCGCGACGGCTCTGAAGGTGGCCGAGAACCCCCACCCGCCGAGACGCCTCTCCAGGGAATGGGGCCACCCTTGCGAGCGGGCAAGAACTGCTGCCCGCCCAGAGGCAGGTCGAGCGCGCCGGGGAAGAGCCGGCCTTCTGGGCGCCCCCCGCCCAACCCACACACGAACGGGCGAGGCCCGACGCCGGGTAGGCGGGGCTGCTTCGCGCAGGGTATAAAAGCCTGGCCCGCGCGCCGGGCTCAGCTCCCCTCCGTCCCTTCTCGCGAAAAGCCTCTCGAGCGCCCCTCCCGCAGCCACCATGGTGCACTGGACCGCCGAGGAGAAGCAGTTGATCACCTCCCTTTGGAGCAAGGTCGATGTGGCCGAGATCGGCGGCGCAACCCTGGCCAAGTAAGAGGCTGGCGCTCCTGTCCGGGTGGGGGCAGGACCCTGCGGGGCCCGTCACCATCTCTCTCCCTGTCTCTCTCTCTCTCTCTCTCTCTCTCCCCCCTGGCAGGCTGCTGGTGGTATACCCCTGGACCCAGCGGTTCTTTTCCCACTTCGGGAACCTCTCTAGCCCCAGCGCCATATGGGGCAACCCCCAGGTCAAGGCCCACGGCAAGAAGGTGCTCACCTCCTTCGGGGAGGCCATCAAGCACCTGGACAACGTCAAGGAGACCTTCGCCAAGCTGAGCGAGCTGCACTGCGAAAAGCTGCACGTGGACCCCGAGAACTTCAAGGTGAGCGGCCCCTGCCCTCCAGGACCCGGCGGGGTCCCTGCGGGGTGCCCCTCCCTCAGCCCCCTGGCGTCTCCAGTCTCGCAGGGCAGGGTTGGGGGGCTGGCGCCGCCTGCAAGCTTGGCCGATGCTGAAACAGTGGCGTGTTCTGCTTGCAAACGGCACGGCGCGTTCGAGCCCCCTTGTTTCCCGTGGGAAGGTCAGGCGACCTGCGTCGGATGGACGGCCGGCCGACCGACCGCCCTTCCAAGGCCAAGGAGCAAAGGCTTTGGCGGCAGCGCCAGGAGGGAGAGGCGACGGCCCTTCCCGCTGCTCCTTCTGGGCGCCAGGCGGGGGCGCTCGCCCGGTGGGGAAGCCCCTTTCTCGCCGTAAGAAAGGATGTTGCTACACGGGGGAGGGGGGATGATGTGGGGGCAAAGGCTCCTCTTGCAGCGGCCTCAGGTATCCCTCCTTCTCTTCCAGCTTTTGGGGAACATCCTCATTATTGTCCTGGCCGGCCACTTTGGGAAAGATTTCACTCCGTGCAGCCAGGCCGCCTTTCAGAAGCTGGTCAACGTGGTGGCCCACGCCTTATCCCTCCGCTACCACTAGACTCCCTGGTGGGCGAAGCGGCCCCCTGCCCTGCCCTGCCGGCCCGCCCGCCTCTGGAAGCCCCTCCTAGCCCACAGGAGACACAATAAACGCCCTTCTCTCCAGAGCAAACCGACTGGCCTGATTCTGTGGTCCTGGGAGGGAGACCGGGTGGCCCACACGTGACCCAAGTGACGCACGGGGGCGGGGCAGGGGCGGGGGGGGGGAAGGAAAAGGAATAGGGTTTCTTCTGGGTGAAGTCGGTGCTGGGGGGTGGCAAAGCGGCGGGCACTGCCAGTTTGCTGAGCTCTGGCTCTCTCTGCTCTGCCATCCTTCCTTCCTTTTCTGGGTGTTGGGGCTGTCTCTAGAGACCCCCCCCCCCCCCGATTCCTTTCCCATCCCAGACTTTGGAGGCTGTCAGAAAGAAACACCACTTCTTTTCAGCCCAGATATTCGGGTGCTCATGCAGAACAGCAAACTTAACTGGGATCTTGAATTAGCTCCCGGGGGGGGGGGGGGCAGTCGTGGTGGCTTGTGCAGTACACTGACACAACTTGGTAAGCCCCCCCCCTACCATATTTATTTATTTATTTATTTATATTTCGACTTTTATCACCGCACCATCTCCCCCAAAGGGGACTCTGGGCGGTTCTCCAAATATTCTCCAAAGGTAGCTTGTGCGGGCCTGGGCGGCCTTCAGGAAAAGTGCAGAAGGTGCTGGCAAGAGAGCTCCCCGGGGGAGGCGGGGGGGGGGCAGGTCTTCGTGGGGGGAGGGAGCTCCCAAGACGGTGTGCCTGCGTCCTGCACGCCTGTGAGTTGATTCCAGCTGCAACGGGTGCACCCACAGGGAGCGAAGACAGGCGGGGTGGGGAGCGGAGAGCCACCTGCTTCAGGGGCCGTCCCTCAGGAAGGGCACCCCCTCCCCCAGCTGGCTTTTGCCCCAGGCAGCCTCCTCCCTCCTCCTCCCAGGCCACGGGGCCAGGCGGTGGTCCTCGTAGCCACCAGAAGCTGAGCAACCGAAATAAGGAACAGGACCTCAAGGCGAGGGAGAGCTGGGCGGCTGGAGGCGGCCCCCGTCCAGGGGCGGCTCAGCGTGTTCGGACAGCAGCAACGAGGTGGGGAGTCGAGGCGAGGGAGGCCTGTTCCCAACCGGAACAGACGGAGGAAGGAGCATCGCCCGCTTTGGCTTGATGGAGAGCAGGCCCAGGCTCGCGGGTGTTTGGGAGAACCTTGGTTTGGGGGGAAAATGGCTGGTTTTTGATATTCCCGAGGAGCCAGGCCGTACGTTTTGTAGTCAACCCATTTAGCTCGAGGAAAACCTATGAGCAGAACAACTCGGGGCTCGCTGACTTGCAACGTCATGTTCCCTGTGGGTGGGAATGGGGCCCCGTGGACAAATACCTATCACCTCCATTCTGCGTATCTCGGCCACGTGGCTTAGACCACAGCCAGACTCTGGACCTGGTGGCGCCGTGGGAGAGGAAGTGGGGCGGGCTGCCCTGAACAGAAAGTGGGCTTCTCCCCGCCCCCGTCCCAAGCACAGGAGGGGATCTTTCCGGTCCCAGAGCCTGGAAGCGGAACCGGCTGGGCCCGCCTCGCCCTTCACCCCTGCTGGGGGAGCCGATCAAGGCCCACGGCAAAGGCCGTCCCGCCTGGGTGGCTGTCGCCTCTGTGGAATTGGCTTCGTTGAGTTTTACTGTTAAAAGATGTGTAAAATTGTGGACATGCAGACTTCGGGCAAACCAGTGAATGAGGCTGCATTCCTGCACGCCTGGGGGCAGAGGAGCCGTCAGCTCGTTGGAGGCGGCTAGGCAGACCCCTGGCACCCCCTGCGCTGGAAGAAGAGTTTCCTAGGACTGCCAAGAATTCCCCGGGCCTCCGCTCCTAATTACGATGAGAAAAAAATGAAGCTTGTGGTTTATATCCTCCCCTCAAAAAGTGGGGAGGGTCCACCCCAGTGTTGCTCAAACTTGGCAACGTTAAGAGGTGTGGACTTCAACTCCCAGAATTCCCAGCCAGTCATGCTTTATATCTCGCAAGATCTGTCCCAGGGAGAGGTGGAATGGAACCAGGGCCTGCCCGCCTAGCCAGTCATTATTATTTATTTATTTATTTATGATTCGATTTGTATTTACCGCTCCATCTCCCCGCAAGGGTTAGGGTTAGGGTTAGGGTTAGGCTTCTCCATGGTCCACCAGACTAAGACGCCACTGGAAGGTGGGCTGTGCAGACGGGAACCTGGGCAGTGGTACAATCCGCCTGTTTTTCTCAGCCATCTTCCATTTGGCCTGGATGCCCCTTTGGTGGGTGTTGGGGAGAATGATCTAAGGCAGCAACATCTACTGGTGGAGTATGGATCAGGCCGTCACGTTGATTTCCCCTCCGCAGTGTAGGAGCAACTCCAGGTAAGGCCCACCAGATTCTCAGTCCCAGGTGGGTTGTGCTTGCAGATCTCCTCCCACAAGGCCAGGATGCCCAGAGCAGCCCCAGCTGGTTGGCCCTGGGCAAGTCAGGGGCAGGTCCTGGCCCAGGAGACTCCTCCCCTGAGGAGACCCTGTTGTGTCCTCAAAGGGAGCCAGGCTGCCGTGCCTCTGGGCGGGGCTGCTTGAGGGAGGGGTCTTCTGGGGGCAAGGAGAGTTGATGGCAGCAAGGTGCGGCCCTGGCAGAACAGATGCAAGAGGTAAGCCTGGGGGAACGAGCGAGCGAGCGTGAAGTTGGATGGAGCATGGCAGGCAGGCAGCCCAGTATCTTCCGAAGCGCGCAGGTGCTGGGAGCTGGGCACAGAGTCACGCGCTCAGATGTTCCTGTCTTCTCTTTCGGCTTGCTCCAAATTTGTGGCTGAATCTCCCTGCTCTTGTCCCCCGCTTTCAAAAATCTGTTTCAAGGCAGCCTCTCATGGGTAAAGGGGGAGATTGGGGCTTCTCCTTCGTATGGCAATGACTTGCGTTCGTTCTGCTGTCAACTGAAGAAAAGAACCAGCCTCAAAACTCCGTGGAGGGGGGGAAGCACTGGGGGCGATGGGGGGGGGGGCTTTCAGCTGCTTCCCAAGTTTTCCCAAGAAGCAACTCCCTAAGCTATGTGAAACCACTTGGGTTATTCCTAGGAGTGAAAAGGGGGTGGGGGTGGGATGTTTCTCCATGAAATCTTTCACTCACTGATTTTAACTTTTGAGGGGTTCAGATGATGCCTGTGTTGAAGCTGGCCAGAAGGGGCATTTCTTCAACATTTATTCTGGGGAGAAGCAAATATAGTCTAAATCAGCCTTTCTCAGCCTTTTGACCCTGGAGGAACCCTTGAAATATTTTCCAGGCCTTGGGGAACCCCTGCCCATTCAGGCCCAAATATAAGCCAGAAGTTACAAAATTATTATATTGGTTTCATAGGTAGGCCTGTGTAGATGCATTAACAGTGTTCTTAAACTAAAAATCAAGAGTGAAACTTACCTCTTGAATGTGAAGTTGCCTGAATTTGAAATAATTTATAAATAAATTGTGATCTCCCAGGGAACCCTAGTGACCTCTCACAGAACCCCAGGGTGCCGCGGAACCCTGATTGAGAAACCCTGGTCTAAACTCTTGCTGCCCCACTCAGTCATGGTAAAACGAATTTATTTTTGTCTATGAAGGTTCTCAGTGATCCAGGTGGAATTGTCTGTAGCTTGAATCATGTCAACTGGATTTCTATTTTCTCAGTGGAAACGTTTCGCTCCTTATCCAATTATTTGGCAAACACCACATACCTGTATATTTCAAACCCACCAACACACTGAGACAGAGGCTTGTACACCCCAAAGATCAAACTCCAAAACACAAGAAAAGCAATGTAGTTTATGCAATCCAGTGCAGTGAGGAGTGCTCTGAACTCTACATTGGAGAAACCAAACAACTTTTGTACAGGAGGATGGCCCAACACAGGAGAAGTAACACCACAGGACCAGAGTCAGCAGTTTATCTTCATCTAAAGGAAAAAGGACACTCATTTGAGGACATCAATGTTCACATTTTAGACAGAGAAGATAGGTGGTTTGAGAGAGGGGTCAAGGAATCCATTTATGCCAACTTGGAAAATCCTTCCTTGAATAGAGGTGGGGGCCTCAGGCACAATCTTTCCCCCATCTTCCTCCCTGCTTTGTCTTCTGTGCCTAGGAAGATTAAGACCATTTCACAAGCTCAACAGCAGCATGGTGATCTTAACGATCCTCCTTTAGATGATAAAAGGACTTAGAAATAAACATCTAAAAATAACCATGACCCCAAGTGTAAGGTCACACAGCTACCTAGAAACATATTTAGGATTCCCTTACCAACTTTGCTCAGACTGAAGAAGCTCCTTGGATAAGGAGCGAAACGTTTCCACTGAGAAAATAGAAATCCAGTTGACATGATTCAAGCTACAGACGAATTTATTTTTATTTATTTATTTAATTTATATGAATTCTTATCCTGAGGTTACTGCCTCTTGTATTGGTCCTTCTACTAGTACAAGCATGCTGTCCTAGACATGGAGGCATTATTATCTTCTGTCCCATTTACTCAGAGAACCGGATGATCACGAACTGTTTATTTGACACTAAATTGCATAAACCAATCAACAGCTCAACGCCGTTCCTGACTGGAGATAAAGAACGCCACACTTTTTTCAGCATGACTGTTCTGCTACTAAAGCCGCCAGGGACTGACCAAACCTTTCCCCACCCTAAATGGCTTGCCCCCTTTCCTTTCCTCCCCTTCTCCTTTTGTTTGCTCTCTTTTTTTTAAATAATAACTTTATTAAATTTTAAAACAAAGCATCTAACAGAAACTAATAAAGAAAGAGAAGTGCAGAAAAAGAAAGAAAAAGAACAGAACAGAAATAGAAAAAGGAATAACTCCTGACTTCTTTTACAACAGATAAAAGAAAAACGTAAACTCTTACTCTAAGGTTACAGCATAACATCCATATGGAAGCCCCCCTCAATCCCTCACTTGCTGCAGTGGAATGCCAGTGATTGCTGTGGCCCCACAGCGCCCCCTCTTTTCCTTTCTCTTCCCCAGCGAGGCTGCTGCTCAGAGAAAAACCCCTAAGGAAGAACAGAATCAGCACATCTGCACGAGGCCGCTGGATCGGCAGGGCTACGAGGCCTCTCCGGGTTAGTGGCCGAAGCGGAGGACCTTCAAGCAAGGCCCGCCTTCCAGCAGCCGTTCTTGGCACCACCTGGGCCACCAAAGCGTTGCCCACCTTGATCCTGGCATCAAAGCGTTGCCCACCTTGATCCTGGCATCAAAGCGTTGCCCACCTTGATCCTGGCATCAGTCCCAGCAGGGCCCCTCTGAGCTCCTTTGTCGCCCTCGGTGCAGCTCTGTCCCCGGAGGGGCTTCTGGGGAGTCTTTCCTCACCCCGGGAACCCCTGAATCAGGGGCACCATCGGGTATTAGGGTTCATCTTGAAAAGTAGCAGGAGCGCATTCCACTTCTACAAATCGCTGGCTTTTCTTCGGTTGGGTCACGTACGGCCCGTGCCGTTTTGCAAGGAGAACAGTGGTAACTGTCCTGCTGTGATGGCAGCAATTCTGACCCATTTCCTTAGTTCTGCTTTAACCTGGAGCAAGCCTCTCACCCGCTCACGTGGCAGGTTTTACGCTCCCTTGATGAGAGCGCGTGGACATCGTTCTCTCTCTCTCTCTCTCTCTCTCTCTCTCTCTCTCTCTCTCTCTCATACACCATCGGCATGCAGTTTCCACGAATTCCATGGGAGGAGGACATTCAGACTAGAACGAGGAGGAGCTGCCAAGGAGGCTCCTATGGACCTGCACCAGCTGGGGCTTGAACCAGGCACCCCCCCCCCCCCCAGGCCACTTCCGGGTCTGGGCTAGCGTTCCGCTTGCGGGTGGAGAGAGGCAGGTGGGACCCAAAGAGACCGGCTCTGCTTAGGGAAGGCCCGGAAACGGGTGTGCATTAGGAGGTGTCCCGGGTCCTTTGTTAAGCCATGCCCAGTCAGACTGACCCAGACTCCCGGGAGACACACACGCCCTGGACCCTGGACCCTGGACCAGGGAGTTCCTTTTGCATCTCCCCATAAGGGATGGGGAGGCTTTGTATTTTGTAAAACAAAGGTCTTTTATAAAAGAGAGGTATAAACCTTATCAATATATACTGTATGTGAGTGCTTCCTATTACCTCTGTCCTATATTCTATTTCTAGTACTATTAAAGGTAAAGGTTCCCCCCGCACATTTGTGCAGTCGTGTCCAACTCTAGGGGCCGGTGCTCATCTCCGTTTGTTAGCCGAAGAGCCAGCGTTGTCTGAAGACGCTTCCGCAGTCATGTGGCCACATGACGCTCACGGAACGCTGTTAGCATCCCACCGAAGTGGTACCTATTCATCTACTTGCATTTGCATGCTTTCGAATTGCTAGGTTGGCAAGAGCTGGGGCGAGTGCGGGAGCTCACTCTATCACACGGGGCTAGGGATTCGAACCTCCGAACTTGCGATCTTCCGATTGACAAGCCTGGCGTCTTACTACTTCTATACTATTACTACTACTATTATTATCACTATTACAATTACCTCTATACATTATTATTATTATTATTATTATTATTATTATTATTATTATTTTCCGTTCAATCATGTCTGATTCTCAGAGACTGCCTGGACAAGTCCCTGCAGTTCTCTTGGCAAGGTTTTTCAGAAGTGGTTTGCCATTGCCTCCTTCCCAGGGCTGAGAGAAAGTGACTGGCCCAAGGTCACCCAGCTGGCTTTGTGCCCAAGGTGGGACTAGAACTCAGTTTCTGGGCTGGTGCCTTAACCACAACACCGAACTGATTCTCCTATTATTATTACTACTGCCTTTATAATATACTGTTATACATCAATGTTTTCTTACAGAGACTGTGACGGTCCATTCCTCTCTCTGGGATTCCCTCTACTATTTTCATCTCTGTTGTTGCTTCCTAATGGCCAGCAGGTGGAGCACTTGCGCCTTTCCACGTTCTGCTTTGCCGAGCTGGGGCTCCGAACTTCTTTTTCCGCCGGACCGTCCGTCCCCCCCCTCTGCAGGAAAACGCCTTCTTCCTTCTGGCTGCTGCACTTCCCCGGTCGCTGGTGGTTGCAGAGCTCCGAAAACACACGTCTCCTCCTCCCTCCGCCTCCCACACCTGTGTCGAGGTTGCTGCTTTATTGGCAGCCCTGCCCCGCTGGCGCTGGGGGAGAGGCTCAAACGGGAGGGGAAGGAGGGCGGGGGTCCCTGCGGTGCCCTCCGGCAGCCCGCTCTTCCGCAGGGGGCAAGGGGCGGCGAGCGAGGATGGAGGACTCACCCATAAGAGGGCCCCGGCCAGGTCACTCAGGGGACCCCCTCTTCCTGCAGCAAACTGCTGGTTGGCAGGTGGGGTCAAGCCCCCGGGATGGCTCCGCACTGGGGAGACTGCGTTCCCACAAAGGCAGGGGCCGAGCCTTTGTGATGCCCACCTTCTTCATGCCAAGGGTCCTTGCCCTTTGAGTCCAGACTGTTGGCAAGAGCCAGGCGCCAGGACAAAAGCACTGCCTTTCACTTCATTTCCTTTTCATTTAGCCTGGAGGACATTTGCTCCCGGTCATTCCCCAGTTCCAAGCCAGGGAGGAAGGTCCCGAGGGAAACACATTCCTGGGCTGAGCCCTGCTGGATGCCCTGCTGGCTGGGCTGGGCTGGGCTGCTCCCCATCCTGTACAGCAGAGCTTTCCAAACTGTGTGTCGCGACACAAAAGTGTGTCGCCACACACAGTCTGGTGTGTCGCCACACAACCCGTAAGCGCTGATCATCATCAGCGCTTCCGGGTTTGCCCGCGGCGACACACCAACGGCGGTGCGCAAAAACCCGAAAGTGGCAGCAGCGCTTCCGGGTTTTTGCATGCTGCCGCAACGGCGGCACTTCCGGGTTTTCCCACGGCGACACACCAACGGCGGTTGGTGTGTCGCCGTGGGAAAACTTTGGAAAGCCCTGCTGTACAGGTTTATTCCGTTTTCCTTACCTAGATGCCTGACTTTCAATTTCTCCCTGTAAAATTTCATTCTATTTGTTTCTGCCCATTGTTCTAGGCTAAATCTTTTTGAATTTTTTCCCTGACCCACCCCTCTTCTAAAACATCTGGCCCATCACTTGCTAGTGGAGCCAGTTCT
Organism: Charina bottae; assembly: GCA_023362775.1. Classification (NCBI taxonomy): domain Eukaryota; kingdom Metazoa; phylum Chordata; class Lepidosauria; order Squamata; family Charinaidae; genus Charina; species Charina bottae. The sequence goes on along the minus strand of JALMGJ010000045.1, from coordinate 4,666,587 downwards.
GAAATATAGCCTCACTCTGCCAATGCTTCTCACCTTCCACAATCACATTTAGAGGATCTCAGGCAGTGGAGCCTTTCCTCTTCCTGCCTCGATTTATTTATTTATTTATTTATTTGTTTGTTTGTTTGTTTATTTATTTTTCTATCCCACCTTTATTATTTTTTTATAAATAACTCAAGGCGGCAAACATACCTAATACTCCTTCCTCCTCCTATTTTCCCCACAACAGCAACCCTGTGAGGTGAGTTGGGCTGAGAGAGAGTGACTGGCCCAAGGTCACCCAGCCGGCTTTCCTGCCTAAAGCGGGACTAGAACTCAGTCTCCTGGTTTGCCATTGGCTCCTTCCTAGGGCTGAGGGAGAGTGACAGGCCCAAGGTCACCCAGCCGGCTTTCGTGCCTAAGGCGGGACTAGAACTCAGTCTCCTGGTTTGCCATTGGCTCCTTCCTAGGGCTGAGGGAGAGTGACAGGCCCAAGGTCACCCAGCCGGCTTTCGTGCGTAAGGCGGGACTAGAACTCATAGCCTCCTGGTTTGCCATTGGCTCCTTCCTAGGGCTGAGAGAGAGCGACTGGCCCAACGTCACCGAGCCGGCTTTCGTGCCTAAGGCGGGACTAGAACTCTCAGTCTCCTGGTTTGCCATTGGCTCCTTCCTAGGGCTGAGAGACAGGGACAGCCCCAAGGTCACCCAGCCGGCTTTCGTGCCTAAGGCGGGACTAGAACTCTCAGTCTCCTGGTTTGCCATTGGCTCCTTCCTAGGGCTGAGAGACAGGGACTGGCCCAAGGTCACCCAGCAGGCTTTCATGCCTAAGGCGGGACTAGAACTCTGTCTCCTGGTTTGCCATTGGCTCCTTCCTAGGGCTGAGAGACAGGGACTTGCCCAGTCACCCAGCCGGCTTTCATGCCTAAGGCGGGACTAGAACTCACAGCCTCCTGGTTTGCCATTGGCTCCTTCCTAGGGCTGAGAGACAGGGACTGGCCCAAGGTCACCCAGCCGGCTTTCATGCCTAAGGTGGGACTAGAACTCTGTCTCCTGGTTTGCCATTGGCACCTTCCTAGGGCTGAGAGACGGACTGGCCCAAGGACACCCAGCCGGCTTTCACGCCTAAGGCGGGACTGGAACTCTCAGCCTCCTGGCTTGCCATTGGCTCCTTCCTAGGGCTGAGAGAGAGCAACTGGCCCAAGGTCACCCAGCCGGCTTTCGTGCCTACGGCGGGACTGGAACTCTCAGTCTCCTGGTTTGCCATTGGCTCCTTCCTAGGGCTGAGAGACAGGGACTGGCCCAAGGTCACCCAGCCGGCTTTCATGCCTAAGGCGGGACTAGAACTCACAGTCTCCTGGTTTCTAGCCCGTTGCCTTAACCACTAGACCAAACTGGCTGTCCCTACCTCTTCCATACTTGGTCGGATCACAGGCTAAGCTCAGTTGCCTGCGAGTGAAAACAGAATGGATCTGAGGAGGCTCGTGCACAGGGGAGGTACTTCCCAGCGCAGAAATGGGCCAGCAGCAGCGTGGAGGACCCCCAGAGATTACGGCGAGCCCCGGCAGCAGGCTGTGCCCCCAGCTGTCTTCCGTCCCCTGCACGATGGACTGGCCACAAGGAAGGTCCCACGTTCAGCAGGCCACAGATGAGAAGCTTTGTTGACACGTTTCCCACTCTGGGTTCCCATCTTTGCCCTTACTGCTGCATCTTCTCTCTGGGCAGTCCGTGGTTGGAAGAGCAGGCAGATGGATTAGCAAAGCCCCTGCTTGCTGGAGACAGCAACGCGGAGTGAAAGCTGCTGCAGAAGGAGAGGGACTTAACGGTAACACAGGAACCGCCTTGCAGATCGGTAGACACGGCCCCCGCAACGTGGGAAAAGCAGTTGTGCTTGCTGGGGAATTCTGGGAGTTGAGGTCCACACACCTTAAAGTTGCCAAGGCTGAGAAACCCTGCCCTAGGAGTCACAGAACACTGCATTATTTTAGGAATGATGGATAATTTTTATTTTTTATTTTAATAACTTTAATTAACTTTAATTATTACAATGATATTTTATATTTATTGCATTTGCATTGGGATTTGTTTTGTATTTTAATTCTGGTTTTATTGTAAACTACCCAGAGTTCCCCCTTAGGGGGAAGATGGAAGGTAATATAAATTTAATAAATAAAATAAATAAATAAATAAATTCTGTCTGCTTGTTTGTATCACTCCCAAAGAAGGCTGAAATTTGCTATTTTAAATATTCTATCTTAAAATATGCATTTAAAAAACGTTTCCTCCCAGAATACAAGGGAAGAATACACGTGTATGCTTCCCTTCCAAGGACACATTTTATCAAATGCGTTTTGATGGTGGTGTTTGGGAGGACAACTGTGCCACAGCTTTCAGAAGCATGAGTGTTCCTGGGCTCTCTGGTGCCAGTCTGCGTATCCGGTCCAGCTTATTTTGGAATTTTATAAAACCCAAATGTACTTCAGGCACTCCTCATCAGGGAAGGTTCCTTTCCAGAAGATGGACTCCTGATTAGATTCTGTCACCACCCACCACCCACCAGAAAGATGTAACAGAGAAGGGGCAGCCAGGGACAGAAAGCAACAGACATTCTTGGGAGAGGCAGAGCTAAGTGGAGACAACAACCACTTTCCAGCACTTGTGGTTCAGTGCACCATACAGCCCTCGCTGTGCCAGTGGGAAGAATGGCCTACGGCATTGCCTACCCAAGCCAAGCCAAGCCAAGCCAAGCCAAGCCAAGCCAAGCCAAGCCAACCCAACCCAACCCAACCCAACCCAACCCAACCCAACCCAACCCAACCCAACCTGCAGCCTTTCTCCACAGCTCCTAGCTACTTGCTCAGCTTATCTTTGTGGGTCAACATCCAAGCATGGAACAACCAACTGCTGACCACCCCTTCCCTCTGACTGAGCCCACCGTATGGGCAGGTTGTCTCAGCCGAGTGGAGCCCGGAGGACCGGACACTCATCTGCACCCCAGGAAGGCCACCGAAACTGACATGGCAACGGGAGATGGTAACATCCTCATGTTAGGAAGGGACATTGTTTGTGATGAACAATGCCAGCAACAAAGAACGATGTTTATTGTCCCCATCTTGAAAAAGAGACAGCCAATGACCTTGGTCGGCTGGTAGCCTTCCATCATTACCAGACTGACCCAAAAAGCCCTGAGCTGAGTGGGAACCTCAGAAAGAAGCTCCTAGCCAAGGCGGAAAACAGTGGGACTAGGGGGGATCAGAGCCAAGTGGTGTCTCCATGGATGCTTCATGGTTGTCTTCCATCCCCGTCAGCTCTTGAGAACCCATTCCTTCTCCCGGGCTTGTTTCAGGCTGGCCAGGTGGCTCCTGAAGAGCCGGAGATTCAACTTCTGGAGTCTGTGAGGCTGGGGACTCTGGTACTGGTGGCTCTACATACTGCAAGAAAGAGGTGGACGTCTGGACATCGTGGGTGGAAGGTGACCTTTCAGGTGGGAGAAAGGCGTCCGCTTTGCTGCTTTCTGAACCGAAAGCCACGGGGGCGCCCGCTGAGGCCTTGTCTGGACAGAGGTTTCCCTCTTCTGCAGCGCTTCTCTGGCTGCCGATCTTGCACGTCGCCTGGAGCTTGGTATCCAGGTGCCGAGGAGCCCAGGGGTCTGGCAGAGGCTTTCTGTTCTCTGTGCAGGGGGGCGGAACGGGCTGGTTTGAAGATGGGCTCACACCCTGTGAGGCAAAAGGATTTCCGTGCTGCTGTTGCATTGCATTCCAGATGGGCTCCTCAATGTCCTGATACATGCTTTGCAAGATGTTATAGCCTCCCGGGAAACTTTCAATGTTACTCAGGATCCGATCACAATGTCTGTCCATTTCCTTCCTGACTTCTGGGCTTCGGATGTACATGATCATTTCTCCCACAATCTTTGGATTGTTCAGCATGTGGCCAATGCTCACATTTTCTTTAGCAAGTTGGAGTAAGGAAGGGCTGGTTTCAAGAGTGTGCCTCAGCATCCTTTCCTCAAGTTCATCCTGAGTCTCTGAACTGGAGAGGACCTGGCAGATGTCAACAAACAACTGGCGGAAGGACCATACATCATCCAGCATGTCCCCCTCAAGGCTCCTGTCTGAGTCTGGCGTAAAGGTGCCCGCCAGTTGTGGAAGCTTCTTATAGATGACCATCATCTTGGTTAATCCACTGAGGCTCAACAGTCTGTCAAACTGTGGAGTCTCTTGAGCAAATTTTTTCAGCGCTGGGCTCTCTGACAAGAACTGGGCCACCTCCTTTGTGTTGGCAAGGATGTTCTGAACAAAAGCTTTCTCCAGAACCTGGGCAACCTCCTCATTGCTAAACACCTTCTCCTTCCCAGCTTTTGACTTCATAGTTCTCAGCTGGATCAGGGTGGAGACCCCCAAGATGCAGCCAACAGTTAGAGGGCTGCAGTCTCTGGAGATCATGCTCTGAACAGTGGGGGTCTGCACTACCTGAAACATGAGCTCTGGATAATGATGGAAGTGCTGAGGCAACTCACCAAGGATTTCTAGCAGGGTCACCATGTATTTCCTGGTGTTTCCCAGTAAGGCTTGCAGGTTAAGGTCTGAAACCCTAGCAGCTGGGTCAGGCGCACTACAGCCTGGTACCCCTGAGTGTGTTTGCAGGGCAGGGTTATGTCTGAGCTCTGGCCTTTTCACCACTAGGTGCACTGTGACTCCATCTTGGATGTCATGCTGAAGAAGGGTGTCCTGATCTTCCAGTATTTTCCCTGCAAATACCAAAAGCATCTGCTCCTTGCTGACCAAGAAGTGGAGGGAGGCCTTCTCCTTGAGCTCTGCAGTGGTGCTGTCCTCAGCTACGTGACAGTCCTGTGTTTTCCCCGAGCTCTTCAAAAGGACCTTTATGAGTCTGGGTTCACCGGCGTCCTCCACAGGGCTGGCTCTGGGGCCATCAGTGCGTTTGCTCATGGCTGGGGTGCCACCACCAGTCCATTCCTAGCAAAAGGGCAGGAAAGGCAAGGGGGTCATGGATGGTCCTTGGGAGGCTCCTGGGTTCAGTCTGCCTTGCCTTGCGAGAGCCCCGAGCACTCTCAACAGGCATGCCTTGCCCTGGCCAGGTTCCCCACCCAGTTGCCTGCTCTTCTTCTCTGCAGGAATGCTGGCCCTGGCCCCCCAAATCCACTATGGCATCATGGCCATGACATCACAGTCCAGAAGTGACAGCGGTGCTTGTGAGTGTCCCTTATGGCATCTCCTCACCCCACAGGGCCTTTTGAAGCACTCTCTGCCGCCAGGGCATTTAAGGACAGGAACACCAGCAGCGCCCGATACTCATTCTGGGAAGCGACAGAGAGAAGGAATCCTGGAGGGTAACAGATAAAGCAACCCCCGTTGGGGTATGTGTGTTGGGGTCCCCCGTGTAGTTATGCTGTGTGCTCACGCAGGAAGTTGCTGTCGTTCTCTGGGTGTCCCGCTGGGTTGCAGGATCTGCTTGCTTCCGTACTGCGCTTGCCCAGTTATCACAGCACAGCTGTGGATGCATGGCGTGGTGAGGGTTTTTTCCAGCCAGCCTATTGCAGAGCTGACCCTGATTAGGGTGAGGGGGAGTGGCTGAACGCCACGCTGGCTTCTGTACCTAGAGGAGGACCAGAACTGGGTCTCCCACTCCTACTTCAGCACCTTGTTGGTCCAAACCAGCCGACCAAAGAAGGAGACTTCCCGGGAAAGGAAGGAAAGGCTTCTGACCACAGAAGTCCAGAAACAGAGGAATAAGGTCAGGCAGGCGAGGTGGCAAATGAGCTAAGGCTAGCAAGAGAGGCAAAATCCAGCGGGGGGCGGGGGGGGGGGCGTTCTTCAAACAAAACAAGAAGATGACAGTGGAGGCAGTGGGCTCCCTGCTTGCTCCAAGTCAGCCTTTCTCAACCTTCTGACCCTGGAGGAACCCTTGAAATATTTTTCAGGCCTCGGGGGACCCCTGCACATTCAGGCTCCAATAGAGGCCAGAGGTTACAAAATTATTCTATTCATTTCATGGGTAGGCCTGTATAGATGCATTAAAAGTGTTCTTAAACTGAAAATAAAGAATGAAACGTACCTCTTGAATGTGGAGTTGCCCGAATTTGAAATATTTTTTAAATAAATCGTGATCTCCCAGGGAACCCCTAGTGACCTCTCACAGAACCCCAGGGTGCCGCGGAACCCTGGTTGAGAAACCCTGGTCTAAACTCTTGCTGCCCCACTCAGTCATGGTAAAACGAATTTATTTTTATTTATTTATTTAATTTATATGAATTCTTATCCTGAGGTTACTGCCTCTTGTATTGGTCCTTCTACTAGTACAAGCATGCTGTCCTAGACATGGAGGCATTGTTATCTTCTGTCCCATTTACTCAGAGAACCGGATGATCACAAACTGTTTATTTGACACTAAATTGCATAAACCAATCAACAGCTCAACGCCGTTCCTGTCTGGAGATATAGAACGCCACACTTTTTTCAGCATGACTGTTCTGCTACTAAAGCCGCCAGGGACTGACCAAACCTTTCCCCACCCTAAATGTCTTGCCCCCTTTCCTTTCCTCCCCTTCTCCTTTTGTTTGCTCTCTTTTTTTTAAATAATAACTTTATTAAATTTTAAAACAAAGCATCTAACAGAAACTAATAAAGAAAGAGAAGTGCAGAAAAAGAAAGAAAGAAAAAGAACAGAACAGAAATAGAAAAAGGAATAACTCCTGACTTCTTTTACAACAGATAAAAGAAAAACGTAAACTCTTACTCTAAGGTTACAACATAACACCCATATGGAAGCCCCCCTCAATCCCTCACTTGCTGCAGTGGAATGCCAGTGATTGCTGTGGCCCCACAGCGCCCCCTCTTTTCCTTTCTCTTCCCCAGCGAGGCTGCTGCTCAGAGAAAAACCCCTAAGGAAGAACAGAATCAGCACATCATGCAAGTAGTTGAATAGGTACCACTTCGGTGGGATGGTAACAGTGTTCCATGTGCATCATGCCGGCCACATGACCGTGGAAGCGTCTTCGGACAATGCTGGCTCTTCAGCTAACAAACGGAGATGAGCACTGCCCCTAGAGCTGGACACAACTGCACAAATGTGCGGGGGGAACCTTTACCTTACCAACAAATAAACCAGCCTTTCTCAACTTTTTGACCCTGGAGGAACCCTTGAAATATTTTCCAGGCCTCAGAGAACCCCTGCACACTCAGGCTCCAATATAGGCCAGAAGTTACAAAATTATTCTATTCATTTCATGGGTAGGCCTGTATAGATGCATTAACGGTGCTCTTAAACTAAAAATATAGAATGAAACTTACCTCTTTAACGTGAAGTTGCCCAAATTTGAAATACTTTTTTTAAAAATAAATCGTCATCTCCCAGGGAACTCCTAGTGACGTCTTGTGGAACCTTGGTTGAGAAACCCTGCTCCAGGTGGAGAAATCTTGACAGGTAACAACCCAACCCCTCACCACCTCCCAAAAAATGAAGAAGGAAGAGGAACTCAACTCCTCTTTAGCCTCTATCTTTACATCCAAAGGAAACAGTGATTTCAGTAGCACAGATTGGAAGCAAACAGGGCGGGGGGGGGGGGGTGCAGGTCCGTAAGGATGTGGTCCAAGGTCTCCTAGCTACTTTGAATGCCTTCAGGTCTCCTGATGAAATGCATCCTAGGATACTGAAGGTACCAGCGGGACTGCTGCCAAGTCCTCAATGACCCCTGAAGAGTCTTGAAGAACTGGGGAGATGCCAGAGGACTGGAGAAGAGCCAGTGTGGTCCCCCTCCTCAAGAAAAAAAAGAGAGGATCCCAGTAATTGCCAACTAGTCAGCCTACATTGATCCCAGGAAAGATGTTAGGGCAGATAATAAAGCCGGCCATTTCCAAGCACTTTGAAGACTGTCAATATTGCTAAGAGCCAGCACGGCTCTGTCAAAAATACGTCCTATGAGACAAACCTCACCTCCTTCTTTGGCTAGATAACTGGTCTAGTGGACAAGGGAAAGGCTGTAGATATAATCTACCACAATTTCAACAAAGCTTTTAACAAAATGTCAACATAATGTTCCCATGGTTTGCATGGCCCTACAGCGAGGCGTCAACAAAACTCCCTCAGGGAGCTGGTACTCGTGGCTGTACACTGAGTTGAAGAACAGCAGGAACCAGTGGGGTCCCACAGGGATGTTGCTTGGGGCCCATATTATTTAACATTTTTAATGACCTAGATAATGGGGTTGAGGGGCTTCTTGACAGATTTGTGGATGACCCAAAATCGTGAAGTTTGGCCAAACACCCAGGGTTATCAAAGGAGATTACGGTTTAAACTGGAGAGGCCGGCCAAGAGGAAATAGATGTCTTTCAACAGGGAGAAATGTAAGTTGCTGCATTACATTTAGGGAGGAAAGATACAGGGGCGCGCATACAAGATGGGGCTTCATGGCTTGGAAGCATTACATTGGAGAAGGACATCTGAGGTCATTCACATCAAGCTGAACATGAACCAGCCGTGTGAGACAGCTTCCAGAAGAACGTGCCTAGCTGTTCCTATTAATGGCTGTAGCCACTCGCTTCACAACCACAAACCCTAAAATCCTTTGGCACCTAGCCTGATCCAAAGGAAAGGCAGAGTTCCCGGCAGGAACCTGTCATTCAGGGGGTCCTCCTTTAGGAAAAGAGATTGCCATCCATCAGCAGCTGGAAACCACAGCCCTCTTCACCTTCACCTTCCCATTCCTTGCCTCTCCTTCCCTCCCATTTGTGACCATCCAGCAACCAGCCTCTATTTGAACTGAAAGGATCTCCACTGACCTGAGTCCGTTCCTCGAGCTTGCCCTTGCTAAGACACAGTACGTTTATCTGGCCATTTTGAAAAACCACCAAACCAGCCCTGGAATGCTATGAGTTCATTTGCCTGTTAAATGAGATTTAAATATACTTCATCTCTTGAGGACAGATGAGCTGGCACCCCGGACATTTCTCACGGCTTGGAAGTTGGGTGTGCCTGTACGTAAGCGTGAAGAACTGTGCCACCACCACATTAGGTCCACTGTGCACAGATCCTCACGTCTCCCAAAAACTGTTGCAGAGCAGGAAGAGATGGTCCAGTAGAGAAAAAGCTCAAAGAGAGGAAAAGAGGTCCAATGTGTAGCGCTCGGAAGGAAAGTAAGAGATTATATTGACACTTAGGAAGATTCTAGACCAGTGTTTCTCAACCTTGGCAGCTTGAAGATGTGTGGACTTCAACTCCCAGAATTCCCCAGCCAGCAAGGAATTCTGGGAGTTGAAGTCCACACATCTTCAAGTTGCCAAGGTTGAGAAACCCTGTTATGCTGGCTGGAGAATTCTGGGAGTTGAAGTCCACACATCTTCAAGTTGCCAAGGTTGAGAAACACTGGTCTAGACAGGTCATCGAGAAATTGTTCTGTAATCATCTTGAAAACAAGGCAGTATTTACCAGCCTTATCGAAGTTTAATTATTAAATTTGGGCAACTTCCTTTCGCAAGTGGGTGGCCGTTAGCCCTACTATGACACAACAACATCTTAATGTGACTTGGAGCACATGTGCATAAATGAGTACATGCTTCTTTCTTCCCAGCAGCAGAGGGAAAGGCTGGCACATGGAGCTCACTCTTATATGCACAAAACTGGAAAAACCAAACTGCACCAACGATACAGGAATGGATGTTGAAATTATTGGATATGGCAGAAAATGACAAATTGACATGTTTATTAAAAGAAAACTCAAATCGTTACTATCTTAAAGAGTGGAAGCCTTTGACGGACTATTTGCAAAAAGCAGGAGGAGCAAAGCTTGCATGGGGTTTTGATGATTAGATTATATATAAATAGAATATATTAGACAAGAAATGTATATGAAAGTTATATGAATAGCCAGCATGTAAGAACAAATTACTTTTCTCTATTCCTATGACCATAGATAGATCGGAAGTTGTCCAATTTCTATGTCTGTTTTCTCTTTCTTTCTTTTGCTTTACTACACTTTTTTCTCCTCTTTCCTTAATTTGTACTTCTATTTCTGTTTCATTTTCAACTTTTAACTTTGTATATTTAAAATCTTAATAAAATTTATATATATTAAAAACAAAACAAAAGCTCCGTGTGCACGTCATTTGGGATTTGCTTCTGGGGAGGAAGAGCCTGCATGCTCAAGCACTGAGAGAGCTGCCACGGAGCTGTGGGAGATCAGGAGACCGCATGGTTCGACCGCTTGTCCCAAAGGAAGGATCAAGCCCCCTGGCCTCTTCCCACAGAGAAGGTCTCAAACAGGGATCTCAAGTAGCACAGTCGAAACAAAGAAATCCAGGGGATTTAAGCAAGGAAGGCCCACCCCTTGCCCTCTGTGGAAGAGCGGGGGACATGCTCCCCCCTGAGCCATTCCAAAGAGGTCTACCAAGAAAGCCCTCAAAAAGGAAGGGGAGGCGAGGCGAGGCGAGGACTCCCTCACTCAAGTCCCCACCCATTGTGGCAGGCCCTTTTGAGGCCACAAACCTCAGATCTGGCTGGAGGAGGCACAGGGAGGAGGTTGCTCCCCTCGGGCACCACACGAGGCCCACTCAGGGTCCAGTGAGCCAGAGGCCACCACGATGGAGGAAGCCCCGCTGCCCTTTCTCTGGGCAAGGACGTACATCCCAGTCAGGCTGTTCCCTTTCAGAAGAGCAGAGACAAGGAGTAGGAAGCAGGAGGCCAAAGAAATTAAAAGCATGACATAAGAAGAAGAAATATAGATAAATCTAATCTACGCCCCCACCATTCACTATACCTCTCCATTTAAACTTCTCCGTCTCTCTTTGTGAGGATCTCATTGACTCCATCCAACTATGACTTCCTCCGTCTTCTCCTTCTCCTCCTTGACCACTTCGCTCTTCCTTCCCCTATTTCTTTGGCCGTGTGACCTTCATTTATCCTCTCAAGGATCAAAGCAACTTGAACTCCTCCTCTCATACCAGTCACCCACTCTGCATTCATTCCATAATCCTTCTGCACCCATCTCTTCTTGGGCCTCCCTCCTCTCGTTTCACCACACTCCTTAGGTTCTCCACTCGTAGTGTCTCCAACTTACTTTCATAGTTCTCTGGACCTACTCAACACTTGCTTCCATCTAACAAAGGGAGCGGGAACATGCTCTTATGCACGGCTTTCATTTCCCACGACCTTTCTACCAGTACTTCCCCATCTTAAAATTCCTCCATCCATTTCCCATCTTTACTAAACATTTCACCACGGCATGCACATCCATCTACCTGTTCCGGTTTCCCACTCTTTAGATGTATCTTGTAAACATTCACTCCATTTTCCCTATCAATACAACTACTTTGGTTCAGATCCATGTTCCTAGTTGTATCATACTATCAATCTAATAGACACTGTCGGCTGCAAATCATTTCAGTTCTCTTTAACAATACACCACCATCTGCATACAAAAGTATACAAACACACACACACACACATTTTGAAGTCCACACCAACCACACTTCTGATGTGTGTGCCCCCAGTGTGGATTCAGCCCCTTCCCTCCTGGCTTTTAGGAGACTGATGAAAAGTTGGTAGTTCCACCAAACTGGACTGTTGTAATTGCCTCTCGGTTGTGAGATTGGGTACCTTCGTTACTGTTCAGGCTTTATTCATGACTCCCAGTTCCATAGGAATATTTCTAGCTGTTGTTTTGACATGTTTGTATGATTCTAACCCCAGTCACCTGCTGGGGAGTTGTATGCCAGTCAGTTGGCAGATTGGAGCAGCCTATCAGTAGAAGAAGGAAGGAAGGAAGGAAGGAAGGAAGGAAGGAAGGAAGGAAGGAAGGAAGGAAGGAAGGAAGGAAGGAAGGAAGGAAGTCACGAGAAGTCCTATTTATTTACAAATACGTTGAACAACCCAGGGGATGTCTCACATCCTTGCTTTACCCTCTGCTCAGAGTTGAACCATTTACTAAGCACTCAATTATTCTTATGCAACTCACCTTCAGCTCCAATTTCATACAAACATTCCACAATTCAGACCTATCCATTTCAGTACAGGTAGTGCTCGCTTAATGACTGTTCATTTAGCGACTGTCCAGTTATGACAGCACTGAAAAAAACGACTTATGACCATTCCTCGCACTTACAACTGTTGCAGTGTCCCCGCGGTCATGTGATTGCGATTTGGGCGCTTGGCAACCATTGCACATTTACAACAGTTGCAGCATCCCGTGGTCACGTGATCACCATTTTCAACCTTCCCAGCCAGCTTCTGATAAGCAAAATCAATAGGGAACCATGTGTTTCGCTTAATGACCATGTGGTTCGGTTAACGATCATGTGATTTGCTTAATGACCATGGTGATTCAATTAACAACCGCCGCAAAAATGGTTGTAAAATTGGGCCTGGATTTGCTTGACGACCGCATCGCTTAGCAACCTTTCTTAAATTCCGGTCCCAATTGTGGTCGTCAAGCAAGGACTACCTGTATACACCTTCTCTAAATCGACAGACATGCACCTTTTTGTCAGTGACCTGTTGATGAGTAAAAATCTGCTCTGCCCCCTCCTGCACTGCACCTCCGGCTTCTACTGTCACCTGTTGTGACTTTGGGTCGGAATTCTGCCTGCCAGACACCTTCCCTGACCCACCAAGCAAACGCAGCCCTGCCACTTTGCCCTTTGCAGAGGGAAGCCATCGTGGCATTCTTCCAGCCATCAGCAGCCACCTTTTGGATTTTCTTTCTGGCCTTTTTATTATATTGTAGTATTATTATTATTATTATCTTGACATTTTTATCATGTTAACTGCCCAGAGTTGCTTTGAGAGAGGGACAACCAAATAAATCTAATAAAACAAGTGAATAATTAGTCACAAATGCATGTGTTAAGTAAGTCACAGAGACCCTCCGTAAGCAAGGCATGTCCATTTTAAAAGATTTGTCCAGTCACGCTGTCCACACCTGCAGCCATGTGATTTTCCAACCTCCTCATGGCACACACAACCTCCTTTTTATCTACATGTATAGCATTTGTTTCAATTCCACTATTTAACATATCACTATCATTCCCATATAAATGCCCAAGACACTCTTTCCCCCACTTCAGCTTCTCCCCAATTCATTTCATCATTTTTATTTTCAATTCTCTTTGCTCACTTCCAAAAGAACTTTTCATTTTCATCAAATTCCCTCTGCATTTTCTTGCCTATTTTAATCTTGATCTGCTCCTTGCTCTCTTTGACAATTTTCTTTGCAACTAGCTTTTTCTCTCTATAACATTGCACAACAATTCCATCCTCATTTCTGGAGGAATTATTTTCTTATGCACATTTTTTTCTCATCCACAGCATCACTATGACTCACTATGTAGCACTAATGCATCCTGCTAGAGTGTAACTCTGCACACTTCGGTGGCACTGTGAAGCTTAATTCTTTTCACACATTCCAAGCAGCTTCCACATCCTTTTTCATCAACTTTCAATTCATTCCCCCAGGAAATTAATCTACCTAGTAACACTTTTGCATGCAGGAGTCCTGTGTTCTGCTACTGCAGTTGTTCTCCTTTCCCCTCGGAGAAGCAGGCAAGGACCAGAAAGACTGGGGGGTGGAGGGCAGCCGTGACGTTCAGGCCCAAGGCTGGCAATGGGCAGGCTCATGGACTTGGACTCTTCCTAAAGGGGACACAATGGAAGAAGGGTTGTGCTCTCAGCCTGAGCAATCAGCCAGAGAAAGCCACTTCCTTCCTCCCTCCAGAGCAGCTGTTCAGCAGGGAACACCAAACTTTGGGGACGGTGGGCCCATTTGGAATTTGGCGAATATATTATGGCTGCACTTCACAAAATAGCTGCCATGGAAGTCAACCAGGCACAACATATCCATTTCCTTGCCAGCCAACTGGTAAGACTAATGGAAAAGTAGCTTGCCTGAGACCTTAAGGGGGGATCTGGCCTCCAAAACACAAAACCATTCTTTGGAACCCAGTTTTCTACTCCCCCAGATGATGCTCAGAGACAAATGTCTTGGGCGAGACACTGATAGAAGGACGACCTTGGAGCTGAGCCCCACAGGTCAAAACGTGCATTTGCCTCACAAAAGGCAATGCTCCCAGAAAGACATCCACACACATTCACGCAAGTAACACAAAGACATGCCACACCTACAAAATCCGGGTGAAATCTCACGCGAAATATAAAGCACGCCAGACAAACTGATTAGTCAGGATGCCAAGGAGGAGAGCGGCCCACCCTCGCCACTGCAGCCTCACCACTTTCCGGCACTGTGTGTCTCAGGGGCTGGAGATGCTCCTGGACAAAGCCAGGGGCCGCAGCTCCTGGCCGGTCCCGAGGTGTTCTTGGGAGGGAAACATGGCAGCCGGAGGCTGTCCCTTGGCTTTGCAGCAAGCAAACTTCCACCTTAAAAGGCTGCTTTCCAAAAATTAAAAACCTGGTGGGGCAAGGAGGTGGCAGTTGCCTCTTGGTACACCGGTGCTCCCGGGCTCCACTTTGGGAGGCTGAACGGAGCAGCGCAGCTGTGCCTTTCCCAGCCAGGCCGGGAGAGCCACACTCCCTGCCCAGGGTCCCAGCCGGGGGAAAGGAGCACTAAGGCACCGCACCGTTTATATCCAGCATGCTGACTTTAGTGTGTCAGATGACCCTACAAGAGGCAAAGGTAAATCTGTTGCTAGGATGCACGAGAGTTTGTTAGCTTTTCGATTGCCAAATTGATATCTCCTTCTGTGTCCATTAGAGCCTGCAAGTTCACTTCCTGGTTGGGGAAGCCCAGTACTCTGAGTTGCTCCAACTGGTTCTGGTAAAGGACCTCTGGAGCTTGCTGTTCCATGTCTTCCTCCTCCTCCTCCTCCTCCTCCTCCTTTTCTTCGTCGTCCGCTTTGGATGCACTGCTCTCCAGCTCCAGGCTTTCTTCGACTGAGATGAGGCTCTCTGCTTCAGAAGATGGGCTTTCTCCCTCATCAGAGTCCTCCATGCTTTCTAGTTCAACATCTGGGTCTGTCAAAGCGTGCAGGAAATCCGGGACTTCTCTGGTGAGAGTCAGCAGGCTCATCTGCAACTGGAGAAGGGCCTGGACTGCCCGGGGGTTGGCCAGCAGCACGGCGGACTCTGACCTGGCTAGTTTGGAGGGGAGCTGCTGTGCCCACCCTTGAGGTGGGGGGGCTTCATTTCTCATGGGGGAGCTGCAGTGGCTGAGGAACAGCTGAGCGGGGCCATCAGGCTTCGCGAGCGCGTTGGAGATGTTCTGCATGAATTCCAGGTTGTCCGTGAGCTGATGAACCATGTTCTGGATGCTTTCAGACTTGCTAAGGCCTGGCTGGACGCCGGGACCCAACGTGAGCAGGATGTAGCCTTGCTCAGCACCATTACTGGCGCTGCTGATGTCACCATTACAGACATTGTCACCGCCACTGCTGTCCGACTGGGGTGCCCAGGGGTTCGGCAGAGGTTCCCTGTTTTCTGTCCGGGACAGGGGGCTGATCCCCCCAGTGGAAGGTTTGGTGTCGGAGAGAGCAAACGAATTGCCCTGGAACTGTGCCTGCACCGCATTCAGCATTGGCGCCTCGATGTCGTTGTACAGCTGTTGCAAGGCGTTGTACCCCCCCGGGGTACTTTCCAGGTTGCTCAGGGCTCGGTCGTGGTTCCTGATGATCTCGTCCATCACAGCTGGGCTAGTAGCCACGTCAATCATTTCTTGCAGGAATTCGGAGTTGTTGAGAATGTGGCTGATCTCCGGGTTCTGTTCAGCCAGTTGCTGCATCTGAGGCACAGACATGATCATCTGCCTGACCTGTTCAGTGTCCCCAAAAAGGTTCTGCAGAAAGGGGTGCTGCATCACTTCACTGATAAGCTCCTGCCGGGTCACATCCTGCTCCTGGGCCTCACCAACAAAGTCAGACACATCTGGGGCATTCAAGCCCAGAACGTTCATGCCGGTGACACCAACGAGGAAGCCCAAGAGAAGGGGATTGTTGTTCAGTGCAGAGGCATCCAGGTTCAGAGCGACCATCTGGAGTAAAAGGTTCTCCATGGTCTGTGCAACAAGTTCATGGCAGGAGGCCACCAGGTCTTCAGGTTGGCTCCTCCAATCCGAAAGGTCTAGACTGTGTTCCGAGGAGATGTCTCGAGGTGCTGGCATTTGCAGGAAGGCGGTGGGTGCAGCTGGATTGCCAGTGGGCGGCACTGGATTCCCTGAGGGCTTCCTCTGAGACTTGATGAAGAGGTGGACCTTGGACCCGTCGGCAATCTTACGCTGCACCAGCGTATCCTGGTCATTGAGAATCTCACCAGCAAAGATCAGGGACAACTGCTCAGGGGGGGTCTTGAAACGGTCAGCAATCAGCTTCTTGAACTCCTGGACAAGGGTGCTGTCGGCCACCTCAAATTGCTCCTTGCGCTTGAGGGTCTTGACAGTCACTTTGATGACCCGGGTTCTGTGGTTAGGGGTCTTCTTCCTCTCAGACATGGTTGCTCAAAGGCTGCTGTTACGATCTGGATGGTGACGAAGGACCTTGTGAAAAGAGCAGAGGTTCAGGGAGAAAGAGGAGGAAAGCAGGAAGTCTCTTTCCAGTGTGGTGGTGGTGCTTGTGCGGAGGTGGGAAGGGGCCAGTGGTCTCCTGCTCCCTTTTGTCTCAGCACCAGCCAAGGCCAGAGCACACATACCAGCGAGATGTTGCCCTTCTCTTCCGCTTGCTCACAACCTGGCAGATCCCTTCATTTTCCTCTTCTCCCCTCTGCTGCTGCCCTTGAGCCCTTCCTCGCCCTGAACTTGGCTGGACTGTGATGTCACTGCTGACATCACAGAGGACTGTGACACGGTGGGTGGGTTACACCTCCATGGGTTTCCCGCTCATGAAGTTTGGCCAGCGCCCTCCACCCATGCAGGTCCATCCAACCCCTGCTTCTTGAGCACTTGGCTAGTCTGACCTTGCACCAGACAGAGCCCTGATCTCACAGATTCACGGATGACTTGTGGAACGACGTCACTGGTCTCTATATTCAGTTATAATTCTGGAAGCGTCCTAAGAATCACTTCGAGGAAACTTTTGCTGTTCTTGAAAATATCTAAAGGCAGGTTGCAACTTCTTGCTTCTTCTTGCTGAGGCCTCTTTCCAACTACACATGGCCCGTTGGTTCCAGAGCGGCACCTTCTCTGAGAAACAGAAGAGAGAGCAAAGAAACTAGACTTGGTTGAGTTTTCTTTTCAATTTCACACATGGATACCACATATATGGGCTGTGTATTGAACTCTTGGGTGGAGGAAACTTGTAAGTCAAAAGCAGAGGAGGCAGAAGGGACTAGATAAGCCTTTCCTTTAAAGCAAAGCTTGCTTCTTGGAGTGAAAGTAAAGTATATTTTTGTCATATATTTGGAAAAACAGAATTGTTCTTCTAACAAGCATTCATAAAATGATGTTAAACTTTTTAAAAAAGTGGTATGGAACCAGAGAGAGAGAGAGGGTGAGGGAGGGAGACTGGACCTGATGGGAAGGGGGAGTAGCAAAGAGAAAATGACATATGTATTTTATTGACGATAAATTTTCTATTTGCTTTTTCATTATCAAAACAAATTGAAAGGCAGATTGAATTTATAATGGCAAACAGCACCTGGAATTTCAATGAAACAGTTAATGCCAGCCCTGAAATATCCTGCCTGGAAGTGCGGTTAGGAAAATGGTACCGTTTCTGTGGCAGTAAGATGTCTGGGAGGGTTGGTTGGCTTTGCTGGCTGGGGAATTCTGGGAGTTGAAGTCCACCCATCTTCCAGCTGCCAAAGTTGAGAAACACTGGCTAAGAGGTTGAGCAGTGGGAAAGTGGAGCGAACTAAGTCACCGAGAAGAGTTTCTGCAGATGTTAGATTGCAGTGAAATAGAGAGGAATTTGGGGGGAAAAGAAGTTCCACTAACTGCAGAGGAGCAGGGAGGATGGCTGCTCAGGAAAGTAAGGTTGAAAGGTTCCAGTATCTGAGCCTCATGATGCTGCTTCTCTGCTTTCTTCTTCAGGATGTTCCGTCATATCTGAGAAACAGGTGTCCATCAAGGTGCCACAGAGAGGAGAAGAAAGGAGACCACGGTGTTTCCTTCTTCCTCCTGAGCGGAGGGAGGAAAGGAGGGTGGATGCGTAACTGAAGTTACACCTATGTCTATGAAGGTTCTCAGTCATCCAGGTGGAATTGTCTGTAGCTTGAATCATGTCAACTGGATTTCTATTTTCTCAGTGGAAACGTTTCGCTCCTTATCCAAGGAGCTTCTTCAGTCTGAGCAAAGTTAGTAAGGGAATCCTAAATATGTTTCTAGGTAGCTGTGTGACCTTACACCTGGGGCTAGGTCATGGTTATATTGAGATGTTATTTTAAGTCCTTTTATCATCTAAAGGAGGATCGTTAAGATCACCATGCTGCTGTTGAGCTTGTGAAATGGTCTTAATCTTCCTAGGCACAGAAGACAAAGCAGGGAGGAAGATGGGGGAAAGATTGTGCCTGAGGCCCCCACCTCTATTCAAGGAAGGATTTTCCAAGTTGGCATAAATGGATTCCTTGACCCCTCTCTCAAACCACCTATCTTCTCTGTCTAAAATGTGAACATTAATGTCCTCAAATGAGTGTCCTTTTTCCTTTAGATGAAGATAAACTGCTGACTCTGGTCCTGTGGTGTTATTTCTCCTGTGAGGTGTGTGAAGTTACACCTCTTCGTCCCTAGGCAGCTGATTCAGCATGTTCTGAGCAACTCTGGGTTTCATCTGGAAACTCAGATGGAAATCTCTTCTGACAGGAAACCTCCTCAACGTAGGTGTTTTCCATGGATGCCTCTGTTCCCTTGGTATCCACATTTATAGAATCATTCAGTTGAAAGAGACCTTAGAGATTAGGTAGTCAATCCCCCTGCAGTCTGTCTCTGCCAGATGACCATCCGGCCTCTGTCTGAAGACCTCCAGCGAAGGAGGACCCACCGTATCATGCAGCAGCCTGTTTCCCTGGCTGGAGCACCTGCAGCCAGGACATTCCTCCGGAAGTCCACCTTCAACCTCCTTCCCTGGCATTCTCACCCATTCATCCTGGCCCCGCCATTTGGGGCAACAGAGCATGAGTCCAGCTCTCCTCTGCGCGATGCTCGAAGGCTGCTCCCCATCTCCCCTCGGTCTCTTCTGATCCTCCAGGGCTCTTCCAGCCACCTCACCTTCTGGGTAGCTCTCTTCCGAGCTCCCTCCAATTTGTCGCTGCTCTTTCTGATCTGGGGCACCCAGAACCAGCAACAGGACTCCAAGTGGGGGTCTAACCAGGGCAAAGGAGGGTGGACCAACTGCTTTCCGTGATCTGGACCACGTGTTCCCGTTAGTGCACCCCAAGGTAGCACTGGCCTTTTCAGCAGCTGCTTCTAGGATGCTCCCCACCCCCCCAGGCTTCTGGCTTGCATTTTTCCTTCCTGCACACACAGCTTGACATTCCTCCCTGCTCCGTTCCCTCCTATTCACCCCAGCCCGCTGCTGAAGCCTGCCTAGATCTTGTGGGATCTTCTCTCTCTGAAGTATTAGGCAGCCTTCCCAGCTTTGAGTCACGGCAGGCAGACCTGAAAAGCGTCCTTCCAGCTCCCCCATCCTCGTCCCTGAGAAAAAGGTCAAACAGCTAAGGCCCAGGACGGAGCCGCGGGCGGGGGGTCCATTCAGTACCTCCCTCCAAGCCAAAGGGAGCCATCATGAGCCGTCTTGGGTGCAGCCGTTTGGCCAACTGTGAGTCCATCTAACAGTGGCATCATCTAACCTGCATTTTTTCAATTTTATGAATGTAAATACTTCCCTTGGAATATTGCTCCTCATTTTATTTTATGTTATTTTATTTATGTTATTTTATTTGTTTTATATCCCACCTTTATTATTTTCATAAATAACTCAAGGCGGGGAACATACCTGTAAGGGTTAGCTTAACCAACGCTGTTATGCTTTTGGAAAACTGCTTGCAAAAGGGAATTAGGTGAAAGGAGACACAGAGACCTTGCATGCTGTCTCTAGGAGTAAGTTCGTTTAGATAACGCATGGCAAGGCTTGTTTACCATACTAGGTGGCAGAAAGCCGGTTAGAAATGCAGATACAGTATCCTTGCAACCTTGCCCTCTCACTAGGAGAAGAGTTCATTCATACTTCTTTACTAGCTTTGCAAATCCTATATAATCATTGGAGCTGCAGTGTGTGTGTGTGGATATCTCCCCAGACATTTCACTGCCATGATGTCTGTAGATATTCCACCCAGCTTTGCTTGGCCAAATAAACGCTGTTATTTTAATCTCCAAGCCTCGACTCAAGTCTGTTTTGGCAACCTCAGGAACTTGGGTAAAACAGTGTAAGCCAGGGGCCTTACGTACCTAATACTCATTCCTCCTCCTATTTTCCCCACAACAACAACCCTGTGAGGTGGGTTGAGCTGAGAGGGAGTGACTGGCCCATGGTCACCCAGCCGGCTTTCATGCCTAAGGCGGGACTAGAACTCTCTCTCCTAGTTTCTAGCCCCTTGCCTTTGTTGGGGATTCTGAAATGCTAGTAACAGAAAAAACCCATGCAGCGTTTATCTAGTTTAGCAGAGTATAAAGCGCCCAGTAATAATCTTGCACATAAGGCTCAATTAAGTTCAAAGTAAAATAAACACACTTCACACGTTAATGTAAAGTTACAGAAAAATAGCTTACGGTTTTATTGTAGATCAGTTTCATGGTAGCAAACGGTTCATGCATGCGAGCGATAGGTTCTGACCAAACCCACAGTCTTCTTAATGTGGCCTTACTGAATGCAAGTATGAGCAACGTGGACAGCCATGGATGACCATCCTCCCTGGTTGAGATTCAAGCAGGAAAAAGAGAAAGAGGAAAAGAACAGGAACGGGAAATCAGAATTCAAGCCCCTCCCACACAAAGCAAGTAAGATTAGGCTGCAGCAGGACTGCCCCTCCTTCAAGCTTGTGTGCGACGTGCTTGGCTGAAACCCGATATCTCTAACAGCCTTAACCATTAGACCAAACTGGCGCTCTCGCTCTCTCTCTCTCTCTCTCTCTCTCTCTCTCGCATTCTCCTTGGCAATTTTAGGACTTAGGCCCTAGCCTGGAGAATCAGCTCCCTCATAATCTTCATACAACAATCACAATATATTTAAGAACAATTAAAAATATATTGATTTCAGCCTGGAGTTCATGGAAGAAGTTGAGTGCTGCCCAGGCAATACTGCAAAATCTCATCCAGGCAAGGAACATCTTATCTTTTATATCTTATTGTTTCCTTTATTACCTGAATTCTCTTCTTGGGAATTGTAACAGAGAATGGGATTGCACTTTTTACTAGGGGAGGAGGGGTGGCAGTGGTCATCCGAGAGTCTCTTGTGGCCTTCAGGGGCGCTGCTCCACAAGTGGCCGGGTGTGAGACCCTGTTTTTCAAGTTGGGTTCACGAGAACAGTTGGGAGTGTTGCTGCTGTACCAGCCTCCCTGCTGCGTAGCAAACTCCCTGCCTGAGCTGCTCGAGGCTGTCTCGGGGTTGGCGGTGGAGTTCCCCAGACTTATGGTTCTGGGGGACTTCAATCTGCCATCTCTGGGACGGTCCTCGGAGGCGGCCCGGGAGTTCATGGCTACCATGGCAGCCATGGGCCTGTCTCAGATTATTCGTGACCCGACTCGGGACAGTGGCCTCACCCCGGACTTAGTTTTCTTGTCTGAGCAGTGGCAATGTGGTCTGAGGGGAGAGTTACATCTTTCCCCATTGTCATGGTCAGACCATGCCCTGGTGACCCTAAGACTCTCTTGTGCTGCCCCACTCCACAGGGAGGCAGGACCTATTCGATTGGTCCACCCCCGGCGACTGATGGACCCAGTGAGGTTTCAGAAGGAACTGGGGTTATTCCTGAGGACTTGCTTCACGGTCCAGTGGAGGTCCTGGCCGCGGCCTGGAATAAAGCCACGGCAGGAGCCCTGGATAAGATTGCGCCTATGCGACCTCTCCGGCCCAGCTCGGGTCGTCGCTCTCCGTGGTTTACGGAAGAGTTAAGGGCTTTGAAAAGGGTTAAGAGACGTCTAGAGCGTCGCTGGAGAAAGACGAAGACTGAATCTGACCGAACACAATCTAGAGCCACAGCTAAGGCCTACCTTGTGGCGGTAAGAGTGGCGAAACGTGAATATTTCTCCACTCTTATTGTGTCCGCAGAATGCCGCCCAACGGCCCTTTTTAAAATTACAAGATCTCTATTGGGTCGGGTGCAAGGGGAGACCCATTTGCAGGGCCAATCGGAAGAGTTTTCTGAGCGTCTGCAGGACAAAATCGCTCAGATTCATTCTAAGTTGGACTCCAAGCATGAGACAGGATCTGTGGAGATGCCAGGGGCTAGTACTTACCATGTTATCTGGGAACAGTTTGATCCTGTTGGGCCTGATGAAGTAGACAGGATCCTCTGGACTGTGAATGCCACCACATGCCAACTTGACCCATGTCCCTCCTGGCTGGTGAAATCAGCCAGTGAGGTGTCATGTGGTTGGGTCCAGGCGATGATTAATTTGTCCTTGAGTGAGGGAGTGTTCCCGGCGGCCTTCAAGGAGGCGCTGGTGCACCCCCTCCTCAAGAAGCCATCCCTGGACCCTACTATCCTGGGCAATTTTCACCCAGTATCCCACCTTCCCTTTTTGGGAAAGGTGGTTGAGAAGGTGGTGGCGTGGCAACTCCAGAGAATTCTGGATGAAACGGATTATCTAGACCCCTTCCAGTCAGGTTTCAGGCCGGGATATGGGACAGAGACCGCATTGGTCGCGCTTATGGATGATCTCTGGCGAGAGCGGGATGGAGGGAGTGCGTCCATCCTGGCTCTCTTAGATCTCTCAGCGGCTTTCGATACCGTCGACCACGGTATACTTTTGGGACAGCTCGGGGAGTTGGGGGTGGGCAGCGTAGTTCTGCGCTGGTTCGCCTCCTTCCTCCAGGGCCGTTCCCAGTCGGCGTTGATAGGGGAGGAGAGAGCTGACCCGCGACCCCTGACTTGTGGGGTGCCGCAGGGGTCAGTTCTCTCTCCTCTCCTATTCAACATCTACATGAAGCCACTGGGTGAGATCATCCGTCACTACGGGATGAGGTATCACCAATATGCTGATGATACCCAGTTATACATCTCCATCCCGGGTGAAGTAGGTGATGCGGCCGATGCCTTATCTCAGTGTCTGGAGGCTGTGGGGGTCTGGATGGGGAACAACAGGCTTCAACTGAACCCTGGTAAGACAGAGTGGCTGTGGATTGATGGCCCCCCTAAATCCGGGAAGTTGTCATCTTTGGTTCTGGGTGGGGTTGCACTACCTCACTCGGATCCAGTGCGGAACCTGGGGGTCTTCCTGGACTCGCGACTCCTGCTCGAAGAGCAGGTGGCAGTCGTGGCCAGGAGGGCCTTTGCACAACTGCGAGTTGTGCGCCAGTTACGCCCTTTCCTGGATCAGGAGGCCCTCCGATCAGTCACTCACGCCCTTGTCATCTCCCGTATAGACTACTGTAATGCGCTCTACATGGGGCTACCCTTGAAGAATATCCGGAAGCTTCAGCTGGTCCAGAATGCAGCGGCGCGAGCAGTTATGGGTGCCATGAGATCGGCACATGTAACACCTCTGCTACGCGAGCTGCACTGGTTGCCAGTTTGCTTCCGGGTCCAATTCAAGGTGTTGGTGATTACCTTTAAAGACCTACATGGCATAGGGCCAGGGTACCTGAGGGACCGTCTCGTCCCAATAACATCGGCCCGCCCCACCCGTGCATGCAGGGAGGGCATGCTCTGGACCCCCTCAACAAGAGAATTCTATCTAGCGGGGTCCAGGAGGCGTGCCTTCTCTGCGATAGCGCCCGCCTTATGGAACATCTTGCCCCCGGAGGTGAGACTGGCCCCTTCACTCCTGGCCTTTCGGAAGGCCCTTAAGACCTGGCTCTGCCACCAGGCCTGGGACAACAGAGGCGGTAGTGCCTCCTGGGGTTGGCTAGCCCCGTAGCAATACGATCTACGCTACGATCCCTATCCATCTTGAATTTTATCTATTTATATTGTATTTTTTAGAGACTTTTATTGTATAGTTTTTAACCTTTGATTATTGTAACCCGCCCAGATTCCCTTGTATGGGAGATGGGCGGGGAATAAATTGAAATAATAAATAAATAAATAATAAATAAATACTGGCTTTACTGTTAGGGGGATTGTAAGTTTGTTGTTGTTGTTCAGTCGTTTAGTCGTGTCCGACTCTTCGTGACCCCATGGACCATAGCACGCCAGGCCTTCCTCCACTGTCTCTCAGAGTTTACTCAAATTCATGTTCATTACATCAGTGATGCTATCTAACCATCTCATCCTCTGCCATCCTCTTCTCCTTTTGCCTTCAGTCTTTCCCAGCATCAGGGTCTTTTCCAGGGAGTCCTCTCTTCGCATTAGGTGGCCAAAGTATTTGAGCTTCAGCTTCAGCATCTGTCCTTCCAATGAGCAGTCAGGGTTGATTTCAGTAATTTTACTGGGTAAAGATTAGTAATTAATGGTTGTTTTTAATCATTCTGATGATTTTTAATTGTTGTATTGTCAAAGACAGAGATTTTGCTTCTATCTGTGCTCCTGCCCTCTGAAGATGCTGGCCACAGATGCTGGCGAAACGTTAGGAACCACAACTTCCAGAACACAGCCACACAGCCCGGAAGACCCACAACAGCCATTTTTAATTGTTGTTTGTTATGTGCCTTGCTGAAAGGCATGCAATAAACATCATCATTATCATCATCATCATCATCATCATCATCATCATCATCATCACCATCATCATCTCTTGCCAAGACCTGGTCAACCAGGGATATCCTATGCCCATTTAAATTTTCATGACATTTATTGTGGTGGGGTGGGATGGGGGGCATGAGAGAGTGTGCATAAGTGTGTACTTAAACCACTGTCCATACAGTAGACCAGCCTTTCTCAACCTTTTGACCCTGGAGAAACCCTTGGAATATTTTCCAGGCCTCGGGGAACCCCTGCCCATTCAGGTTCCAATAGAGGCCAGGAATTACAAAACTATTCTATTCGTTTCAAGGGTAGGCTTGTCTGTATGCATGAACAATGTTCTTAAACTAGAAGTAAAGAATGAAACTTATCTCTTTAATGTGAAACTGTCCAAAAGTGAAATAATTTTCTAAATAAATTGTGGTCTCCCAGGGAACCCCCAGTGACCTCTCGTGGAACCAGAGGGTGCCACGGAACCCTGGTGGAGAAACCCTGCAGTAGATCCTGGCGGGTTATCTTAGGACCGAGGCTTTGAGTCACAAAACATGAATGAGCACAACCTGCTCCCGAGGCATGGAAGAGCTGCGCTGTCCCCGTTCCACCGCCACGATCCTCCGCTGGCAGGCTGGGAAGAGCACGACGTAAGCCTGTGTCCAAAGCCCTCCCAAGGGGCCCCAGAGAGAGGGCCCCTTCCACTCTTTTGCAGTCTTTCCGTGAGCTCCGGGTTTCATCTGCTGAAAGCAAACTGCCTTCGCCTTGCAAATAGGGTCAGTCTGCTCGGTTGCTTGTACTTGTCCAGCAGCATTTTGTTCAAGCCACCTTTGGCTGTATCACTTCACAGGGTGGAGGTGAGGACTCGGACGCACTGAGTGGTCCGCCACGCAAACAGCTTCCCCTTTGGAAAGACCTCCGGAGATGCGTCGGCCATTCACTGATTGAACGAATGACCCACCTCTTTTTCTGCCTTCCAATCCTAGTTTCCTTCTGGATCACGTAGGATTCCACCCACTTCACAGTGTAATTGAAAACTGGCCCTGGAGAAACCGATTTTGCCTTCTCTGCACTGCCTTCTTCTTTGTCCATCTCTGTCCAGAGGAGCTAGAAAGAACGAAATCCTGCCGTACAAAGCAAAGGTGCACAACCAGAATTCCCAGGGTTCTGTATCATCCCCAGCCATCCGGGTGCAGGCCAGACCCTCCCCAGAAGTGGGCTCCAAACTGAAGATTGTAAAGGGATAATTAAATGCACAACAAAATAAATCACACTCACTATATCAAACGATAGTTACACATAAAAGAATTGAAGTGAAAGGTGGTCCCAGCATCTCTCCCTGGAGTTGGAGTTGGCCTGAAAAGCCAAGGGAAGAGAACAACCACGTTCGTAGCTGCAATATCAATTAAGAATAATCAAGAACAACACTAAACAAGGTTGTGTTATATGAACAATTGGTATTCACATGTATACTAGAATAATGGTCCAAGCATTTGAGAACTAGAAACAGACATGTTGCCAATCATACCTGGGCCATTTAATACTGTATGCCAGTGTTTCTCAACCTTGTCAGCTTTAAGATGTGTGGACTTCAACTCCCAGAATTCCCCAGCCAGCAAGGAATTCTGGGAGTTGAAGTCCACACATCTTAAAGCTGACAAGGTTGAGAAACACTGCTGTATACAGAAAACAGAAAATGTATTTCAAATGTGTGCCGTCTTCAAAAAAAACCCTAATATTTTCCCCAAAGGAAGATGACTTTGAATTTAAGAGACCTCTCCTCTCCCGCTCAACAAAACTAAGATAATCCCCCATATTAAAGATAAATTATTTGGAAAAAGGCATCTTCCTTTCAAGAGAACACTGAATTAACAATGTGACATATTTTGGGGCAGCAAAAAAGAAGTAACTGTAGGGGAGGTCAAATGGCTGGCGACATCCGCTGATGGATTCGAATTGGTTGACAGACTAAAGACGTTAGGAAATTAAACTTCTCAAAATGTTCTGATTTGGGGGAGGGGTCCTGTTTTCCTGGACATTTCCCCAGTCCAGCCTGCCCAAGGATTCCTCTTGGCTTGTGACGGTTCCAGCTCGAGATTCCCTGCCTTCCGGCTGCCAGACATGCAGAAAAGCCCTTGACTTGGAGAGCCGGGCTTGGCAGAGTGTAGCCCCCCCCCCCACTGATGCTGGCTGACAGGGAGGGGGAAGAGCCACGTGGGTGCAAGGCCTGCTGGACGATGGCCCCGGCTCTGGGGGGCAATGGCCTGGGGCTTCGTCAAAGCAACCGGCCCCTGCCAGACTCTCGAAGGGGACTGGAGAACGTGCCCTCCCCAAAAGTGATTGATCGATTTACTGTTTCATTCGTTCATTCATTCCATTTGGATGCTGCCTGACTCCAACCAACTTGTGTTGCTCCTGCAATTTTTCTTCTAGAAGGGAAACACTTGGGGCCGCCCAGGGAAAGATCATGGTGAACTCCTCCTCATGCTCTGCTCTGGGGTCCCCCTGCGGCACTGCCCCGAGCGAGGAACACGTCTGCCTCTTGTCCTCCTCCTCTGCTCGTGTCCCTGCCTGCAGGTGTGGAGAGGATGAAAAGGCGGCAGCGGCAGCACGGAGGAGGAGGAGGAGGAGGAGGAGTCCTCAGCAAGGTCCTGGCAATGCAGGCCTGGTGCCACCCCTGAGATCCGAGTGGCACGTGGGCTGAGCCTTCCAGAGGCAGCATAGAACTCAGCCCCCAAACCCAGCCTGGGGACCTCCACCACGCTCTCCCTGCGGCAGCCAGAGCCAGCCGGGAACGGAATGCAAAGCCCCCACAGCTGTGAAAGGGACGGGGCGTTCGCTCCCCACTGCCCAGCAGTGGCCAGCAAGTGACGCAGGCCGGGGCCAGAGAGTGGGTGACTCCAGGGCTCTTTCAGTGCCAGGCCCTGGCCTGGCAGGAATGAGCAGGCGGGAAGGCTGCTTGACTTCTGGCCTTGCTTTATAACGTGGAGCGGCTGTTGAAGAACGTGTTACAGGAAAGTCACCGCCAACCCAGGGGAGGTCTCCGGATTTCCTCCGGATTGCCTGGAACTGCTTCTCCTTGTTCCCAGGTGCAGCCGGGCAGGAATGCTGCCTCTTCAACTTGCCCTCTTGGTTGCCAGTCCAACCTCTGGAGTTGCTAATGGTGCAGCAACTTCCTTCCTGGGAGAAGATCTGAAGCCTGCCCAAGAGGACAGACGGGGCGCCCCTATTCCAAGGCAGCCGGCTCTTCTTCAGAGGGAGAGCCGGTGGCCGTGGGACCCATCTCAGAGGTGTGGCCCAGCCCTTTCAGGCGCAGCACGAACCAGGGTATGAGCACCGGGGCTTCCGCCACCAGCGCCTGCAAGCCTTGCTCCATCTGCACCCAGGCCTGGGTGGCCTTGGGGTTGGACAGGGCAGCCACCATTTCGGGCATCTGCTGGGAGAAGCGCAGCAGCAGCTGCTTGGTGTGCTCCCGCCGGGCGGCCTGCATCCCCTCCGAGGCGAGCAGCGCATTCTGCATGAGGGAGGACATCGTGCACGTTGTGTAGGCATTGCAGAGGTTCAGGATCAGGTCCGAGATGCCCCCCACGTTGCTCGGTCCAGCCCCAGGGGCGGGCACAGGGTTCGGCAGGGAAGAGCTGGGCCCGAGAGGACTGTGAAGGCTACCGAAGGCGCCGCCTCCATCGCTGCACGAGCAGGTGGTGCAACTGCTGGAGGTGGGGAAAGGGCCGGCGCCCTCCGAGCTCCCCAGGTGAAGCCCCTGGCGATTCCTGGCCGTGTGTTCTGGGCAAGGGTTCCTCGCCAGGGTGGCGTAAGAGCTCGAGGCGGCAAGGAGCTCCTGGCCTGCATTCAGTCCCGGCTCCTGAACATCACTGTTGAGTTGCCTCAAGGGGTTGTCCCCGCCGGGGGTGCTGCTCTGCACACTCGTCAAGAGTGGGTCTGGATTCTTCAGGTCCTGTATCATCTCAGGGTTCTTTGCGAGGTCCATTATTTCCCTCATCTTGTCCAGGATCACCCGCATGATGCCCATATTATTCAGGATGTGGCAGAGGGCAGGGAACTGCTGCGCCAGCTGCTGGATCTCTGGGTTGGCCAAGATCACCTGCCGTACCTTCTGAACAATCATCTCTGAGGTAGGCGTCTGCTGCCATTCAAGGCTGGAGGGACTCACCTCTGGGGGCCCCCACGAGCCCTGAGGGCTTGGGTTGAAAGCAGGCAGGGCAAGGCTGGTGCTGGTTGGTGTCAGGGCACAGCCTGAGGTCCTGGGCACGTAGCATGACTGAGCGGGGTCTTCCGGGTCTCTCTTCAGGGGTCGGATCAGCAGGTGGACCATCATCCCGTCACTGATCCCACACTGCTGGAAGGTGTGCTGATCCTTCAAGATCCTCCCAAAGAACACCAGCACCAACTGTCCGGTCTCACAGTGGAAGTGCTTAGAAAGTTCCTCCTTGAATGTCTGGATGGTGGTTTGCCGTGGGAGCACAAACCGGGGGCTGCCCTGGGGAGACTTTGCAGTGACACAGATGAAGTTGGGGTTGGAGGCCAGGCCTGGGCAGCCAAGGGCGGTGCCTTCTTGGTGAACGTTCATGGTCTCCATGATGCATGGAGGAGCGGGAGGAAGGGGAGGAGGAGGAGGAGGAGGAGGAGGAGGAGGACCGGCCTGCATGGGAGAAAGAGGACGGGGGTCTCTGGCCTGGCTGGGCAAAGGGAAGGTGTCGGTGTCAAGTCCCAGGATGGATGTACTTTCCCTGCTGGATGGCTCCCTGGCACACTGAAAGCAAGGGAAGGGTGGATGTCGGAGCCCCCTCCCAGGCCTCCCCTACTCTCCCCTCTTCTCATCTTCCTTCCCTCTTGCTGAGCCAAGGAGCTGCTCTCTCCATTGTCCCGGCCGGGTGGGGGGTCACTGTGACATCACGAGGGATGTCACCACCAGGGCAAAGCTGGTCAAAAGAGCACCCGGGGGCCAGTCTGGGACCTGAGCTGACTTCAGAGGCCACGTACAGGCAGAGTCATCTCTGGCCGGGGCTTGTAGGAATCCTCTTCTTGGGGTTGGGGGGCTCAGGGAACGAGGGGGGGCCCCGAGGCCAGGGAGGGCACCTTTATCCCCCTAGAGGCTGGAATACAACTTTCATCACAGTAGGCCAAGTTGGCTCGAGGTGATGGGAATGGTGGCCCAGATCTGAGCCGTCTAATGAAATGGGGTTCATCCCATAATAGGCTGGGTGATCGGCTTCCCCTATGGAGGAACATCATCTTAGGACTTCCGGTGGGGACATGGCGGACTGAACAGCTGTGCCCACAGGCTCTGCGGGCAAAACTGACAACACGGCAGTTTTTTTGGGCTCAGGCAGGTTTTTCCTGAAGCCCAGGAGTGTTTTTCCAGGAAAGAAAAACACTTGGAATCATCCCATCTGTCCTCCAGACGGCTGCTTGCAGCCAGAAGATCGCAAACAGCGTTCGCGCTCGTCTGGTAAGAGCAGCCGGGAAGCTGGGACATCACCATTTCCAAGCCGCGCTGTAGCCTTAAAGGGACACTGAGACCGGCCACCCCATTTCTAAATCACCCAAATTTTTTTTTTAAGTATATGTACCCAAAGAGAGGCTTTCTACAGCAAAGAGAAGTGGGCCCTCTTGGTGCTTATCGTTATTTTTGGGGTTAATTTTTAAAAATTCTTTTTAAGTTTTGGCTTGTTTTCCAACCAAATATTAAGGAAGACTGAGAGTAAATAATTGTCTCCCTGTTATTATTTTTGTACTAAATTTGAAGAAACTAGCATTTTCCTACACGTTGATTCAGCTGTTTTGAACTTTCAGTTTTGTGCTTCTACTTTCCCTGGGGAATTGTCTGCTAATCTCTCTTTCACTTAAGTAAACACATTCCTTCATATCTTTGACTTTCGCTGGTTAAGCTCCTAGGGGGCGCCATAACCTACAGCTTGAGACATGGAGGACCTTAAACAGACTTTCTCTGACTTCCATTGAGATTTTAAGCAGATTCTTTCTGATTCTTACCAAGTTTTTATGCAAGGCATTCAGGACATTGTGAAAAATATGAGCTTTAAAATGTCTCATCTGGTTGTGGATGTTGTGGATGAAATTGAGGAATATGTCAGTGACAGGAATGTCTCTTCGACTTCTGCTGAGATGTTGGATGAAGATTGGATAGTTGAGTTGAAGAAATTAAAGCGAGAGACCGAGTTGCAAGCCATAAGTGAAAAGGATCTTTTGATGGAGTGCCTTGGAAAAGAAGGGGTTATTATATATGGGAGGTTTCTTGAAGTCGGAGTTTTTGAGGGGGGCAGTTGGGCTGTTTGATTTCTTTAAGAAAAAAGCTCTGTATGTATTGCTAGGGAAGGTGGAAGGCAAAAGGAAGAGGGGCCGACCAAGGGCAAGATGGATGGATGATATTCTAGAGGTGACAGACTCGACCGTGGGGGAGCTGGGGATGGCGACGGCTGACAGGAAGCTCTGGCGTGGGCTGGTCCATGAAGTCACGAAGAGTCGGAAGCGACTGAACGAACAAACAAGAAAGCAAGATCCCGGGCCCAGCCTCAAGTCGATGTTGTTCTTTCGTCTACCTTCTCTTGCTCTCCTCCCCATTCTCTCATGGGATTCACTTCCATGTGATCCCCAGGGGCCTCCCAACCATGAGCCAGTAAAGCCAGGCATCTCCTGGCTTTACTTTAGAGGAAATCAAAGGCCTTTGGACAGACGAAGTGGTGCCTGGAAAGTTCATCACCAGACCAGTGGCCACCACTACAGACCATTGCGGTGGTTTCCAGATTCCTTGCAAGAGATGGGAGCATGGGAGAAGAGGAGATGGCTGCATCTCGGGCGGAAGGTTGCAAGTTGCTTGAATGGAGCAGGTGGCCAAGCCCCTTGCCCTCAGCCCCCGAGGCTTGGCTGCCCCTGCACATACAGTACTTGGGCAGGATTTCGAGGGCACCATGCCCCCTCCCGCCCACATGTGAACCATTTGCCTGATTTCCCTGCAGCTGCCAGTTTGTTGAGAAGGCTCTACCCAAGGGCGGTGGCTGGAACCCTTGCGAGAGAGTGCGCTGGGGCGGGGGAGATCAGGCAACCTGGAGGGCTTCCCTGGGGGGCTTGCCCAGAGCACCAGAGAAAGGGGGCGATCCAACACGGTTGAGGCCAAAGCCCAGGATTGCTCTTCTTAGAAAAAAGGCACAATCTGGCTGACCTCTCCCTGGATGTTATTAGAGGTTTAACCCCTTTGCCAGGAAGCGAATTCAAGCCCAAGGATGAGCGGCCCATCTCAGTCTGCCGGTGGAGCCCAGCCAAAGGCAACAGAAGACACTGCGAAAGATTTAAAGCTTTTAATGACAAACCACGAAATCCATCCCTTTGTGAAACTCTAGCACCTGCATAGAAGCTGCCGCAGGGGGCCCCTCTCCACTCCGCCGGAGGCTCAGCCCCAGGACTTCAGAGCTTGTACATCCGCTGCTGCTTAGAGGAGGGGTGCGCTGAGGAGCCCCGCGGACGGCCACCGAGGGGGGGGCTGCCCAGGAAGTCATCACCCACCAGAGTCTGCAAGAACTGATGGGCAGAGAAATCCTGCCCACCCTCTATCCTGGACGGTGGGACAATATCACAGAGAGATGTGATGGAGAGCGCTCTCCGCACAGGGCGCCTGGATCGGCCATGCCTCTCCGCTACCGGTTCGTCGGCTGCAAGGGCCTGCAATCTCTGCTGGATTTCCAGCAGCCCCTGGACCTCTTTAGGGCTCCAGCTCCCCAGAAGGACATCTGTGTTTTGGATCTGCTGCAGGAGGGCTGGAATCTGCTCCCGGGAGTTCCTGGATCCAGCCGCGTTCCTCTGCGCAGCCTTGCCCACAGCGCCTGGGCCGAGACCCTGACCAGTGGCATTTCTGGAGGGGCTGCCTGCCATGCTCTGCATGAGATGCTTTATGATCTGGTGCAGCAGGTTCTTCACAGCTGCTGAGGCCAGCTGACCGGCCTCTCCTCGCAAGGTGCCACTTTCTCCATTGCTGTGGTCATTGCCAACAGCTGTGAAATCCTGGGCACCAGGCCTTAGGGGACAGGGCCTGGGGGAAGGCAGCTGCTGCCTGGCCCGCCCAGGCTTCTCACTCTGGTCAAAGGATGCCTGGTGGCCTCCCGGGGCTCCTGCCGAGACGGTGGGAGCAGACCTTTTGGGCACGGCCTTCTGCACCTCTGCCAGCACATCCTGCAAGGCCGAGTTGCTGTCCCCACTGGGGACACTTCCAGGACAGGCGGGAGCCTGGGGAGGGGATTTGATGATTTCCCGCACGGCAGCTGGGTTCCTGGCCAGCTCCACCACCAGCCTCATGCCTTCGGGGGAGCTGAAGACGTGGCTGATCTCAGGGGCCCTCTGTATGACCTGCCGTACCTGCGGGCTGTTGGTGGCCAGCTCCTTCATCAGGTCGGGACTGGAGAGTTTGCTCTGGATGAAGGGGTTCTCCAAAAGCTGGAGCATCATGTCAGGATTGGACATCAGCTGGCTCTGGAACTCTTTGAAATTGGCCGTATTCAGGCCCAGACTGGCCGTCAGCTCCCGGAGGCCGTCGCTAGCAAAAGCGCTACTCCTGGGGGGTTTTGTGTCTGGGCCCCCGTCAGTTGGAAGGGTGGACACCTGCCGGGATGGACAGGCCCGTTGGGACCGGACAACTACGAAGACAGCAGCATTGTTGTCCAGATGGATCCCATGCTGGGCTAGAGACTTGTGGTCTTTTAAGATCCTTCCGGTGTAGACCAGCACAATTTGGGCAGGAGAAGAGGACACGTGCCTGGCTACGTGCTCCTTGAACTCTCTCACAAGCATGTCCTTGTGGACCAAAAACTCTTCCTTCTGCCAGGGCGTCTTCACAATTATCCGGACAACCTGCGGCTCAGTGGTGGATCGGAGGTCAACTCCTGGAATTTTCTGGCTTTCAACCATCACGCCACAACGTTTTTCTTCTTTCTTCTGGGAAAAAACAGAGGCCAGGCGGGCACCGAGCAGGGACGAGAGGTCTCTCTTGGCTGCCGCCAGGCAGAGTCAGATTGCGCCTCTCATCCCAGCCCGAAGTGCCCCTGCCTGGCGTCTTCACCCTGCCAGCATGCAAGCTACAGGTCTCCTCTTCTTGCCCCGCCCCTCCCACCCGCCCCCAGATGCCCCGCGCCAACCTTCCGACGTGGAATCCATTGTTTATGATGTCACTGTTGAGGCCGCTGGCTGGACCTCTCCCAGGCCCCCCAGATTGCCCAGCGGGGAGTTGTGTGTGTAGGGATCTCGCCACACAGGGCCACCCTATGCAAACCCCAGGTCATCCCAATGGGCCTGAAAACACCTTGACTTTCAGGACAATGTGCCAGCATAAAGATCCCGGTCTCAAAAGAAAACGAAGCTATCGCGTGTCCCGCACCACCCTTCCCAGAACTGACACCGGGCAGAAAATTGGAGGGAACGGTCGCAGGCACCACACAGCCCATGACCGTGGGGACCTCACCCCACACATCACCAGTTCAGCCCCTCCCTTTGCTTAGGGACCCCCGTTAATCCCCATTGACAAGGTCCTTAAGCGAGAGCCTCACTGAAGTTGGGGTTTGCATCTTTACAACCGATGGCAGCGTTGCCTTTTCCGGTCTTTCCACGTCTGCAATATTTTGTTCTCATGGAAGACGGAAGCCAGAGTCCAGGATGCAACAGCTCGGAAGGCAGAGTGGTGGAGTGAGGGTCGTGTGGCTAAATGTTCCTGAGTAAAAGGAATCCCCCCCCCACCTATTGCCACTCCTGTTTCTATAGAATCTTCCCCCCAAAACTCTCTGTTGGCTGAGCATCCCCAGGGCAGAAGCCCATCACTGGAGCCTAGGATGTCCAAACCCCCCCACCCCCATGCCTTTAGGAATATGGGATCTAAAGAAAAGACCCTAAAACTAAAGGGGCCAGCCCACCCAGTCCCTTTCCAGGGACAACCTCAAGGGCAGAGGAGGTACAGACACCCAGCTACCCTCACCCACTTCCACCCAAGGGCAGGAGGTGTTGACTCTCCGAAGAGCCCTGGGCCTGAACAGGACGGGGTGGGGGGCACTGGCTCAGCCCTCTGGGTCTCAGAGAGGCCAACCTGGGAGATCCAGAGAGCTCGCCAGCAGGACAGGGGGAGGGCCACTGACCCTTCTGCTGACCCTCCCCAGCAGCTGCCTGCGATTCTGGAGGCGGGATACGCCTTCTGGCTCCACGTAAGAGGCGCTCCTGCACCACACCATGGATGGATGGGCAAGGAGGGGGAAGCTTTAATGGACCCGGGGCCACACTGATCACAACAAGGAGGCTCCCTTGGGGGTAAGACACAGAAGAGTAGCCACACCACCACGATTCTTGCTCGTCCATCTCCTCCCTTTAACAAGCAGGCAGCTCTCATCCTGTAGCAACCGTCAACAAGTCTCCCATCGGCATTTGGCCAACGGTTAGGTTTCAGAAGCAGGTCCTCCCCATTTGTGAGAGCACGTGGATGACTCGCTCCCGGATTTGCCTCGTTCTGACCCCATAGACAATGGGGTTGAGCATGGGTGGCACAATCACATAGAGGTCGGCCAGCAAGATATGGATCCAGCTAGGAATGTTGTGGCCAAAGCGATGCGTGAGGAAGGAGAAGAAGGCTGGCACGTAGAACATGAGTATGACACAGATGTGGGAGCCACACGTGCGGAGAGCTTTGCGTCGGGCTTCCTTGCAGGGCAGCTGGAAGACAGCCCGGAGTATCAAGGCATAAGAGGCGCTAATAAGCACCACATCAACGCCAGAGGACAGGAGGGTGGTTGTGAAGCCATACCAGATGTTGACTGTTATGTCTCCGCAAGCCAGGCGGGCAATGCCCATGTGCTCACAATAGGTGTGCGGCATTGTGCTGTGGCCACAGTAGGGCAGCCTCTTCAGGAGGAAGACGGGTGGGAACATGATCGCGAGCCCCCTGACAATGGCGGCGATGGCCACCTTCCCTATTGCTGAAGGCGTGAGGATGGTCATGTAGCGCAACGGGTCACAAACAGCAACGTAACGGTCAAACGCCATGGCTAGGAGGATTGTGGACTCTGCAATGAAGCTGAAGTGGGTGAAGAACATCTGGGCAACACAAGCATCAAAAGAGATCTTCCTGGACCCAAACCAGAAGATGGCCAGCATCTCGGGCACTGTGGCTGTGGACAGCATTAGATCAGCTACGGCCAGCATGGCCAGTAAGACATACATGGGCTGGCGGAGGCTGTGGTCTGTGGCGATGAGAAAGAGGAGAAACGTGTTCCCCAGGAGGGCCACCACGTACATCAGGCAGAAGGGGACAGAGATCCAGATGTGAGATGCCTCCATGCCAGGGATTCCAGTCAGGACAAAGGTTATGGGGTCGAAGCTGCTGTCATTGAGGGGGGCCATGGGGGAGCAGCCTTCTCCAGTGGTGATCCTGGCTCCTGGACAGAGAAGTCAACGCGAGAGTCATGAGCGTCAGCACTCCTTGCAAGCCGCCACAAGGAGCCCTATGCAAGAGGACCCCAGCTGGGACTTGGGGGGGGGGGGAGGAGGAGGACCATGCCCTCCTCAAGTGGTCTGGAGTGGC